>CM066038.1:59039223-60239223 GCA_033557465.1 Ichthyophis bannanicus
GCATGTGCCATGAACATCAAACGTTGCGAAATACCGTATAAATCGGCCTCAACACGTGGCACACGGTCGGAGGGCTGTTTAGAGGAGTTTCACAAACAGACACAGAGGTAAAGAGTGAGCAAGGCAGAGCCAGAGGATAGGTTAGAGGTAGTCCAGAGGAAGGACTAGTGTGCGGACATAAAGCGTACAGTGTGTTTTTTTTGGCAATAGGGAGTGAGGCTGTGCCGATGCGCAAGAATCGTCCAGAGGAAGCATGACAGAGCGGATATAGAGATTGAAGCAGAGTCCAAATTCTGAGAGAGACTGAGGCTGAGGCCTTAGAGCCACACGGCGGTAATAACGGCACAGGGATAGAGGGATTTGAGAGGATAAATTAAAAAATCACTGTAGCTATCGGCTGTGTAACATGTGCCATCATTTACTTTGCACACAGCACATGTGTTTACAGCTGTACTGCTATTGTGTCCTCTATTGTAAGTAGTTATTGTTATCTGTTGTGTGTGCTGTGTCCACTTTGCTGGTGAGGCTACCGTGATTCGGTGAGACGCGGGGTTGATGTGTTGCAGACGGAGGGTGCCTATGTGTTACAAGGTGTAGATGCGAAGAAGCGGAACCAGTGACAGAGAGGGCCAGTGTGAGGAGCGCGTGAGGATGTGGGGCCCAGCCAGTTGGTGAATGATGGTCACACAGGGCCACAGGACTGCCACAGCCTAGACCATCGAAACAGGCCAGGCAGCCATACTGCTGAGCGACAGCGCGTACACATTACAGGCCAAATGGCCCAAAAGAAAAAGCCCTGGTCCGCTGTGCCAGACAACACAAAGGAGGAGAGCTGTAGAAGTTCCAGTGACAGTGAAAAACCATATATTACCTCTCCCATGTTCCTTGACAACTACGATCGTATTATTGGCAAGAATGAGCGACACGCACATCTGTTGCCCAAAACAGAATGGAACAGTGTGGTGAGGATCTGCGTACTGCACTGTGTGGGGCAGGGGGCCCCACACGTGATGTAGACAGCTTAAAAAAGAGGTTTTCTGACATCAAGAGAGGTGTCCGTCAGCACATGGGTGCTGTAAGACAACATGCTATGGGCACAGGTGGCGGACCCCCCCATCACACCCACACTCTCGCCCCTGGAACAAGAACTTGCAGCACGGCTGGGAGACATCTACCTTCGTGGACTGCCAGAGGCCCTGGATAGCGCACATTCCACATGCAGGTATGTACACTAACTAATCATTTCTTTCTCATGTACAATCTCCATATTCCGTGCAGGGCGGTCCTATGCAAATACACTCCCATATGTGTCCACAAACCCCACATCATGTTGCCATCCTGTTGTGATATGTGTGGTGCAATATCCTTAACCTCACCATTTGCTGTTGACATGTCTGGGGTTCACATCCAAACCTACCTCCTCAACCCATCCCACGAGAATATGGCATAATGAAGCACCACACACATGAGTCACCAGACACAAACAACTGTGATTTCCATACAATGCATGACTGTGTTGGTCATTTCAAAGGCATGTTTTGTATGACATGACAGCAATACAGTGCTGCATGTGCACCCCAGTGGGCCAAAGGTGATGCCTAGTTGCCCATAACGCTGCCACTATGGGTCACTGCGAGTCACATGTAGCACTGAGACAATCATATCACATACAAATATGACCCATACTCACCAAACCAACACACACATGCAGTGATTTGCATAAAGCAGGTGTTAGGGTGGGGGCAGTAACACGCATGTGCGGAAATATGTTACATAACAGAGGAATGGGATGCTATGGGCAAACATGTGCAATGTGACCATGAACAGGAGAAGGGGCGATCTGCCACCTGTGCATGGGCACAGCACACACATGTGTTCCCTTACCCAGACACATGGTGGTGACACACACGTATGGGAGTGTGTCCGGTGTCTGGTATGCAGCACACATGAACGGATGCAAAACATCCTGTCTGTGTGTTATGTATCACACATGTATACATATGTGGTTTGCTGAAACATATGTGTGCTCTCTCTGATTCCTCCCAATGCAGGTGACTACAGTCAAATGGTGGCGGAGGAAGAGGAGGAGGAGGGGGCAGAGGAGGAGCAGGAGCAGGATGAGGCGGTGGTGGAAGAGGAGGAGGGGGAGGTCTACATTGCAGCCCCTATGAGTCTGATGGAGGCAGAGGCTGCTGTCTCTGGGGGCAGCACAAGTGCTGGCGATGAGTCCCTGGAGCCACACGTGCGCGCCATGACAACCATTGCGTGAAGCAGCAATAGAGACCAGCCAACCACCCATGCCAGCAGAACCAACACCTACACCTCTCCCGGAGTTGATGATGGCAGAGATGAGGGCCTATGGTGCATCATCACACCGTGATGCTGAAGGTGGGTGACAATAGACTGTCACAACCACAACACACACACCAGTAGTCCACAGTTGGTGTGTGTGTGGTGGCTTGTTCAAAACATTACCTCCACACGTTACATGTTCTGGTTGATTACCTTAGATGTGTGATACCCAAAGGTTGTAGGGTACCTGAAATGATAGCATTCTACCCCAATAGAATAGTGTATGTTCAGGTTGATACACATGGATGCAGACATATGAGGAATGTGTCTGACGGCCCAGCACTCTAGGACAACATAAATTGATACAGACATTGGGAAAGCTACATCCTGCCGCTCTGCAGATACCCAAAATGTCTTGTACACAGCAGGATGACAACTTAGCCATAGTCTGCTGTGTGTTAATGAGCATATGTTAAGCTATATGACCATTCCTCAATGTCTGCATTTGCGGGTAGCGGGAAACATAGCCATGTCTTTGTAGAGGCTCTGATGTCCCCCCCCTGGTGGCTTCCCCTGCTGTGTCCAAACCAGAAAAAGCGTGTAAATGTTACTACACAAAGGCGCAATTTGCTTATCGGCCCCCACTTATATGGAAACTCTCTCCCTCCCGATGTGCGATCCCTGGATGATTTAAAGGAGTTCAGAAAACAACTGACATTTGTTACTCTTCACTGAGTACTATTGCACAGACATCTAACAGTCTCTATTATTATAGCCTGCATGTAACGTGTTTTACTGTAACAGTTCCTTGATGTTGTGTCAACCCAATTTTACCTTCACTGTTACGTTTAGTCAGTGTATGCCCCCCTGTCTCTGTTCTCCCCTCTTGTGTCTTGGTAACCGCTGTGATTAAAGGAAACGGCGGTATAGAAAACATGTAAAATACATAAATAACTATATAACTACACATTTGTTACATGGCCTACATTATCTGGACCAAGGACCCTCCTCTGTGTTACAGTGAGGGTGCACATGTATCACTCAGGAGTCACATATGTGCAGCAGAGGTGCACATGTACAGGTAAGGTGTGTCATCCCTGTGCCTACCAGACATCCCATTGCTTCATTAACATACACATGTCCCTGTCAGAGAATGTATTTTTCCCTCCACATGTGTCATCAATTGTGATGTCATATCTCGACCTTCCTGTGTTCATCTCCGTTGGTGTCCAGCTGATGTAGTTGTGGCTCGTGCATGCGCAAGCTCCCCTACACGATGGTTATGTGAGAGCTGTCATTGGCCAATCCTGTTGCCACAGCTGTAGTATATGGGTGTTTTCACCACAGCCTGTAAATCGTTGTGAGTGCATACCACATATACGTCGTGTGATGTGCCCGGTGGGTTTGTCTGCCTGCCATATACTACAGTTGACATTATGTATATTGGCCCTCTCAATCTCTGTGATTGAGTCAGCCCTATCACATCACCAATCGTGTGGCATGTACATTAAATGTTTGTGTATGGCGTTGGAGTAGTGGAGATGTATGGAATATAACACGCTGTATCCCATGCACAGGCAGTCGACGTGTTCTGGAGCGGATACGCCTTGCAGTGGAGCAAAACACAAGGCAGGTGTGTGGTGAGATCCATCAATTACATGAGGCGGTCCAAAACATGCCCGTCACCCGGATATGTGAGGCCCTTGAGGGCATGCTGGATGTCATGCGCCGACTTGCTCCTGCACCACCACCAGCACGGGTTCGAGAAGAGGGTCGTGGCCGGGGGAGGGGGGAGGGTGCCCGACGTGTCAGGCGTGGCCGACCACGTCGCCAACAATGAAACATGATATATGCAATAACATGGTATAATCCTAGTTTTTGTTGATCTTACAATGCTCAGTTAGAGCAATTATGTATCCAGTACAACATGTTTTTTGAGGTGTTGTTATGTGTGTCATGTCAATAGCTTACATATGCAGATCATATGTTTGTGTGGGTGTCAGGTAACACTTTAATTTGTAACGCACACACATTAGAATATCCATGTGTATATGGAAAGCTAATTATGAGACTTACTCTGTGACAATAAACAGCTGTATTACTATACATACAGTGTGTGTGTCCAATGAGTGTCCATGTTGTCCCATGTGTATCAGGCAGGCGGGGTGTTTGTGAAAACCCTAAATGAGCTGCGCCCAGGTCATCTAGTGATGGGTACAGTAGATGACCCACACACAGGTTCCCTGCTGCAAATACCTCAACAGAGTCAGCTACGATTGTCATGCTGCACAGACATGTGATGTGTCACGTGCACCTTGTTTCCCAACATCCTTGGGGATGCAGCGGCACAGTGTGCACAGACATCCATGTGGTCACAGGGGGACTATGTTCCCAATGGCGTGTTTACGTCACATACTCATCGCCGTGTGAAACCCATCATAGAACACTCATTGGTGGCATATATGTGGCTTTTTCCCCTTGACCACATCAATAATCTCCTGCCTCCCAACACACCATAGGTACGTCTGTGAGAGAGGCAGATATGGGTGGTCTGCCTATGTTTGGGACTCAGATATGTGAAGACCTTTGTTCCACATAGGACCATTCCTGTGCCATGTACATCAGTGAGACAGCTGCTACGTTGCAATGGTTACTGTAGACCCCTAATTATGAACATCTACACCTTATTTGGGGGGTGCTGTTGGTTTCACACACATGTTTTGCACCACAGAAACATATGTGCACCCACACATATCACATGCTGACATCCGCACACTTTGCCTAGGTCAAAACACGTGAGCAATACAGGTTTTTACAAAACTATATTTTATGATGGAAAACAGAACTGGGATAAACTTTACAGACGTGGGAAGGGGGAAAATACCATCACCCTCCCCCCCTCCCCTCCCAAACTCCTCCCCTCCCCGCAAACGCCCACACGCAAATATAAAACACACACACACATAAAACAGACACACAGGTGACACCCACCCTCCCCCAGCATGCCCACTGATGGAAGACAGGGCAGCACAGGGCACATGTGGTGACGTCACTAGCACAATCACTGACGCCAGTGACGCCATTGAGGGGGTGCTTGCCGACATGGCAGACGTACCACCTCGGCACCCCACCTCTCAATCACTCCCTCCAGCAACTGCTGAGAGTGACACATCTCATGTAAGCGTTGCTCCATCCCATCCAAGGCCACAGACAGGTGCTCCACGCATATGCCACCACACACACACACATTGTCAATGCTGTCTGTGTGGTGGCATCTGCATAGGGCCTGTCTGTGGCCCTGGATGGTGGAGGCAACTGCAGTGGCTGGGGGGAGGCCACAGTGCCCTGTGATGCCCTGTCTTCAACATCACTTTCCCAAACCCCTTCTGGGAAATCCTCCACCCCTGATCCCTCCCGAACATCCCCCCCCTCCACATCCCCGGCAGCAACCCTCAACCCTGCCTCCCCCACAGACACCCCTTCAGAATGTCCTTCTTGGCCCTCCTGTGTCCTTTCTTCAGGTGCTGCAGGTGTTTGCGCCTCCACCACCTCCACCTCATCATCCTCGTCCACCTCCTCCTCCTCCTCCTCCTCCTCCCCCTCTGTGGTGTCCAGGACCACCACCTCTGCATCATGTGGTGTTGGTGTCCTTCTGAAGAGGTGTGCAGAGGTGGTGGCCTCATCCTCGGTGCCATCACCATCTGTGGAACATGACAGCCATCAGCAACGTTTCTCTGTCAGAAATATAGCACATCTACATAGGCAGGTAACACAAAGGCATCTCTGATAATGGGACATAAGTTACAAATACGTGACATTCTCATTATTATACATCATCACCCTTTTGTGAGTTCTCACCCTGGAGGCGCTGAAGGTATGCAGCATGGTGGAGGCGCAGCTCCCTGCCCTTCTTCCGGAGATCCTCGATCTGTGGATATGCAAAGGAAAGGTGAGGGCATTAGTGACTGGTCACCTTCTGCTGGTTTGCCCACACACACACACACACACACATCACTGTGCACAGGGTCTTGCTGCTTCAGCGACAGTGCTGTGTGTGTGTGTGTCATGTACTGCATAGTTTGTCACCTGTCAGCAGGCAGTTCCATGGGCAACACGCATATGTCATGCCATGGGTTCTCCGCTGGTGACAAGGGAGCCTGTGTGTCACAGCTGACCCTCATCCCTTGTGACGGTGTGTGTCAGCATCCCACAGTGTGAATGCACTTCCCCTCCCCTGTCCAACATGTCTCTCTCAGGTGAGGTATACAGCTTACACAGGGATCAACATTGAGAAAAACGTGTGAGAGTGACACGGACATGGATTGGGCCCCCCCCCCCGGGGATTGGGGGGGCTGTTATGTCCTCATGCTGCTGTTACGCCAGGTAAACTCTGACAGGGGTTTGGCTATGCTGTCACCAGATACACACATAACATGGTCTATCACCTGGCTGCAAAGTATATGTACATGCTAGTTTGTTTTCACAGGTGTGCTGATGGACTGTGGCTGCCTTCTTATTCCCCACCTCTTTCTATAGCATCCTGTGTGAGTGTCAGATAAAAGTGGGTGACATCATTTGGGTGTGGCCCAGGGCAGTCAGCCCAACCGGCCATGCCTGGAAGGGCCTTCAGGGAAGCTTACATGGTTTCGTGGGGGGTGGCCAGCAAGGCGTCTTAAGTATTCATATTTCATTACGGCCTATTGGCAAACGGGGGGAACCCTACAAAGTGACATACTCCTGTTTATCTCATGGCTCACGTGTGTGGGGGGGTTATGGAACCTCCATTTGTGTACATTGTGACATATAGGTCAGATGACACACAAACTAAACATACACTGCCACACGTGTTTCACTACAATAACTAGTGTCATGCAATGACAGACACAGTGACCTGCTTGATGTTTGGCAATCCATGACCTAGGAAGAGCCATATTGCACGGCCAACATCACAACACACATACACATTAGTTTGCTTATGATGTCATTGAAAATGGACACTGGGGTGTGTGCTCATGCATCCTGGGGTTTCATCAATATAGATACACATGGAAGGCCTACCTCCTGTTGTTCACAGAACATTCGGGGGTCACAGTACCACCTGCATTAGTTGCTTTGGTCTGTGCACATGTGTGCAGTGACACCTGTGGCCAGTGTACATGGCTCCCTCAGCACATCCTGTACATACCCTATCGCACCCTTGCATGACCTTGTAGCAACATTGCACAGTTTGGTGCCAATGATGTTGTCCATGCTAGTCACAGTTACACTGCATGTGCTGTGTTACACACATCTATGTTGAGATTCTCTTTAGACATCCTGGTACTCAACCCCACTGGCAAACTGATATGCAACCAATCATTGGCGGAGTGTGGTGAGAGGAGTCATTGTGTGGGTGGCCCTATTGACTGTGACAGGGGACACTAACATAAACATTCACCTTTGACAGGGCCAACAATATCAATGCTTGCACCACTGGCTGCATTGTGGGAGGTGTGTCATATGGGCAAGCTGCTGGCTATGTGCAACCTACGTTGCACACAGTTGATGTCAGCGTAATGTAGGGGTAGGGGTGGGTATTGTTCCTGTATGGCCTAGGTTATGTTGTTATGTTCATATTCACTGGTTCAGCTGGGCTGACAGAAGGTGTTTTGTGGAAGCAATATCGACAGGGGCCAAACCAACATAACGGCTCTTTGCACCAGTGCTCATGTGTGGGTTTATGTATGTGTTATCCAGCAACATCAGTTGCATGTGTCACTGAAACACCATCAGTGATGTCCATGTGTCTGATGTTGTTGGATTTATCTTAGGTGTTAAGGTTTTGGACCACATTCTGCATGGTGGTATGGGGACATGTCTCTGCTACAGGTTTCTGATAACACATATAATGGCTAAGGGGGATGGGGTGCTGTTACACACATTAACCTCTGCAGCTAGCATATCATCTGGAGACATCACAGACATGTGTGATGAGATATTCACTTCACAAACTATGGTATAGGTCCAACCTACCTGCCATGAACATACACATAATCTTACTGACATACCCACCATAGCTATTGCTGATCTGTCCCCCTGTGGGCTGGTTGTCCTACCACAATTCATCAGCTGCACACACATTAGCAAAAGGGTGACTAACACGACGCATTGCGCAGCTCACAGGAATCCTGGGGATAGGGAGAATGCATATAACCTGTTAGGCACACACAAGCATATCCCCATGGTGCCAGATTAGACACTGGGATGGTCTTCCTGGCCTCCAGGGGATAGGGAGCATAGAGCAAAACTGTTAGAGCACACACAAGCATATCTCCATGGTGCCAGATGAGCCACTGTAGTGGCATACCTGCCCTCCGGGCATAGGGAGCATAGAGCAAAACTGTTAGTGCACACACACCATATCTCCATGGTGCCAGATGAGCCACTGTAGTGGCATACCTGGCCTCCAGGGCATAGGGAGCATAGAGCAAAACTGTTAGTGCACACACAACCATATCTCCATGGTGCCAGATGAGCCACTGTAGTGGCATACCTGGCCTCCAGGGGATAGGGAGCATACAGCAAAACTGTTAGAGCACACACAACCATATCTCCATGGTGCCAGATGAGCCACTGTAGTGGCATACCTGGCCTCCAGGGCATAGGGAGCATAGAGCAAAACCGATAGTGCACACACAACCATATCTCCATGGTGCCAGATGAGCCACTGTAGTGGCATACCTGGCCTCCAGGGGATAGGGAGCATACAGCAAAACTGTTAGAGCACACACAAGCATATCTCCATGGTGCCAGATGAGCCACTGTAGTGGCATACCTGGCCTCCAGGGCATAGGGAGCATAGAGCAGAACTGTTAGTGCACACACAACCATATCTCCATGGTGCCAGATGAGCCACTGTAGTGGCATACCTGGCCTCCAGGGGATAGGGAGCATACAGCACAACTGTTAGTGCACACACAACCATATCTCCATGGTGCCAGATGAGCCACTGTAGTGGCATACCTGGCCTCCAGGGGATAGGGAGCATACAGCACAACTGTTAGTGCACACACAACCATATCTCCATGGTGCCAGATGAGCCACTGTAGTGGCATACCTGGCCTCCAGGGGATAGGGAGCATACAGCACAACTGTTAGAGCACACACAAGCATATCTCCATGGTGCCAGATGAGCCCTTGCGATTGTCCACATGGAATCCAGGGGATAGGGTGTATGTGTTAACCTGCCCATGCACAGACAAGCATATTCCATGGGTTTCTTAGAGCCTACTGGGATGAGCTCTATGGACCTCTGCAGTTAGGGGAAGTGTTTGGGGCTCTGACAGCACACAGACCAATATCACAGGGCTGACAGCAAACACACTGTGATGGGCTCTCTGTCCTCCTTGTGATAGGGGGATGCCTGAAATTGGATGGGCACGCACACGCATTTCTCCAGGGTGATTGCTAGCCCACTGTGATGGGCGCTGTGGACCCATGCAGATAGGCGTGTGTATTGAACAACATGGCCAACACTGCCCATCTCATCTGGGTGTGTGACATACCATCAATGCTACGTTTCACTTATCCTTGTGCTTGTCCCAGGGTGCTTTGTTACAGGTACTGATCCCACCATATCCATATGTTGTTGTTTCTATTTACATCTGCTGATCTAGGGTCTAGCATAATTACAGTATGTTGTGGCACAGCCATGGCAGCAGCTGACATGCCACAAGGGTAGCATGGACACCTCTATGACCATGTCCATCACCACCTGGGTGCAGGTCACCACACTCAAATGACACAGATACATTTCGCTATGTCTTCTCATCTTGTGCACATTACTGACTCACAGTAACTCATGACAACAGCATGGATATTTGCAATTAGCACAGGCTACAGATCTCATTTTGAGGTACAGGCGCCATACACTTACCTCACGTGGGTAGTCTGCTTCACTATTGAAGCGTCTTTGCAGACGTTGCCACGCCCTTAGGACCCTGGAGCTGTCCCTGTGCCCGGTGGCCCCTGGGAAGAGCTTGTGCTGGCGTGGTGCGATCAGCCGGGACAGGTGCCTGAGCTCTCGGAGGTTGAAGGAGGGCTTCCTTACTCTGGGCGCCATTTTCAGATATTATCACCTGATTGGACGCAGCGTGCATCACGCCCATGCGTAGGGCACCTGACGCGCAAATTTACGTGCACCTGCGCCACGCATATGGCGCAGTTCAGGAACGTATGGCGTCCATGTGCGCATCGAACGCAGTACGTGCATGTGGCCTACGCAGCTGGCGCATGTTTGCAATATATCACGTGCAACTGCGTCACGCAAATGCGCACAGAAAAGTTTATCGCTAGAACCTGCGCGACACACATTACATATACACTGTTGTGTGTCATTTATCTTATGGAACTGAACACCATTTGCGAATGTTGATGTGTATACACATTTGGGTCTTGAACCTATCAACACATACACAATGGTTCTTTGGCTTCTGTATGATGTGATGTGCTATAGCTTTCACATTGCAATGACTGCCAATATTAAGGGCGATGTTAATTAAAGTAGGTTGCTGTGTGGGTACCCGTTAGTGTACTGGTGCCATATACGGAGTGGCCGTTTCAGGGCGGACATGGACAGACACCAGAGCAAACCTGTGCGTGTCGCAGTAATGTGCGGGGCCCACATTGGCGCGTGGGAAGGCTACGTGGGCCGCTGCTGCATAAACATACAGCAGAGCCGTAGTACAATGGTGATGACACTGACCCATGGTGCAGGGGCCATGGGTTCAACACCCCATTGTGCTCAATGGAAGAGGCCAGCTGCGGCATCAAATGTAGTGGGAAAAAGTGTTGTGGGAGGTATAGTAATTTTGGGCGGCAGAGAGCGGCGCACGGTTTATTTTTAACGGCATGAGTCGGCGCACCGTTCATTGGGGGCGGCAGGGGGCGGCGCACTGTTAGGTTTGGGGGGCAGAGGGCGGCGTGCTGATGTATGAGGGGGCAGTCCGATAGTGGGCGGCATAGGTGGCGCACTGATGTGCACAGCAAACAGTAACAGAGCCTTAGCACAATGGTTGGGATACTGACCAATGGTGCAGAGGTCAGGGGTTCAACCCCTCACAGTGCCCAGTGAGCAAGGTTGGCTGGGGCAGTAAGTATTATGGTGAGGTGTGCTGTAGGAGGCCTTATAGTTTATTTTTATTACCCACTACCAGTATACCCGCTCTAACAGCGTGTTAATATATGGAGGCCCGTAAGGCACATGTTACAGTGCACAGTCCGCAAAGGCACCCTAGCAAGTCCCCTATAGGGCACCATGTATGCTGCGCCACAGGATAATGTATAGTGCACGCAATATGGATGGCAACCATAAGGTGGCCTATAGGGCGCCCTATAATGCACCCTCAGAGGCACCCTTATGGGTACAGTATGGCAAGGGTGTGTTTGATGCCATAAACATATGTCCAGTAAAATGTACAATGCTCTGGACAACCCTATCACAGAACCCCTCTGTGGACTTGAACCCATGACCTCCTGCTATAAAGGCAGTGACGGAACCATTGGGCTACGGCACTATAGCTCTGAGTAAGTGCCTGTGTGGCTGCAGAGAGCCTGCACGTCACCCCACAGACAGTCTGCTGCTGTAGACAGGACGGGGTAGGCCACCCGTACCCATGATGCAATGCACATGCAAATCAGCTGCCCACAGATGCACACAAGATGGGGACTGCACCCCAAAAGCTACACGGCATGGTAGGGGGAACTGTCCGTGTCCACCCACACAGAGCCTCGGCCTGGTGGGGGGCCTGAGCGTGAGGACTGCCGGCGAGGGGTAGCTACACACCGTCACATTGTGCAGGTAATGTGCTCACCCTGAGGGTGGGTGGTGGTGCCCAGGACCAGGTCCACATCAACGGCCATGCCAGAGCTCAACATCAGTATTAACCTGTGTGATAAGAAGGTGTTGCAAACTCATCATGGATACCCCTTCTGTCTTAGTTGGTGGTTCTCCCCCCCCCCCCATAGGTGGGCAACATACCTACCCCCCCCCATGACAAACAGGGTCTCCCATCAACACATCCCCATCCTTTCCCCCCCCCCCTTGCACTAATGGCAGTAGAGTGGGCCATCAACCCCTGTCCTGCTGGGGGACAGACACCCTACAGGGCAGTCCAAGCAGCTCCACACACATCCAAAACACACTATCAGACAGACAGTAGGCCTGGATATTCAGGGGTGCACCCCAGCACTATCTGATATTCTCCTGCAGCAGGCCATCAGCTGCTGCACCCTGCAAGGAGCTCCATCAGGACACATACCAGCTGTGCAGAGTCTGCTGGATAGTCCTGATAGGATTGCATGCACCCCAAACTGGGGTGGCAGCACACACAGGGAGATCAGTCCATGAAGAGGCCCCAACAGGACACCCATATATATCACAGGAGAGAAATGCTATACAGCACTATGGGGGTGCCTAGCCATGCTGTCATCACTGCACGCTCAGGGTGAGAGTGATCCACCAGCAGCAGATACAGAGGTCAGCCTGTCTGTGTAGGTGGTGGCTGGGCATTACAATGTCCCAGCCAGTGCCCCATGCCCTGTGCAGATGCATCCTGGCCAGCACACCCTGTCTGAGCTATACCCATGGTACCTTGCTGCTCATTATGCACATTGTCAGGCCAATACTGGCAACAGTGCTGGCAGTGTGGCCTGTGGAGGGTGTTTGTAGCCAACACACACTGTATAGACAGACACCCCCCCCCCCTCACCTATGCCAGCATTGTGCTACTATTGGGGGAGTCATTCGACGTGCCCACCACACCAGTCCTGGGAAGGGTACAGGCATGGATATGGTACACAGTACTGCTGCATGTCACTCCCCAGGGTGGTAAATACTGTCAGGGGCCAGACCTGGGGCACGCACCACAGACAGCCGACAGCTTGTTCTGCTGCAGCACAAGGAGCAAACAGTGCTGAGTGTAGGACTGTCTACCTGCCAGTACCCACATCAAACGTTTGTGGTCTGTGTACCGTGTACCCAGGTATAGGGTGGCATTGCTAGGGTACGCAGGAGCTAGATCTGGGAGATGCCCCCCCAGGGGGCTTTTCCAATGTGGCCTGTGGGTGTGGGTGCGTCTGGACCTTTGCCTCTTGCTTTACGGCAGAGTGTCCCTACTCCAGTCCTGGTGTTCCAGACACTGTTCGGGCCTTCATGCTGTCCCCTATGAATATGCATGGGCTACAGTTGCATAGCATGGGGGTGGTGCAGACATCTGCAGCACAGGCATCTGTCTTAGGGGAAGCATGGAACCTGAATGGTGTTTGGCCCTCCAGGACTGCATTTGGGAGACTCTGCTGGAGATAATGTGCCTGTTTATGGTGTCTGTGTTTGGTGTGGTAAAAGATAGGCGTATTGACCATGCCTATGTTCTCAGCAATAAAGGTTTGTCCTTACTACCACGGTGTAGCTGTGGGGTGAATATGTGGACAGGGTTGGCGGTAGCTGCAGCTGGGCTCAGAACCTGTGACCCTCTGTTCTTGCACACACTGTCTGTGTGCACTGCACCACCGTGTAGCCACTGATTGGCTGCAATCCCTGGGTGGTCCATGACTGTACATCCGACAGGGCCTGTCTGTTGCAGTGGACGGTGCCAGCCTGCACATGGCCTGGCCACTGTCCTCTGTGGCTAGCAGCCACTGCCCCCTCCACCATCTGAACCCTTCCGCCAACATGCTGGCATGTCCTTATCCTTGCAAAGGGATATGACCTGATTGCGTAGTGTAACCCCAGGACTGTATTTGGCTCACATGGTATAGCGGTCTAGCTGTTGTTCTTTAGCAAGGTTTTTGTGGAACGTGGGCCACCCATTACGTGATCATGACCAGGGACACACTTGGCCCTTGGCACGTGGGGTGAAGGCATGTACAGGCACATCTGTCGTACATAACCTCTACCTACTTAACCTCTACCTACGTGTCCTTGGCCCCTACAGTTGTGGCACTACAGGACTGCATTTGGGGGACGCGGCTGTTGGTGATGCACATTGTGCTGGTGTGTGTGTGGTGTAGGGTAAAATATGGGTGTTTGCAACATGCTTTTGTTCTGTGCAATAAAGGGGTGTCTCTGCTATCTGTGTTTAGTGGTGGGTTAAATATTGGGATTGTGCTGGCATGTGCCTTAGCTGGGATTTGAACGTGTGACCCTCTGGTCCTAGAGGTACCGGCTCTGTCCACTGCACCACACTGTGGCCACAGAGACAGTGCAGTCCCTGGAGATAGTAGACCTGGCAGGGTGGGGTTCCAAGACCTGCTCTGCACATTATTACTGTGAGCTCCTTCACCCTGTCTGGTGACAAACGTGCAAATATAACACGGGTATGACGTCCGAACAGAGGGGGATAGCATATTCCCATGCTGGGCAACAGTGCTATTGATGGTCAACCATAAGTAACACTCCCAGGAGGGGTCCAATACACGGAGACGTTTTTGGAGGTGTCTCCGCTCCGTGCCCCTTTCCAAACAACTGTTATTTTATTTTTTAGGAGCTCTGCTGGGTGTGTTTTTAACTTTTGCGCATTACTATACCTGTTCCCCAGCTGATTTACTATTTTAATGCTTTTGTTGTGGTCATTTCCTCTTTTTCATTGCAGTTTTGTGCTGTGCACATGTATCACACTGCTGACGTTTTGCATGTTTCCCCGGTTTTGCTGTACATTGCTGACGTAAATGGTTTCTCTTCCCTTTATATGCCCTCTACCGCGAGTGTTTCACTCGCGCTATTTTTTACATGTAGATTCGGGCCCGATACCGTGCGGGGAGACTCTCCCCTCCCACTCTCCACCCATTGACCCCGTCCCTCCGCCCCTCCGGAGCCTTCCTCCGCCCTCCTTTAGCCGTTCCACGCCTCTATCGGACATTTGCGGGCCCGCACTTGTACGGGGCCCGTTACTGAACCGCGTACCTGTGCGGGGGTGACACGCACGTGTGCGGGGCGTTTAAACGTGTTTCTGCGCGTTTCAATGCCGCGTTACCGTGCGCTATTTTGCGCCGCGCAGATTTGCGGACTTTAGTAAACATGCCCCTAAATAACTAAAAATTATAAAACAATAAATAATTATAATTCAAAAAGTTAGTTAAAATAAACAATAAAAGTAACTGTAATTATAAAAATTTTTTTAATATAATAATAATATTGTATAATTTAAGTTATAAAATTATATATCAAAATCTAGTTAAAAACAATATAAATAATATCCATGAAGGGAAAAAAGAGTAACCAGAACTAAAAACAGTAGTGAGCTAATCAAAAAATTAAATAGAATAAAGATTATAATATCCAACTGTAAATGTATCTGTTGTTTGTCTCATAAAAAAACAGAAAAATCTTGATCTAAATTAAGACCATTTGGGACAAGAGTATTTAATTGAAAGATATATTTCTGTTCAAGCTGAAGAATGGTCTTGTTCATATCTCCTCCTCGCCAATTGGTTTTGACTTGTTTTATCACAAAAAACTTTAGATCGGTTACTTTATGCTTTAATGTCTGCCAATGGGAGACTAGGGGTTTATCTTCCACATTCCTCTTAATGCAACTTTTGTGCTCCATAATCCTAGTCTTGATCTTACGAGTAGTCTTGCCTACATAGAGCATTCTACAGGGGCATTGTATTACATAGATGACGTTCTGGGTATCGCAGTTCGCAAAATCTTTGATCGGAAACTTTTCGTGTGTGTTGGGATGAATAAAAACATTCCTAACTGGTAGGACGTTCAAACAGACAGCACATCTACCGCACTGAAATTGGCCTCTATACCTCGTTAAAAATCTCTTCTCCGTGAGTGCTGAAGGCACCAATAAGTTCCGTAAATTCATATTCCGTTTGTGTGCAACGATAAGATTCTGGTCTTGAAAAGCCGGCAGGGACTGAAGAATATGCCATTCTTTTTTCAAAATAGTAGTTATCTTAGCGGAAAATTGGGAATACAATAGAGGACAAACCAATCCTTTTGTGGGTTTCTTATCTTTAGGTATTAAGAGTAGATCGCGCGACGTGTTCTTAGCTCTTCTATATGCAGAATCTACATATTTCATGGGATATCCTTTTTCCAAAAAACTCCTCTTCATATTGACTGCCTCTTTCTCAAAATCCTGTAAATCTGAGCATACTCTTCTAGCCCTGAGGAATTGGCTCACCGGAAGATTGTTTTTCAGAGATAAATTGTGGAAACTATTATAGTGCAAAAAATGATTCTTATCAGTTGGTTTTTTGTATAAGGTTGTTGAAAAACCAATATCTTCTTTGCGGATCAAGAGATCTAAATATGGAATCTTATAGAAATCATATGTCAACTGGAATCTTAAGTTATTATCTAACTGATTAATCCATGAATTAAACTGTCCTAAATGGTCCTCGTTACCTTTCCAAAGTATTAAAACGTCATCTATGTATCTTAACCATAAAATCACATTGTCCTGAAATGGATGTTCTTTTAAAAAACTTTCCTCGAAGTTATATACATATAGATTGGCCACATCAGGGGCCATGGTTGACCCCATGGCCACCCCTTTTATCTGTTTATAAAATAATTCTCTAAAACAGAAGAAAGAAATTTTCAAAAAGTACAACTCGTGCCAAAGAGAGAAGAAAGGTAGTGGGAATACGTTGGTCTGTTCGTTTCAAATAATAATCCGTAATGATTTCTAATGCCTCTTTTTGTGGTATATTTGTATAAAGTGACTCTACATCTAGAGTCACTAAAATGATATCGGTAGTACAGATATCAAAAGTTGATAAAATCTCTATTACGTGCGCTGAGTCACGAACATATGACCACATTTTTTTAATATATGGACGTAAAAATATATCTAAAAACTTGGAAAGGGGTTCAAGGATGGAGCCAATCGATGATACAATGGGTCGCCCAGGAGGTTTCTCAAGACATTTGTGGATTTTAGGCAATATGTAAATAGTGGGAGTCACAGGTGATCCCACTATCAAAAAATCTCTTTCTCTTATTTATCTAGAACCACAATGGCTCCACCCTTATCCGCTGGTTTTATAATAATCTGATTGTTCTTCTTAAATAAAGCCAATACTTTTGAAATACAAGTAGATTTATACAAGTTTTTTAGGAAACTTAAAATTAAACAATTTTTTTCAGAATATCCCCAAGGACCGGGTGATATTTCAATTATTAGTAAAAAATCATCCTGGATGCCACCTCCAAAAACAGATCCGATTTTAGAAACATTTGAAAAGATAGTTCTTAAACAAGTTTTAGAAATTACCAAAGAGGTTCCATCTTCTTATCAAAATATTTCCCAAGGAGAGAGATTAGCCATCTTATCTCTTCAGAAGAACAATCAGATTATTATAAAACCAGCGGATAAGGGTGGAGCCATTGTGGTTCTAGATAAATATGACTATATAAATGAAGTTAATAGACAGTTGAACGATAGCACTTTTTATCAGAGACTAAGTAAAGATCCGACTACAGATATCAAAAATACTATAGACAACATTGTTCTCTCAGGGTTTGAAATAGGCTACATCACAAAAAAAGAAAGAGATTTTTTGATAGTGGGATCACCTGTGACTCCCACTATTTACATATTGCCTAAAATCCACAAATGTCTTGAGAAACCTCCTGGGCGACCCATTGTATCATCGATTGGCTCCATCCTTGAACCCCTTTCCAAGTTTTTAGATATATTTTTACGTCCATATATTAAAAAAATGTGGTCATATGTTCGTGACTCAGCGCACGTAATAGAGATTTTATCAACTTTTGATATCTGTACTACCGATATCATTTTAGTGACTCTAGATGTAGAGTCACTTTATACAAATATACCACAAAAAGAGGCATTAGAAATCATTACGGATTATTTTTTGAAACGAACAGACCAACGTATTCCCACTACCTTTCTTCTCTCTTTGGCACGAGTTGTACTTTTTGAAAATTTCTTCTGTTTTAGAGAATTATTTTATAAACAGATAAAAGGGGTGGCCATGGGGTCAACCATGGCCCCTGATGTGGCCAATCTATATGTATATAACTTCGAGGAAAGTTTTTTAAAAGAACATCCATTTCAGGACAATGTGATTTTATGGTTAAGATACATAGATGACGTTTTAATACTTTGGAAAGGTAACGAGGACCATTTAGGACAGTTTAATTCATGGATTAATCAGTTAGATAATAACTTAAGATTCCAGTTGACATATGATTTCTATAAGATTCCATATTTAGATCTCTTGATCCGCAAAGAAGATATTGGTTTTTCAACAACCTTATACAAAAAACCAACTGATAAGAATCATTTTTTGCACTATAATAGTTTCCACAATTTATCTCTGAAAAACGATCTTCCGGTGAGCCAATTCCTCAGGGCTAGAAGAGTATGCTCAGATTTACAGGATTTTGAGAAAGAGGCAGTCAATATGAAGAGGAGTTTTTTGGAAAAAGGATATCCCATGAAATATGTAGATTCTGCATATAGAAGAGCTAAGAACACGTCGCGCGATCTACTCTTAATACCTAAAGATAAGAAACCCACAAAAGGATTGGTTTGTCCTCTATTGTATTCCCAATTTTCCGCTAAGATAACTACTATTTTGAAAAAAGAATGGCATATTCTTCAGTCCCTGCCGGCTTTTCAAGACCAGAATCTTATCGTTGCACACAAACGGAATATGAATTTACGGAACTTATTGGTGCCTTCAGCGCTCACGGAGAAGAGATTTTTAATGAGGTATAGAGGCCAATTTCAGTGCGGTAGATGTGCTGTCTGTTTGAACGTCCTACCAGTTAGGAATGTTTTTATTCATCCCAACACACACGAAAAGTTTCCGATCAAAGATTTTGCGAACTGCGATACCCAGAACGTCATCTATGTAATACAATGCCCCTGTAGAATGCTCTATGTAGGCAAGACTACTCGTAAGATCAAGACTAGGATTATGGAGCACAAAAGTTGCATTAAGAGGAATGTGGAAGATAAACCCCTAGTCTCCCATTGGCAGACATTAAAGCATAAAGTAACCGATCTAAAGTTTTTTTGTGATAAAACAAGTCAAAACCAATTGGCGAGGAGGAGATATGAACAAGACCATTCTTCAGCATGAACAGAAATATATCTTTCAATTAAATACTCTTGTCCCAAATGGTCTTAATTTAGATCAAGATTTTTCTGTTTTTTTATGAGACAAACAACAGATACATTTACAGTTGGATATTATAATCTTTATTCTATTTAATTTTTTGATTAGCTCACTACAGTTTTTAGTTCTGGTTACTCTTTTTTCCCTTCATGGATATTATTTATATTGTTTTTAACTAGATTTTGATATATAATTTTATAACTTAAATTATACAATATTATTATTATATTAAAAAAATTTTTATAATTACAGTTACTTTTATTGTTTATTTTAACTAACTTTTTGAATTATAATTATTTATTGTTTTATAATTTTTAGTTATTTATTGTTTTAATAATTTTTACTTGGATTTTTATTATTTTTAATTTTATTTAAAGGTTATTAAGTACCTTTCACATAATTTTGAATACCCATGATTGTAATGAAATTTCTTAATATACTTCCTTATACTTTTTATTTTTATTTTTATATTTATTATTTTTATTCTATTTATAATTAGAAATTCTAAATAATAAATTGGTTCCACTTTTAAATTTTAATGATATTAATTGTTCTTATTTATTTATTATATACTTGCTACTGGTGTATTTGGTGGTTTGTTTTTAAACGATAACATAACATAAGTAGTATCTCACTGGCTACAATAAGCATCAACACTAATTTATTTGATGATTTGATGACTCGGTTTCCGAGTTCGGCAGGCTACAAGGAATATTCTCCTTCCCATTCAATTTACTCTAGCGCTGCTTTTTTTAAACTAGTGCGAAGTTTGAACGAATTGCCATAGGTTAGCCACGCCCCCTGCGTTTCCCGCTCTCAGGATTCACATAAGGTTCGCGCATGTGTCGGCGTTTTTTCACTGCTAGACAAGCTGACACTCGAAAAGGCGGATCTTGATTTCCTGCGTCTGTGAGATCGTTTTCTGTCAGCGACTTAGAACGGTATGAGACATTTTACAATTCAAAAGACTCCCGAAGCTAGAAGAGTCCTAATTTGTGATTTTTAACACTGGCAATATCGGTAAGAGGTATTTACTACACGATGCTAGCGGTTCCTGTTAGCGATTCAGTAAGATAAGAGACAAAACTCCCGAAGTAATAAGAGTCCTAAGTGGCAATCTATATAGCACTGTTGCAATCGGCATGATATCCCTTAGACATTGGACGTTTTTTTGATGTGAGCTTCTCCTTGTTTTCTATGTTTTTGGACTTTTTCCCGTATATTTTTTTAGACTAATTTAATAAAATGTTTTTGGTTTAGTTGCCCTGTGATGAAATTTTGGCCCGATTTTAAACTATTTCTCCTTCCTTTTTTGTGGAATACTTTATACATTTTTTCTTGGCCGTGCCCCCCCTCCCCCATCCAAGCCTGCTGCGTTTCAGTTCCATTTCAGTTTCTTAAATTTAGTTTGGATTTAAGTTCATAGTCTGTCTCCAATGGTATACATGTGCTTTACTCTTTGCCTTCTTCATTTTAGTTTTTATTCTATTGCAAGTGTTTAAGTCAGTACCTCCACTAATGAGTTCGTGTGCCTCCTTGTGAGGTTTGAAAATCACCGTCTCTACAAAGAAGGTAATAAACACTATAATTATTGCTTGTCACCTCCTATAAGGATCACATTTGTTTGTGTTGTGTTTTTAAATTTAGTTGTGGTCTGTTTTATTATCATTTTTTTATGGTTTATATTTCAATTGAGTATCGCATTTCTAGCACTGTAGTTTTATTGTTCTATTGTTTTATTATTTTATTCAGTTAACTTTTAAGTATTTACTACGAGAGATTTATTACTAATTATTTATATTATTATTATTATCAATGTAATAATTACTATTATTTATTATTATTAATTTTACTTCTCTAGTTAGAGCATGTTCATGTCCATTTGTTCTTTCACCTTTAAATTGTTTTTTAATATTGTTTGTTTTTAGGTTTGTAGTACCTATTTAGACAACCCCTGATGAAGGTCATCGAAACACGGCCTGTGTCGGGTTGCTAGGTCTGATTTTCAAATAAATTGTTTTTCCACCATATCACGTTTTGTACTGTGTGTTCAAGAAAGCATGGGACAAAAGATCTTTATCTGCTGCCATTGTCATGCCTTTTCATTATATGCGTCAAATCTGTGGAACTCTCTACTGAACAATATCAGATGCACGAATGACTAAAGAATTCAGGAAAATGCTGAAGACATTCCTATTCATTGATCACTATGGCAACATCACACCAGACCTGGACAATGACTACTGAAGGATGTCCACGATCATACTACATGACCACAAACTGTAAATAGTTAACAGTATATTTGCATAACTTCTTTACATAAGTAATATCACAATGATGTCTCCAAGTTATAAAGTTTTTAAAACACCTTGTTACAATGTAAATGGTTGAGTTCATTGATTGAGTTTAGTGTAAACCACCTTGATTTAAGGAAAAGGTGGTATATAAATACTGTTAAATAAAATAAATAACTGTTTCTATGGTAAGCAGATGGAAGGTGAAAACAGGGAGACTAAAGATCAGAAAAAGGAAATGGGGACAAATGAACTCTAACTATAGTTGGGCAAAAGGGCAGATGAGCGAAACGGAGAGAAAGGTGAACCAGACTGATCAATATCAGAGAGAGATGTAGGGAAGAAGGCAGCGAGAGTAAAGAAATAGAAAATAAAAATTAGATCCTGGAAAAGGACTTAAGTGAAAATCAACTGGTACAGAGAAATGAGGATCAATCCAGTTGGAAAAATAAAATGATCTGGCAACCAAGGTACAAAAGCATGCCAGTTTGTAGAGGATGAAATATGCCATCTTTGAAAATGTGAAATTTCTTACAGTTTAGGAGGAAATGCATGGCTTGGGATCTGTTTTATGAGGTTTCCATATTTGTTTCTAATTTGTAGTTTATTTCTTACTAGATTAGATGGTGGTCCGTGTTTTTCATGTGCAGCCAAAATGAGGCATTCTGTGAACATGTTGGTTCTGTGTGGGAGTCTGTAGTAGTTAAGTTTTTTTTCTCTCTTTTCTTAACTGGAGGTGTATTGGTATTATTTGCAGTGTTGACTTTTCATAGGTATCACTGATGCAGTTTGAGTTCTTGAACTTGGTGCTGGTATGATATAGTAAGTTTTTCTGAGTGTTTGTTTGCAGGGTTTTGTATTACTACACACAAAGTCTGGCAGTGGAGGTCAATTTGTCATTTTGTCACCAGAATTTAAGTAGTTATTTTGTTTGAGTTATAAAGTGAAATATTCGATTTCTGATCTGCATCAGTTGTTGGGAGAGTTTTTTTTGGTGAGTCTGGGAATGTTCCATATAAATGAATAATTATGCCTTATCAGACTGATATTCAGAGGCAATTATGCTTTTGCTGGCAAACACATAATATACAGATGACATCAGGCCATTTAAATTGCTAGATGGCCAGTTATTGTCCATATATTTGTGAGCAATGTTAGGGAGGAGCAAGGTCAATGCCCTTTAACCTTTCCCAGCATTCGCGGCTTCACAGAAACAGCCGTCAGCGTGAAGGAAAAGACTCTTCACGCTGGCGGCTGTACAGAGGGAGCCGGGGCCTCGCGCGGGCTTCCCCGGCTCCCTCTAAGCCTCAGACAGCCGCGGTTTTGGTGGGGGTGGGGGGGGAGGCCAAGGACTGCATGGGCTGTGATGGGGGGAGGGGACCTGGACTGGAAATGGGCTGTGATGGGGGGGGGGGGGGACCTGGACCGGAAAAGGGCTATGGGGGGGGACTTGGACTGGAAAAAAATAGGCTGTGATGGGGGGGGGGGACCTGGACTGTAAAAGGGCTATGGGAGGGAAGGGGACATGGACTGGAAATGGGTTGTGATGGGGAGGGGGACCTGGACTGTAAAAGGGCTATGGGGGGGGGGAGGGGACATGGACTGGAAATGGGTTATGATGGGGAGGGGGACCTGGACTGGAAAAGGGCTATGGGGGAGGGGGGACATGGACTGGAAATGGGTTGTGATGGGGAGGGGGACCTGGACTAGAAAAGGGCTATGGGGGGGAGGGGACATGGACTGGAAATGGGTTGTGATGGGGAGGGGGACCTGTACTGGAAAAGGGTTATGGGGGGGGGGAACCTGGACTGGAAATGGGCTATGGTGGAGGGAGGGGGAACTTGGACTGGAAATAGGCTGTGATTAGGGGGACTTGGACTGGAAATGGGTTGTGAAGGGGGGGGACCTGGACTGGAAAAGGGCTATGGGGGGGGGATATGGACTGGAAATGGGTTTTGATGGGGAGGGGGACCTGGACTGGAAAAAGGCTATGGGGGGGGGAACATGGACTGTAAATGGGTTGTGATGGGGAGGGGGACCTGGACTGGAAAAGGGCTAGGGGGGGGGGGAACCTGGACTGGAAATGGGCTATGGTGGAGGGAGGGGGAACTTGGACTGGAAATAGGCTGTGATTAGGGGGGCTAGGACTGCAAATGGACTGTGATGGTGGGGGGGGGCTAGGACTGCAAATGGGCTGTGATGGTGCGGGGGGACTCGGACTGCAAATGGGATGTGAGGGTGGGGGGCCCAGGACTGGAAATAGGCTGTGATGGGGGACTTGGACTGGAAATGGGCTGTGATTGGGAGGGGGGGGGCTAGGACTGGAAATGGTCTGTGATGTGAGGGCTAGCACTGGAAATGGGCTGATGAAGAGCTGGAATAGGACTGGAAATGGGCTGATGTGGGGCATGGGAGAATGGGACTAGAAGGGAGTGGATGCTGGGTGGGTCTAGAACTATAAGGGAACTGATTTGGGGGGAGGACTAGAATAGATGGGGAATGAGAATGGAGAGGGGAAAAAATATTTTGTGTGGAAGAAAAGTCTATGATGGGCTGGGTATTGGGAGAGTAAGAGGGGCTTGAGAATGGAAGGGTGAAATTTAAATGGATGATAAAGGCATAAGGAAAGAATTGGGGGAAAGAGCAAAAGGGAAACAATCAGTATGTTAAAGCAGAAATAGAGAGAGAATGGAAAAGAGAAGGAAGGACAAATGGATAGCTCGCAGAAGACACAAAGAAACCAGAAGAAAGTGACTGGAGCAATTGCAACTGAAAAATAAAATGCCCAAACAGAAGGTAGAATAATACTTTTTATTTTGAATTTATTAACTGGAATATGTCTGGTCTGGGAAGTGTGTATTGCTAACATCTTTGCGGTTTTCTTTAGTGCAAGAGGAAATGACTTTATAGTTTTATTTCTCCAGTGTTGTACATTTCATGTTTGGATTTTGGGGTTCCCAGTTTAATTATTATCTGACCAAGGAAGTTAGCCTACACGTATCCTCGGTAATTTTTGTGGGTGGGGCTGGGGCGGGGCAGGGGTGGGACTAGGGGCGGAGAATGGGTGGAGCATGGCGAGCCACAGGTGTCGGGTTTTTCTCGGTGAAAAAGTTGGTAACCCTAGGCGGCACTCCGACCAGGGATCCCCGGAGGTGGAGCGGCACAAAAAGAAGGCGGCCTTGAAGTCTCTTTCTGGGGCTCCTGACAAGCGCGAGTGCTCCCATGCTCGGTCGCTCAGTTCCCTTCGGCGTTCCCGGGAGTTCAACAGGGAGCCGCCCTGCAAGGTACCCCGCACAGAAGCAGAGGCCTCCAGCGAAGGCTCCCGGTCTCCTGAGGGCCATCCCGGTGAGGACCCCCCTCTTCTCCTCGTGCCCGACCCGGTGACCCCGGGATCGGCATCACAGGGCCCCATGCCCATGTGAGAGTCTCGCTTGCTGGCGCTGGAACGCAGCATTTCTGCGTTCATTGCTTCCCAGCAGGCGCTCACGACCAACTTTGCTGACTCGCGCCCAGTGACCGTAGGTCCCTCACGTGGGACACTGAAATCCATCCAGGAAACCCCCAAGAGCCGCGGGCCTCGTGAGGGTCCTTGGCATCGGTCTCACTCGCTCTTCTGTTCCTCGTAGGCGAGATCTTCCAGGGCCTCCAGCTCCAAGCGGCCACCAGCCATTGGAATGGGCGATCTGCTTGTCTTGGACTCCTCAACAGATTTCTCGGAGTGGGAGTCTGATGGGGACACCTCCCCGGAAACCCGTATACACTGGGACCTTCCGTCGGACCCCTTCCTGCCCGAGTTTCAGCGGCGCTCGCCACCCGAGGTTACCCGAGGATATGTTTTTTAACCTGAGAGATGTAAACCACTTTGGATGCTTGAAAAAGTGGTATATCAAATACAATAAAAACCATAAAAAACCTTCTTCCTGGTGTTCGTTCGGGTCATGGCATGGGCCCTTACCCTGGCCATTCAAGCTGAGGAGGATCCTTGTGCTGAAGAACTCGATATTCTTCAGTATGAGTCCCCGCCCAGGGAATCTCTCACTATGCCGGTTCCTCCTATTCTTTCTCGGCTGCTGCTCTGCATGTGGGAAGCCCTCGCCTCCATCCCCATTGTGAACAAGTGCCTTGACACTATGTACAAGGTACAACGTGGGCCGGGTTTCAGGAAGACCCAACTCCCCCACACCTCTATGGTGGTGGAATCAGCCATGAGGAAGCAGATGAGCCCAAAATCGCACTTGTCAGTGCCGCCCAGCCAAGAGTCGAAAGTCCTTGATGCCCTGGGCCGCAATGCTGTGTTGCATCCAAGCATACCAACTATATATAGGTATGTTCTTGCGCAATTCAGCCAAGGAGCTTGGAGGGCTCTCCGCGGGCCTCAAGGGCAGGCCCCTCAATAGATTCGGCACCCTGCGGAAATCCGTCAAAGACTGCCCCAAATACCTCTCCCGAGCCGCCTATGATGGATTTGAGTCTTTGGCTCAGGTGGCAGCCGCGGGCATTGGGGCTTGCCACCAGGCATGGCTCCATTCTTTGGATTTGGAGTAATGGGTGCAGGAGAAACTCCTGGACATGTCCTGCCTTGGCGAGCAGCTCTTCGGCAAGCCCATGGAGGATAAAGCCACAGAGATAGAGACGGAGTTCATCACCAGAACCCGTCTCTCACACAAGATCTCCACTCTGTCCCAAAAGAAACAACCAGCCAAGAAACCCTTCTTTCCTCGGAAGGGCCTCCAGTACCGGGGCTATCCACCATACCCGGCTACTCCCGCGCCGACCACCTCGGCCAGGGGCATCGTAAGCCGAAAGCCCAAATGCTGGCTCCTCCGCAACCTGCTCAGGGGTTTTGACACCATCTGCATAGCCCCTCACCCTCCGGCGACGCAGCAGCCAGTGGGGGGACGCCTGTCTTATTTTGCCCCGTCGTGGGCCTCCATCACCTCAGATACCTGGGTTCTCCAGGTTGTCCAAGATGGCTATCGCCTTCGCTTTAATAGGTTTCCACCTCCCTTCTCCCCGGCAGAGCCTCCTCGACTCCCTGCGCACCAGTTTCTGCTGCAGCGGGAGTTACATTCTCTCCTTGCCCAACGGGCAGTGGAGAAGGTCCCCTCACACCTTCGAGGTCGGGGCTTCTATTCCCGGTACTTCCTCGTCCCGAAAAAGACAGGGGGTCTGCGGCCCATCCTTGACTTCTGCAAGTTGAACAAGTTCTTGGTGCGAGAGAAATTCAAAATGTTATCCCTTGGCATTCTGCTGCCCTGCCTCTGTCAGGGCGACTGGCTATGCTCCTTGGATCTAAAGGACGCTTACACTCACATCTTAATCCACCCTCAGCATAGGCAATATCTGCACTTCAGGGTGCAGGGAGAGCACTTCCAGTACAGGGTGCTCCCCTTCGGCCTCGCCTCTGCCCCGTGAGTCTTTACAAAGTGCCTTGTCATGGTCGCAGCTCGTCTCCGGCGTCAGGGCTTACCGGTCTTTCCCTACCTTGATGACTGTCTCGTCACATGGGCTCCTCGGTTGAGGAAGCCTGGCGAGCGATGTCGTGCACCATCCTTCTGTTGGAGGTCTTGGGGTTCTTGGTCAATTACCAAAAGTCCCACCTCGAGCCGGTACAGACACTCGAGTTCATCAGGGCGCGCCTTGATACTCAGCGGGCAGCTGCCTTCCTTCCAGCGGATCAAGCTGACCACCTCCGAGCTCTGGTGGCCTGCGTCCAGAGCACTCCACGGATCACTGCTCGGGCCATGCTACGCCTCCTGGGCCACATGGCCTCTACCATGCTTGTGGTCCCCCACGCCCGCCTGCACATGTGGACAACTCAGTGGTGCCTCAGCACCCAATGGATCCAGTCCCTTGGTCACCTCAGGGACCCCGTTAGTCCTTCCCGACCTCCGCTTGTCCCTGAGCTGGTGGCAAAACCCCTGCAAACTTCTGCGGGGATAGCCCTTCTAGGCCCCACAGCATGATGCGGTGCTGACGACAGACATTAACCTGTTGGGGTGGGGAGCCCACTGCTGATCACTATGCACGCAGGGGCAATGGTCGCCCGAGGAGTCTCGGCAGCAGATAAACCTGATTGAGCTCCGGGCAATTCGGTGGGCCCTGAGGGCCTTCGAGGACCACCTCAAGGGGAAGTCAGTCCTTGTGCAGACTGACAACTGTGTGGCGATGTTCTACATCAACAAGGAGAGAAGCACGGGGGTCGCACTCCCTCTGCCGGGAAGCGATCTTCATCTGCTCTTTTGCTGTCCGACGGAAGATGTCCCTCAAGGCGACCTACCTTCTGGGTCAGGAGAATATCTTGGCAGACAGACTCAGCAGAATGCTTCGCCCCCACGAATGGCGGCTGGATCCAAACATAGTGGGTTCTTTGTTCCTCTGCTGGTGGACACCAGCGATAGACCTCTTTGCCAGTCCCCAGAACACATAGTTTCCCCGCTTTTGTGGGCCGGTACTGCACCCGAGCAGGGTCAGCCCCGATGCATTCCTTTTGGACTGGTCATCCAGCCTGCTCTATGCATTCCCTCCGTTCCTTCTCATTGCGAGGACCCTTTTCAAGGCTCAGCGGGATTGGGCATCGTTGATTCTCATAGCCCCTTCGTGGCCTCGCTAGCCTTGGTTCCCGCTCCTGCTCCGGCTGTTGATGGAGCCTCCTGTTCCCTTGGGCTGTGCCCCGGGTCTACTGACACAGGAAGAGGGGCGGGTGCAACACCCAAACCTAGCCTCCTTATCCCTCACGGCCTGGTGGCTGAAGTGTCTCCCTAGCCCCTCTGGCCCTCCCGGAGGAGGTCTAGGAAGTTCTCTTCGCCTCGAAGAAGGACTCCACTAGACGAGCCTACGCCTTCAAGTGGAGATGCTTCTCTGGTGCTCGGAGCTCCAGAGACCCCTTCTCGTGCCCCATTCGATGGACTTTCCTGTAGCTCCTCCATCTCTCGAAGGAAGGGCTGAAGTCGAACTCCGTCAGGGTACACTTGAGTGTCATCTCAGTGAATCACCTCCCCATCGAGGGAAAGCCCCTCTCGGGGCAATCATTAGTCTCCCACTTCATGCGGGGTCTATTGCTCTCCAAGCCACCCATCCACTCTTCCCCAGCCGAATGGGATCTGAATGTGGTGCTCATGCAGCTCATCCGTTCACCTTTCCAGCCAATGGTGACTTGCTCGCTCCGGCACCTATCCTGGAAGGTGGCCTTCCTGGTGGCTTTGACCTCGGCCTGCTGAGTCAGTGAGCTCCAGGCTGTCATGGCTGATGCCCCTTACACCAGGTTCTATTGAAATAGGATGGTCCTCCATACCCACCCTAAATTCCTGCCTAAAGTCGTCTTGGACTTCCATCTCAACCAGGAGATAGTCCTGCCGACTTTCTTTCCAAGGCCCCACGCCAACCAGGCGTCGGCGGCTCTCCACACCCTCGACTGCAGACGGGCTCTCGCCTTTTACTTGCAGCGTACCCAGACTCATCGCAAGTCTGGCCGGCTCTTTGTGACCTATGATCTCAATAGACCAGGACAGGCAGTCACCAAACGCACCCCCTCGGTTTGGGTGGGGGACTGCATCGCTTTCACCCATGCGAGTGCGGGCACCCCGCTAGATCATCGAGTTACCACACACGGGATCCGGGCCAAAGCGGCATCGGTGGCCTCCCTACACTCCGTGCCCCTGATGGACATCTGCCAGGCGGCGACCTGGTCTTCCACGAACACCCTTCGCTGCTCACTACTGCTTGGAGAGGGAGTCCCACTGGGACAGCACCTTCGGCCAGGCTGTACTCCGTAACCTGTTCGGGGTATAAGCAACTCCTGCCCTCCGACCCTTCTTCATAGCTACCGAGAGCTTCGCCCCGAGGACCCGAAGACTCTGGCTCCTGCAGGCTTTGGCTTCTTCTCACGGCCTCGTGGAGGCATTTTTTGGTTACAGGTTCGGTAGCCTGTAGCTGGGAAGTCCCATAAGTGAGGACTGACTTCCTGCTTGTTCCTGGAGAAAGCGTAGTTACTCACCTGTAACAGGTGTTCTCCAGGGACAGCAGGAATCAGTCCTCACTACCCTCCCTCCCCCCCTGATGAGTTGCTAGATTTTCGTCCTTCCCTTGCCATCTGCTTGGTAGGGCTCAAGCTAAGGGACCTGATTGAGCAAGATGGCACTGTTGGGCGGGAAGAGGACCACACATGCGTGGCAGCAGTCCCAAAGGCTTTCTTTGAAAGCTGGGGAATTGCTCCGCACAGGCTCCGTCAGTGCCGATGTCACTGATTCCTGCTGTCCCTGGAGAACACCTGTTACAGGTGAGTAACTACACTTTATTACAAATTCTTCCTCATTCTGAAGAAAACTGGAGTGATGTGACCCTTCCTTGACCTGTGGGATCTCAATTGATACATAAAGAAGCAGAATTTCAAAATGAACTCCCTGGCAATAGTTCTCGTCAAGGTGGTTGGCTGGTCTTCCTAGACCTCAATGATGCATATACTCATACAGGGGCAGCGAAACATTTTTTTGTTTGGAGGGACCAAACAAGACAATCTCTAGCCCCACCCCCAGTCTCTGTTGATATATTGGGCAAAGTATTGGTGGGGCCATGGCCCTAATGACCCACCACATTATGGTGACTATGTACTCGTACCCATCCACTGGCAATATCTGAGATTCGCTTTCCAGAAATACCATTATCAGTATCAAATACTCTTTGGTTTCTCTTTGGTGTCCAGGCTGTTTACCAGGTGCCTAGTGGTGGTAGTGGCACATCTTTGCAAAGCTGGTCATTTTATTTATCCCAACCTTTATGACAGGCAACAAGCCTGCGGCTGTTCTCAAAACCTTAAAAGAAACAATCTGTCTTTTCAAAGGCTTTGAATTCATAATCAACAGTAGCAAACCTAATTTGGTACCTGCACAGGATCTGATCTACACTGGTGCCAATCTAGAAACATCTACTGCAATGGCATTTCTTCCCATGGACAGGATACAAACGATAATCACCATTGCTTGATTTGTAGCCACAGCTTAGTCTGTCACATTGATAACCTTTCTTCACGTCCTGGTATATTGGGCGGCTGCTCTTCATGTGGTCCCTTTTGCATGCTGGCACCTAAAAAAAGCATTGGAACCAATATCATCAACCTCTCTCTAGGAAGATTCCAGTCATGCAGAATATCAAGTATGAACTCAGCGGGTGGCAACAGCAGTAGAATCTCACTGTGGAATGTTCCTTCTCGCATTTGTCACTTCAAATTGTCCTTACTACCAGTGCTTTCCCTAGGGATAGGGCACTCATCTCCATCAGCTATGGACGTAAGGGTTATCAAACCATCAGGAAACGCAGCTTCACATCATTCAAATGGAACTAAAGGTCCATGTCCTACACACTGCACGTGTTTGCCCCACAGCTCAAAGGAATTTCCATCCTAATATACATAGACAATCAAGTGCCAATGTTATATGTCAACAAGCAAGGAGGACTGGCTTCATTGTATCTCTGCCGAAAAACTAAAATTATGGTCACTGGCACATGCAATAAAAGTTGCACTGTTCAAGCAGCTTACCTAGCAGGTGCCGACAACAGCATTGTGGACTTCCTCAGCCAACAACTGGACCCTCATGAGTGTCCCCTGGACGTCTCGATAACGTAGCAACTTTTCCAAAGGTTGGACACATCAGACATAGATCTCTTTGCCTCCCAAGAAAATTCAAAATGCCAACAGGTTTTTCTCCCTCAAGTCTGCACCCAACAGTTTCTATCATGAGGCATTTGCCCTGTCATGGTGTTGCAGCCAAGTAGCTGAAAAAGCTCCAATTCTCTCACTCACCCACAGAAGGAAACTCACAGACAGGCTGGAATGCAAACAGGATCTTTTAATGTGCGCACAGGCCCAGACAGAGAGCAGGTACCCTCCAACAAAAAAATCTGAGCCCCGAAGGACGTCCTACAATGTCTTATATACAGTACAATTTTAAACTCATTCTACAATCTCATTCATCTCAGGTATTTTCTGTCCACCAATCAGTAGCCCCTGGGAAGGTGCCTGGGTGACCTGCCCAAACCGGTATGCTCTGGTCTGCTGATTTCTGGGCAAGAGGGTATTGTGCTCAGGCCTGGAGGGGGGGGGGGGGGAAGGGTGCCTACTGAAACCTTTATGTCTTTTCTTAGCAAGCTGATCACTATGTAAAATCCTCATGGCTTGGGGGGAAGGGTTACCCACAGCTAAACCTTATGGCTGCCTCACTCCCCCCTTTTTAAGTGAGACCTCAACCGCTAGGGGTGGTAGAGGGCAGTATTACTGGAGGCAAGCCGCAGAGGGGTGTATTGGGTCAGGGCCATGACAGTGGTAGCCGCCTTGCGTTCTACCAGGGTATCAAGGGTGGTGGTAATGAAGCGGTAAAGAATGGGGATACAACATGGCAGAATGGCACATAGCAGTAAAATAAAAAGAACCCCTACCACTGGGATTTTTAGTCCCCCTAGCCAACTGAACCACTTCATAAACGGGTCAGTAATATGATTAACTAGATCACGTATGTCTTGGATAGAGTGTTCAATGGAAACACTTGCGTCAGTGAGTTTAAAACAACACATACCCTATACCCTCTGTAGCAACTCCTGCACAAAAGTTTTGTTCCGTGTGCAAAAGTTGCTGTACTGTCTGTAAAAGGTTGTAGGGTCTGCAGAGGCCTCTTTCCCTGGGATCCACCCTTATTAACATATTAATGGCTTTTATTCTTGCTAGTGTTGAGTCATTCTGGCTACACCCTGCCATCCCCTTTGTTTCATTAATCACTGACACTGTAGTCTTCAGGGCTCATGAGCACTTTGTATCACCAGCTTTGTTTGGCCTGTTTAACTTGTCCAGGCTTGCCCAGCTTGCTCAGGCCTGTTCAATCTGTTCAGGCCTGGCATGTCTTTTCTTAGCTGGGTCCATTTTCTGTGCACTTTCAGGCCTGACCTGTTTCTTAGCTGGGTCCATTCTCTGTGCACTTCTGTTCAGAGTATGGTTCCCCCTGGCTTTACTCTTGTTGTGCTGGGCTCTGGGTACTCACTTAGCCCACATGTTTTTTTCCGTGCCATCATAATGTATTACAGCCTCAGGCAAGGATACAGCCATACTAGACATACCTATCAGCCAATTTCCCTTCATTCTCCAATTTTTCTTTTTCTTTTCTTGTGAATGGGGCAAAGGTAATCCCACTAAGGGCAATGGACAACAACCATTTGAGACAGATAGGGGGCATCAGAAAAGCAGCTTCTGGTACTGTTCCCTAGAGACAACATACATTGTAACATCATTTTCTTGCAGCAACTCAATAATATTGAAAACGCATAACATGAAAGTGTATCAAAAGCAGCAGTGCTTAATAATGTGATAAAGAAAGCTCTGAGACTAGTACAGCAAAACTTGAGCTGGTGTGGGTATTGCAATTGCTGAAGCCGAAATGGCTTGTAGATTTCAGTTACTTTCTAAGAAAACAATATTAAAAGGATAACAATACAATCATTCACAAAAGCCCCCAAAACCCCCCAGTCAGTCCAATAGTCATCCTCCCATTCTCAGACAATGTGGTCCTGCCTCTCAGCAGTTCCCCAGGACCTCGCAGTGTGCTTCACCTTTCTCTGAAGTTTAAGTTCTGTTTCTCTCAAAATTTGAACCTCTCATTCTCATAGGCAGATATCTTGGCCCTTTTTCAATGTGACACACTGATCCAGATAGGGACTCCTTCACACATTTTAGCGGTGGGTAGTTCTGAGTTCTTGGGATGGTCTGTTCCATCTGGACTCTGGCCAATTCCCTCTGCTGGACTCTCTGGATTGCAATTGGTGACATGGCTCCAGGCCTTATTCAGAAAAGCAGCACCAATATTGAATGAAAAAAAAACTAAATATGCTGGATTAGATTTCACAATGATACAAACTTAATTTCATCCATATTTACTTAAGATCATAACTATCTCATATGGCAGGTAAGAAATATTCCATTATGCCCTTGACTGATCTTTACATGTTTATAGATCAGACAAGTTGCACACACATATTCTGCGATTTCTGGCAAGGATTTTTAGAATTATACCAATTTTTGTGAGAATTTGTCATCAAATTATCCCTCTTTTGCCCATGCATGCCTGGCCAGGACATACAGGGGCAAAATGAGGCAAAAAGCATCTGGAAGTACCACATGGCTAGTGTGGGTTTTCCAAAGCTCATCAGGGTGCAAGGTGCACCCAGCCTGTCTCCAGGTGTCTATTTCTAATTGTTGAGTATGTGTTGGGCTTAGATGAATTCCTAAATTGAAGATTCTGGAGACGGCATAGTTGAATAAAATGCTCATCTCCTTGTTTTTGTTTTTTTTGTTTGTTTACATATTCATTAGCCAGATACATCACTTCAAATTACCCATACTAATGTATCCTTATTTGGCAAGGCTGCTAAGAATATCAAACAATTGTTTAAAAACTTAGTATAGTTTATTTTCTCTCATTCTTTTTCTCAAACCTCTCCTGGATCATTGCTGACAAGCAAAATTTGGTTTTGTCCAATCAACTCAAGTTAAATAATTTTAAAAATATTTCCATATTTTCTGGTGTAATTGGCACCTATGATGTTACTGTCCTGTTCAGCAGTCATCAGCACTGAGCTGCCTTAAATCTTACAGTTCAGAAAACAGGCATTCAGATGATGAAACTGATACTTTTGCATGAAAAGGTTGGGGGATATCTGGAATGCAAACACTTCTCCTTGTATATTTTTAATGCAGAATATTCTTTTTCACATTTAATTTAAAACCTAACAATACCTGAGACTGGCATCAAACTGATCTGAAAACCCTCTGTGAGGTGCTTGCCACAGTATATAAAATCCCTTTTAACTTTTAATTTTGTATATGCAGTCAAAACCAAATATATGTACCAGAGATAAAAATTCAAGCTGGCTTACCCTTTTTATTCAGAGCTCTTAACCTCTACTTTGAAGGTCAAAGGAAAACAGAAACAGTTTCCTTAGTTTCATGCCTTGTTTGTTTGATCTAGCATCTAGGGGCACTTGGCAATGAACAGCCAGCAATGAAAGAAAAACAATATTTACTGTAGATTAAAACATTTAAACACAAGACTATTAGTACACATGAGCTTTGCCTTACAGATATTCCCCACCCCATACATCTTTGCTAATAGTAATTTGACCAGCCTTTGTTTGATCCCACCCTTACACAATCAAGATGCTGGTCAGACATCTGAGGATGCTCAAAGGAGGCACCCCCCATGGTTCTAGAAGCTTAAACTCTACAATTAAAATTGATGACAAGAGGATTGTTTGGAGGCTAGGTGAGGCTAGGTGAATTGGGGTTTTTTGTCCTCTTTAATGGGTTTCCATTTGTTTGCTAGGAGAAAGACTCCTAGGTGATTTGTCCTTTTGTCCTCTCTAATGGGCCTCCATTCATCTGCTAGAAGAAGAAACTCCTCCCTGATCTTCCAGTATCTTTCTATAGCTATGCAAACAATTTCAATGGTTTCGTTCCTAGTATCTTTCTGTAGTTATGCAAACCATCTCAGCAGTTCCAACCACCCCCCACTCACCACTGAGAGGCATGACCAAAACATTTTCTAAACTGTCCCTTTCCCTGCAGTCTGTAGACCTGGTGTTTTTCACTGTTTGGGGACACAGGGGCGATTTGTTAATAACTTCACCTTTTACTGATAGAGTATCAAAATCAATCCTGAAATATAAAGACCTAATGTCTGGACAAAAACTTTCTTTCCCTAATGTCACAACTAAACACAGAGACACTCTACATTTACAGAGACACTCTACATTTACAGAGACACTCTAACAGTTTCTACATAACACCACATTAACTATATGGACCAGCCATGAATCTATATAGGGAAACTGGTCCGGATGCTCCTTCACTACAATTTAGCCTCCGGACCCCATGCTCTAATCACAATTTACAAATCACAAGTTACAGTGTAAATCTTCTAATCTCAATTCAAGGAATGCAATGTTCAGTGTAAATTTTCTAATCTCACTTCTGGGAATACAATATACAATATAATCCAGGTAACAGGCAGAGTTTGGTTGCGCAAAACACACAGGACCACAAAGGGAAAAAGAATGAGGGAAAACAGAAAACAGAGACGTCTTAGCAGCGAATACTCATACACTCTCTTTCCTCAGTAGCAGCTGTTACAAATACACATTACACACACTCTCTCTAGCTGTACCATAGGATTTAACTTTTACCATGAGGATAATAGTAATATGAGAAATATAGCTAGCTATTTTTCTAATGTCTACTAGATGGAGCTCCAGGATCACTAGCACAAAAGAAACCCCCAACTCTAGAAGCACATGGCAACACAAAAAAAGCCCCCAAGTATGCTTCATTAGAGACAGCGTGTGTAGGCTCTAAATAAATCGCCCCGATCATCGGAGAATTGCGATCAGCGCAATTATTAATAAACAGCTTGAAAGGCACACTTAAGGGGGTCAAGTGCTAATGTTTTTGGTCATTTTAAGAAGTTTTGGCAGCGCTTTAAATACTTTTAAGGGACCCGAGGTGACAGAGTTGAATTTATACTGCAGTCATTTACTGGCGCTTGCAAGCGCCCCCCCCCCCCATTCCTTTACCAGATTTTACCACATTTCACCAGAATTTCCAGATACAGAAATACAGAACTACCCAAAACAGTACCCAATACAGACTGGGCGAGCAATGGTTTCAGGGATTCTGGGGCCCTTACTCGGACTGCTCGTTGCGGGTGATCATGCCGCTACAGGTTCACAGAATTTACCAGATTTACCAGAATTTCCAGATACAGAATAAAGAACTACCCAAACAGTAAAACAGTAAGGCAGTAGTACTCACCAGACCTCTGATCAGAGAGAGTTTGGATGCCAGTCTATCTAGCCGGTTTTTTTTCAATCGGGGGGGTCAGCCGCAGGGACCGACTGACCAGACGAGTCAAGATGTCCTTCCGGAGCACAAAAGAGGCCCAGGGCGCCAAGGACCGTTAATCACCTGGAGGAGCCGGTCCCTGACTGGTGGAGGCCCGATGCTGCAAGAGCAGACGTCTTCCCACCGTGGGTGTGATGAGAGAGGCTTTTTATTTAATTTAATTTAATAGGGTCCCACCTGGGGTGCCAAAATGTTGCAGCCAAGTAGCTGAAAAAGCTCCAATTCTCTCACTCACCCACAGAAGGAAACTCACAGACAGGCTGGAATGTAAACAGGATCTTTTAATGTGTGCACAGGCCCAGACAGAGAGCCGGTACCCTCCAACAAAAAAATCTGAGCCCCAAAGGACGTCCTACAATGTCTTATATACAGTACAATTTTAAACTCATTCTACAATCTCATTCGTCTCAGGTATTTTCTGTCCACCAATCAGTAGCCCCTGGGAAGGTGCCTTGGTGACCTGCCCAAACCGGTATGCTCTGGTCTGCTGATTTCTGGGCAAGAGGGTATTGTGCTCAGGCCTGGAGGGGGGGGGGGAAGGGTGCCTACTGAAACCTTTATGTCTTTTCTTAGCAAGCTGATCACTATGTAAAATCCTCATGGCTTGGGGGGAAGGGTTACCCACAGCTAAGAACCGGGGTCTGCTATACACATTTCCAACATCTCCAGAGCTCAGCATCCTGGACAGGGCCACAATAATAGTTGTAGCCCCAAGATGGCCCAGACAAGTATGGTTCCTTCTCTTCTCATTAGTATAAGATCAGCTGCTACCACTGGGTTCACACTTGTCTCTTCTGACACAGCAGCATGGATGTTTGCTTCACCTGAACCTAGTCTCTAGTCCTCATGGTATCGATGTTGTATTCAAGATGATCACTTACATCCTGGTCTTGCAAGAAGTTAAAGAATAATTCTGGCAGCTGTAAATGACTACTGTACAGTGCGAAGGGTCAGCTGGACTGTGGGCCAAACGGTTCCCAAACAGACACCTTCCTCCGTCCAAAAGGGAAACAAAAACACTCGGAAAGAACATATCACTTTCCAACAAAAGAAGTACACAGGGAGACTTACACTTCCCAAGGAAAAAAACACACAGGAAAGACTTATACTTCCCTCCCAATAGACCACACCTCATACAGGACAGTATGCTTGTACATGGTAATTACTATCGCACAGATTTTTCTTCCAAAAGGATCCTTTTTATTATTCCCTATCTTACAGAAACAAAAAGACTAAGAACAACAGGATAAATCAGTCCATACAGATCGTGCCACTTCTCACAGCAAACAAACAGGGTCATTCTGTTCCTATCTGAATGCAGATCTCTAAACAGCTACAAACAGCAATGTCTGGTCCTGCCTGCATAATTCTGTCTGTCTTCCTGATTCCAGAAATAACAAACACAGACAGGACAGAGATCAGTGTAACAGACATACATGACACTAGAACAATTTACACAAGACTAACTTGCATACACACAAAACTCTCACACAACAATAGGGATACTGGGGCCATAGGGAATCCATACCCCACACAGCCTTCACTGCACAGGAGACGAACTCATCGCCTATCTGGTCCTGTCACATTATATACCCTTACTTAGGACCATACTGGCTCTTCTGGACATTTTTCTCTAATTAGCTAATTCTTGTTCTAGCTGTCTAGGGCCCCACTTGTGTGATTTGCCATGTTATTCTACTCATATCTGTACCCCTCTCTGCTGACCTTTTTCTCTCAGATCCAAGTCTGTAATTATCAGTCTGGGCCTTGTCAGATTTATATTGTTCTCTCTCTGTCCACCACTTACTGTTAAGTGTGTTTTCACATCTTTTCCATATGATGTCACATAACTCTAAAAGCTTCTCGTATGCATCTCAGTACAATTCCAGCATTCAGATATTTTGATGATATTTTTTTGTTCTGTGTTAACCCTTTCTCTTCTGGCTCTCACACTACTAAAAGGTTTTCCAAATGCAAGTGGAGATATTTTTCTCATTGGTGTTCAAGTTGTTGGATTCATCTATTCTCTTGTGCACGTGCAACTGTACTTTCTTATCTATTTCATCTCTCCAATAACAGACTCAAAACAACCTCAGTGAGGCTTCTCCTTGTGGCAATCTCGGCGTATCATGACGAGGTGGTTGGCAAACCAGTCTCCAGTCATCCATGGCCATCAAAATTCATGCAAGGGCTCGTGAACACAAAGCTATTGCTGTGTGAACCCATCCTGCTTTTGGACCTCAGTTTTGTTCTGTTCAAGTTGATTCGCCTTTTGAGCCAACAGACCAAGCGTCCCTCAAACACCTGGAAAATCTTCTTTTTTTTCTAGTGGCCTTTATGTTGACGTGTTGAATTGGTGAGCTTCCAGACTCTTGTCCATTACTTCCTCTATATTAACACACAGTTCCTATTTATTTATCAAAGTAATACTGAGAATTCATCCTAAAGTCCTACCACAGTGATGTTTACCTTCCACTGAATCAATTATTATTATTATTATTATTTTTCATTTATTAAGTGCTACAAGGTGTACGCAGCATTGTACAAACACAGAGAAAGACAGTCCCTGCTCAAAGAGTTCACAATCTAAAAGACAAACAGACGTGACAATACAAGAAGCATGAGGTCAAAGGGAAGAGGAGACACAAAGAAAACAAAGATCATGGTCCAAAAGCGGTCTCAAAGAGGTACGTTTTTAGCTAGGATTTGAAAAGGGAGAGAGAAGAGACTTGATGTAGAGATAGGGGAAACTTATTCCAGGCATAAGGAGCAGCAATGTGAATGATCGAAGTCTGGAGTTAGCATTAGAAGAGAAGGGCATAGAGAGAAGGAGACCAGAGGAGGAGGGGGGGCGGGAGTAGGGAGATTGGAAGGAGGAAAGATAATGAGGGACCGTAAAGTGAATGCATTTAAAGGTTAGTAGAAGTAGTTTGAAATGAATACGGAACCGAAAGGGAAGCCAGTGAAGCAATTTCAATAGAGAGGTCACATGAGAGTAACACGGCTGACAGAAATTAAGGAGTGAATAAGGGTCCTAGTAGTGTCTTCAGAGAGGATGGGCTGAATTTTGCTAATGTTAAACAAAAAGAAATGACAGGTTTAGCAATCCGTTGAATGTGAGAGGAGAAAAAGAGCAAGGTCGAAAATGACTCCAAGGTTATGGGCTGAAGAGACAGGTTGTATATAGTATTATCAACAGTGATAGAGTCAGGAGGAAAGGGGAGGAGGGCTTAGGAGGAAAGATGATAAGCTCAGTTTTATCCATGTTCAATTTCAGATGGCGGAGAGACGTCCAGGCAGTGACATCAGACAAACAAGTAGAGATACTTTGGATGGGAGAATATAGAAAGACTAGGGGACATGTAATGACGCTACAGGGTAAACTATTTAAGACAAATAAGAGAAAATATTTTTTCACTCAATGTGTAATCAAACTCTGGAATTTGTTACCGGAGGATGTAGTAAGGGCTGTTATTGTAGCTGGGTTTAAAAAAGGTTTGGACAAGTTCCTGGAGGAAAGGTCCAGAAACCATTATTAAAAAGGGACCCAAGATATCAATGCTTGACCCAATACAAGCATTGTGGAACCTGTGTCTCTTGGGGATACTGCTAGCTACGTATGACCTAGATTGGCCACTGTTGGAAACAGGATATTGGGCTTGATGGACCTTGGTCTGACCCAGTATGGCATATCTTATGTTCTTATGTTCTTATTGGAGTACAGGAGAAATATCAGGTGAGGAAATATAAATTTGAGAATCATCAGCATAAAAATGATGGTGAAAACCATGGGAAGAGATGAGGGCACCGAGGGACTGGGTATAGAGAGAGAAAAGGAGATGTCCTAGCACAGACCCTTGAGGTACATCAGCTAAGAGGGTAATAGCAGAAGAGGAGGAACCATGTGAACAAACACTATAAAAAAGCGATTTGAAAGATAAGAAGCAAACCAAGACAACACAGAGTCTCTAAAACCCAGAGAAGATAATGTGTCAAGGAGGAGAGAGTGATCAACAGTATCAAAAGCTGTGGAGAGGTCAAGAAGGATAAGGACAGAATAGAGGTCTTTGGACTTTGCTAAAAATATATCACTAGAGTCTTTGGTAAGAGCTGTTTTGGTGGAATGAAAAGGACGAAAGCCAGACTGGAGTGGATCCAGGAGTGCATGAGAGGTGAGACATTCAAGGCAATGACGGAGGACAGCTTGCTCAAGAAGTTTAGAAATGAAAGGAAGAAGTGAAATAGGACGATAACTGGAAGGAGCTGAAGGGTCGAAAGAAGGTTTTTCGAGGATAGGCGTGATCGCAGCATGTTTGAAGGCTGCAGGGGAAGTTGCAGTAGAGAATGAAAGATTAATGATATATGAGATGGAAAGGGTAACGGAGAAAGAGACTGAATTGAGATGGGTAGGGATAGGATCAGAAGAACAGGTGGTGGGTTTGGAAGTTGAAAGAAGAAGGGAAGTTTCTTTGTCAGAGATTATGGAAAAAGAAGAAAGGTTAGGGGAAGATGAAGGGAAAAGTTGATAATGGAGAGGAGGAAGGGGAGTTGAGGAAGAAATAGGAGGGAATGGAAGAGTAATCTTAGAGACTTTGTCATGGAAAAAGTTAGCTAGGGTTTGAGCAGAGAGGGAAGGAGGGATTAGTGGCAGTGGAAGCATAAGAAGTGAATTGAGGGTAGAGAATAGACGACGGGGATTGGAGACAAGATGGTCAGTCATATGAATAAAATGGTTTTGCTTAGTGAGGGCAAGGGCAGACTTGTAAGAGAGAAGCATGAATTTAAAGTGAAGGAAGTCAGAAAGGAAGCGCGATTTAAGCCAGGTGCATTCAGCTGCACAGGCACGGGAACGGAGATAGCAGGAAGTAGGAGAAAGCCAGGGCTGAGGAGAGGTACGCCTCACAGGATGAGCTATGGGTGGAGCAATGGCATCAAGAGCAGAGGAGAAAGCAGTATTATAGTGGTGAATGGCCTTGTCAACAAAATTAGAGGACAAAGTGGAATGAAGAAGCGAAGAGACAGTAGATGATAAGAGTTAATGGGTCAATAGCATATAGATTCCTAAAAAGGAGGGAAGAAATAGGCAGAGATTGAGGTGGGGAGTAATGGAGAGAGAAGCTTAAGAGATGATGGTTGGACAAAGGAAGAATGGAGGAGCAGAAATTAGAGGGTAAACAATTAGAATAGAAGATCGAGACAGTGACCAAGCTGATGAGTAGGTGAGGAGGAGTAGAAAGGAGGACAAAGAGAAGGTAAGTGAAAGGAGCTTTGAAGCATATGGGTCAGAGGGGTTATCAAAATGAAAATTAAAATCACCAAGAATGACAGAAGGTGAATAAGGATCTAAAAATAATGAGAGCCAGGAGTCGAAGACGGAGAAGAATGTAGAAATGGACTTATGTGGAGTTCTGTAGACTACAGCAATCCGAAGAGGAAGGGGATGGAAAAGACGAATTGAATGAACCTTAAAGGAGGGAGAGGAATGGGACTGAGGTAACGAGAGGTTGAAATCTGTAAGAAGGAAAAGGTAAAAGGCCAACACCTCTACCCTGACTATGTGGTCGAGGGGTGTGAGAGAAGTGGAAGTCACCAAGTGAAAGTGCAGCAGCCAAGGTAGTATCTGGTAAGAGCCAGGAAATTAAAAGCAGAAGAGATGATCATAGATGAATGCCAGTTTGTTAATGATGGAATGAGCATTCCATAAGGTGCAAGAGAAGGGACGAGAAGAGGGGGAAAGGAGAGGAATATGGATTAGAGAGTGGTGGTGGAGAGAAGGAGATGGCGGGGGACCAGGATTGGGATTAGTATCATCGGATGACAAGAGTAGAAGTAGAGTGCGAGGGAGAGATGAGGCAGTATGACGGAAACAAGGATGTGGTTGTAAAAGTGAAGAAAGAGAAGGTGAAGCTCAAGAGACAAGGAGAGGTTAGAGGATAAAAAGGGCGAGGAGAAAGGGAAAGGGTAAAAAAGAGGAGCAGTGAGGGGTATGCAGAAAAGAGGGAAGAGAAAAAGGAAGAACAAATAAGGAGATAGGGCCATGAAAGGAAGGTAAGTGACAGGAAAAGATTAAAATAAAATGGAGTCTAAAGTAATACAAGGCAGGTAGCTCAGTTGTACAGAATAGCAAGGCCTCCCAGCCACAGTGGTTCCAAATTGCACAAACTCTGACAAGTAACAGAATCTCAAACAGCACATCAGCAAAAGAACAGCAGTGACTACCAAAATTCCACAATGTCATTATAAGTACATATCAGAGGGAAGGAGGGAGATGAGAAGCCAGAGTAATGGCATCAGAAAACAGGAGTAAATATAATGTGGGAAAGAGGTGCTGCATAAGGGTCTAAGGACTTACAGATCTGAACACACTAGAATGACTATGTGATGTTGGACGCCCTGATCCGCGTCTAAGGTGTGGCCACGCCTGAGAGTGTCTGCCTTTAAGCAGGGAAAGAGTTACTGACAGGCTGAGCACTTCAGCTCTCCTACAGCCGGTGTCTGGTGCTGGAGTGATGTGAATACATAATCAATCCATTATCTTACTAGTTTTCTTCCCTACACCACATTCCAGCCATGCTTAACTGTTCTGCACACATTCAGTTGAAGCGATATAAAAAAAACTGTTAAGTAAAAGTAAGTAAGGAGGGCACCCCTCTACAATCTCAGAGCTATGCTGATTGTTCATCAGATGTCTCAACTTTTTGTCACATTCATTCCCAATAATCCTGGCCTACCAGCAGCAAAGCATACCCTTGCTAACTAGGTCTCCACTTGCATCAACTTTTGTTATGCCGCAGCTGCAGAACCATCCCTGGGAAGAATCGCTCCACATCAGCTGAAAGCAAAAATGACTTCAGCAGTGCACTTGCGTTCAGTCTTCCTCGAAGACATGTGCAAAACTGTCTGGACCACAGTCCACACTTTCACCAAGCATTATTGCCCTGATGGTTCTGCCTCGAGAGATAGATAGTGTGGTAGGCAGGCCATTCTACTTAGCATCTTCACTATATAGTCAGCCTTCCACTGCATACAGTACATTCGGATTGCTCACCCAGACCTTCAGGTAACCCTCTACTTTGGAATCGCCATCAAGTGTGCTTGCATTTTCACTGCTTGTCAATGAAGAAAGCAAAGTTGCTTACCTGCAATAGAGGTTCTCTGTAGACAGCAGGGGATTGCAGTCACACTTTTTCTTCCTGCCTTTCCCCTATATCATTGGATGCAAACCTACAACCTATTAGCTAGGGAAGGACTGAAGAAGGTGGGGTGGGGAGCATCAGTGAGAGTGGTAACGCCCGTGCATATCTAGGGAATCAAAAAAGATCCCCTGAATTAGAGGACAGCACTGCACAGAAGGATTAAATACAGAGTATGTTACCATCGAGTGTGGCTGCATTCTTATGCTGTGTACAGAGAACCCTGTTACAGGTAAGCAACTTCAGTTTCTCAGTCTGCAATGTGAAATATTTAAGAAAGGAATGTCATTAAAGAATTTGAAGGTGATGTGGATAAGAGATATTAAAGAGGGTGGTGCCATTGAAGTATATCCCAGTTATTGGTATGTTAAAAAGGTCATTATTTTCCTATGAGAGGTAAGTTAAGAGGTATGAGAGAGACTGGGTGAAATCCATTTATGGTGCAATGGTTCCCATGGGTCTAGTACTGAACTCATGTCTCTTCATTGTATTACAGGACTTTCCTATGCTTATCCCATGTTTTCTTGCATTCTTACTATTTTTACTCCAACTAATTCTATTGAGAAGCTATACACCCACAATCCTTTCCGTGGAAAAATATTTTCTAATGGTACTCTCTAACTTATCTTCATTGAGCCCTATATCATGACTTCTTTTTCTAGAGCTGCTTTTCCACAGAGGAAAGGTGGTTTTTTCTCCCCATTTTATGTATTGTTTATCTTTGAGGGATTTAATTGTCTCTATCATATTCCCTCTGTCCTTTAGGAAGGTATGCTTATTTAGGTGATTGACTTTAATTTCCTGTGGTATGTGGTACAAAACTCTGCACCATGTTGGTAGCCCTTCCTCTGGCGTTGCTCTGTCTATGTCCTTTTTGAGATCGGAACAAAGTCCAATTGGTCAAATCATAGAGCAGTTGCTATAGCAAAAATATAATCCGTTAATCTGCTCATGCACTAACCACTAGAAACATGGAAAATTTCATATGTCCACAACAAGTATCAATGAAAATAACAAAAGAAGGTCTCAGTCAAAAACACAGCGTGTTCATCAAGGGCCAGATAAATTCTTTGGCGTGGCGTTTTTCTTCGAAGGTGAAAAGGAGTACCTAGTGGTCGGAGGGTTTTTTCCTTTTTTCCTTATGTCTTTTTGATGATCACCGATTTTACGGTTGGATGTGTGATATGAATCCCCTGATGAAACAGTTTGTGTGAAACGTTTGGGCGCCTTGGATTTACGGCGTCGGGATTCAGAAAGGGACCTCTGGGATTTGTAAAGAGACTCCTATGATTAACAATTCACCAGCCAGTTACAAGAGTCACCATGGAGTGAAAGCTAAGTACTAATAGTTGATAATCATTGGACTAAATAGTAATCAATGGACTAAACAGTTGTTTTGAGAAAAGATTTACTACACGCTATATTACTACACGCTATCTTAGAAAACTACGTAATTAAAAGAAAATAAGAAAAAATTACAACGGAAAAGGTCATTGATGTTAACAGCAGCGCATTGGAAGGGCAAAGAATTTATCTGGCCCTTGATTAACACGCTGTGTTTTTGACTGAGACCTTCTTTTGTTTATTTTCATTGATACTTGTTGTGGACATATGAAATTTTCCATGTTTCTAGTGGTTAGTGCATGAGCAGATTAACGGATTATATTTTTGCTTTTTGAGATAGGGCCTCCAGAAAAGGACACAATACTTAAAATGAAATCTCATCAAGAACTTATATGAAGGCATTCAGAAGTCTTACTTGCACTCTTATTTTCAGAGTCCCTAAACATTGGAGAAAAGGGAGTGTTGGGTATATGCCGGTCATAGTATAGGCACATTTTATGCCATGTAAACTTACATATTTGGTGACCGAAAGATGTTAATTCTATGAAAATATTTAAGTCCTACATTAGTGGTGTGCATTCATGAGCACACATTTGGTTTGTTTAGGTGTCTAAAATTTTGAAGTGCATGCAGATTGCTTGTATGTGCGTATACTTACGAATTAACATTCATATAATTGACTATGTGGAGAAAAAAGGTTTGTGTTTATAGTGTGTGTATCTAAAAAATGAATAGGTAAAACAAACACAAAAAATGCCCGAAAATCGGAAAATTTTGTTTTAAATGATTATAAACCACATTTTATTTGCCCATGTATACCTACTCTGCATGTGTGTGTCAACATACTATCAAGACATGTAGATTGCACGATGTCTGCGTCTCAAATACCATTCACTTCTACTGAATTGTATGAAGCTAAAGGTCAATCATAAACATAGCTCAATTTCTGCTTAAGTATCTTCATCACTTGTTCTGTTTAACTTTGAGTTCAAACCAACAGCTTTGAAACGTGAGCACTTTTTGGGACTGCTGCTGTCTAGTTTTGCAAAGGATGACCTTTTGGCTGATGTGAGAGAGGATGTTGTGAAAGGAACTACTTTTACTGCTGATTCAAGAAGGAAAAGGAGAGAACAAGGTCCGCATTTAAATGTCCCCAAAATTTTTGAATGAGAACTCATATATAATTATTAGCAAGTAAATTTCTGCCGACTTGTCTGCATAAACCATCATTGTGCAGCAGTTTGCCCTTGTCAGAGGGACTGAGGATTTGGTGGTGCAGTTATATTATTTTTATCATCTATCTTTATTTATATATACAGTAGATATAGTATGCTCTGCATTTGGACTACTGCATGGTGTCCCTTTATCTGTTGATGCAGTTTTCGTGGTGGCTGCTAGGGGGGGTTTTGATAGCGAGAACTGTTTCCATTCATAACATGCATGCTGTGCACATAGGGAGTTATTTTAAAAAGAGATTTTCATGCAAAAATGGCCTTTTCTAAAACTGCCCAGAGTATATTTCATTTTTTAAAATAATTTATAAACTGCCTTTCTAGCCTCCAGTACGAGCCTGTTTAATTGAAAAACATACAATATAACACTGACTCAAAATATACACATGGGGGGTGGGGTAATTTTCATAACAGGGTGCCAATGTAAAATTCCTAAAAAGGCACCTATTTTATGCTTGCACAGTGCTCTCCTTTACTTCTCTAAATGTGAATTTACTTACTTCTGTGCCTCTCACTGCTGAATTATTGTGTTGTGACTGTGATTTACGTTTTGCAAGCTCAGTTTCTCTGTATTCTCCAGGATCAAGCAGGAAGTCAGTCCTCACTGATGGGTGACGTCGGCGCCGACGGAGCCCTCGCGGAGCAATTTCCCCAGCTTTCAAAGAAAGCCTTTGGGAATTGCAGCGCGCATGCGCGGTCCCCTTCCCGCCCAAGGGTGCCATCTTGCTCAGTCTTCTTTTTTCCGCGGAGCCCTACAGACGTAGTTTGTGATCACCGCTGAAAAAGTTGATTTTTTTCGTTCTGTTTTCTCGGTTCAACGCCGTGTCCTTTTCCCGCCCGGCCTTGATACTCCGGTGTCGAGTCCGTTCACTATTTTTCGGTTTTTGTCCTTCGTGACTGGCGTTCCCGCCACTTTTTTCTTTTTCTCTGGCAGCCCAGTCTTTTGACCTCGCAGGGGCCCTTTTTCCCCCGATGGCTGCCAGCGGGTTTAAAAAGTGTGATCGGTATACGAGGCTTATGTCTCTTACCGACACACACGACTGCTGCCTCCGCTGTCTCGGACCCAATCATGACCCGATGATTTGTGGTCCGTGTACCAAAATGTCCTCGACGGCATTGAGGAGTCGGCAGTCTCAAAAGGAGCGAATCTTCTCTGACTCCGCGTCCGGCCGGGCCCGGACCTCGTCAGAGGCTTCGACGTCTCGTGACTCCGGCCACGAGCGTCGCCGGAGCTCCTCTGAGTGGGGGTCTCCCGCCCGGGAACATCGTCGGAAGAAGAAATCCGTGAGGGCGGCGTCGGAGGACGCTCCTGGTTCCTCGAGGGCCAGGTCGCATAGCCCCGATAGCCTCCCCGGGTCCTCGGAGTCGGAGAGGCCTTCGAAGCATCCTCGTCTCGAAGTGGAGTCTCCTGGACACATGAGTACTGTAGTCCTCGTGGACTCGCCTCCGAAGGAGCCGACGTCGGGCCCGATGCTGTCGGGGGCTGCTGGGTCTCCTGAGCTTGGACTCAGGCTGATGGCCTTGGAGAGCAGTTTCGCTGCCTTCATGGACCAGCAGCAGGCATTGATCGCTGGCCTCGCCGGTGCATCTGCCCCGACCACCGGGACGTCGACGTCCAAGTCAACCCTCGAGTCCATGCGGGCTCGAGTCAATCCTCGGCCACGGTCTCCCTCGGCCTCCCGTTCGGGACCGAGGTCGTCGACGCCGGCCTCGGCGTCGGGGCGGAGGTCCTCGGCAGCCGCCCGCACGGAGCCGCTCGATTCCTCCTCGGAGGAGTCGGGCTGGGACACGGAGGAAGACGAGTCACCCGGTTCTTTTCAGACTCGGTGCGTCCCCTCCGACTCGCCCGAGTCTGAGCCTCGGAGACGGTCCCCCCCGGAGGATACCCGGTTCTCGGACTTCGTGGGGGATATGGCCAAGACTTTGGCCTTCCCCGCGGATCCCGAGAAGGAGCCTCGAGCCGAAGAGCTCGAGGCCCTCCAGTATGACTCTCCCCCGAAGGAGGCCTTTACTGTACCGGTTCCTCCAATGCTGGAAAGACTTCTCTTCCGCATGTGGGAGAGCCCGGCATCGACGCCGGTGTTAAGCAAGTGGGTCGATTCTATGTATCGAGTCCGCAAGAGCCCCGGGTTCCAGAAGGCACAACTACCGCACCATTCCATGGTGGTGGAATCGGCCATGCATCGACTCAAGAGTCAAAAGATGCACTCCTCGGTGCCTCCCGGCAAGGAGGCCCGGAACCTGGATGCCCTCGGTACTAAGTGCTTCCAGGGCTCTATGCTTGCTTGTCGAGTCCAGACCTACCAGCTCTACATGGGCATGTATCTCCAAGACCTGGCAAAAGAAATTGCCGGATTCTCTGCTGGTCTCTCCGAGGAACCTTTGCAGAGGTTCCAGGCCTTGTCCACTGGTATTCGAGAGTGCTCCAAATTTATTTCTCGAGCAGCCTACGATGGCTTCGAAGCATCGGCTCGAGTAGCCGGGGCAGGCATCGGTGACCACCGGCAGGCTTGGCTTCAGTCATCCGACCTCGAGCCATGGGTGCAGGACAAGTTGGTCGATGTCCCCTGCAGAGGTGAAAACCTCTTTGGCAAGCCCATGGCTGAAAAGGCTGTGCAACTCGAGACAGAGACTCTAACCAGGACTCGCCTGTCCAGAAAGACCTCTGCCCCTTCACAGAAGAGGAAGGGCTCGGGGAAAAAGCCCTTTTACCCGAGGAAGGTGTCTGCCTATAAACAACACCACCCACAATATCAAGCCTCAGCAGCTCCCCATCAGGGTCAGCAGGCTAAGGGACAGGGTAATGGGTCCCGTAGGCAGAAGGCCCCCAAGCCCACTACATAGGCCCCTGCTCAGCAGGGTGGGGGTTTTTGACTCCGTAAGCATAGCCTCTTCCCCCCCGCTGGCTTCTCTCAGCACGGGAGGCCGGCTGGCCCAATTTGCCCACAGGTGGTCAGCCGTAACATCAGATACATGGGTGCTTCAGGTAGTTCAAGAGGGCTACCTTTTGCATTTTCACCAGGTACCTCCCTCCTACTTTCCAGGGTAGCCCCCAAGGACCCCTCTGCACAGGGACTTACTCCTTCAGGAGTTAGCAAGTCTTCTTCAGGAACAGGCTGTGGAACCGGTGCCCCACCACCTGAAAGGTCACGGCTTTTATTCCAGGTACTTTCTGATACCAAAAAGAACAGGAGGCCTCAGACCCATCCTAGACTTGCACAACCTCAACAAGTTCCTGCAAAGGGAAAAGTTCAAGATGCTTACCCTTGGAATCCTGCTGCCCTACCTCCAGCAGGGAGATTGGCTATGCTCATTGGATCTAAAGGATGCTTATACTCACATCCTTATCCATCCGGACCACAGACAATATCTACGATTTGTTGTGGAAGGAAATCATTACCAGTACAAGGTACTGCCCTTTGGCCTGTCCTCTGCTCCCAGGGTGTTCACCAAATGCCTGGCAGTGGTGGCAGCCTTCCTGAGGCTTCAAGGCCTGTTTGTCTTTCCCTACCTGGACGACTGGCTCATCCGGGCGCAGTCTTCCCTGGAGGTCACTCAGGCCACTCGTCGCACTGTAGCTCTGCTTCAGCACTTGGGGTTTGTCATAAACTTCGCAAAGTCCACTTTGCTCCCCTCTCAGGATCTAGAATTCATAGGAGCACAGTTGGACACTCTGCAGGCTCGTGCCTTCTTGCCTCTGGAATGGGCCAACCGGCTCGCAGCTCTGGCCAGCAGTTTTCACAGCTCTTCCCTGGTCTCGGCCAGGCAATTCCTGCGACTGCTGGGCCATATGGCTTCCATGGTCCATGTCACTCCGAATGCCCGTCTACATATGAGGCCTGCTCAGTGGAGCCTTCGCACTCAATGGCATCAAGCCACAGGGAGCCTTGCGGACTTAGTAAGGATCTCCGACCGCCTGGTCTCCTCTCTGCAATGGTGGCTTCATCTGCCAAATCTGCTTCTCGGCATGACTTTTCAGTCTCCTCCACCTTCCCAAGTGCTGACGACAGATGCCTCTCTCCTGGGATGGAGAGCACATTGCCAAGGGTCATGTACTCAAGGCCTTTGGACCCCTTGGGAAGTGGCTCAGCAGATAAACTTCCTGGAGCTCAGGGTGATCCGCCTAGCTCTGCGGACCTTCTCTCACCTCACCTCTCATCGGTCTGTACTAGTCCAGACGGACAATCAAGTTGCCATGTTCTGTGTCAACAAACAGGGGGGCACCGGCTCCCTCCTCCTATGTCAGGAGGCTCGGAGACTGTGCTCTTGGGCAGTCGACCATGGCATCCTGCTCAAAGCGGTTTACCTGCCCGGACAGGAAAATTACCTGGCTGACAAACTGAGCAGGATTCTGCAGCCACACGAGTGGAGATTAGACCCGTTGGTTGTTCAGCGGATCTTCCTCCGGTGGGGCCTCCCCACCATGGATCTTTTTGCCAGTCCTCTGAACCAGCAACTTCCCAGGTTCTGCTCCAGGCACCCGCACCCGCTCAGAGTAGCGGCGGATGCTTTCCTCATTCCGTGGTCCACGGGCCTACTGTATGCCTTTCCTCCCACACCACTCGTGTCCAGGGCGCTTTTCAAGGTTCTCCGGGACAGGGCCTCGGTAATCCTGGTAGCGCCCAGGTGGCCGAGACAGCCCTGGTTCCCACTCCTGCTACAACTGGCAGTGGACACTCCCCTTCCTCTGGGGTTTCAGCCCGATCTCCTGACTCAGGATCAAGGCACTCTCCTGCACCCCAACCTCCGGGCCCTTCACCTGATGGCCTGGCTGCTGAAAGGGTAGTCCTAGCTCCGCTGCTAATCCCTCCGGAGGTGGAAGATGTCATCCTAGCGTCTCGGCGACCATCCACCCGGAGGTCTTACGCCCTTAAATGGCGTCGCTTCTCTGTGTGGTGTTCTCAGCAATCTGAGAACCCCTTCTCCTGCTTGGTATTGGTGATTCTGCAATACTTGCTTCACCTTTCCAATCTCGGCCTCAAGTCCAACTCTGTAAGAGTCCACCTCAGTGCTCTCTCTGCACATCATTCGCCGGTGGACGGCAGGCCTCTTTCCGCACACCCCTTGGTGGCGCGTTTTCTCAGAGGCCTCCTTCTGCTTAAGCCTCCCTTGCGCCCCCCAGCCCCTGACTGGGATCTCAATGTGGTCTTGCAGCGGATTACCTGTCCGCCTTTTGAACCTATGGCTACCTGCCCTCTTCGTTTCCTTTCTTGGAAAACTCTCTTCTTGGTAGCCCTTACCTCCGCTAGGCGCGTTAGTGAACTGCAAGCCCTAGTGTCTGAGCCTCCTTACACTAGGTTCTACCCTAATAGGGTGGTCTTACGGACTCACCCAAAATTTCTTCCAAAAGTGGTTTCCCCTTTTCATCTCAACCAAGAGGTGGTTCTTCCAACCTTCTTTCCCAGGCCGCATACCAGCCGGGCTGAGACAGTTTTGCATACCCTGGACTGTAGGAGGGCCTTATCCTTCTACCTTGACCGTACGCGGGAGCATAGAAAGGCTGTTCAGCTTTTCATTTCTTTTGACCCCAATAGGTTGGGGGTGCCTGTCTCCAAGCGTACTTTGTCCATCTGGGTAGCTGACTGTATCGCCTGGGCTTATGGGGCAGCCGGCCTCTCCTTAGAGAGTCGAGTCACGGCTCACCGTGTCAGGGCGAAGGCTGGGTCAGTGGCTCATCTCCGCTCTGTTCCGTTGGCAGACATCTGCCGGGCCGCTACTTGGTCTTCAAGCCAGACTTTTGCGGCTCATTACTGCCTGGAGAGGGAGTCCCACAGGGACAGTGCTTTCGGACAGGCAGTCCTCCACAATCTCTTTGAGGTTTAGGCAACTCCTACCCTCCGGCCCTGGTGTTGGGCTACCGGCCGGAAGCGTATTCAGAGAAGATTCCTTACTTCTGTACTGCTGAGCTAGAGGGAGCTCATTTTTTCTGCTTGAGGTCTCCGGTAGCCTTAAGCTTGGGAGTCCCATCAGTGAGGACTTACTTCCTGCTTGGTCCTGGAGAAAGAGTAGTTACTCACCTGTAACAGGTGTTCTCCAGGAGCAGCAGGAATCAGTCCTCACAACCCTCCCTCCTCCCCTCGGAGTTGCAGTCATTCTTATCCATTGTTTTTCTAACTTTTTTGCTGTCTTCTCGCTATGTCATCAGACTGAGCAAGATGGCACCCTTGGGCGGGAAGGGGACCGCGCATGCGCGCTGCAATTCCCAAAGGCTTTCTTTGAAAGCTGGGGAAATTGCTCCGCGAGGGCTCCGTCGGCGCCGACGTCACCCATTAGTGAGGACTGATTCCTGCTGCTCCTGGAGAACACCTGTTACAGGTGAGTAACTACTTTTACTGCCCTTTCTGTTCTCTGACGTCAGCTGCATCCATCCACATGACAAGGTCAGGTGACCCGGAAGTGGCCCATATATTTAACATCATTGAAGCATTCAGCACCACCGCTGTGTGTGTCCAAGGAGCAGGATGTGCTCCTTGGGGTGACTCTGACTCCAAACCACGTTACTCTTGGCTTACACACCCCTTGTCTCCACTATCTCTGACCTGGGCTAGCTCCTGTTTTATGTTCTACCTGTGCTTGCTGATGTCATCGACTCCTGTAATTTGTGGCCACCGCTTGTTTTCTGCCCCTCATCCATTTTGTCACCGAAACGCAAGTAATTTAATCTACTATTCTCCTCCTTCCTCAAACTGTTCTTTGCTCCTCAGGGTCTTGTCTCACTATCACTGTGCTTTCTTGAATACCTGCTCTATTTGTGCTAAGGCCTCTCTCCTCTCTGACTTACTCCACTCACATTCTATAGATCTGATGTTTCTCCAGGACCAAGCAGGAAGTCAGTCCTCACATATGGGTGTCATCGACGCCGATGAAGCCCCAGCGGAGCATTTCGCCAGCTTTCTATGAAAGCCTTTGGGAATGCAGGCACGCATGCGCGGTTCCCTTCCCGCCTAAAGGTGCCATCTTACCTCAGTCTCTCTTTTTCCGAGAAGCCCACCGGACATCTGTCCTGTCATCCCGGATAAAAGTTTGATTTTTTTTGGCGATTCTCGCTATTTTTTCTTCCCGTTTCGATGCCGGTTCCCCTCCTGTCGGGTTCGGTACACCGGTATCGAGCCCAATTCTTTTTTGTTTTTTGCCCTTCATCGCTGGCGTGTTCGCCCTTTTTTTTGCTTTTTCCCTGGAAGGCCGGTCCTTTGACCTCGCGGGGACTCTTTTTTCCCCGATGGCTTCCAGCGGTTTCAAAAAGTGTGATCGGTGTAAGAAGTTGATGTCTCTCACCGACACACACGACTGCTGCCTTCGGTGCCTCGGTCCTGATCACGACCCTAAGACATGTGGACCATGTGGGAAGATGTCTTCCAAGGCACTGCGAAGTCGCCAGCAGCAGAAAGAAAGGCTTTTCTCGGACTCAGCCTCCGGCCGGGCCCGGACCTCGTCTGAGGCCTCGACATCTTGGGATTCGGATCCTGAGTGCCGTCGGAGCTCCTCGGACAGGGGGTCCCCCGACCGGGAACACAAGAGGAAGAAGCGGCTCGTGAGGGCGTCGTCGTCGGAGGTCCCTGGCTCCTCGAGGGCCAGGTCTAAGACCCCCGACCGTCGCCCCGGGCCCGTGGAACAAGAGAAGCCTGCCAAAGTTCCTCGCGTGGAGCCGGAGTCTGCTGGACACGTAAGCCCTGTGGTCCTCGAGGACTCTCCTCCCAGAGAGCCGACGTCGGGCCCGGCGCCGCCAGGGACCGAGTCGGTGGCTGCTGTGTCTCCCAAGCTGAGTCTCAGGATGACAACCTTGAAGAGCAGACTGCCTTCATGGAGCAGCAGCGGGCACTGATGGCCAGCCTGTCTGGCGCATCTGCCCCGACCACCGGGACATAGACATCGAAGTCGACCCCGGAGACCGAGCCGATACTCGAGGCCATGATGGCTCGAGGTCGACCTCGGTCGCGGTCTCCCTCGACCTCCCGTTCGGGACCGAGGGTGTCAATGCCAGTGCCTCTGGCGTCGGGGCGAGTGCTCCAGGGCCCCGCGGGGTCGGAGCCTGACTCCTCCTCGGACGAGTCCGCCTGGGAGATGGAGGATGAGGAGCCCCCCGACACATTCAAGACTCGGTGCGTCCCATCAGACTCACTGCAGTCTGAGCCCCGGAGTAGATCTTCCCCCCCCCCCCAGAGGATACCCAGTTCTCAGAGTTTTCCGGGATATGCCCACCGCTACGGTGCCCCCCGGCAGGGAGGCCCGGAACCTCGATGGTGTTGGCAGAAAGTGCTTCCAGGACTCGATGCTTGCTTGCCGTGTCCAGTCTTACCAGCTGTACATGGGCATGTACTTGCGAGACCTGGCCAAGGAGTTGGCCGGGTTCTCTGCTGGTCTCTCCGGGGAGCCCTTGCAGAGATTCAAGTCCTTGTCCTCGGGGATTCGGGACTGCTCGAAGTTTGTCCCGTGCCTCCTACGATGGCTTCGAGGCTTCGGCCCGAGTTGCGGCAGCTGGCATCGTGGCTCGACGCCAGGCATGGCTGCAGTCATCAGACCTCGAGCCATGGGTTCAGGACAAGTTGGTCGATGTCCCTTGCCGAGGTGAGAACCTTTTTGGCAAGCCCATGGCCGAGAAGGCCGCACAGCTCGAGACTGAGCACCTTACAAGGACAAGGCTGTCTAGGAAGACCTCTGCCCCTTCTCACAAGAAGAAGGCCTCGGGTAAGAAGCTGCCCAAGCTGCACCCCAGGGTCAGCAAGCCAAGGGGCAGGGTAATGGTCCCCGTAGGCAGAGGACCCCCAAGCCTCCGGCCCCTGCTCCCACTCAGCAGGGTGGGGGTTTTTGACTCCTTGAGCGTAGCCTCTCAGTCCCTGCTCTCCCAACCCTGCACAGGAGGTCGCCTCGCCCTCTTTGCCCACCATTGGCCCTACATCACTGGGGACAGTTGGGTGTTGAACATAGTCCACAGGGGCTATGCACTACATTTTCACCAACTGCCTCCGCCATACTTTCCAGGGGAGCCTCCAAAGCCTACCCTGCACACAGATCTTCTCCTCCAAGAGCTTCAAGGTCTGTTGGTGGACAGGGTGGTGGAGCCTGTGCCTCCCCACTTGCAAGGTCACGGGTTCTACTCCAGGTATTTCCTGGTGCCCAAAAGAACCGGTGGCCTTCGACCTATTCTGGACCTCAGGAACCTCAACAAGTTCCTAGAGAAAGAAACATTCAAGATGCTTTCTCTTGGAACACTTCTGCCCTACCTCCAGCAGGGAGATTGGCTATGCTCCTTAGATCTAAAGGATGCGTACACTCACATCCTCATTCATCCAGACCACAGAAAGTACCTAAGATTCATTATGGGAGGAAACCATTATCAGTACAGAGTACTGCCTTTTGGCCTCACCTCCGCTCCCAGGGTCTTTACCAAATGCCTGGCAGTGGTGGCGGCCTACCTGAGAAATCAGGGAATCTTTGTCTTCCCTTATCTGGACGACTGGCTCATCAGGGGTCAGACGTGCCAGGAGGCCAGACAAGACACCCTCCGAACTATTGCTCTTCTTCAAAGCCTGGGGTTTGTCATAAACTTCGCAAAGTCCACTTTGCTCCCCTCCCAGAACTTGGAGTTCATAGGGGCAAGGCTGGACTCTCAGCTGGCAAAGGCATTCTTGCCAGAGGACAGAGCCCAAAGACTGATAAACTTGGCAAGCCAGTTTCTCAGCAGGTCACTGGTCTCCGCCAGACTCTGTCTGAGGCTTCTAGGCCACATGGCTTCGACAGTGCATGTGACCCCCAATGCCAGGCTCCATATTTATTTATTTATTTATTTAACAGTTTTTATATACCGCACTATTCATCATCAGTGCAGTTTACATTAAACAACAAAATACCTATCAATATATAACTGATCTAGGTTTACAGATAACAGGGAAGGTAAACTGGGTGTGAACAGGGGATAACTATATACAATTAAATGTTACATCAAGGTATAGTATTTGACGAGATGCAGTATTTTCACATTTTAATATGTTACATCAAGGTATAGTGTTTGACGAGATGCAGTATTTGATTAGGCAAGCCAGACATTGTTACATCAAGGTATAGTGTTTGACGAGATGCAGTATTTTCACATTTTAAACCTTTGTTCTGGGTTGTTGTTATGTGTAGGAGTTAGATGAGAGAGGCGGAAGACAATTCTAGGGTGTGTATGGTAGCTTGAAGTGCAAAGTGAATAAGTAGTGCTTGATGGACTTTCTGAATTGGGTGATATCCCTGATTGATCTGATGCTGGGAGGTAGTTTGTTCCAGCACTTGGGAGCATAAGACACAAAAGCTCTGTTAGTGGTTTGTTGTGTCCATTTTGTGGAGATACTAGGAGTAACTAGTGTGTTTTCTGCTACTAGTCTCCTGGATCTATTGTTCGGTGCGTGGATGAGGAGATTTGAGATCGATGCTGGGGATATTTTATTAATGGCCTTGAATGTGATGAGGAGAGTTTTATATATTATTCTGCAGTTTATCGGGAGCCAGTGTAGATCGATCAGTATTGGTGTTATATGATCTCTTTTGAAGCTCCAGATAAGATGCGGGCTGCCGCGTTCATCACCAGTTGAAGTGGACTTAGTGTATTCTTGGGGAGGCCATGAAGGATGATATTCGCATAGTCGAAGTGCGGTGTGACTATTGCTTGGAAAATTGTACGGAAATCCTTGGTCTCCAGCATTGGTTTCAGGTGACGCAGTGTTTTTAGTTTGTAGTAGATTGTTCTTACGGTGTTCTTTATGTGCTCCTTAAGATTGAGTTGTTCATCGAGTATCACACTGAGGTACTTTATGGAGGCCTTGATCGGGAGTTTTGCATCTCTTACTATGAGGGTGGTTGGTGGAGAAAATTTGCTTGTTTCTTGTGGCTATGAGCACTTCGGTTTTCTTGAAATTTATTCTCATGTTCTGATTGAGAAGCCAGTCGGTTATTGCATTGAAACAGTTGATTAGTGCAGAGTAATCAGGATTTGATACATTGATCGGTGTGAAAATTAGCACGTCATTTGCATATAATAGGCAAGATATACCGAAGTCTCTGGTGATTTGGCAGATTGGCTGCATGTATATGTTAAAAAGCAGCGCAGATAGAGATGAGCCTTGGGGTACTCCTTGTTTCTGTTGGAAGGGTTCAGATGTAATGTTGCCTGTACGGACCTGTTGCCAATGCTCTTCTAGGTATGATTTGCACCAGTCCCAGGCAAGGTTATGGATGCCTTTTTCGTGAAGTCTAGCTAGCATAATATTATGGTCAACTGAGTCAAATGCCGCTGATATGAGGCCTGCACAGTGGTGCCTTCGGATTCAGTGGTCACAGGCCATAGGCAGCCTCAGAGACAGCATAAGGGTGTCCAGACCATTTCTGGACTCCCTCAACTGGTGGCTGCACCCACCCAATCTACTAAAAGGGGTGCCCTTTCAGATTCCTGGATACACGGTGGTACTGACTACAGATGACTCCCTGCAGGGCTGGGGAGCTCATTGTCTAGACAAGTGCACCCAGGGCCTGTGGTCTCCTTGGGAGGCTGCACAGCAGATCAATCTCCTGGAACTCAGGGCTATTCGCCTATCTCTCAAAGCTTTCTCTCCTGCCCTGGCTCATCAATCTGTCCTGGTTCAGACAGACAACCAGGTAGCCATGTTTTATGTGAACAAACAGGGCGGGACTGGGTCCAGACTCCTTTGTCGGGAGGCTCAGGACCTTTGTTCATTTGCCCTCAAGCACAACATGCTCCTCAAGACTGTGTACCATCCAGGTCAGGACAACTACCTGGCCGACAGGTTGAGCAGAATTCTGCAGCCCCACGAGTGGCAGCTGCATCCTTTGGTAGTTCAGAAGATCTTCCTGAAATGGTGTCTTCCTTCGATAGATCTCTTTGCCAGTCCACTGAACAAACAGCTGCCAAAGTTCTGCTCCAGACAACCGCATCCTCTGCGGGTAGCAGCAGATGCTTTTCTGATACCATGGTCTCAGGGCCTCCTGTATGTGTTTCCTCCCACGCCTTTGGTGGTCCGAACTCTGTTCAAAATTCTTCAGGACAAGGCCTCAGTCCTGCTGGTGGCTCCCAGGTGGCCGAGACACTTCTACTTCAACTGGCGGTGGGTCCCCCCCTGCCTCTGGGGTTGCAACCCGACCTTCTCACCCAGGATCAGGGTTCCCTTCTGCACCCCAATCTCAAAGCTCTCAATTTGATGGCCTGGAAGCTGCAAGGGTAGTTTTGGCTCCCTGGGGCCTGCCTCAGGAAGTTGAGGAGGTCCTCCTAGCCTCTAGGAAACAGTCCACTAGGAAAACCTATGCTCTCAAATGGAAAAGGTTTTCTGTGTGGTGTCAGCTACGTACAGAGGATCCTTTCTCCTGTACGGTACCAGTAGTGCTTCAGTACTTACTGCACTTATCAAATCAGGGACTTAAGTCCAATTCTGTTCAGGTCCACCTCTCAGCTCTAGCAGCTCACCACTCACTGGTGGAAGGACATTCTCTCTTGGTTTACCCCTTGGTGTCCCGGTTTCTCAGAGGCTTGCTTTTGCTCAAGCCTCCAATCTGTCCTCCTGCTCCTGAGTGGGAGCTGAATGTAGTCTTGCAGCAGCTGACTCGCCCACCCTTTGAGCCGATGGCTACTTGCCCTCTACGCTTCCTGTCCTGGAAGACACTCTTCTTGATAGCCCTGACCTCGGCCAGGCGAGTGAGTGAGCTTCAGGCCCTGGTCTGTGATAGACCTTACACTCGCTTCTATAGGAACAGGGTAGTCCTTAGGACTCATCCAAAGTTCCTCCCAAAGGTTGTCTCCTCCTTCCACCTTCCCTAGGCCTCATGCAAGCCAGGCTGAAGCAGTTCTGCATACCCTGGACTGTAGGAGGGCCTTATCCTTCTACCTTGACCGTACGCAGGGACATAGAAGGGCTACTCAGCTCTTCGTTTCCTTTGACCCTAATAGGTTGGGGTTGGCTGTGTCCAAGCATACCTTGTCCATCTGGGTGGTTGACTGTATCACCTGGGCTTATAAGGCGGCTGACCTTCCTTTGCAGGGTCGGGTCACGGCCCACCGTGTCACGACAATGGCTGCCTCAGTGGCTCATCTCCGCTCTGTGCCCTTGGTAGACTGGTAAGGGGGACTGTTGCTTCTGGAGGGAGATCTGCAACTGTGAGTATTTACTTCTGGTAATTTTCTAAAAGGAATTCTTTGTATTAAAGCTAATTAATCTGTGATCCACTATTTTTGTTAAATCAGTCAGGGCCTAGTAGCAGCAGTTTTAAGTTTACATTTAAAACACAGAGGAGAACTCTCTGGTTACATTTCATACCCAGCAGAGAGCTTGTACTTTAAATTTAATAGTCACTCAGGGCCTAGTAACAGCAAAGTACTTTTAGTTTAAATTTAAAACACAGAAGAGAGCTTTCTGGTTACATTTGGAACCCAGCAGAGAGCTTGTAGTTTACATTTAATAGTCACTCAGGGCCTAGCATCAGCAAAGTTCTTTTAGCTTAAATTTACAACACAGAAAAGAGCTTTCTGGTTAAATTTAGAACCCAGCAGAGAGCTTGTACTTTAAATTTTATAAGAAGTTAGAGCCTAGCAGCAGCTAAGAGCTATAATTTAAATCAAATCAGAATATAGCTTACCTCAGCAGCACAAGACAGGGTACTGTGTAGCAGCCCTCTTTTAATAAGTGTTAATTCCCTCCCACCCTCCCCACACCCACCCACCCCTGGGATAATCGTAGCTTTATAGGTACTTACACATCTTAAAAGACAGGAGGTGCTCTCAGGTGAAGCTCATTACCCAAATCAGTCATACACTAAGGACCTGAGATTAGTTAAGCTTCAGGTGAACAAGGTATATTACACGTATTAGGTTCAGTTTTATTAGTAAAAATATCCATAGCAACCCTTAGTAAGTAAAGAACTTAGATCTAAACACAAACTTAAAACTAAGATGCAGACAGCAGTCCAGCAGCGGGATGGAGGCTTTCCAGTCTTTTGCATTGAGTGTCACATGTATGATTTTCTCCCAGTTGGTGAGAGGTCTTACGTGTGCACTAGGTGCAAGGAGCTCTTTGCTCTCAGGGAACGAGTCCGTTCTCTAGAGGCTAAAGTAGCAGACTTGGAAAGCATAAGACAGACAGAGAGGTACATAGACGAGACCTACAGGGATATAGTCCTGAAGTCCCACCTCCAGTCTGGCAGCATCCCTGTTGCCATGGAGGAGAGAGGTCACGTGACAGGAGAGCATCACCCTGGTGTGGCAGGAAGTGATCCTGTAACTAGGACCTGTCCTCCAGGTGATGTAAAACCCTCTCGCACCGAGGAAGTTTCTCCAGGGCCATGTGCCCATGAGGGAAGGGTTAGGACAGCCGTTATAGTTGGTGATTCGATCATTAGGCATGTAGATAGCTGGGTGGCTGGTGGACGTGAGGATCGCCTGGTAACATGCCTGCCTGGTGCGAAGGTAGCGGACCTCACGTGCCACCTAGATAAGGTCTTAGATAGTGCTGGGGAGGAGTCTGCTGTCTTGGTACATGTTGGTACCAATGACATAGGAAACTGTGGTAGGGAGGTTCTGGAGGCTAAATTTAGGCTTTTAGGTAGGAAGTTGAAATCCAGAACTTCCAGGGTAGCATTCTCCGAAATGCTTCCTGTTCCACGCGCAGGACCCAAAAGGCAGACAGAGCTCCGGAGTCTCAATGCGTGGATGAGACAATGGTGCAGAGATGAGGGGTTTGGATTTGTTAGGAACTGGGGAACATTCTGGGGAAAGGAGGGGCTCTTCCGAAGGGATGGGCTTCACCTTAACCGGGATGGAACCAGGCTGCTGGCATTAACCTTTAAAAAGGAGATAGAGCAGCTTTTAAACTAGATATTAGGGGAAAGCTGACAGTCGCCCAAGAGCAGATGGTTCGGAAGAATGTATCTTTGAAGGATACTACCAAAAGCAGAGAGGTTCCACAAAAGAGTAAAGTAGCCCAAATGCCCTCAAGTATGGAGCAGACAGAGCTGAAAGATCCCAAATTACTCATGTCTAACAGACAAATTAAAATGGATAAAATACATTCTCTAAAATGCTTGTATGCAAATGCTAGAAGTCTAAAAAATAAGATGGGAGAGTTAGAATATATAGCACTAAATGAAAGGTTAGATATGATTGGAATATCAGAGACATGGTGGAAGGACGACAACCAGTGGGACACTGTGATACCTGGGTACAAACTGTATCGTAATGATAGAGCTGATCAAATTGGTGGAGGGGTTGCTCTCTATGTTAGAGAGGGCATTGAGTCAGAAAGGATTAAAGTTTTGCAGGAAACAAAATCTGCTGTAGAATCTATATGGATTGAAATTCCATGTAAAAGGGGGAAGGCAATGGCAGTGGGGGTGTACTATCGAGCGCCTGGCCAGAATGACCAAAAGGATGATGAAATGCTCAAAGAAATCAAGGAAGCTAACAAAAGTTACAGCACAGTAATAATAATGGGTGATTTCAACTACCCCGGTATCAACTGGGTCAGTGTCACGTCAGGACATGCTAGGGAGATAAAGTTCCTAGATGAAATAAATGACTGCTTCTTGGAGCAGCTGGTTCATGATCCGACCAGAGGGGAAGCCATATTAGACCTAATCCTTAGTGGAACACCAGATCTAGTGCAAGAGATAAGGTTGTTGGGGCCACTTGGCAATAGTAATCATAGCATGATCGCCTTTGATTTAATTAGTGGAGGAGGGATAGTAAGGAAATCCACAGTACTACCTTTTAACTTTCGAAAGGGAGACTATGATAAAATGAGGAAAACAGTCAAGAAAAAACTAAAAGGAGCAGTTGCAAAGGTTAAAGACGTACATCAGGCTTGGCTGTTGTTGAAAAATACTATCTTGGAAGCCCAGACCAGCTGTATTCCACGCTTTAAGAAAAGTGGAAAGAAGTCCAAAAAACTGCCAGCATGGTTTAAAGTTGAGGTCAGAGAGGCTGTTGTTGCCAAAAAAGCATCTTTCAGGAAATGGAAAAAAGAGCCAAACGACGAAACCTGGAAACAGCACAAGCACTGGCAAGTCAAATGCAAGGCATTGATAAGGCAGGCAAAGGGAGAATTTGAGAAGAAGCTTGCTGCAGAAGCAAAAACGCGAAGTAAAGACCTTTTCAAGTACATTCGTAGCAAAAAACCTGTGAGAGAGTCGGTCCATTAGATGATAAAGGGGTTAAAGGAGCACTAAGAGGCGACAAGGCGATAGCGGAGAGACTGAACGAATTCTTTGCTTCAGTCTTTACTGAGGAAGATGTAGAGATGTTACCCATGACTGAAGTGGTATTTAAAGGTGCAGAAGAATTGAAGGAAATATCGATACATCGAGAAGATGTATTACAACTATTAGATAAGCTGAAGAGTAGCAAATCACCTGGGCCGGATGGTATACATCCAAGGGTATTGAAAGAACTGAAATATGAGATTGCAGACCTGCTATTAGTAATCTGTGAACTATCATTAAAATCATCTCTAATACCTGAAGATTGGAGGATCGCCAATGTAACACCAATTTTTAAAAAGGTTTCCAGGGGTGATCCGGGAAACTACAGACCGGTGAGCCTGACGTCAATACCGGGAAAAATGATAGAAACCATCATAAAGAATAAAATTACTCAGCATGTAGATAGTCATGAACTAATGAGAGACAGCCAACATGGCTTTAGACAAGGAAGATCTTGTCTTACTAATCTGTTATGTTTTTTTGAAGGAGTGAATAATCAGGTGGACAAAGGTGAGTCGGTTGATATTGTGTATCTGGACTTTCAGAAAGCCTTTGACAAGGTCCCTCATGAGAGACTTTTTGCAAAACTAAAGAGTCATGGGATAGGAGGCAGTGTACTATTGTGGATCAGGAACTGGTTAAAAGATAGAAAGCAGAGGGTAGGGCTAAATGGCCAATTTTCCCAATGGAGAAAGGTGAATAGTGGTGTACCCCAGGGATCTGTGCTGGGTCCGCTGCTTTTTGACATATTCATAAATGACCTGGAAAGTGGAATAACGAGTGAGGTTATCAAATTTGCAGATGACACAAAACTATTTAAAGTTGTTAAAACCAAGAGGATTGTGGAAAATTGCAAGAGGATCTTGATAAATTGGAAGACTGGGCATCAAAATGGCAGATGAAATTTAATGTGGACAAGTGCAAGGTTATGCACCTAGGAAAGAACAACCCAAACTATGGTTACACGATGCAAGGTTCCACATTAGGAACCACCACCCAGGAAAAAGATTTAGGCATCATTATGGATACCATGTTAAAACCCTCGGCCCAGTGTGCAGCGGCGGCCAAGAGAGCAAATAGAATGCTAGGTATGATAAGGAAAGGAATGGAATATAAAACAAAGGATATTATAATGCCTCTATATCGTTCCATGGTGAGACCGCACCTTGAATATTGTGTGCAATTCTGGTCGCCGTATCTTAAAAAGGATATAGAGTTATTAGAAAAGGTTCAGAGAAGAGCCACCAAAATGGTAAAGGGGATGGAAGGATACTCCTATGAAGAAAGGCTAAAAAGGTTAGGGCTCTTTAACCTGGAAAAGAGACGGCTGAGGGGAGATATGATAGAAGTCTATAAATTAATGAGCGGAGTGGAACGGGTAAACGTAGATCGATTGTTTACCTTATCAGAATATAGAAAGACTAGGGGACATGCAATGAAGCTACAGGGTAAACTATTTAAGACTAATAAAAGAAAATATTTTTTCACTCAACGTGTAATCAAACTCTGGAATTTGTTACCGGAGCATGTAGTAAAGGCTGTTAGTGTAGCTGGGTTTAAAAAAGGTTTGGACAAGTTCCTGGAGGAAAGGTCCATAAGCCATTATTAAGAAGGGACCCAGGGGGGGGCGGAGCCTGATGTCCAGCGGGTAGGACGCTTTGCGTTGAAGCTCCCGAGAGGCCTACTTAGAATCCTGACTTAATACCTATACAAATTTACTATTTCGCTCCGAGCTGACCGGGGCACCTCGGGGGGGATGGCGGCCCATAAACCAGCGCGCTTGGACTTCGGGTCTCCTTCTTCTTCTCACGGAAAACGCTCCAAAACAGAGGTGTCCTCCCCACAGAAGATGGTTCCATTTCGTGAAAACCCCGAAATGCACCTGGAGATTTTGGAGGAAATCCGCGGCGTGAAGGAATTGGTGCAGTCCAATGGAGAAGCGCTTCGAGCCATGCGAGAAGACTTTGGAGTGCTCCAGGACCGACTTGAAGGTCTTTCATTGCGGCAGGACAACATGGCGGGGGTCCTCGATTCGCACGAGGTGCGCTTGGGCAAACTGGACAAGGCTGAGCGCCAGATACAGAATCTTCAAAAGGAGTTAGAAGATAGCAATAATCGAGCCCGTCGCAACAATGTGAGGCTCCTCGGAATACCGGAGGGGGTGGAAGCAGGAGATATAAGAGAATTCTTGCTCAAAACTCTTCCCTCCTTGCTGAAGATCACTTTTCACAGAGAACTGGAAATCGATCGAGCACACCGTGTTCCTGCCCACATGGCGCTCAACCGCACGACCCCCCGGCCTATTATCTTTAGCTTGTTACGATATCAACAAGTGGAACAAATTTTACATGCTGCCCGAGCGAATCATCATTTGGAATTTGAGGGTCGTAAGGTCTCCTTCTTTCCTGATTTGGCAAAGCCTACCGTTGACCGTCGGAAGAAACTCCTTGCTTTTCGCCCTCGACTTCAACAGCTACAGGCTCGCTTTGGCCTGTTGTATCCAGCGAAGCTTCGAGTGACTCTCCACAACCAAACCAGGACGTTCGAAGATCCTGATCTACTATCAACATTTTTAGACTCCAAAGAAGCAGAGCAGATGCGCTAATCCCAAATCTTGGACTCTTATCTGCCGGCTCTATCCGCCATTTTGAAGGGCCCGATGCGGCGGTCATAGCCAAGCACAGAAATAGCCTGGACTTTCTTTCTTTCTCTATATGACTTTTGTTTTTTGGTCTCCTATCCCTTCATGATGTGTGCCTCGGTCGGATTCGGAGCACGCACAGTCCTACAGGTTATGTGTTTTTTCAATTTCGGCCTTCTCTGGGGTTTCTCCCCGCAGACACATGGTCGCCAGTAATTTTGGGGTTTTGCTTCTCCTCTACTGTACTGCGGTTTTCTTTGTTAATGTGGGGCGCTTCATTGTATTATATTAGCTTATTTTTCCTATGTCATGTGTACAGCCAGATACAGTCAGTTTGAGGGACATAGTGAAATTATGTGTGCTATCATGCTCAGAATTTTTAACTTTTCTGAATGGCCTTATGTAAAATCTTATCATTCACCGTCAAAGGCATTAATGGTCCACTCAAAGGAAAGAAAATCCTTAGCTATCTTAGCCATGAGCATGTTGATTTAGTGTTTCTTCAGGAAACGTATTTAAACTCTGCTGAAACACTGAAACTCCATGCTAAGCCTCACATGGTGGCTGCCTATTCTCCCACCGTTTCCAAATGGTACGGGATAGCCACTCTGGTTAAGAAGTCTTTGCACGTTACTGTACCTGATATTAGCGCTGACAAGGAGGGTAGATGGGCCCGTGTGCACCTTGAGGTTGGAGATAGTGAATTCACGTGTATTTGCATTATGCCCCGAATGTGGACAACCCTGCTTACTATGCAAGTATTGCGCAGTTGGCCTTGGCCTCTGCCAATGCTCCATTAATACTTGGTGGCGATTTTACTCAAGTGTTCCCTCAATCTTTTCTTCTCAAACAAGGTGCTCGTTGGTTGGAAGATCCAGTACCGAGTAGACCTGTGTGGCTAGCTATAGAAGCGGGCCTTTACAAACCGATTCCTCTTACCTTTCTCCCTGGTATGACTCTCCCATCAGACTCCCACTTTCCACTAATGCTTTTAGACACTTTAGGTGCCTTCATACTCTTATGCAATCTTTAGACTCCCGACTCTGGTCAGTGCGACTTCAGCATCGCCTTCGGAGCACTAGAGTACTCCCGCCATCGGCATTCTCTACATAAGGTTGATTGGAGACTCTCCGATCTCTCGGTAGTTCACCGGGTGTAGCATCCAATTTTACTAAACCTTATGTAATGCTATAACTAGAGATACCCCTATAGCGCAGAAAGTATGGGAGAGAGAATTGCATGTGAATTGACCTCGGAGCAATGGAGCCTTATCTGGAGTAGAGGGACACGGGTTTCCGATCCGCCTCACTCACTCCGACCCTCTTCTTTCTAGCCCACCGGTGTTTTTACACTTCTCACAGATTAGACAAACGGAACACTACTCAGGGCAATGGTTGCTGGACACGTCCTGCGGCCATTGGTTCATTGTCTCATGTTATGCATGAATATCCCGCACCACAGTATTACTGGCGTCGGGTCTGGGGTCGTATTTAGTCTATCTCGCACTCTCAGGAGCCCCTTTCTTGGAGGATAGTGGGACCTCGCCCTGTTGCGGGGATCCCCTCTCTCCCAAAAATGGCTTATCTCCTTTCGAACTTTATGCTTGGCATTGCTATTTCCCTAATTAAGTATACTGGAAAATTAGCTCCCATCTGAGCCCCAATGAATGGTGGAATCATGCCTGTCTTTACAGTAAATATGAACAAATACCTCGTTTGTTCGCTTCCTCTGTTCAGACTCCTTCTCATTGGTCTCAATGGAAGATGCTCAATGACTATGTACATTTTGCTAAATGCTCTCATCTGACTGTCTAACTTTGTATATATCTCTGTCCCATGATCATGCTGTATCGTAGATACTCTTTTGATCGTTTGATGTATAAACACTGTTAATTGGAAGCGCTCACATGCTGATGTAATCGGGTAGAGAAGAAGCATCGGGGTGGGGGGTAATGGATTTACTTTTCCTTATTGTATACTTGTTTTGTCTCTTTAGGTGTGTTGTTTCTTTTGTTTGTTGCAAAATGAAAATAAAAGTTTAAAAAAAAAAAAAAAAGAAGGGACCCAGGATATCAATGCTTGAACCAATACAAGCATTGTGGAACCTGTGTCCCTTGGGGAAACTGCTAGGTACATATGACCTAGATTGGCCACTGTTGGAAACAGAATACTGGGCTTGATGGACCTTGGTCTGACCCAGTATGGCATATCTTATGTTCTTATGTTCTTAGACATCTGCAAGGCTGCAACTTGGTCTTCAAGCCAGACGTTTGCGGCCCATTACTGTCTGGAGAGGGAGTCCCGTAGGGACAGTGCTTTTGGCCAAGCAGTACTCCAGAATCTCTTTGAGGTTTAGGCAACTCCTGCCCTCCTGCCCTCTGTTGGGCTACCGGTGGAGGTTGTGTCAGTGAAAAGCCTTTCTTTGCTGCTGAGACTAGAGGGAGTTCTCTTGTTCAGCCTGGGTTCCTCGGTAGCCCAGAGCTAGGGAGTCACCCATATATGAGGACTGACTTCCTGCTTGGTCCTGGAGAAAGATTAGTTACTCACCTGTAACAGGTGTTCTCCAGGAGCAGCAGGAATCAGTCCTCACAACCCTCCCTCCTCCCCTGGGAGTTGCAGTTGTACATATTTCATTTTTACTTTTTTTGTATGCTGTTCTTAGCTATGTCATTTGACTGAGGTAAGATGGCACCTTTAGGCGGGAAGGGAACCGCGCATGCGTGCCTGCATTCCCAAAGGCTTTCATAGAAAGCTGGCGAAATGCTCCGCTGGGGCTTCATCGGCGTCGATGACACCCATATGTGAGGACTGATTCCTGCTGCTCCTGGAGAACACCTGTTACAGGTGAGTAACTACTCTTTCTGACAGAGTCTTGGCTTAATGATGGGAAGGAATCTCTTCTGCATCAGTCTCTTCCCCCCTGACTGCAATATTTTTCAACTCCACTTTGTCCTGGCATGGAGGTGGCATGCTTGTTATTTATCGCACCTCTTTGCATCTTACTGAAGTCTCCTCTTCTGTCCTCTTTTATCCTGAATCTCTGCTCATCTCTCTCAAATCCTCCCCGACAATTCAATTCCTCCTTCTTTATTGTCCTCCATTCCTCTCTTCTACTCTCTGGGACCAGCTTCTACTCACACTTTCCCAACCTAGTGATTTTGGGAGATTTCAATGTTTACTACGATCTTCCTGTCAGGCTAAGGGATAGACTTCTTCTTCATCTGACTTTGGATCTTGCCCTGGACCAAATTGTTTCTTCTCCCACTCACTCTGCTGGAGACATTCACTACCATTGCTTTTCCCTTCCCCCTCTCAATATCCTCCTTGCTGCCACTTCCCTGGTCTGATCACTATTGCGTTTTCTTTTACTTCCTCTCTCTCTTCCCAAGAACTGCCCACAGTAGTCAACCTGCTCCCTGCCTATTCTTCCATAGAATCACTTTTGATACTTTGCCTGCTTTCCCCTCATCTGACACCATTTTTCCTTCCTCGTTTGATTCCCTTTCCCCTGCTGAACAAGTCTCTACCTAGAATTCTCACCTCCTTGTTAGATGCCTTGGCACTTCTTCAACCCAGACCTGCCTTTTCAAAATGCCACCAACCCTGGTTTCACCCTAGTCTCCATCTCTTCCGTCTCCACCTGAGACAAATGGAGTGTCATTGGAGAAAGAGCCATTTCACTAGCTCCCTGGCCACTTTTAATGCCCATTATGCCCATTACCGCTCTGCCCTTTCTTCAGCTAAGAAAGTCTGTTTCACTAATGCTATTGCCTCCTCAGCTAACTCTTCTAAGCAGCTTTTTTTATTGTTTCTCGCTTATTACACCCTTCAGACCTGCAGATTCCCCTCTGCTCCATCTGCTGAAAAATTTGGTAACTTTTTTGCTGTTATTGGCCCATATTTCCTATTTTGTTGGTATTTCTGTAATTTGTACCTATTATATTAGATACCCTTATGTTTTTTTATTTTGTTATGATTGTTCCCTTATTTGCTATTGTACACCACCTTTGTTGCCTATGGACGAAAGGCAGTTTATCAAGTATTAATAAACCTCAAACCATTTGGTATCTGAGGATCTTATCTCTCACTATACATAGTAGAGAATAGGCGCTTCTGCTGTTAGTTCTGTTTTGTGTGGTTTTCTCCTTTTCCATAATTACTGGTTTTCTTGCATCATGCTTTTTATCTGCTGGTGCTGAAATAGGGAATGTCCCAGGCCATCAGAACTTCTATGTTCTGCAGTTTTTATGAAGGCCCAGTGTTTTTCTGGTGCGGAGATGTTGTAGCATTTTATAGTTTCCAGTGGCTGAGCCATGTTGCCTTATGCCTTTCTGTACACAGGTCTTCTGACAGTAGCATATTGCCCCCAGCAATGAGATGTTTAACCACATTCAGTGTCTTCTGCAATTCTCAATCTCTCATCTTTAGGTTTTGTTTGCCTTTTATAGCCATTGTCTACATACATTCAAAATACCACTAAAACATGTATCTCCAGGAACAAGCAGGAATAAGTCCTCACATATGGGTACGTCGGTACCGACGGAGCCCGTGCGGGAAAGCTCCCCAGCTTCTTAGAATAGAAGCTTTTGGGACCTCCCACTGCACATGCGCACTGCCTTCCCGCCTTCCTGAACAGCTCTCCTCAGTTTCTCTTTTTCCGCGGAGCCAGCAGGTCGTGTTCCTGTCACCGCTGAAGAAATTGTTATTTTATTTGTTTCTTTAGACCGCGTACCTGCCTTCCCCATACCGATACCGGTATCGCCGGTCTTTTCTTTCTTTCTTTAAAAAATTATAATTCTTTTTTCTTATTTTTTAGCTTTTTGGTCACTTCAGAGAGGCCTCTCGGCCTACTCAATTTCTCCTCATGGAGAAGCCAGCCCCTGGATTTAAGAAGTGTACCAAATGTAATGCTGTTATTTCAGTCACAGACACCCATGACTGGTGTCTGAAATGTTTGGGGCCTGACCATTCCATACCGGACTGCCCATCTTGCTCCCACATGTCTAAACGTGGGCTGCAGAACCGGGCCAACAAATTCCATGTGCTGTTTGCTTCAGAGAATACAGCATCACAGTCATCCAGGTCTTCTTCTCCGGATGGATCTCAGGTAACCAAACCTTCTGTGGGCAAGTCCTCAAAGAGCAAATCTCCTTCAAAGCATCGAGAGGCTCTTAGCTTAGAACTTGAGGACCCTGCCCCAGCCAAACAACCCCGGCGGGAAGTCCAACTTCCAAAAACGCCAATTCAGGGGTCTCAGGTTGATATCGATGCTACGGCCTCGACAGATCACCTGTTAGCCTGCTCTGGGGTACCGGGTCACTCCGGTACCGACATCCAGGCAGCTATGGCGTCCATGGGCGATACTGTACAGTCCATGCAGCAGGCCGTCATGGCTTTCATTAAAGCTGCAACGCCATCGGTTCCGCTTTCAGCGGTTCCGGGCCCGATACCGGTATCGTCCGCCATGCCGGTATCGAGGCCGTCCACCTCTAAACGCAAGTCGGTACCGTATGGGCTTTCGCTCCATACCGGTTCCATACCCGATACGCCCGATATCGATACCGATCGGTACGCGTATCGTGCGTTAGAGGAAAGCACCGATTCCTCTGAGGATTTTCATTCCTCTGATGATTCTGCTGAGTTTTCACTCAACTTACCTGAGGAGCCCTCTTCTCCTAAAAGGAGAATGTCCCCTCCAGAGGATTTGTCCTTCCAGGACTTTGTTTTAGATATGGCTACAGCCCTTTCTATTACCACATCCTCTGAAAAGGAACCCAGATCCAAAAAACTGGATATTTTGGGATACTCAAAGGCCCCTAAGGAGGCAGTTACCCTGCCTATCCATGAAATCCTTCAAGAACAACTGATGGATTTCTGGGAAAATCCTTTGACTTTGTCTCCTTATTCCCGTAGGTTGGACACCATGTATAGGGTCCCTCCTTCTCCTGGTTTCCAAAAGACTCAATTGCCCCACCACTCTATTGTGGTGAAGTCTGCAATGAAGAAGATTAGGAGTACCAAAAGGCACTCTTCCACCCCTCCAGGACGGGAATGTAAGACTTTGGACTCTTTTGGTAGGAAAATTTTCCAGGCTAGTATGCTTATAGCCAGGATTAATTCCTACAGTCTCTATATGGGCATGTTCCTGGAGGAACTTGCCAAAAAGGTGCGGCATTTTGCCCCCTTTATCCCTGAGGATAAAAAGCAGGGATTCCTTTCCCTAGTGAAACAACTCTTAGAGGTTTCTAAGTTCTCTAATAGGGCAGCATATGATTCCTTTGAGGGAGCCAGTAGGGCTTCGGGCATTGCTATTGCAGCCCGACGTCTTGCTTGGCTCCAGGCCTCTGATCTGGAACCTTGGGTTCTAGATGGCTTACGGAATCTGCCCTGTACAGGTGAGAACTTATTTGGGGAAGAGTGGCAAATCAAAGCCACCCAGATGGATGCTGAAAATGCCACCTTGGAAAGACTTTCAAAGTCCACTTCAATTCCTACTAAGAAAAAGTCTTTTAAAAGGCCTTACTATAAGAAGGCCAGAGTTGCTTCAAATACTGGCCAGCAGTCTTCTCAACCTCGCTATACTGCTAAGCGTCAGCAATCCAAACAAGCACGAGCTAAGCCTGCAGCAGCTACTGTAGCTCAGCAGGCTCCAACCCCTCAGGGGTTTTGACTTGCTCCTAGGGAACTTGCCACTTCTGGTTCTAACACAACCAGAACCTCTCACCATACCCGGAAGGTTGGTTCACTTTGCTCCCAGATGGGAACAAATCACAACAGAACAATGGACCCTCTCTATCATTCGAGAGGGTTACAAACTTCATTTCTCCAGCCTTCCTCCCCATCATATGGTGAGACCATTCAATTCTCCCCCATCTCTCCTAACCCTGTTGGGTCAAGAGGTTTCCTCTCTTCTTGCCCAAGGGGCCATAGAAGAGGTTCCTCTTCCTCAACAAGGGTCCGGTTTCTACTCCCCTTATTTTCTCATTCCAAAGAAGACAGGGGGATTCAGACCAATCCTAGATCTGAGAGAATTGAACAAATTTCTCTTCAAGGAGAAATTCAAAATGCTGTCTCTCGGCATTCTCCTTCCTTACCTCCAGGGTCAGGACTGGCTTTGTTCTCTAGACCTACAGGATGCGTATACACATATACTCATCCATCCATCCCACAGAAAGTATCTTCGCTTTCTGTTTCAGGGAAAACATTTCCAATACAGAGTACTCCCCTTCGGTCTAGCCTCTGCTCCAAGAGTATTCACAAAATGCATGGCAGTCGTAGCCGCATTTCTAAGAGGCATGGGAATCTTTGTCTTCCCATATCTGGACGACTGGCTCATCCGAGCTCCAACTCAGTCACAGGCCCAGATTTCCCTGGACCACACAAGGAGCCTTTTGCAGTATCTGGGACTGGTAGTAAACCTTCCCAAGTCCCAACTCATCCCTACTCAATCTCTAGAATTCATAGGGGCCCAGTTGGACACCATCACTGCAAGGGCCTACCTTCCACATGTTCGAGGCCAGCGCCTCCTGAGTTTGGCCTCCCAAGCTCAGTCCAGCACTCACTTGACAGCCAGGGAAATGCTACGCCTACTGGGTCATATGGCCTCCACAGTGCATGTGGTGCCCTATGCTCGTCTTCATATGAGAGCAGCTCAATGGACCCTGGCCACTCAGTGGACTCAGGCGTCAGGAGCGCTCTCAGACCAAATACAAACCTCCGATCGTCTGTTTTGGTCCCTCCACTGGTGGACTTCCACCAAGAATCTGTTGTTGGGGGCTCCATTTCAACCATTGCTACCCCAAGCAACCCTCACAACAGATGCCTCCCAAACAGGGTGGGGAGCCCATCTGCAAACTCTCTCCACTCAGGGCACTTGGTCTCTACAGGAGACCACCCTTCATATCAATCTTCTGGAACTGCGAGCAATTTACCTTGCCCTCAAGGTCTTCCACTCCCTCCTAACCAACCTCACTGTCCTAGTTCAGACGGACAATCAGGTGGCCATGTTTTACATAAACAAACAAGGAGGGACGGGCTCTCTGTCGCTTTGCAACGAAGCTCTAAGACTATGGGCCTTCGCCAGAGAGCATCAGATTCACCTGCTAGCAGTGTATCTCCCAGGAGTTCAAAACTCTCGGGCAGACAGGCTCAGTCGAGTTCTGCTGCCACACGAATGGTCCCTACATTTGGACCAAATAAACCGAATCTTTCAGGAATGGGGGACCCCGGACATAGACCTCTTTGCAAGTCCGTGGAATGCCAAACTTCCCCGGTTCTGTTCCAGAACTCCGTGTCAGGGAGCTCAGGCTACGGACGCCTTTCTCCTGAATTGGAATCAGGCATTCCTATATGCCTTTCCACCCATTCCTTTGATTCCCAAGACTCTGTTCAAACTCCAGAGGGATCATGGAACTATGATCCTCATAGCTCCACGCTGGCCACGCCAAGTGTGGTTCCCTCTACTTCTACAGCTCTCCCAGGGATCCTACTTGGATCTGGGAGCTGCGCCAGACCTCCTGTCTCAGGAGGAGGGGACTTTGTGGCACCCAAACCCCAAATCCCTTCACCTCAGTGCTTGGTTACTGAAGGCTTAAACCTTCAAGACTTTCATCTTTCCCAACCAGTGAAAGATATCCTTTCTGCCTCTAGGAAACCCTCTACCAGGCGTTCCTATGCTTTCAAATGGAAACGTTTTTCCATTTGGTGTGCTCAGCAGGGTCTTGACCCTCTGGCACTTCCTTTGAATTCTCTTCTTGATTATCTCCTGCATCTCTCCAATGCAGGCCTCAAGACGAATTCGGTAAGAGTCCATTTAAGTGCTATTGCAGCATCCTTGAAACATATAAATGGACAACCTATCTCCTCTCATCCTCTTGTTGCAAGATTCATGAGAGGCCTGACTCTCACTAAACCTCCCATCAGACCACCCCCGGTCGCATGGGATTTGAATCTAGTGCTCGGTCAACTTATGAAGCCACCTTTTGAGCCAATGTTTTCCACCTCCTTGAAATTTCTTTCCTGGAAGGTCATCTTCCTCATTGCAGTCACTTCGGCTCGCCGCATCAGTGAGCTGCAGGCTTTAGTGGCTAATCCACCTTACACAAGATTTCATCATGATAAGGTGGTCCTTAGGACGAATCCCCACTTTATGCCTAAAGTGGTCTCGCCTTTTCATCTTAATCAAGAGGTATATCTACCTGTCTTTTTTCCAGCTCCTCATGCATCCAATGCAGAGAGGAACCTTCATACTCTGGATTGTAAAAGAGCTCTCGCTTTTTACCTTAATAGGACTCAGCCACATCGAAAGTCTTCTCAACTTTTTGTGGCCTTTGATCCTTCCCATTTGGGACTTCCAGTCTCCAAGCGTACACTTTCCAATTGGATTGCTCAGTGTATTTCTTTTGCTTACCAGAGCAAAAACATTTCTCTGGAAGGCCATGTCACTGCTCACAATGTGAGGGCCATGGCAACTTCTATGGCTCATCTGCACTCTGTTTCCATAGATCAGATCTGTCGAGCCGCTACCTGGGCCTCGGTTCATACCTTCACAGCCCATTACTGTTTGGACAAGGACTCCCGCCGGGATGCCTTGTTTGGCCAGGCTGTCCTCAAGCACCTGTTCCATTCCTAAACAACTCCTGCCCACCTTCCCAGAATGGATGCCTGAGATCCATACGAAGATGGCGAACCTTTACAGGGGATCCCATGCATCTAAGCTAGGGAGTCCCCATATGTGAGGACTTATTCCTGCTTGTTCCTGGAGATAGCACAGTTACTTACCTGTAACAGGTGATCTCTGGGAACAGCAGGAATTAGTCCTCACAACCCACCCACCTCCCCTAGGAGTTGTATCTTTTATCTATCTATCTTCCTGTCCTCTCTCTGTTGACTCAGCTATAAACTCGAAACTGAGGAGAGCTGTTCAGGAAGGCGGGAAGGCAGTGCGCATGTGCAGTGGGAGGTCCCAAAAGCTTCTATTCTAAGAAGCTGGGGAGCTTTCCCGCACGGGCTCCGTCGGTACCGACGTACCCATATGTGAGGACTAATTCCTGCTGTTCCCAGAGATCACCTGTTACAGGTAAGTAACTGTGCTTTTTTTTCCGATAAAATCACCAAACTCTATCCAAATTCTTATCCTTTCTTAGACTACTGCAGCCTAAAGTTCAGAAGGCAATTTCTCCAAATAGGTTAATTTTGCGCATACGGAACCTTGCACCTAAGCCAGGGTATGTTGAGTATAATCTCGTTCTCTCAAATTTACTGCTAATGCTCACCATAATGCTTGCATCGTGACAAAGAGAGCTTCCTTTTGGAGTACATAGGGTGTAACATGTATAGGCAACGTGTCAAGGTGTGATTTGAAAATTTCTCTTAATCAGGTGTGGCTGCCAATATGATTGGAAATATTTCCTTGTTTTTCTGCCACATTTTCTTGGTCTCTGACTGCATTTCTTGGTACTTGAGGATCTTCTTTCCTCTCCACATGATTTAGACACCTCTGTATCAGTTTTCTCCTTTACCACAATGTTTGGTTTTATCCAAAATTCAGCTGTACAACTTATCTTCTGCCCATATTGCTATGCCCAGGTTACTCCTCTTAAGTCTGTTCATCAGCTTGCTGTCTGCTTCCACAAACAATTCTAGCCTCTCATCTCCAGGAACAAGCAGGAATGTAGTCTTCACATATGGGTGACATTGGGTACTGATGGAACCCGTGCGGGAAGCTCCCCAGCTGCCAATAGGAAAGCTTTTGGGAACACTCCACTGCGACCTGTGCCACTGTCTTCCCACTTTCCCAACTCCTTCTCCTCAGTTCTTCTTTTTCCACGGAGCCAACAGGTCAGAATCCTGTCACCGGAGAAAAGAACTTCAATAATTTTTTCCAAAGCGCTTCTGCCTCACTACACTGGTATGCTTCGATTCCGGTACCATTTTTGTCTTTTGATTTTTCCCTAGAAAATATTTTCTTTTTCTTTTTACAAAACGTTTTCCTCAGGGCCTCGTGCCTACCGGGCCTTGGCCTACCAACTTTATGATGGACAAACCCTTGAGTGGGTTAAAAAAAAAATATACCAGGTGCTCCAGCACTATTTTGGTTACAGATAAACATGATTGGTGTCTGAAATGCCTTGGTCCTGACCATATTCCCCAAGCCTGCTCCCTCTGTAAACAGATGATGAACAGAAGCCTAGGGAACCAGGCCAAAAGGTTTGGGGAACTCTTCCCATTGGACTCGATGTCATTAGCCTTGACTTCCTCGAGAGCATCCTCATGCTCCCAAGCTTCCAAGCTCTCCAAGAGTTCCAAAGACTCTGACCAGAAAAAGGACAAAAGACCCATGTCTCCCTTGAGGTCTTCCAAAGAAAAGCAAAAGCCTTGTGAATCCACAGAGAAGTCAAAGGAATCGAGAGAGAAGTCCAAAGATTCCTCCAGCAAATCTCAGGAATCGAGGGAAAGATCCCCTCCAAGCATCGGGAGTCTTCCAGGACCTCTTCTGACTCTGGCCATTGGGCCAGGCATCTCTGGCAGGAGGACATCCTCCAAAGCCTTGGTGGCGAATCGGAAGGCACACGAGGCCTCAACCTCTGGAGAGCCACTGATGCCTTGCTCTGGTATGGTGGTGGCAAGCCCTGTTCTTGTGTTGAACCAGATGCAGGCGACTTCCTTGTATCAGTGTATGCTATCCTTGGAGAGAACTTTAGCGGCCCTCCTTGCAGCATCTGTTCCACTTGCACTGACAGCTGGAGGACTTCACACCTTGCAGTCGACATTGGTGTCCCCATTGGCACCAATCCTGGCACTGACATCAGTGTCACCATTGGCACCGACCCAGTCTGCCTCGAGGCCCATTGTCCCGGTGCCGACATAGACATCGGTCTCAGCCACCAACATCACGAGGATGAGAACTACGGGTCTTGACCCCAAAAGTATCGAGAAGCATCGACATTGTTCATACAGGCATCAGCATCAACGTTGTCGATACTTGCCTGAATCAGACTCTGATAAGTCCAATTTTGACCATTGCTCCTTCGATTCCACGGACTTCCATAACACTGTCTCAGAGCTTTCACCCCCAACCACGAGCACTCGCAGGAAATCACCACCAGAGGATATGTCCTTCCAGGAATTTATCTGGGACATGGCAGCGGTCTTGTTGTTTCCTGCTTCATTGGAACCAGAACAGAGGGCAGAGGAGCTGGAGATCCTCCAGTACCCTAGAGCCCCCAAAGAAGCTGCGATCCTCCCAGTACATCGCATCCTCCACAACTTGATGTTCCGAATGTGGGAGACCCCTCTCAAAATATCACCCATTAGCTGGCGGCTCGATACTACGTACAAGGTACCAGAGTGCCCTGGTTTTCAAAAATCACAGTTGCCACACAGTGATGTGCCAGATCAAGAGTGGCAAAAACCACTTTTTGATACCCCCAGGAAGAGAATCCAGGAATCTTGATTCCTTTGTTTGCTAATCCTTTCAGGTTTTGATGCTAGCCAGCAGGATCAACTCTTACTTTCTCTATATGGGAATGTTCCTAAAAGACGTCAATAAGGACTGGGAAGGATTTCTTCCATTCCTTCCTGAGGAAAAGAGACCTGCTTTTCAGGCTGTGCTTGCACACAGTCAAAATGTTTCAAAATTTGTAAACGGGGCACCATTTGATGCCTTTGAATCTACTAGCAGGGTCTCAGCTAGGTGCACAAAGATTAGCATGGTTTCAAGCATCAGACCTGGAACAGTAGGTCCAGAACAAGCTTGGTAATATTCCCTGTACAGGGGAGAACCTCTTCAGTAAAAACTGGAGGGAGAAGACTGGAGAGCTGGAGACAGATGACACAACTCTTAAAAGACTCTCCAGGAAGACTGCTGACACAACAAAGAAAAAGGCAGCAGTTAATAGACCTTTCTACCCAAAGAAGCGGATGTTCTAGCTCTCCTATTCTCAGCCTGCTTATCAGCCCCAAGCAGGCCAAGAAGCCCAGAATAGCCAAACCACAGCCAGCTGCCCAGGTGTCAGCAGCACCTAGCTTTTGACTCCCATCTAGGGAGCATAGCCAACCTGTCCCTGCAGATCCAGAAACCTCCAAGCATTCCAGGAAAACTCTGCCATTTCTCACATTGGTGGCATTCCATCACCACAGGGTGTTAGATTCTATCCATAGTTCAAGGATGTTACCAATTACATTTTCAGGAACTTCCTCCTCACCATTTCAGGGAGAGGGGACTATTCCACCCAGCCTCCTCTCGACACCCTACTCAAGCAGGAAGTAAACAAGGAGCCATAGAAGCCGTTCCTCAAAACCAGCTGCTACGAGGGTTATTTTTAAAGTAAGAACCGATTGTGCGTCGTGTCCGCGCGATCTGTCAAGTGACGTCCGTTCAAGGTCAGCCACTCTTGGCCAGTCTCTCACTACGCCGCCATTACGTTTCACGTCTCTGCCAGTGTTGGTTGTATGGTTATACTGCTTCGTTTGTCGCCATGTCAATCAGTAATCCCTCCGATTGTGAAGTGCGCTCGGTTATCCGTTCTTTAAATGCAAAACAAGTTCGTCCAGCTGAAATTCACCGGCAGCTTGTTGAAGTGTATGGGGAAGGTGTAATGAATGATGTTTAAGGAAGGAAGGACAAATGTTCATGATGAAGAACGATCTGGAGGGCCTACTGTCATGAATGAAGACCTGACACAAGAAGTTGATGAGGAAATTCGCCAAAACAGGTGCTTCACTATAGACGAGCTGCATCAGACATTTCCACAAGTTTCAAGATCAGTAGTTTATCACATTGTTACTGACAAACTGCACTACAAAAAAATGTGTGCGAGATGGGTGCCGAAAATGCTGGACGAACTTGTTTTGCATTAAAACCGGATAACCGAGCGCACTTCACAATCGGAGGGATTACTGATTGACATGGCGACAAACGAAGCAGTATAACCATACAACCAACACTGGCAGAGACGTGAAACGTAATGGCGGCGTAGTGAGAGACTGGCCAAGAGTGGCTGACCTTGAACGGACGTCACTTGACAGATCGCGCGGACACGATGCGCAATCGGTTCTTACTTTAAAAATGACCCTCGTAAAAGGCTTCTACTCCCCCTCATTCCAAAGAAATCAGAGGACTACAGACCCATTCTCGACCTCAGAACTCAACACATTCCCCGTCAAGGAGAAATTCAAAATGATCTCTCTGGGAACCCTCCTTCTCTACCTGCAGGATCAGGACTGGCTCTGTTCCATAGACCTCAAAGAGACCTACACGCACATTTGATTCTCCCAGACTACAGGCAGTATCTTCGCTTCACCTTTCAGGGCACCCATTATCAGCCTTGATTTTCACCAAGAGTCGTCACAAAGTGCATGGCCGTAGTGGCAGCATATCTTTTATTGTTTCAAAGTCTTTATCTTCTTTTAGACAACTGGCTGATAAAGGCAGACTCTCCACTTCAACAAACTCTTGCAGTATTGCAACATCTGGGATTTGTCATAAACTTCCCAAAGTCCCATCTCACCCCAACTCAAAGGTTGGAGTTCATTGGCGCCATATTGGATACTCAACAATCCAGGGCCTTCCTTCCTCTGGACCACATGAACAGATTGGTAGACCTAGCCACACACATGTGCCAGAAGAAGACTGCAATGGCTCAAGCCTTCCTGTGCCTGTTAGGCCACATGACATCCACAGTGCATGTAATACTTTATGCAAGACTGCATATGCGAATAATGCAATGGACCCTCTCATCCCCGTGTATCCAGGCCACAGGGAATCTACAGGATATTATTCAAGTAACACGCCCTCTGGCTGAATCACTCCTTTGGTGGTGCACCCTAACAAATCTTCTTGTAAGGTCACCTTTTCGGATGCCACAACCTTGACACATTCTGACTACAGATGCATTCAAGCTTGGTTGGGGAGCCCATCTAGATTCCATCTGCACACAAGGACTGTGGACAGCCCAGGAATCAACTCAACAAATAAATCTCCTCAAGCTATGAGCAATCACAAATGCCCTCCAAGCTTTCCAGCACCACCTTGCCAACAGGCAGATCCTGGTCAGGACAGACAATGAGGTGGCAATGTTTTACTTAAACAAACAAGGGGGGACAGGCTCTCTTTCTCGAAGCCTGCCGCTTATGGAACTTCACCATTCTCCATCACATGCACCTCCGTGCAGTTTATATTCCAGGAGAGATCAATCACTTGGTGGACAAACTGTGTCGGATCTTAACATCCACACGAGTGGACCCTAGATCTGGACACAGTGGCACAAATTTTCCAAACCTGGGAGACCCCAGTCATAGATCTCTTTGCTACTCCACAGAACTCTCAACTTCCACAGTTCTGCTCTAGGATACCATCCAAATTCAGTCTGGCATCAGATGCCTTCCTGATTCATTGGGGTTAGGGACTGCTTTATCCTTTTTTCCCTCCATACCCCTGATCCCGAAGACCCTCCTCAAACTCCAAGAAAACAAGGGAACTATGATCCTCACAGCCTCCCCGCTGGCACTGTCAGCCTTGGCTTATCCTCCTATTTCGGCTGACACAGACTCCTCCGATCCCATTGGGATCCAGCCTGGGTCTTCTGGCTCAGGACAACGGAACAGTCCTGCACCCCAATCTGCGGTCTCTGCCTGGCTGTGTGGATGCTGAGAGCATGATGTTTCAACATCTACAACTTTTGACAGCTGTGAAAGACTCCTCTTTTCTTCCAGAAAGCCCTCCACCAGGCAAACGTACTCTTTCAGTTGGCATAGATACACTTCATGGTGCTCTCAAAATAGCCATCAGTGCTTATGCTGCTTCAATACCTTTTACACCTGCCCTCTTCAGGACTCGAAACAAATTCAGTACGTGTTCACCTCCGTGCAATTTCAGCTTTACATAAACCTGTCAGTGGTCAACCCACCTCCACAGTTCCTCTAGTAACACGTTTCATGAGGGGCCTACATCTCTCCGAGCCACCTCTTCAACCACCCCCAGTAGTGTGGGATCTTAATGTGGTATTGGCTCAGCTCCTCAAATCTCCATTTGAGACCTTAGCAACTACCCACGTATATTACTTGTCTTGGAAAGTTATATTCCTCATCGCCCTGACCTCAGCCAGGCGCATCATTGAACTGAAAGCCTTGGTGGTGCATTCATCATATACCAGATTCCATCATGACAGTCGTCCTTTGGACACATCCCCACTTTTTACGAAAGGTGATGTCACCTTTCCACATTAATCAGTCAGTAATCCTTCCGGTCGTCTTCTCAAGACCTCACGTATCTCATGCAGAGGCAATTCTGCACACATTTGGCTGCAAAAGGGCTCTGGCCTTCTATCTCCAAAGGCTTCAGGATATCTGAAAAGCCTCACAATTATTTGTATTCTTTGACCCCAACCACTTGGGTCTTCCTGTAACGAAACACACGCTCTTCAAATGGCTAGCAGACTGTATATCACTAACATACGACAAAGCAGGCCTTACCCACACCGGGCATGTAACTGCTCATAATGTACGAGCTATGGCAATGCCTGTAGCAAACTTATGTTCAGTAGCCATTGACGAAATCTGCCGGGCTGCAACATGGTCCTCCATCCACACTTTTGCCTCCCACTACTGCTTGGACAAGGACTCCCGCCAGGATGTGGCCTTCAGCCAGGCAGTCCTTCAACATCTCTTTGGAACATAAGGACAATGCCTACCTCCCGCCCATATATTCTTACCAGATCTCCTTGGAGGGAAAGTCTAGGTCAACCTGATCTTGCCCGACTTTCTGACCTGGTCTAAGTCTTCTGGGAGCTAGGGAGTCCCATATGTGAAGACTACATTCCTGCTTGTTCCTGGAGATTAGTGTAGTTACTCACCTGTAACAGGTGATCTCTGGGAACAGCAGGAATTTAGTATTCACAACCCACCCTCCTTCCCTTGTAGTGTTTTATTTTTGTTTTTACTCCTTCTTTTCAAGTACAAACTCAACTGAGGAGAGGGAGTTGGGAGAGCGTGAAGGCAGTGGCGCAGGTACAGTGGAGTGCTCCCAAAGGCTTTCCTTTGGATAGCTGGGGAGCTTCCAGCACAGGCTCCTTCGTTACCTTATGTCACCCATATGTGACTAAATTCCTGCTGTTTTCTGAGATCACTTGTTACAGGTGAGTAACTATGCTTTACTAACCTACAAGTGCACTACTTGTTCTATAGCTTTTCATCTCTTCCTACGCTGCTCCTAGACAACTCAGCTAATGTACAGGTCTCACAGTTTAAAAGAAAAAAAGTTTATATCTGCAGCTCATTCAGAATACTGCAGCTCAAATATCACTAAGGAAGAAATAATTTGAAAGGTTCAACTCGTCTTAATCTCTGCACTGGCTTCCCATACCTACTGTATGAACTTCAAAATCCTTTTGCTAAACTGTAAGGCCCTCGAAGGCTTTTGCATCATATATGCCCCCTGTTCTCTACGTTCTTTTCTTCAAGCCTGCCTTGTTGTCTCAGTACCAATGAACCACACCTCGGGGGCACCAGAGAGAACCTTTTCAGGATCAGCTCCAAACCTTTTGAAAACCCTTCCACTTTAAAACCAAATTAGCTCCTAGCTTCATAGTATTTGAAAACTACTACAAATGTGGCAAATGTTCCATGGAGATCTGATTATACTAAACACTGTTTGAGTGGGACTGTTGATAACAAGAACATTAAGTTCGAAATTCTATATTTGATGAAAAGATGTTACAAATATTCACCACATGCTTGTTGGCTTTTTTCAGAGATTTTGGAAATGTTCATTTTGAGAAATCATCATGAGAAACAACTATCTTAGAAACAGAGCTGGGTCCATTGAAGAGATATGAATCTTAGAGGCAGGCTTTGAGGGTGCTAAAACACAACTTTATTGAGCTTTAAGAAGTGGATGGAAAATGCCAGACAGGCATCGCAGTAGATTTTCACAGATAAGTTCTGCACATATGGCAGGTTCAGTGAATTGAAGCACGGTAACTGCAGGGGGATGAATGTACTTGGCCCCCTGCAGTTAGGGAAGAGCCCACATGCACATTGTTGGTGCAGGCCTTAGTAAACATGCCTCTTCATTTTAATGTTGCTTATTCATATGTTGTTCTTAATTGAATTCATAATACCATTGACTCAGACTCCAAATTCTCCATAGTTATTGACTGAGTCCACTACATTCAGTGTTACCTTTACACTGATTTTATATTTACATGTATTTATTGATGGTATACAAATGTAAAAAACTGTTAACTTGTTCCTTGATTTGACTGAACTTTCTGATATGTCCTCAAAAGGAATATTTACAGTTCTGATGAATAACCTGAGGAATATATGCACAAAAATCTGGTGGTGGTAGCCTGTGATGATGCAGAAGTTATGATGGGAGAAAAAAGTGGGTAAAGAAACTTAATGCAAGATGAATATCCAGATATGTAGTGTGCTGACATTGTGCTAATCACAGGGCTTGAACTTTCAGTTGGTGACATTATAAGAGCAGCTGCCAGACTGGATTGATTTAAATCTTTGAATTTTGAGCTCTATGTACTTTATCATGCATCATCCAAAAAAGCCAGACTGTGTACTAATGTGTTGGATCTGCAGCTGATAAAAATCAGTAGGACTTTAAGCACCCATCGACTCTCTTCAAATTTCCATTCTGTATCATAAGGCTCTTGTTTAGCATTTTAAAATTGGCTTTAAATGATATGGCTCACAGAGATGCAAAAGAGAGAAGCAAATATAAAGGATTGCTCAGGAAGGCAATCAGTGAATTCATTCTGCATTGAGGTTAATATGTGATGCTCTGCAAGAGCTTACTGAAACCTCCAGGAACAAACAGGAATGCAGTCTTCACATATGGGTATTGTTGGTACCGATGGAGCCCACACAGGAACGCTCCCCAGCGTCCAATAGGAAAGCCTTTGGAAGAACTCCACTCTGCCTGCGCATCTGCCTTCCCACCTTCTCAAGTCCTCTCCTCAGTTCTTCGTTTTCCGTGGAGCCAGCAGGTTGTTCCCTTCCTGTCACTGCCATTTAATACAAAAGGCTATCCATCAAATAAATAAATATAAACATTATCCATTAAACTTCAATCAAAAGACACAAATATGTATTGGGCACATCAGGCCATAAAAAAATAATCAGATAAGCATAGGTATTTTAGTTGGCGACCCAAAAAGCTAGCCCTCCTTATGCTATTTGTTCATAATCAACTATCTCCAGGAACAAGCAGGAATGTAATCTTCACATATGGGTATCGTCGGTACCGACGGAGCCTGCGCGGGAACGCTCCCCAGCATCCAATAGGAAAGCTTTTAGGAGCATCCCACAGCGCCTGCGTGCTGCCTTCTCGCCTTTCCCAGCTGTCCCTCTCCAGTTCTTCATTTTCCGCAGAGCCGACAGGTCGCACATCCTGTCACCGCAGAAAAAAATCCCTTATATTCTTCTTTTTTGTGGTCGTATCTGCCTTCCCTCGACGCTACACCGGTACCGCCGGTTCTTCTTTCTTTTTTTCTTTAAAAAAAAACAAAACTTTCTGGGGTCTTTCCAGTAATTTTCTCTTCAGGTGCCACGCGCCATTTTGGGCACTAGGCCCAACTTTTTCCTTCATAATGGAAAAACCCACTTCGGGTTTTAAAAAGTGTTCTAAGTGTGGTGGTACCATCTCTGTCACCAACACCCATGAGTGGTGCCTCAAGTGTTTAGGTCCTGATCACTCTATTTCTGAGTGTGTTGCCTGTGGGATGATGTCGAAAAGGGCCCGGCAAAACCGAGCTGCTAAACTTAGCACCCTTTTTCCCTCCGATGCAGCCTCCGTGGCATCGATGTCTTCCAGGGCTTCGTATTCCTCCCATGGATCTCAGGTAACTAAACATAAATCTAGCCGGTCCTCAAAGGATAGATCTCCTTCTAGACATTGAGATGCCTCTAGTGTTGCCCTTGAGGGACTTTCACCAGCAAAATTGCCCCTGCGAGAGGCTTCGGCTTCCAAAGCACTATCGGGGCTCCAGGATGTTCTCGAGGCCTCAACCTCGGCAAAACTACTGGTGCCGTGCTCTGGGGTACCGGCCGCTTCATCCGGTACTGATACCCAAGCTTTGGCAGCGTCGATAGACCAGAGATTCTTGGCTATTGAACGCAGTCTGGCGGCTCTTCTCACGGCCTCGATGTCCCTGAAACCGCTTCAGACAATTCAACCGGTACCGGCACCGACTGCATCGACACCGGCAGGTATTCTACCGGGACCAAGTCATGCTTGTCTATCCGGCATCGACAAGTCGGTACAGGACTACTCCGATGCCGACTTCAATCGGTACCGGTACTGTGCCTTGCACGATCACCCGGATCGGAGATACTTCGAATCCTTGGATGAGACTCTGAAAGCTCTGCCGATACCATCTTCCTGAGGATTCTTCTTCTCAGCGTAGGATGTCTCCACCAGAGGAAATGTCCTTTCAGGACTTTATCCGAGATGTGGCCCGAGATCTTTCCATCACAGTGGCTCCTGAAAAAGAGCCTAGGGCAAAGGAATTAGAAATTCTACAATACCCTAAAGCTCCCAAAGAGGCAGCTACCTTACCTATTCATGAGATCTTGCATGATCTCATGTTAAGGATGTGGGAAACACCTCTAACCACATCTCCTCACTCTCGAAGACTTGATACCATGTATCGAGTTCCTTCTTGTCCTGGGTTTCAGAAGACTCGGTTGCCACACCATTCCACGGTGGTGGAATCAGCTATGAGAAGGATAAAGAGTGCAAAAAGGCATGCATCTAATCCTCCAGGACGTGAGTGTAGGACTCTTGACGCCTTTGGATGTCGAACCTTCCAGGCTTCCATGCTTTCTGCTAGGATCAGTTCCTATATCTTATATATGGGAATGTTCCTTAAGGAGGTCACAGGAGATTTAGAGTTTATGAGCCCTCTCCTTCCTGATGATAAGAGGCAAGATTACCTTGCCCTTTTCAAACATGCTCAGGATGTTTCCAAGTTTGTGAATCGTGCAGCCTTTGACTGCTTTGAGTGCATAAGCAGAACCTCTGCCATTGCCATAGGTGCACGTAGGATTGCCTGGCTTCAGGCATCTGACTTGGAAATTTGGGTACAGGATAAACTAGGGAATATTCCTTGCACAGGAGAGAATCAGCACTAGAAAGCACATCCTCCACTCAGCCCAAGAAATTCCAAATCATCCTAGGAGACCTAAACCTAGCGTCAATTCCACCTACGCATTCAAATACCTTCATGGAAGCCATGACCCAACTGGGGTATCAACAGCTAATAAATGACGCCACCCATGACAAGGGCCATACTCTGGACTTGGTTTTCACTCCCACGAATAGACAAAACAATAATGAGAAACCTCTGATAAAGATAACTCCGGTACCATGGTCAGACCACCATCGAATCGACATTCAGATAAAACCACCTACACTACCCAAGGATGCTAAAGCACAAAGAGTGATACAACAGCGAAGAAAATTCAACAAACTCAACTTGGAAAGTCTTGTAAGTAACATCACGACCCACATAGACCTGCAAATCCAAGACCTGGATGTTCTAACAAATAGCTGGAACACCGGGATTCAGGCTGCAGCGAACCCAACATGGAACTCCCCCTCGAATCCAACCAAATACCACTCTGAACCCTGGTACACGGAAACACTGACCAAAATGAAAAGGGATCTCAGAAAACTCGAAAGAAGATGGAGAAGCACTAAATCCATCGAACACAAAAAGGAATACCTCATTCTCCTCTCAAAATACAAAGAGGAAGTCAACACCGCCAAAAGGACCCATCACACCAACCTCCTGAACAAAGCTATCAATAAGCCTCGTGAACTTTTTGAACTAGTGAAATCACTAACCAGAACATCCCAGGCAGGCCACTATGATGACGTAATAAAACCCCAAACCCTGGCTGACTACTACGCAAGCAAACTTACTGCAACCTTGACCCCTCTCTGTCTAAACACAACATGTCGGAAAGCCAATATACAACAGGACCAGGCATGGAGCGAATTCCACAACATTGATGATAGACAAACTATCAACATAATAACAAACATCAATACCACCACATCCCTGATAGATCCCTGCCCAGCTGCATGGATCAAGGCGGCAAAAACTGATATTGTCCACCAAGTCGCGCATATAGTGAACCAATCACTAAAACAAGGAATCATGCCTGCGCAACTCAAGAAATCTATAATAAGACCAATTCTAAAAAATAACTCACTCAACAAAGATGACCCAGCATCCTACCGCCCCATCTCCAGCATATCTTTCCTAGCAAAGATCATTGAGAAGGCAGTCCTTATGCAACTACAAGAACATCTAGATGACCATGAAATCCTGGATAAGCAACAATACGGTTTCAGACAACATCACAGGGTAGAAACGCTGTTAATAGCACTACTTAACAACCTCCTGAAAGGCCTTGAAGATAAGAAGAAAATGTTTATACTCATCTTCATTGACATCTCTGCCGCCTTTGATACAGTCCATCATGGAATCCTCATAAACAAGCTTGAATCGATAGGGATATTGGGATACCCCCTAAAATGGTTCTCCTCCTACATATCAAACAGAATGCCACAGGTTCAATTCAATGGCGAAAAGGCAGAAGCATTCTCTCAGACGCAAGGCATACCTCAGGGATCAGCTCTCTCTGCACTACTTTTCAACATTTATATGCAGCCCCTCTGTGATATTTTCCAACAGCATAATATCAAATACCACATCTATGCGGATGATATTATGATATACATGCAACTGGATACAGTCGACCCTAACTATAACTACTTGAAACATGCCTGAATGAAATGTTGCAATGGTTACAACAAAACAACATGACAATCAACCATAAGAAAACTGAGGTGATGTTTATTTCCAGCAAACCAAACTTTGAACCTCCCGCGACAATTACACTCTGTAGCAATACATACCACACAAAGAATGAGATCAAATACCTGGGAGTCACAGTTGACAACAACCTAAAGATGGAAAAGCACCTACGCAAAACCAACAAGGCCATTTTCCACAAACTTAGAGTTATACAACCTCTACAGAACATCCTCGAACCTCACGATTTTAGGTCTGTTGCGCAAGCACTCATTATTCCACACTTAGACTACTGCAACGCCATCCTCCAGGGTCTTCCAAAGAAAACGCTAAACATCCTACAAATGGCCCAGAATGTGGCGGCGAGGATCATCATGCGAAAAAGCATTGCTGAACACATCACACCTGTATTGATCGAGCCGCATTGGCTCCCTATTACGGCCCGGATACAATATAAAACATTGATAACCACACACAAACTCATACATAACATAGCTCCATCCTTTCTCTCCACCCTTATCAACACGCAACCACCCAACAGAGACAGAAGAACCGTCAACTCACACACCCTACATGTTCCACCTGACATCAGATCCGTCAAATCCAGCACTAGCCGCCGAGCATACTCTTACTCTGCCCCGACCCTCTGGAATCAACTGCCGCCTGAGCTCAGAGCAACCAAAGACCTTAATGCATTCAGGAAAAAGCTGAAAACTCATCTATTCCAGTGCTATTACAATTTGATGTAAATCCCAGGGGAATACAAGATGTCACAATTTGCAATAGGAATACTGTTAGGAAAAATGTACATATGTAAATCTCTGTCTCCTCTCCTATGACCTTATTACTGTGTGCCGTGCTTTCCTTTCAAATCAATGTAATGTTACTACGAAATTTCTGTCTTGATTTGGCAATTTTCAATCTGTAATCAAACCGCTGCTGATCGCTGGAAGCTGCGATATACAAATGTATTCTAAATAAATAAATTTGGCAAGAATTGACAGGAAAAAGCTAGTGAGGTAGATGCTGACAATATCACTTTGGATAGATTATCTAAATCTACAGCTGATCCTGTAAGGAAAAAATCCTATAAGCAACCATTCTTCAGTAAGAAGAAGAAGTTTTATCCCTCCTATACCCAGCAGGGACATCGTTTAGGTCAGTCTGCCCAAAAGGGATAGCAGCAACAACCTAGGCAAAGAAAGACAAAAACAGCTAAGCCTCAACCGGCTCAGCAGACTCAGCCTCCACAGGGGCTTTGACTCCTATCTAGAGAACTTTGCCTTCCTGGCCCTGAACGGCCCAGAACCCTCCACCATCCCAGGAAGGTTATGTCATTTTGCCCCCAGATGGGGTCAGATAACAGCAGAAAATTGGACTCCGTCTATTGTAAGAGAGGGGTACAAGCTTCATTTCCTCAGCATGCCCCCTTCTACAATGGTAAGACAGTTCAATTCTCAGACCTCTCTCAATGACCAGTTAGGTCAAGAGGTCACTGTGCTCCTTGCTCAAGGGGTAATAGAAAAAGTACCCATTCCCCAATGGGGTACAGGGTTTTACTCCCCCTTTTTCCTTATTCCAAAGAAAACAGGAGGACACAGACCCATTTTAGACCTCAGAGAATTGAACAAATTTCTGTTCAAAGAGAAGTTCAAAATGATTTCTCTAGGAACTCTGCTGCCGTACCTTCAGAGTCGGGATTGGCTTTGTTCTCTAGATCTCAAGGATGCATACACTCATGTTCTCATCCATCCAACTCACCGAAAGTTCCTTCGCTTTCTGTTTCAAGGGAAGTACTACCAATACAGGGTTCTTCCCTTTGGTCTGGCCTCTGCCCCAAGGGTGTTCACAAAATGCATGGCTGTGGTGGCAGTATTTCTCCGCACTCTGGGAATATTCGCCTTCCCTTACTTAGACGACTGACTCATTCGAGTCCCTTCAGAGCCAGAGGCCAGGGTTGCTCTCTCTTGCACAATGCGCATCCTTCAGTATTTTGGGAATTGTCATAAACTTCCCAAAATCCAACCTTGCTCTCACTCAGTCCCTAGAGTTTATAGGAGCTCTGCTGGATACCAGACAGACAAAGGCCTACCTTCCACAGCCCCGCTACCTTCGCATTGTGCAGTTAGCTTCCCAAGCAGTGCTAAAACCTCACCTCACTGCTCGGGAAATGTTAGTTGCTAGTCCACATGGCATCCACTGTGCATGTTGTTCCTTATGCTAGCCTCCATATGAGGGCAGCCCAGTGGACTTTATCCACTCAGTGGACTCAGGCGTCAGGTTGCCTGTCAGACAAAATAGCAAACTCAGATCACCTTATTTTGTCCCTCCAATGGTGGCAGTCACCCCAAAACCATTTGGTGGGGTCTCCTTTTCAGCAACACCCACCCCAAGCCACTCTAACAACAGTGGGTTGGGGAGCCCACCTGAAAAGCCTCTCTACCCAGGGTACCTGGACTCAACAGGAGGCCTGTCTACACATCAGTCTCCTGGAACTCAGAGCAATCTTCCTTGCTCTTCGAGTATTCCACACCCAGCTCAGCTACAAGACAGTCCTAGTTCAAACGGACAATCAAGTAGCCTGTTCTGTGTGAACAAGCAGGGCAGAACAGGCTCTTTGTCGCTCTGCAACGAAGCTTTTCGACTATAGGCCCTCGCCAGAGAGCATCAGATTCAACTCAGATTCAACTCCTTGCAGTGTATCTTCCAGGCATTCAAAACTCTTGGGCAGACAGACTCAGTCGAGTTCTGCTTCCACACGAATGGTCTCTCCATGTAGACCAGGTGGCCAAAATTTTTCAAATTTGGGGAACCCCAGACATAGACTTCTTTGCAAGTACACTGAATGCCAAACTTCCCCGGTTCTGTTCCAGAATTCCGGCTCAGGGTTGTCAGGCCAGGGATGCTTTCCTCCTGCATTGGGGTCAGGACTTCCTGTATGCCTTTCCACCCATTCCCCTAATTACCAAAACCCTGTTCAAGCTTCAGAGAGACAGAGATCATATGATTCTCATAGCTCCACGTTGGCCACGGCAAATGTGGTACCCTCTGCTCCTACATCTCTCTCAAGCTCCACCTCTGGAGTTAGGATCTGCTCCAAATCTCCTTTCTCAAGAGGACTGGATGCTGTGGCATCACAATCCCCAGTCTCTGCATCTCAGGGCCTGGTTGTGAAAGCCTAGAACTTCAAGGTCTTAACCTTTCCCAGCAGGTAAAGGATATCCTTTATGCTTCCAGGAAGCCTTCCACAAGACGCTCTTATGCATTTAAGTGGAAAAGGTTTACCATATGGTGCTCGCAGAAGGGTCTTAACCCTCTTGCGATACCTCTGGAATCATTATTGGAGTATCTCCTTCATTTATCAAATTCAGGGCTTAAGACCAATTCATTGACAGTTCATTTGAGTGTGATTGCAGCTTCTTTCAAGCCTCTAAATGGACAACCTATTTCCTCTCATCCTCTCATAGCGAGATTTATGAGAGGCCTTCTTTTAACTAAGCCTCCCATTAAGCCACCACCGGTGGCATGGGACTTAAATCTGGTTCTTGGGCAGCTCATGAAACCGCCCTTTGAACCATTAGCCACTACCTCTTTGAAATTCCTTTCCTGGAAGTTCATCTTTCTTATCGCAATCACATCAGCACGTCGCATCAGTGAATTGCAAGCGTTTGTGGCTGATCCTCCTTATACAAGGTTCCATCATGATAAGGTAGTCCTTAGGACTTATCCACACTTTATGCCAAAGGTGGTGTCACCTTTTCATTTAAACCAAGCGGTTTACCTTCCTGTATTCTTCCCAAGGCCTCATGCCTCAAATGCAGAAAGGAATCTTCATATTTTGGACTGTAAAAGGGCTTTGGCCTTTTACTTGCAAAGGACACAGCAACATAGAAAGTCCTCTCAACTCTTTGTTGCTTTTGATCCTGGTCATTTGGGACTTCCAGTCTCCAAAAGAACACTGTCCAGCTGGATCGCACAGTGTATATCTTTTGCCTATGAGAGTAAAAACCTTCTTCTTGAAGGCCATCTCACAGCTCACAATGTGAGAGCCATGGCGGCCTCTATGGCTCATCTTCACTCTGTGTCTATCGACGACATCTGTCGAGCAGCTACTTGGGCTTCGGTTCATACCTTCACAGCCCATTACTGCTTAGACAAGGACTCCCGCTGGGATGCCTTGTTTGGTCAGGCTGTTCTTCATCATCTGTTCCATACTTAATCAACTCCTACCCACCATCCCTGGTAGGATGCCAGAGATCAATGGGGGGAAGTGGAGCCTTTTCACAAGGGCACACAACTTCTGGGGCCATATCCCTGGCATCTGCAGCTAGGGAGTCCCCAAATGTGAAGACTACATTCCTGCTTGTTCCTGGAGATAGCATAGTTACTCACCTGATCTCCGGGAACAGCAGGAATTTAGTCCTCACAACCCACCCACCTCCCCTAGGAGTTGTATCTCTCTATCTCTCTCTCTTTCCCTCTCTCTTTGTCTCAGCTTTAAACTCAACTGGAGAGGGACAGTTGGGAAAGGCGGAAAGGCAGCACGCAGGCGCTGTGGGATGCTCCCAAAAGCTTTCCTATGGGACGCTGGGGAGCGTTCCCGCGCAGGCTCCGTCGGTACCGATGATACCCATATGTGAAGACTAAATTCCTGCTGTTCCCGGAGATCATCTGTTACAGGTGAGTAACTATGCTTTTTCCCCTGGGGCTGGAATTTCCTCTTTATTAGTAGGAGAGGAAAGGGCTATATTGTGTAGGACAGCTTTTTGAGGATGGAGAGCTCAAGGCATTTGAAGCAGTGTGGGAATAATTTACCCTGCCCCCAAGCCATCACTTAGCCTACTTACAGTTTGTCTCCTGAGTGGGGAAGGAGGAGGTGTGAGAACAAGTAGTTTGGGATACCAATTCACTGGAAGATTTGTGTGGGGACCTTTCTTCCACTCAAAGGTTAATTTCTATACTGGATAGGCATTTACGGGAGGCTGGTGAAAAATTCCTGGCTCATAGAGGTAAATAGGAAAGGGTCTTACAGTGGACTTACATGGAAGCACAGTGAGAACAGATGGAAAAGATTTTGCCCAAGATTGTATCTGTAGGGGTCCAGAAAAAAAATTATAAGATGATGTACTAATGGTATATGACCTTGTCATCGACTGGCCCGGATATACCCCAGGCTTCTGATCATTGCTGGAGAGTATGTGGGGAGTTGGGCACACTGGCTCAGATTTGGTGGGCCTGCCGGCTGGTGAGGTGTTATTGGAGAACCATTCAATATCGAATTAAGAGTTTGGTGTGGAGATTCCATGGCATCCTGGGATCTTTTGGCTGAATTTGGCTGTACCTGGGGTACAGAAAGATCAGAAGGTTTGTCTGAATGCAGCTAAACTAAATTTTAAATTTAACTGTACATTGGAAATGGGTGTCTTTATTCCCCCTCCCCCACCTGATGAATGCATGGTTGTCCTAAATGTGGAAATCTGTATAACATGGAATGGTTGACTCTGATGCATAAACACCAACTGGAAGCTTTTGAGAGAACATGAGACCTCTTTTGCTATAAGTACGCTGTCCCTGGTAAGGGAATAGTGAAGCTGAGACCTAATGTTGGAAATGGGAAGTTTGGGATGATTGGGGGGTATAAGGGAGTGCACTTGGTTTGCAGCTTGTCGTGCTGTGAGGGCTTGTGTGCATCAGTGATGCTGAGGACTAAGCTATCTGTAGTTTAACTACTAGCAGGGTCTCCCAAGATGGACAGGTCTCAGCTGAGGTGCCAAACCACCCATCTGGATAGCAGCAGAATGGGATAGTGTTGGCGATGGAGGATTACATTTCTGTGACAACGGCAACAACACTAAACTTAACCTGCACGAGGAAAGGCCTGGCAATCTACTTCTGTATCTAGCCATGAAATCCCATCTGGGCAGCAGCAGAATGGGACGGTGTTGGCAGCGGAGAATCACATTTATGTGAAAACGGCATCAACACTAAACTTAAACTGTGTGGAGGAAAGGCCTGGCAATCTACTTCTGTATCTTGCCGTGAAAACCCAATGGATAGTCACAACAAAACAAATTGCACTATAATGCTGGAAGATGAGACCACCAGGTCGGAAGCGCTCAACTAGCTACTGGGGAGGAGCTGAAGACTTTTCAGAGTAAAGCCAGCATATGATGTGGTTGGATGAAAGCCCTCAGGACATCTGACTGCTGATGTAGCTGTGCATGAAATGAGAGTCAGAAGCTGTAAAGATGTCTTACATATTGGGACATGGAACGTATGAAGCATGAACCAAGGGAAGTTGGAGGTGGTCAAGAATGAAATGGAACTTGTACAACTTGATCTGTTGGGTGTCATTGAACTGAAATGGACTGGCATCGGGCACTTTGCATCAGATGATCACATGGTCTACTATGTTGGAAATGAAAGACAAAGAAGAAATGGTGTTGTATTTGTAATAAAGAAGAAACTTGCAAGAACTGTAATGAAATACAATGCAGACAGTGAACGCTTAATCTCTATTAGTCTACGAGGAATGTTTATCAACACAACTATAACTCAAGTATATGCCCCAATGACAGCTGCAGAAGAGGATGAAATTGATGAGTTCTATGAACAAGTACAAGCTGAAATTGACAGAACATGCAAACAGGATATCCTGATAGTCATGAGTGACTGGAATGCAAAAGTTGGCAACAAAGAAGGCTGCAAAGTGGTTGGAAAATATGGACTTGGCAACAGAAATGAAACTGGAGAAAGACTGATAGAATTCTGCAAGACCAACTGTAACAGGGTTCTCCCTGTTCACAGCCTCCAGGCCCGGGGAATCCCCTCCGTCTGCTTCCTTTGTTCCTTCTCGGCTGTCTGGAATTCCAGGGGAATGAACTCACAACCACACCAAAACACAGTATGCAAGTTTATTCCAATGGTTAAAGGAGCTGTCTGTCTTTTATACATTAATAGAAACATATTCATACGTCATCAACCCATCCCCTGAGGCCCACCACAGCTTATCAGTAACTTTGCAGATACTAGGTCTCTGTGTAGAACAATCAATTTAGCTTAGCACAGCACATTCTTTTCCATATATAGACATATACAGGATTGATTCCCGTCTGCAGGCCTCCGAATCCTTCTTTACATACAGTTAAACTAAACCTTATTTTCCCCTATCATTCCCCCCTTTGGGCCTGCATAGGCCCACTATAAGAACAGCCAAACAGTCTTCTGCAAGACAGTTAAGCAAACATTATTAACTGAAGGTCGGGGGTGGCGTGCTCAGGTACATCAGCCACCGTGGAAACAGGTGTATAAGAGTACATAAAAGTGGTGGAGCTCTGCAGGGCCTTCCGACAACAACCAAGAACAAATGAAAATATACAACAGAAAAGAACAAGAATTATAAAACCGCTCATTAAGGCAATAAGCAGCCCTTTGAGACCAGCCCCAACCCGCCAAACCATTTTACAACATCACCCCATATGTTACCAAAATCAATACCACCCTTGAAATCAGCCATATTCAAATCAGATAAAGTCTTAATCTTTTTCATGGCATCTAAGACAAAGATCGTGTGGTTTGCTATAACAGTACAGCAATTAGTTTCATTTAAAAAAGTACAAGCCCCGCCCTCAGCTGCTAGTAAAAGGTCTAAAACTCTACGGTTTTGTAAAGTCATTTGAGTATTCTGTTCCAGGGATTCTGCAAGCTTAGAAATGGATTCTGTCACTGACCTCATTTTTATATGTAACAAGCATTGTAATCTTCTAATTGCCATCCCTAATTCAGCGGTGATAGCGGGGGTCTGGAGAACTGGGGTCCAGGAGATCCAGCTAAGGGCATCCAAGCGAACTTCGGTCAAAGGATAAATAGCATTAATATATTGATACGAAGCTTGAATAGCCTCATCTTCAGGATTGTCAGGTGACCAAGGATTTGCATTCCTTTTCTTTCTTTTACCATGGGTCACATTCAAGGGTATTAGAGCAGAATAAGGAGTTGTTTTAACTAATGCACAGGGTAGCAAAGATTCGTTAATGTGTTGATAAATCATCTCCCCACACAATCAATAATGACCCACCACAGCGAAGAGGGCCGTGCCAGTGGTCCATATACGACTCATATTATGGCCATCAAACCAATTAACAGAAGGATTTCCCGTGGTAGATGAATGAGGTAAGATCCCTCCTTAAACGGGACATTGGGAGATAGCATGAAGTATATGGAGATTCATTCTGAGATCCCGTTGTCAGCACAGCTGAACCATCGTGATAAATGGGACCAACCCCCACATACCAGCGGAAGTCAGATCCATTAAGCACTAGCGGGCTCTCTAATATTTCTCCAATCATTTTTCATCTCAGAAAAGTCCATATTACCGGTTTGATTATACCACCTTATCATGACTGAATTACTAACAAAATGAAAAGACCCATTAAACACATTATGCGACAGGTTACACCTGTATGAAAAAGCAATGGATGCATTCGTTATCAAACATAAATCAAATATCATATTTGGGTCAGCATATACATGCACAGGATCATGTATCATATTCATCATATACCACATCTGCGAACACTTAATAATTTTTCTGACAGCTGCTATGAATCCTTTATTATCTACACAAGCAAGTTGTCCTGCATACTCATTTAAGGGAACCTTTAAAACATGTACCGGAGCATATGATACACCCTTTGGTAAAAGAGTACAAATAATGCAGTCTGAAATGTTCATCAGAGAAACAATGTCTAATACTGCTTGCTTCCACAAGTTCAGAGAACCTTCCAGTAAAGCCCGGGGTTCTCAAGATACTGTTTGGTTAGTCTGGCTCTGTCCCTTGAGGAGTGAGGCCAGCTGTCCATCCGGGTGCAAACACTCGATAAGAAGCACAATTACAATAGAGATCCCCAAAAAGAGACACAAAGATGCCCATGGAGTAGGCTTGACAGCAATCATCTTGACCAGCTCGGCTCAATCCCCGTCTACCGCACTGCTTCCTCCAGGCACCTTCTTCACACGGGATGCATGGACCCAGGTAGGGTGTTGATCTGTCAATACAGCGGTTCTGGTTATGGCCAGCGCCTCCTCTGGTTCACCGAAGGGAGGATCCCATTGTCCTTTCTTATGGTACAGCTTTACTAGCACCCAATCTCCCGGTCGGTAAGGATGCGTTGATTCTGTGGACGGACAAGGCAACATTTGATAAACTTGTTCAGACACCTCACATAAATACTTTGCTAACTGAACAACATACTCTTCCTGTGCAATAACGAAATCATCAGCCGTAATCACCGCCCCCTCTGGCCATTTCCATGGTAAAGGGAAGGGGCGGTCCAATAGAATTTCAAAGGGAGAGAATCACGAGGGGCCCTGAGTCAACCTAATTTCGGCCAGCACAGCTGGTAAATACACTGGCCATTTTCCCGGGGCGAGCTGAGTTGCTTTTTTAAATTTCTCCTTGATAGTCCTAATTATTCGCTCTACTACCCCTGATGACTGCGGGTGGTAGGGAACATGAAACTTCCAATCAATAGCAAACATCTGGATGACATATTGTAATACTTTAGAAGTGAATACAGGCCCCTGATCTGAGTCTATCGATAGGGGGCACCTGAAACGGGGGATAACTTCTTTACACAATATTTTTGCAACTGTCCTAGCATCTTCCTTGGTAGTAGGGAAGGCCTCTGGCCATTTGGAGAACCAGTCCACGATAACTAATAAATATTTAAACCCACCCACCGACTGAGGCATGCATGTAAAGTCCACCTGCAGGGCCTGAAACTGTCCCTGAGGTAGAGGCAGATGCTGCAACTGTCCAATAGCTTTCCCCTGTTGCACATTATTCCTGGCACACGTTAAACACTGACTTAATTGTACTTCTAGTAGCTTGGGCAAATCTCTACACACACACACTTCCTGTAATTCTTTAAACACTGTTTTTCTATTTTTGTGGCCAACCCCATGGACCTGGCCAATTAAAAGCGGAACAGCAGCCTTTGGCAATCCCCTACGACCACCCCCCTTTTCCTGCCAGATTTGTGCTGAGTTTAAACACATATCATGTTGTTCCCAATAGGCTAAGTCCTCAGGATCAGCTGCTGCCTGTAAATGATGAAAAGGGAAAGAATGTTCAAGAGGAGAAACATAGAATTCGGACAACAAAGATTCCGCAGCGACGGGTGGAGCTGGTGTCCTATTTCTAGGATCAGTGAGAGAATGCAGCCGCCCACTCTCAGCCTGGGCACATTGTTTTGCTGCTAGATCTGCTAGAGCATTACCTTGTGAAATAAAAGATGTATCGTATCTATGTGCGGCACATTTAATGACAGCCACTTCCTTCGGTTTACACAGGGCCTGCAAAAACTCGTTCCCAACTGCGCATGTGAAATGGGCTTACCGTCCACAGTTTCCATCCCCGTCTTCCCCATAAAAGACCAAAATCATGCACTACTCCAAAAGCATATCTAGAATCTGTATAAATGTTAACACGTTTATCAGCAAATAATTTGCAGGCTCTAGTAAGCGCTACCAATTCTGCAGCTTGTGCAGAACCATAAGGTAATAACTGGCTTTCATGCAAAATATTCGGGAGTTCTACAATGGCATAAGAAACAATATAAGCATTGTCTGCGGGACGGACACAGCTCCCGTCCACAAATATATGTGGGGCATCCGGGAGCGGGGAGGAGGACAGATCGGGACGAACTGACGTCTCAAAGTTAATCAACTTTAAACAATCATGCTCTTCTGGGGGCTGCTCTGAATCATCTACTGGGCGCATTAGGGCCTGTAACGCCAGCATCGGGGTAAAGGCTGCAGATTGCTGTTTAACAGACAATCCTTCAGTAATTGTTAAAATTACCTCATATCCACTAAGGCGCTGGGCTGTCATGTGTTGCGTAGTAAGGTTCTTTAACACATTCAAAACAGAATGGGTAGAGAACAAGGTAGTCACATGAGACAGGGTAATCGGGATAGTCATCTGTACGGCAATAGCCGAAACCGCCAGGGCTCGCAAACATGCGGGCATCCCCTGTACCTGTATGGGCAAGTTTTTTGATAAATATGCGACTGGGCGCATTTCCCCCCCCCCCCCCCCGTGGTCTTGAGCCAAAATGGCTGCCAATGTGCCTCCCTCTTCCCTTACATACAAATAAAACATTTTCCCATAATTGGGAAATCCTAGTGTAGGAGCAGAAATAAGCAGTTCCTTCAATGTGGTGAAAGTAGAGAGCATTTCCTCAGTCCACTCAATGGAGGCAGAACCTGGCAACTGCAGAGTAGCCTTTCGTAATATGGAGTCCCAATAAACACAGTCCGGGATCCATGCACGACAGAAAGATACCAGCCCAAGGAAGGCCAGCATTTGTGTCACTGTTGTTGGAGGAGACAGCTTTATTATGGCTTGCACACGGGCGGGAGAGAGTGCCCGATTTTCCTGGGGACAGCACAAATCCCAAATAAGTAACATGTTCACAGCACCACTGAAGCTTTTTCAAGGAAGCCTTATATCCATGGGAGGCTAGATGGCAGAACAAGGATACAGAGTCATTTTCACATTCTGTGATTGTTTTAGAACATAACAACAAATCATCCATATACTGGAGAAGAGTGGAGGAACAAGGCGGATGCCATATTTCAATTGATGCCTTAAGAACAAGAGAATACGCTGCTGGGGAATCAATATATCCCTGCGGCAGGCGAGTCCAGGTATATTGTTTGTCCGCATGTGTAAAAGCCATCAATGGTTGAGTTTGAGGGTCCATTGGAATGCTAAAAAAGGCATTTGCCAAATCAATTACTGTGAAACAGCCAGCGTCATTGGGAATGAGGGTTAACAAGCCCGCAATATCGGGCATGATGGGGGCTAAAGGGACCACGAGTTGATTGACAGCTCGTAAGTCCTGAGTAAATCGGAACCCTTCCCCCTTAGGCACTGGATTAACCGGAGTATTGAATGGAGACACAGTGGGGACTACAATTCCTGCCGCCACAAAATCCTGAGTCATGGACTGCAGGGCAGTGCCCTTAGCTACTGACAAGGGATATTGTCGAATACATGCAACCGCAGTAGGATTTTTTTAGTCGGGCTACATACGAAGTGCAGGGGACCAATCCTGCATCCGTGGGGGGAGGTAGCCCATAGGGACGATAGGACTTGTGAAAGCACAGAAGGGCCCCCTGATTCAGACAAAGATAACAAGAAGGGGGATAGAAGAGAAAAAGTTCCATCAGTACTGCTAATGGTTGTAGCCTCTAGTTTACAAAGCAAGTCTCATCCCAACAAGCTAACAGGACAAGAAGGAATAATGGTGAAAGAGTGAGAAAAAATAGGAACAGTGTGGCCCAGGGGGATGACTGACAGGGGAGGGGTAATCCAGATAGGAGTAGAGGTCCCATTAGTCCTTACCAAGGCTGGACCCGGGGTCAGAGAATCTTTCCAAACTGAGACATGCAAGGTAGAACATGTAGCTCCAGTATCAATCACAAAAGACACATGTTTCCCCCCCCCCCCCCACTAACAAAGAGCAATATGGGGGGTCCTTCCATTTCTCTGTTAACTGTACCCAGGCCGGAACCAATGCCTCCGGGCAGCCCTGTGGGCGGCCCCCCGGGGGCTGCCATGCAATCGGGATTACTGGGGCACCCGTGGTCCCAGGCACACCGGATGCCCCGGAAACAACAACAGGGGAAGATATCTGGGGCGGGAAGGAAGGCAAAGGCAGGGGCGGACCCCCATATGGACATTCATTTTTCCAATGACCTACCTGCTTACAATTAAAACACATTTGATTCTTATTTAACCCGCCCCTACCCATATACCCACGACCGCGACCCCCCCCGGCCTCCCCTGAACCCCCCCCCCCGCAAAGAACCACCCCACCGCAGACCCCAGCCACCGTATCCAGACAAATTATATACTTCTTCCGCAGCCCATGAGTGCTGCCATGAATGAGAAACCTTATCTTTGCTTCTCGACTTACCAACCCCCATCCCCGCGAAACAGCCCGCCACTTCTTTAGACAAAATTACTTTCTCTAACTTCACTGGCGACATACTAAACCACTCATCAATCATTTGCTTAATAGCAACCTGAACCTCGGGCCGCATGGCCCCCAACAAAGTCTGCGTATACATAGAAGCCATCAAACCTTCCGCAGGAATAGCTAACCCTGCCTCCTCCTTCCAACACTTCCTGAACCATCGCACAAACTGTGAAACCCCCTCTCCTTGTTCCTGCTGACAGGCAATAGAAGCTGCTAAGTTCTGCTTAGCTCCAAACAATCGCTCAAACTCTTTCTGCACCACCCCCCACATATCCTTAATATCCTGCAGCATTTACAAGGCACGGGCAGCAAGATCGGGGAAAGAGAAGGGGTCCTCCAATAAATTAACCTTAGAAAAATCAAATGGGGTCTCCTCATCATATCCCAACACCCCCTCAATAATCAACCAATAATCCTGCGCCGTGCACTGCAGACCCCTTGTCATACGCTGTAAGTACTGAACAGTAGCCGCTGGAGCCTTCGTAGGATTTGGTGCATGTTGCAAAATAAAAGATAAAACATTAGGGTCTAAGGGCTTAATAACCACCTGATCACCAATAGTTAGGAAGGGGAGCTGCAAATTCCCCTCCCCACACTGAGGGGTCTCCTGCTTCACTTCCAGCAAAGGAGTAGAAGTTGCAACTGGGACAGGGAGGGAGACAAAAGGATTCCCGGGGCTGTAGGGAGTCAGAATGGGAGGTGGAAGAGAAGGAGTGCTAGGCGGGGAAGTACAAGAACTCTGACTTCCTACCTCCATACGCACAATAATCTCCTTAAGTTGAGAAAAAGACTCGCGTACTTCATCCTGCAACTGACACAGGCGAGAATCGCCCTCACTTCCGTCCTCAGATGGAGAGGTCCTCAACAACCTGCCATCGCGCAGGCGGGCACTGTCAGCCAACACGGGTGAACCCGACCCATCCTGACAGGCTTGCCGGCGTTCCCTGCGCTCCCTCTGTATTTCAACCTGGTTAAGGGTAGTTGGAAGACTATGAAGCACAGGGTCCTGCTCAGTAGGGAGGAGGAAAATGGTTTACGCCTCCCAATCACCACCGGCCCGGGAGCCGTAACCCCCACCACCCCGGCCGCCAGGATCAAATCCTCCAAGGACTCATCGCCCTTCAGGGAGGGAAGAACAGGATATAGGCCAGGAGCAGCAGTCATATATGGAGGAGGAGGATGGACAGCCTCGGGGGGGGGGGAGGGGCGGAGGGTGCTGCAGAAACAGGAGTTTTGAAAGGAGTAACCTGAGATGTGGCCGTCGAGGCAGAAGAAGGGCCAGATGGCTCAATAGAGCCAGGCGGCCCATTATAATAAGGAGCTAACTGCAGCCACAGAGTTCCACACTCCTTCATGTAAGATTTAGGCCATTTGGGATCACATGAATAAAAAGGAAAACCTTTCTTATCCCCTAAACACAATCCCCTTATGTCCAAATGCCAGGCAGAAAAACTACCCTCCCGAGGAAAAGGATTAGAACTTCTCAAACTCTCAGTCCACCAAACCATGTTGTCCACTCACGGATTAGTATAATAGCCTCCTGCCACCCGATTCACATATTCTTTAGGAGATTCTGAACCTGTGGGAGGGGCCCCTGGGGGGTACAAGAGTACGGCTGGAGTACAAATTCTTTTTAACAGTAGATTTAAATGGTTTAGGCTGCTCAAGCACTCCCGCGGAGTTGGGGACTGTCCCCTTACCTTGAGATTGTCCCATTCTCTAATAATCACAACAAATGCACGTCAGGCCACTTGCGTTCTGCACAGGTCCGTCACAAGCGCTCTCACTTCAGGACCGTATAGGGGTGTCTTGCCTGACTCGCACACACACACAAACAATAGCAGCCGGGAAGGAACATGAAGCAGACACCACCTCGCGTCCCACCCAGGGACGATTGAGGAATTTTGACCATGCTACCAAAGCACCCGGGACTCCCCCCGACCCACGGGAGGATCCCACTTCTATTTTTGACCGTGCTACCAAAGCACCCGGGACTCCCCCCGACCCACGGGAGGGTCCCACTTCTGACACCAAATTGTAACGGGGTTGTCCCTGTTCACAGCCTCCAGGACCAGGGAATCCCCTCAGTCTGCTTCCTATGTTCCTTCTCGGCTGTCTGGAATTCCAGGGGAATGAACTCACAACCACACCAAAACACAGTATGCAAGTTTATTCCAATGGTTAAAGGAGCTGTCTGTCTTTTATACATTAATAGAAACATATTCATATGTCATCAACCCATCCATATGTCATCCAACCCATAGAGGGAGGAGTAGCCTAGTGGTTGGGGCAAGGTACTTCAGGCCGGAAGGTCGGGGGTTCAAATCACACTAGAGGACAGCAACCTTGGGCCGGAAGGACTGGGGTTTCTAGTCCCACAGATGCTCCTTGTGGTCTTGGGCAAGCCACTTAACCCTCCATTGCCCATGTTCCCTGTAAATATTAGTGTATGTGTCTCATATCCCCGCGTGTTAAATGTATCCCCCAATTGTGTTGTGACCGCTTAGATTGAAGGATAAGGCGGTATACAAAACTGTCTAAATAAACTAAATAAAAATCCCCTGAGGCCCACCACAGCTTATCAGTAACTTTGCAGATACTAGGTCTCTGTGTAGAACAATCAATTTAGCTTAGCACAGCACATTCCTTTCCATATATAGACACATACAGGATTTTGATTCCCGTCTGCAGGCCTCCGAATCCTTCTGTACATACACTTAAATTAAACCTTATTTTCCCCTATCACCAACGATCTATTCATCTCAAACACCTTCTTCCAGCAACACAAGCAACGACTGTACACATGAAATTCATCCAGTGGATTGTACAAAAATCAAATTGACTACATCTGTGGAAGTCAACAATGGAAAAGTTCTATAACATCAACAAAAACAAAACCTGGAGCTGACTGTGGTACAGATCACCAACTACTAATATGCAAACTCAAGCTAAAGTTGAAAAAGAGCAAGCCACTCATTAATATAGCAAAATATGACTTTGAGAATATACCACTGGAATTTAAAGACTGCCTGCAAAATTGATTTGCTGCTTTAGATACAAATGACAGAGCTCCAGAAGAGTTATGGAATGTCATCAAGAATGTTGTGTTGGAAGAAAGAAAGAAGTCTCTACAAAAGGTGAAAAATCAAAAACGGCCAAAATGGGTGACGGAAGAAACTCTGAAAATTGCTCAGAAATGCAGAGAAGCTAAAGCCAGACGGGAAAGAAGAACAATCACAGAACTCAACAGAGATTCCCAATGTGCAGTAAAACAGGACAAGGAAAAGTACTATAATAACACATGCAAGGAAATAGAAGCAGAAACGATTAGAGGAAGAACAAAATCGGCTTTCCTAAAGCTATTAGTCAAAGAAAAAATTCCAGTCTCAAATTGGAATGCTACAAGATGCTTAAGGTTCTATGTTGAATGATGCTGAGAAGATCAAGAAAAAGTGGAAAGAATATACAGAGTTTTTATATGATAAAGATCAAGTGGGACCAACAGCCATTTCAACCTGTACCTTATGATCCAGAGCCATTGGTGATGAAAGACGTTGAAGCAGCATTGAAAGCCTTATTAAAGAACAATTGTTAAAAATAGAGAAATGTGTAACCCAAGTCCAAAACTGACGTATGTAGCTCTGTGTAAATGTCGGAAATATAGCCGTGAGACAGCGTGCTATCTCTTGTAGTTAATGTTCCATTTTACTCAGAAAATTGAGCTCACGAAGGAGCTTACGATAAATAAGGTTTAACACCACATTTAAGTGTCACCAATAATATTTTGTTGTACAAACTGTACAACCTTCGGGATTAAATAAAGAATTAGAATGGTCATAAGAACATAAGATATGCCATACTGGGTCAGACCAAGGTCCATGAAGCCCAGCATTCTGTTTCCAACAGTGGCCAATCTAGGTCATACGTACCTAGCAGTTTCCCCAAGGGACACAGGTTCCACAATGCTTGTACTGGTTCAAGCATTGATATCCTGGGTCCCTTCTTAATAATGGTTTATGGACCTTTCCTCCAGGAACTTGTCCAAACCTTTTTTAAACCCAGCTACACTAACAGCCTTTACTACATCCTCCGGTAACAAATTCCAGAGTTTGATTACACGTTGAGTGAAAAAATATTTTCTTTTATTAGTCTTAAATAGTTTACCCTGTAGCTTCATTGCATGTCCCCTAGTCTTTCCATATTCTGATAAGGTAAACAATCGATCTACGTTTACCCGTTCCACTCCGTTCATTAATTTATAGACTTCTATCATATCTCCCCTCAGCCGTCTCTTCTCCAGGCTAAAGAGCCCCAACCTTTTTAGCCTTTCTTCATAGGAGTAGCCTTCCATCCCCTTTACCATTTTGGTGGCTCTTCTCTGAACCTTTTCTAAAATCGCTATATCCTTTTTAAGATACGGCGACCAGAATTGCACACAATATTCAAGGTGCGGTCTCACCATGGAACGATATAGAGGCATTATAATATCTTTTGTTTTATTTTCCATTCCTTTCCTTGTCATACCTAGCATTCTATTTGCTCTCTTGGCCGCCGCTGCACACTGGGCCGAGGGTTTTAACAAGGTATCCACAATGACGCCTAAATCTTTTTCCTGGGTGGTGGTTCCTAATGTGGAACCTTGCATCGTGTAACCATAGTTTGGGTTGTTCTTCCCTAGGTGCATAACCTTGCACTTCTCCACATTAAATTTCATCTGCCATTTTGATGCCCAGTCTTCCAATTTATCAAGATCCTCTTGCAATTTTCCACAATCCTCCTGGGTTTTAACAACTTTAAACAGTTTTGTGTCATCTGCAAATTTGATAACCTCACTTGTTATTCCACTTTCCAGGTCATTTATGAATATGTCAAAAAGCAGCGGACCCAGCACAGATCCCTGGGGTACACCACTATTCACCTTTCTCCATTGGGAAAATTGGCCATTTAGCCCTACCCTCTGCTTTCTATCTTTTAACCAGTTCCTGATCCACAGTAGTACACTGCCTCCTATCCCATGACTCTTTAGTTTTGCCAAAAGTCTCTCATGAGGGACTTTGTCAAAGGCTTTCTGAAAGTCCAGATACACAATATCAACCGACTCACCTTTGTCCACCTGTTTATTCACTCCTTCAAAAAAACATAACAGATTAGTAAGACAAGATCTTCCTTGTCTAAAGCCATGTTGGCTGTCTCCCATTAGGTCGTGACTATCTACATGCTGAGTAATTTTATTCTTTATGATGGTTTCTACCATTTTTCCCGGTACTGATGTCAGGCTCACTGGTCTGTAGTTTCCCGGATCACCCCTCGAACCCTTTTTAGTCATCTTTAATCTGAGTAGGTATGCTGAGTTAAAAAGTGTTTGGACAGTTCCGATTTTTCGGCTATTTAAACTGAGTTCCTGCTTCCTGCTTCTGACTGCTATTGAGCATGCGCTGGCGTTTTCCCTTGGAAATCAGCAACAATGAAAAAAGTGGATGTAGTTGGTGAGCGTTGAAACAGGGCAGAAAGCATTGAATCGCCCGAAACGCAGTACTGTGTCTGCTATTTGGCTACTTTTGCTATTTGGCTGCTTAAATGTGCTGATTTATTGCTTCTGAAGAATTTCTTCTGGGCTAGCTGCAGAGTTTCATACAACGGGACTGAGACTGTGTGGAGGATAGACTTCAGTTAAGTACCCGGTTACTAATGACCTGCTTTAGCCTGCATTTTTAACAAAAGAATCTCACAGTGGTTTTACAACAAAATATTATTGGTGACACTTAAATGTGGTCTTAAACCTTATTTATCGTAAGCTCCTTCGTGAGCTCAATTTTCTGAGTAAAATGGAACATTAGCTACAAGAGATAGCACGCTGTCTCACGGCTATATTTCTGACATTTACACAGAGCTACATACGTCAGTTTTGGACTTGGGTTACACATTTCTCTATTTTTAACAATTGTATAGTGGGAGAAATTTAGTTAGGTGGTTATTGGTATTTATTAAAGAACAAAGCACCATGCATTGATGGCATTCCCATAGAAGCTATTACAGCAATGTGATGCAACTGTTACCATACTTACAAGGCTCTGCCAAAAATTTGGAAGAAAACATTATGGCCAACTGACTGGAAAAGATCTATGTTTATGCCAATACTAAAGAAAGGTGATCCAACTTACTGTGGAAATTATCGCACAATCGCTCTGATCCCACATGCCAGCAAGATTCTACTAAAGATTATTCAACAGAGACTACAAACATACCTGGAACAAGAACTACCTGAAGTGCAAGCAGGGTTCAGGAAAGAGCGAGGAACGAGAGACATTATTGTGGATGTGAGACGGATCCTTGAAAAGACTAAAGAATACCAAAAGGATATTTATTTGTGCTTTATCGAATACAGCAAAGCTTTTGACTGTGTAAACCATGAGAAACTCTGGGCCACATTAAGAAGCATGAGTATACCAGAACACCTGATCATTCTCTTGCACAATCTGTACATTGATCAAGAAGCAACAGTTCGAATGGAACAAGGAGATACAGAATGGTTTAAAATAAGCAAAGGTGTATGACAAGGCTGCATTCTTTCCCCCTACCTGTTTAATTTATATGCAGAACAAATCATCAGAGAAACAGGATTGTATGAAGACAACAGAGGTGTGAAGATTGGTGGAAGGCTCATCAACAACCTTCACTATGCTGATGATACCACATTACTGTCTGAAAGTGAAGATGATCTGAAACATTTGCTTCTCACGATCAAGGAACATAGTCTTAAAATGGGCCTGTACCTTAATGTAAAGAAGACAAAGATCATGACAACTGGTAAAATCAATAAGTTCATTGTTGAAGGAGAAAAAATTGAAATCGTGGACAACTTTAACCTACTTGGATCAACTATCAATAAAGAAGCAAAAAGCAGTCAAGAAATCTGACGATGCATTGCTCTTGGCAGAATGGCTATGAAAGACCTAGATAAGATTTTCAAGAGGAGAGATGTCCCTCTCCATACAAAGATTTGACTCGTTCAGGCCATGCTATTTTCAATAACATCATATGGATGCAAAAGCTGGACAGTGAAAAAGATAGGAAGAAAATTGATGCCTTTGAATTATGGTGCTGGCGGCAAATACTGCATATACCATGGACTGCTTGAAGAACAAACTAGTCAGTACTAGAGGAGATCAAACCTAGGCTTTCTTTAGAAGCTCAGATGACAAGACTTCGACTTTCATACTTTGGACACATCATGCGAAGAGAGAGATCATTAGAGAAAGACATCAATCTTGGCAAGATAGAAGGTCAACGTGAAAGAGGAAGGCCAGCAATGAGATGGATCGATACTGGTACCCATAGCTGCTGTTACTGTATGTCAATAATGAGCTGCGTGACTGAAGACTGAACACAATTTAGGACAACTATCCAGAGGGTTGCAGTGAGTCGATACTGACTTGAATGCACTTAACAACAGCATAGGGGAGAATTTGGGATATATTTGGAAAAATGTTAAAAGGAGGCATGTCTTAGTTGCTGACCTTTTGAGATTTTATCTTTCTGTTGGAACTGTCGCTATTTAGATGACCATAAAGGTTTCTGTTTTGTGTATTAATAAAGTCTTGAATAAATAAAAAAGAATAAGCATGTTTGGAAGCAGAATAAACAAACTGGGTGATTACACAACCCTTTCAAGGCCTACTTTAAAATTTTAATCCACATTCTGCAGCCGGGTTAATTTTTGCATATTCAATATGTTTTAATAGTGATTTTCCTTCTGCTATGGTCATGTATTATATACCATTTGATAGGAATATTTAGTCAGAATTTTGGATCCCGAGAGTTTTGGGCTCGGCCTGGAAAGGGTTAATGCTTTGCAAATACGATTTTCAAAGGTATTTCACTTCACAAACCTAAAGCGTCTAGTCACCATATCAATCCAGGTCAACTTTACAGAGGCCTTCAAAATTCTCTTTGGAGAAGGTTAATGACCAGCAGTGACCAAGATATGCTGAATAATGTGAAGGTTATGTATTCTGAAAATTCACCAGCTGAAGTTCAGTCTGATCTGCATGTGCAGAATATGAAATGAGAAGTCTATGTTGCAGATTTAAAGACACATAAAATGAGCATTTTGAGAATATATCATTAGTGGTGATATTCCTTCAACTTTGATTCCTTTACCGAGGGCTATTGGTCTTTATACCAGTTTCATCAAGGAAATTCAAGCATGGCTTCTGACAGATGAACTTGATCACTTCAAATACAGCTGATGCTGTGGCTATATGAAGAAAAGATCTATTAGAATATTTGGTCCTCCACTCACAAAATCTGATCCAACAAATTTATATTAATCAAGAATTAAGGACATCATTCAGCGGTTGATACCAACAGTAAAAGTCTGTTACATGATGCTCTTCAAGATTTAAAAAAAAAAAAGCTTGGCGCCTGTGTGGAAACGGATATAAGTGCTTTAAGGGCTACCAAGAGGGACTGCTACTGCTGGGATGAAGTCTGCACTTGTAAGTATTTATCTGCTAGGAAATTCTCTAAATCTTGGGGAAAAGGGAATTCTTTGAGTTAAAACTGATAAAATCTGTGCATTTTAAAATTCAGTGCTTTTATTTAGTCAGTCAGGGCTTTATACAACAAGATAGCTTTCGATTCGTGTTTCTTTCCTTCCCACCCACCCCAGGCATAATCATTGATTTATAGCCTCTAGGAAAAGGATTTGGTTGTCGTGGATAATACGTTGAAGCCCTCTGCCCAAATGTGCAGCAGCAGCCAAGAATGCAAATAGAATGCTAAGAATCATAAGGAATGGAGAATAAAACCAAGGATATTATAATGCCTCTGTATCGTTCCAAGGTGTGACTGTACCTTGAATATCATGTGCAATTCTGGTCACCATATCTTAAAAAGGATATAGGAGAACTAGAAAAGGTACAGAGATGAGCTACCTAAATGATAAAAGGGGATGGAGGGATACCCCTATGAGGAGAGGCTTAAAAGTTTAGGGCTCTTCAACTTGACAAAAAGACCGCAGAGGAGATACGATAGAGATCTATAAAATAATGAATGGAGTGGAATGGGTAAACGTAGATCGGTTGTTTACTGCTTCAAAAAATAGAAAGTCTAGGGTCCTGCAATGAAGCTTCAGCTTAGCCCATTTAAGACTAAATAGGAGAAAATGTTTTTTTTTTCACTCAACACGTAATCAAACTCTGGAATTCGTTACTGGAGAATGTAGTAAAAGCTGTTAGTGTAGCTGGGTTTAAAAAAAGATTTGGCCAAGTTTCTGAAGGAAATGGCCATAAACCATTATTAAAGAGGACCCGGGAAATCCACTGCTTACACCTGGGATAAGCAGCATTGACTCTGTGTACCGCATGGAAACTGATTGAGCAGCTTTATGATGCAGTAACATAAGGGTTATTGGCCTCTTAAAATCAGTAAAGGACAGCGAACCATATAACAACAAACTTGGCTTCAGCTGAACACATCAATCAAAATCAAAATACAGCAATAGGTCAGCTTAGGAAATCATGTCAGATGGAGGAATTTCCAAAGAATTATGTTAACACAGTTCATGCTAAAGTGCTTATAACTTTGGTGAAATGATTGGCGCATCTTCTAGTCTGAAAGAGCAACAGTACAGGAAGGATGTAACCCTCTGGAGCAATGCTAGTTGTGACTGTAGTATTAAATATATAAGCACTGAGAAAAATGGTGTTAATTGGTTGGAAATATGAACGAAGTGTTTCAAATTTTGTATTTCATTTGGTGATATGATTAATGAACAAAAGCTTAAAAACACATGAATTTTCCAAAACATACCAGCTTCCTTTTTTATCCATAAATGATGCATTGTGTGAGGTCACCTCTGGCTCTGGACTCGTCCATAGTTCCATTTCCTTTTTGCCTACAAATTAAGCCCTGCAGATGGGGGCTGGTAAAGGCCAAGGGGAGGGGAGGAGCTTCTAAGACTCGATAGAGCAAGAAAAAAGTAAAGATGGGATGGAGAAATCAGAGTCACAGAGACAGGGTATTGATGGGAGGGCTGAGAGAGAGAGAGCAGTGGAGTTAGGCAAGAAGGGCTTGCAAAATTAAGAGATATTACGGGTGCTGCGCTGAGAGGACAGGAATGCTGATGAGAGGTATCGGGAGAAGAGGATTTTGTAGCTACCTGGAAAGAGTCTGGAGCTGAGAAATGAGTTAGATGCTAGTGGCGGTGTTCCTGGTTGGCAAATCAGAAGGGGGGGGGGGCATGCAAGTGATGGGGTTTAAAGGTTGGATGGCCTGGGAATATGGGTGGCAGCTAGTGGTATCGAGGCATGGGAGGGAGTTGTTATTTGCTTGATATTCTGACAATTTGGGTTGATTTGACCAAATTAAATTGTGGCCCTCTTTAAATTGAAAGTTGTTTTGTTTTTGGGTATATTTGGTTTTGTAAGGTGAGGCAGAAATGGACAATGGTGTTAATGTTCTATGGTTCTCTGCTAATTAAAATATAATTGTTTGATGTTAAATAGTCAAATATGTTTAGAGAGAACAGCACAGAAAGTCTCCTTTAAATTGGTGAAATACAGCTATGGCTTACCACATCTCTCCCAAGGAATATGATTGGAGATGTTTCCTATTAACTGCCTCTATCCTTCCCCTTATCACTGCTCATCTATCCACACTATAGAGGGTGGGTAATATTATTGTTTCATCTTGTCTTTCAAGGGCCATGAACCCAAATCCTCATGGGACAGTGAGGAGGAGAAATGGAAAGGACAGGGGGATGCTCAAGAAAACAGCAACCCTACTCTAAAGCAGGATGGGTAAGGTATTGCAATTTGTGGTTCGTGTCTCTCAGCTAGAGTACTATTTCAGAGATTGGGCTAGATGGGAGAAAGGCACGAGAATAAAAATGAGGAAAACTGCTGAGTAGTTGTGAATGAAGGCTCAAGGCACAGTAGGCCAGTTTGGTTTGTCCTAATTGAGCTGGAAGCCTGACAGGCAGGATAAAGCTGCTTGAGGGGAGGGAGACAGAGCTGTTATACACTGTTTAAGTCATGGATTATGGATGTGTGTTAAAAGATTAACTAATGCTGAATTAGAGGGTATGTTAGTGAGCACGAGGTTGGACTGTATGAGGAACAGTGAGATATGAGGGTGAATGCATGAGGTGTCAATAGAGATGGATGCTTCTAGTGCTTGGAGTCCAGGAGGATTGAGGATATGAGCGCAAAGAGAATGTGATGGGGTAATAGAATAGATAAAGTGGATGGAGGAAGGGTGCATGAAAGGAGGATGAGTCTGGTTGGAAGGTGTCCTTTCTCCATGAGGGGTAGCTGGAGGTGGCCAGCTAGAAGGGGCAGGGGAGATAGGAAAGGTATGGGCAGGGAGGGAGTTGGGAGTGGTGATCAAATGGGAGCAGGTGTAGGTAGAGGGATATTTTGGATGGCTCAGTCTAAGGGAAGAATGGATTTGATGTGTATAAATACTTCAATAAAAGTGAAGGGCCTCAATTCCTAACAGAAAAGGATTTTTTTTTATTGAGAGGAATAGGTTGAAAGTCAATGTGCAAGAAATGCGTTTGCAGAAAACGCAGAACATCTGTGTGGGCGCCCTTCAAATATCCCTGATAAGGCCCTTACATGGATAGCTAAGACAGTTACCCGTGTAAGAACCTTCAAATATTGGGCCCTATATACCAGGGAGGTTATGGAAGGAAAGGAGGCAGTGGTAGTATACCTGGATAGCTGCTCTATCCTTAACTTAGGGAAGGAGAATGTGCATATTATGGACAAAGATATTACTAGAATTTAAATGCTTGACGCTATTAAATCACTCAAAAAAGGCAAGGCACCAGGATTAGATAGCCTAATAACCAAGTTCTACAAGAAATTTAAGGGGGTGCTGATTGATTCACTGGTGAGGTTGTTCAATGGGATAGTGCAGGGGGAGGGAATCCTAGACTCGGTGCACACTGCTGGTATTACTGTTCTTCCAAAGATGTAAGTGTTTGTAGTTCCTGCTAGCCCATCTCATTGATTAATATTGATGTCAAGTGGTTACTTAAGATCGTGGCAAATAGGCTTCAAGTGTTTTATTTCCCATTTAGTCAAAGAAGATCAATTGAGTTTTGTTCCCTGACAGACAAGTGAGTGATAATATCTGAAGGCTGTTTAACCTAATATGAAACGAGAGTAGATAAATTGCAGTCCATTTCTGAGAATGCTATCCTGGAAGTTCTGGATTTCAGTTTTGTACCTAAAAGCCCAAATTTGGCCTCTAGAAACCTTCCTCCTACATTTTCCTTTGTCATAGTTAACAACATGTACCAAAACAGCAAGCTCCTCCCCAGCACTATCTAAAACCTTGTCTAGGTGGCACGTGAGGTCTGCTACCTTCACACCAGGCAGGCAGGCAGGCAAGCAAGCAAGATCCTCAAATCCACAAGCCACCCAGCTATCTACATGCCTAATGATCAAATCACCAACTATAAGGGCCATCCTAACTCTTCCCTCATTGGCACATGGCCCTGGAGAAACCACCTTGATGCGAGAGGGTTTTACATCACCTGGAGGACAGGTCCTAGCAATAGGATCATTTCCTGCCACACCAGGGTGATGCTGTCTTTTAACCCTTTTGCGTCCACATAATTGTTTTGTAACTAAAAATTTTTTTTTGTTTTTTTTTAAATTAAGATTTGAGCTAAATGATGCAGAATATACAGGGTTTTTTTTGAAAAAAAAAAATTTCTAAGAAACAATATTTACTGTTGCCATATGACAACTACGGTCCTGAATGGCTGAAAATTAAAAACAGTCTTGGCATCAGTTTCATTTACTGCTGGGTGTGATATTTTAAATAAGTTTTTTTCAGATGTTAAGCACAGATACACATCACATTTCGCACACAGTGTGCGGATTTTTTGGAAATATAGAATCCGGTGAAAAATTTGGGGGAAAATTTGAAGGTTGCCATATGGCAACAACAGCCATGAAAGGGTTAATCTAACCTCTCTCCTTCATGGCAATAGAGAGACTGGAGGTGGGACTTCAATACTACGTCCTTGTAGGTCTCGTCTATATACCTCTCCATCTTCCTTAGCTCCTCGAAGTCTGCTACTCTAGCCTCCCTGAGAGTAAAGAGCTTCTTGCACCTAGTGCACACATAAGACCTTTCACCAACTGGGAGAAAATCGTACATGTGACACTCAGTGCAAAAGACTAGATAACTCCCAACCTACTGCTGTCTGCATGTTAGTTTTAAGGATGTGTTTAGACATTTAAGTTGTTTGTTTACTTAAAGTTGCTAGAGATTTGTTCATCTCAAGATTAATTAATTTCAGGGCCTTAATTAATCTATTCCTGATGAGGATAACCAGCTGAACCTGAAAGCGAATTTGACCATCTCTTTCCCTTTAATAGGTTTAAAATCCTATAAATCTAAGGTTATGCCTGAGGTGGGTGGGAGGGAAAGGAACACTTAGCAAAAGCTGGCTTGCTACACAGTGCTCTGACCTGTGTTGCTAAGGTAATCTCTTAAGAATTTCCTCAGATGATTCATACAGCCCTTGGTTTGCTAGAGGAAGTCTCTTGCCTCCTAACTGGAAAGCTGATTGTAAAGGTCTCTAGAAACAATTTCTTTCTTTTTCAAAGAATATTAACCTTTTCTATCTTCTCTTCTAAGCTATACTCTGATTTTGATTTAAATGAAAGCTCTCTGGTGGTACTAAGCCCTGACCGACTTAACAGAAACACTGAATTCTAAAATACACAGATTTATCAGCTTTAACTCAAAAAATTCCATTTTTCCCTAGAGAATTTCCCAGCAGGTAAATACTTACAAGTGCAGGTTTCTTTCCAGCAATAGTAGTCCCTTTTGGTAGCCCTGCTGCTTTCCGGTCTCTCTCAGGATCTTCTCTTTCTCCTTCAGTTTGTTCAAAACTCGGCTGCATGGCTACTCTTCTATCACTCTTGCTCTGCTCATATAACCCTTCTTCTCAAGTTACTTCACTGGCTCCCTATCCATTTCCATATTCAATTCAAACTTCTCCTACTGACTTATAAGTGTATTTATTGTGCAGTTCCTCGTTACCTTTCCTCTCTTATCCCTCCTTACACCCTTCCTTGGGAACTCTGCTTCTCTGGCAGATCCCTTTTATCTGTGTCCTTCTCTGCCACTGCCAGCTCCAGACTTTGCTCATTCCATCTTACTGCTCCAAATGCTTAGAGCAAACTACCTAAGTTAGTATGCCAGGCTCCTTCTCTGGCCCTATTTAAATCCAGGCTAAAACCCACCTCTTTGAGGCTGCGTTTGGATCCTGAACCCCTTATTCTCCTGCTTATAACCTCTCTGTATCTTGCCATTTCCCTTGAATTACTATAGTCCCTAGTTGTTTGTGTGGTCTGTCTTGATTAGATTATAAGCTGTGATGAGCAGGGACTGTCTCTTACTTGTACATGTACAGCGCTGTGTATGCCTTGAAGTGCTTTACAAATGATAAATAGTAATAATAGTATAATCATTGTCTACTAATCCCCCACTTTACCAGGTTTAATCTCTAGTTTTCTCCCTTACCCTACACTATCCCAACCACTCCACTACTCATATAGTTGCCATATTTTATTAAGCTTATGTATATAACATGCTTCTGAGCAGTCAGTTTGCTTGATAAGAATATCTTGTGTATGCTATGTAGAATCATCCCCCTAGTAGAAGGAGAGGTTTGCCATCACGCCATGGCTTCCTCAAAGCCTGCTGCCATAATAGAGCAGATCATCAAGCTTTTTACCCACCTATCCACTGAGGAGCGGAAGAATAAAAGAAGATAAGCCTCTGACGACTTTGGTGGATTCCACCCCATCATATCTTGTAGGGCCAGTCTTAGCATCCAAAAAGCTAGTAGCTGTTGGGATCCCAACCAAATACATAGCAAGTCCCATCTTTGGCCATACTGACGACAGCACCTCTCTGACTGAGAAGGGCATATTACATGTAGTCTAGCAGGTGTAAAATACTAATGAAGCAAAATTTTATATGAAACAGACACCCTCTTGATATTAGACATCACCACCCTTCATATTTTATTATCCCATTCACACCCCCCCCCAATCTTTGACCATCACGCCATATAAGACAGAGAAAATTGCAAGACTGTGCAGTAGGTCAAGGGGAAAAGCACATGAGCTGAGTGACCAATGATATTTTTGATATGGCATCGAGAGCCTCCACTATGTGTATTGACACTCGGAGGCTCTCATACCTCTGGGCATTAGACTTACAGACTAATGTGTAGGAGCAGCTCTCTGATGTGCCATACAGAGGAGAGCATCTCTTCTAAGACAAACTTCAAGAGGCTGCTACCATGATCAAGCTGCATAGAGATAACCTTGAGAACCGTCTCCAGGCCACTGCTGACTCTATTTTCTTTTCTAGGAGGTTCCAGAGAGGAGGCCAGAGGAAGCCCTGATCTCTAGGAACAAGCAGGAATGAGTCTTCACATATGGGTACGTCGGTACCGACGGAGCCTGCGCGGGAATGCTTCCCAGCGTCCAATCAGAAAGCTTTTGGAAGCATCCCACCACGCTTGCGTGCTGCCTTCCCGCCTTTCCCAACTGCCTCTCCTCAGTTTTCGTTTTTCCGCGGAGCTGGCAGGACGTCCTCCTGTCACCGCAGAAAATTCTTCTTTTAATCCTTTAGTTTTCTTGTAGTCGCGGCTGTCTCCCCGACGCCACCGGTACCGCCGGTGTTTCTTTCTCTTTTCTTGTAAAATTTTTTCCTTTCAGGGAATATTTTTTCTTCTCAGTGTCTTACGGTTTTTCAGGCCTTCATGGAACCGCCAGCCACTTTCTCCAAGAAATGTTCAAACTGTGGCGGTACAACTTTATTTTTAGACTCCTATAATTGGTGTCTAAGCTGTTTGGGTCCTGACCTTTTTCCTCCGGAGCCCTCGGGCAACAGTATTGTGAGAAGAAGTTTTCAACATTGAGTTTCCCTCGACATGAGGTTCCCTTCCAACTTCAGGGCACCAACCATTCTTCTTCTACACAGGATCAGGTAACCCACAAACAGTCTGTTAAGACTAGCCAACCCTCGAATGGTAGGTCTCATGCACAGCATGTAGACGGCTCCGGCCTTGCCCTCGAGGGCCCATTGGCTTCAAAACACCGGCAGGAGTCTTCGGCCTCCAAAGCCTATGTGGGGTTTCAGGTTGTTCCTGGGGTTCACCCCCCATAGAACATTCCTGAGCCGTGTCCGGTGGTGGCATCCGCTTCGAGCGGTACCAATACCCCGGCATCGGCACTGGTGTTGGAAACACTCCTCACCAGGGATAGTCGTCTGGCGTCCTCGGTACCTACAGGACCGGTGCATACGTTCCAGACTGACTTTCCAGTATTGGTACCGGCACCGATACTGCCTCCGACGTCGGTACCCTCCAGACATGCATCGATAGACTCGCTTCCTTCGATGCCGAGTCTGGAATCGATCTCCAATTTGGAGGACTGGGTACAGACTCGCCTTGGTACCGGTTCCCGTCGGTACCGAAGGCTCGGTTCCAATGGTTCGGATCCACAACTCTCGGTTCCTCCGATGCCGTTTGGATTGCCACCGGCTGGGTTTCATCCATCGGTATCAGACACGGTACCGAAGTCGGTACCGATGTCTACATTATCCTCAATGCCGAGTTTGGAATCGATCTCTAGTCTGGAAGACGCGGTTCCGACATGCCTTGATACCTTGACCTGTCGATACCGGAGGCTCGGTGCCGAGGGTGACGGCCGAATGTTTTCGATTACCTCAGTACCAATTGAGCTGTCACCAGTGGCTGTTCCGATGTCTATGTCTGGTTCGGTTCCGACATCGGTACCAGTATTGGTACCGGTCTCCACTGTAGCATCGTGGCCAGCTCCTTCCATGCTTCTTTTAACAGGATCGCTCCCTTCTATACCAAGTTTGGAGACGATACCTGGCATGGACGATGTGCTACTGACTGTCGCTGGACCTGACCTCCAGTACCAGCGTCCATCCGTTAAGGATCCCATATTGCACCGTGCAGATACATCCTTCGGTGCCCAGGCTAGTTCCTCAGATCTAACCTGTCCAAGGGAGGTTCTCTTTGGAGATCCTTCTTTTCAGAGTCTCCTCTGGGATATAGCAAGATCACTTGCCATCTCTATCCCTGGACATGATCCTGCACAAGGCTCTGTTTCTACCAAAGCAAAGGAAAACATAATGCTTCCTTTGCATCATTCCTTGCAGGATCTTCTTCTACGAATGTGGGAAGCACCTTTAAGGGTACCCCCACCTTCCAGAGCAACTGATCTCCTATATCAGGTGCCCCCCTCTCCAGGGTTTCAAAAGACTCAACTTCCTCATCATTCCATTGTAGTGGAATCAGCAATGAGGCGGGTGAAGAGTAAGAAAAAGCACTCTTCTTATCCGCCAGGTCATGAGTCTAAGACACTAGATGCCTTTGGACGTCAAACCTTCCAGACATCCATGCTTTCAGCAAGATTTCTCTCATATATTTTTTATATGAGTCTATCTCTTGAGGAGGTCACAAAGAAATTGCATCTTTTGACTCCCTTTCTTTCAGAACCCAAGACTGCAGACTATTCCTCACTGCTTAGTCATATTCAAAATATCTCTTGGTTTCTTACTCGTGCTTCCCTAGACTCATTTGAGTCTGTTAGCAGGACTTCTGCTATAGCTATAGGGGCACGACGTAGAGCCTGGCTCCAAGCTTCAGACTTAGACAAATGGGCACAACAAAGGCTGGGACATACTCCTTGCACTGGAGAAAATCTCTTCAATAAGGAGTCTTTACGTCAGGTTACTCAGTGGTTCACTGACTTACCTGTTTCTAAGGGCTGTTCTACACCCTCTTCTTTCCCAGTAGGTAGGAAATGTCCTACCAAACTTTCTTCCCCTAGGGGGAGAAGGTTTTATTCATCTTCTGCCCATCACACAGATGTTCCCAAACAAGGGAAACATCGCCCTGGTCTGAAGAATCCAAACTCTTACCAGGCTCACCAAACCCAGCATCTGCAGGGTTTCTGATTAATAACATATTTTTGTGTCTCTTGGGGTTTAGAACCTGCAGTTGGCTTCTTGTCAGTAGAAGCCTTTCACTGCTTCATTCTAAACTCTAGGCATGGATCTCTTTTCACAAGACATCCATTTTTCTCTGTTATACGAGCTTTTAGGATGTTCATGCCTATAGGTCACAGCTTCTCCTCTTCTTCCTGCTAGGGAAAGAGGTTTAACAACTATCAAATGATAGTTCTTCTGTACCAGCATGAATTTTTTCCTTCTGCAGACTTACCATATTGTAAGTCTCCATTCAGCTCTATCTTCTCTACCCTCTTATCAAGCATTTCCCCTGTAAGAGTGGTACTATTACACTGGAGGGCTTCTCTTCAGCCCTTTTAGTTTTGTCACTATTCCAGTGTGGAGTTTTCCTCTCTGAGTTAACTCCTTCTTCTTTTTTGCTTTGGGGCAGCTTTCAGGCAGGTCCAGAGTTTTCTTACTCCTGTTCTGTCTGTTCTTTCTGTTATTTTTAATAGAAAGATTCTTTCTGATGTCTTACTAGCAGCTGCCCATGCAGGAGTCCTAGTGATTGGACCACTGGTTCTTCCCCACAAGCATCCAGAGTTGTCCTCCACTATATTCTTTCTGGCCTCAGTAGTGACTCCAAGACAGTGGATTCATCTTTCTTGGCAAATCTTATCACTACAGGCTTCTCTGATTGTTTTCTATTCTTACCATCTCCAATTCCCTTGGGTTTGGCAGCATAGTCGGCCTAGCTACTGGCTTTTCCAGCAGCCAGTTCTATCTCCTAATTCTCCTGCATTATGCTCTCTGCAATCTACAGAGAAGCTTTCCACTATGGGCCCTTGCTAGAGAGCATTAGGATTTCCTCAAACAGCTATCCTAGATGGTTGGAAAAGGCTCCCTCAGTCATGCCCCTCATGACTGGAAGGGTTCTTCCTACCCTACTATCTCCTTTCTAAAGCAAAGGACATGGGCCTTCTCTTACGTGAAAGCTTAAAGAGTTGTTCAATTCCCTCGTTTGGTCCTCTGGATTCCCACCGGGAATATGCTCTCTTTTTTTCCTTGCAGCTCGTCCTCATGGTATCCTAATCCTTCATGGACAGCGCATATTTAGCTAAAGAACGCATGATACCCTTTTTGCCCCTCAGGTAGGTCAACATGGTATCTCATTCCTATGCGTCTTCTGTCCATTTACCATGCCAGAGTTCTGGAGGACTCGGGACTTGCTGCCTGCAGACTGATATTATCCTCTGCTTTTCACGTAACCATCCTGGTTTTTTTCACTGACTAGCATTCTTGCAGCAATCTAGTCTGCTCTTTGTCAGGGGGATTTTTCCCCTGACTTTCTTCCATCACAACCAGGGGTATTAGATTCTCTATATATCTTCTCAAGTAGGTTCCACCTTCTTGTTATTAGATGAATCTCTCCTCTTCACATCTCCTATGTGAATATACTTTCTATAAGCACATCTCTGTCTGCCTAATTGCAGACACTTATATCATTTGTGTGTGTATATGTTTTGCCCTTCTATATCTCACTATAGATATATATTCTTATATGTCTATCTGTATATCTATCTATCTATCTATCTATCTATCTATATGTATATATATATGTATATATTGTCATGGGGGTGTTCCCGGACAATAAAGATTACGTCATTATGTCACGACGTTATTGATTAAAGAGACCAGGTGGAGGGAAATAAAGGCTTTTATTCCCTGGTTAATGCAAAGGTCCCACATAAGAGATAATTCAAGAAACAAAAAGTCCTTTGTGTCAAAAGGTACCAATGTTTATAATGAATGCTTAACTGTTGCTTCACAGTTAAGCAGGCTTTCAAATAGTAGAATTCAGTGCAAGAAACATTAATTACATTTCATTCATTCTTCTCTGTTATATGGAACATACAGAGTCTGGAGCTGAGGCAGTGCACCAATCACATTCCATGAGTTCTGGCATAGGTGAGGGAACAGTGTTTGGATAATCAATTTCCATGGAGTCTCCTTCACTGTACTCAGTTGAGGAGTATTCACTGTCCCTGTCTATCTCAGCCTTGTAATTTAAAACTCTGGAGTCTGGCTTCCCATAGCCAGGGATTCTCAAGGCTGCTGGTATTTTACTAAACCAATCTGGTTTCTTTTTTCTCACAGAAGGAACACTTGTTTTAGCAGAGCCTTTAGGAGCACAATAATTACAGTCAATGGTTAATGTCTCATACCTTGGTTTAGCTGAGTTGAAATCCAGAGTGTTTTCTCTTCCAGCCCCTCTCCCTTGGTAGCTGAACTTCTGCCTGCCAGCATGGGACACAGCTGTGCTTCTAGGCAGTGGAGTAAAACTTATCCTGGATTCTCCTCTCACTCTGGGTAAAAACTCCTGTTGATTATAAAAGTGTTTTTCTCTCTGACCTGGTAAAACTTGGCAATAATCCTCCAGAGATAGTAAGCTCTTCTCAGAACCCTTCTCCCTGGTTCTTGGCTTCCGTCTCTCTGTTGTATATCCAGGCAGACTATAAGAATTAGGCGTGGCAGACACTCTCACCTTAGGGCAAGCTCTACCAAACTCCCCTTGTGCAACAGGGTCAGTTTGGGCCTTCTGGCTCCCCAACTTGTGAAGTCTGTTTCTCCTCAAGTTCTTCTCAGTCCTTTCTTGATGGCTCCCAGCCTTGCTTCCTTCACAGCCCTCAGGCTTGTCCTCTTGGCTCTCAGCCTTCCCTCTTTGGCTCTCAGCCTTGTCTCTCACTCTGTTAGAAGCATTCTGCTCTGACTTATAAAGCAAACTGTTTTGGATGACTTCCTGATTCCCTTCCAGCTGCAAGTCATCAGAGTTCCTAGGCTCATTAACTCCCGAATGTCTGTTCCTGCTCCCTCTAGCTGTGCCTGGGGGTAATTGCACACCTAGTTCCTCAAAAGAAACAGGATTTCTTTTCTTTAAACCAACTTTATCAGTGCCCACATCATGATAATATGTATCTATATATATACATCTGTCGAGATATTTATTATAGGTAGATATGTATTACATACTTATCTATCTCACTGTCTATGCTCATATAGATATATATGTCTCTATATGATTCTGACAGTTGGGCTCTACCCATACCATGCTGTTCTAGCATGTTTGGGGTGCTACACACACAACTACTCCAGTGGTAGTTAACTACTTTTCTACCATACCCCTAAAAGTTTTTAGGTACCCCTGAAGCTCTCCATGTTCCAGTATCTTTCTTACCTGACATCAGTTAGGAAAGACATTGCAGATCTTCAGTCATTCTGAGGCTAACGCCTTGAGCATCTGTCCTTTCTTTTGGGATATAAGGGTTTTCCATACCCCTTCTTCCCACAAGGTTTAGGCCTGTTTGTCCAAATCAGTCAGCCCTTTCCTCTTTTTGCTCCTATCAGTGAGTCACTCTGTAGCCAAAAGAGTTTGGGCTTTTTTCATAAAGCCTTCCGTGGACGGCTTACAGTTTTTGGTACTACCCCAGTTTACCCCTGGGGTTACCTTTTACCTTTCAGAATTCCTGACCTCCATTATGTTTTCCTACAGGTTTATTACCTCTACTTTTGCAGTGAGGTCCTCCTTGAGGTTCCTCTACTGGATCCCCAGTAGATCCCATGAACCTCCTTACTTTGTACAATCCTGTTAGGGGAGGTCCATATTGCAATATTTCTTTTTCAATATATTTGATGATAATTGTCATCCACACAGGGACTTCTTATCTGCAGTCCTATGTTAGGTTAGCTGTCTTTTACAGCACCTTTCTGTTTCAACTCCTTCCCACCATCCTGGGATGCCTGGCCATATGAGGTGTAGCATGTTCCAATCCATAACATGCTGGGACTCCAGGCATCTTAGCTTGGGAGTCCCCATATGTGAAGACTCATTCCTGCTTGTTCCTGGAGATAGCACAGTTACTTACCTGTAACAGGTGATCTCTGGGAACAGCAGGAATAAGTCTTTACAACCCTCCCACCTCCCCTAGGAGTTGTATCTCTCTATCTATCTTTCCTTTCCTCTCTCTCTCTCTTTGTCTCAGCTTTAAAACTTAACTGAGGAGAGGCAGTTGGGAAAGGCGGGAAGGCAGCACGCAGGCGTGGTGGGATGCTTCCAAAAGCTTTCTGATTGGACGCTGGGAAGCGTTCCCGCGCAGGCTCCGTCAGTACTGACGTACCCTGTGATAAGGAAGCTTATCATAGCTCAGGAAGGAGCTATAGAATAGGTGAAGTGTTTCTGAACAAGCAACCTGTCAGTTCTGGTAGAAATAAGAAAACAGAATTTTCCCATAAAAGACTACCAGTCCCAGAATGCACCAGGTTTCCAACAGCCATTAGAGGAGCTGAAGTGGGGAAACGTGTGTTCAATCAGGAGGGCTATGAGGTAATCCCTAAGCACTCATCTCAAAGGGCAGGGCCTGATTCAGCACAGCTGCGCTGTATTAGGGAGGAGCACTCATCTAAGCAGAATAAGAGTAGAGTTTATTCTACAGATGACCATCTTCATGATCACCTTGGATATCCAGAGAATTATCCTCAGTTTCATCTGAAGGATCATCAGAAGCAGAAGCCAAACCGGACGGACAGAGAGGGAAAGAGACCCTTTGGAAGAAGGAAGAGAGAGAAAAGCCTTTGAGAGGTCTAGAAGAGTCCAAAGCAGTACGTATACTGGGAGGTATTCCAAGGGCCAGCATACACCATTGGACTGGGGAAAGCCAGAGGAATGGTGCTGCAGAGCTAGGAATCACCAGAGGCTACCTGTGAGGGAGACGGTTGCACGTGGAAGGGACCCTAAGACCCGTCCCAGAAGGTATGTGAAGAGAGATCCAGTGTCCAGGGATCTGGATTGGAAGGCTGGACATAAGAACTGGACTACATACTGGCCAGGCTATATAGAGAGGAACTCTAGCAGCAATGGAAGCTCAGGTATGAACACTGATCTATGCCCTAGCTATAACCTTGATAGACAGCAGGGAAACAAGTATTCTCCTAAAAATGCTCCATTGAGAGATTCATCTGTGCCAATCCATGATATTGAACCCATGCTTGTTGAACAAGGGGGAATAATAGCAGATGAGGATCCTGTTTATATGGACTGCTCTCTATCTAAACTCCGTTGGTAACTTTCTATTATAAAGTACAGCAACCATCACAAAGAAATACAAATTTGTTCTTTAATCTACTCAGAAAAGCTCCTGAAGCAGGATTTGACCCACACAGTAGAAAGCAAGCCAGCTAAGGGGTTTCAGCTGGATAACTGCTAGCAATTAAGCTTTACCTAATTGCTTGTGAGCTAGGAGAGAATCACTTCTGTATCCATGTGGGAAGTAATCAGAAGTTAACCTGAAAAGAACAGTTTGTTTCTTGCTTTGTGGCTTTTCATTTGTTGTTTTCCTGATTTTGACTTTGTTTTTCCAAGTTAACACTGAAAGCAAGTAACCTAATTTATGTGCTACCAAGCATATCTGTGTTGGGAGAAATAACCCCATAAATAAATATCTTATTGGCTTTACCCAAGAGCACAACTAAATTATTGTCAGCAGCTGTGTCTGGTGTGAATGAACTACATTGCCCACAATACCTTGCAAATCATATAGAGATATGCACTTGCAAAGACTGTGAAGATTCTCACCCAGGCAGCCGTCTGACAACCCATATGTGAAGACTTATTCCTGCTGTTCCCAGAGATCACCTGTTACAGGTACGTAACTGTGCTTTACTCACATGAGTGTAGGTACCTTCCTCTGCCACACTCTCTTCAGGCCACTTGTTCCCATCCTAGGCAGCTGATGTCTGAGAAGGCCTAACTGGCTCCTTAGCCAAAACTAGGGGTGGGGTTTTTACTGGCTTCTTGAGAACATAGTCAGCTTACTTACAGTATACCTCAGGTGGACACTCTTCTGATCATCATTTTTGCAGACAGATGGCCTTTAATCACCTCTGACAGTTGGGTGTTGAAGATAATCTGTTATAGGTTGCGTCTGATTGCGTTCATTGAAAACCCCTCCAAATTACCCCTGAGATGCAATTTCTAGTCTCCCACAAACGGGAGCTACTTCTATAGGAAATTTACACTTCCTTATCGTTTCTCCAGGCCAGTCCAGGGAACGGTAGGGTTGTCAAACCCCTTCAGCAGCTGAGGACTGAAAAACTTAGTCTTGCTGACTGCTTAAGCCACTCCCCCTCGTGTCAGTACTCCAGTCTTTCAGTCCTCAGCAGCTGAACTGGACGTCGAAGCTGATCTTCTCCCTCAAGTTTATTGTTAGGCTTTGTCTCTTTCACTAGCTTTCAGCAGCAGTTTAGCTCTAGCTGAGCTATTTAAACTGCTATATTTCCCTGGCATAATATAAAAAACAAAACAAAAAAAACAAAACAAAAGATTATTATCAGGTAACGGAATTGGACCTGAGCTGTGTTGAACAGCAGCGGGAAGGACAGAGCCTATCTTTCTTCCGGTCCTTGACGGCTGCAGAGACGGTTTTGTTGGAGCTGGGAGCCCCGGTTACCACCTCTCTGCGCCGGTCAGCCGCAAGTTCCTTAGTCCCGCTGGCAGCGGGGGAGCGGGAACGCGGCAGAGCAGCCCTGCACTCAGGTGGGTGTTTTAGCTGTGAGTGGAGCTCTGGTGCGGTTCGTGGGCCGCGTGCGTGGCACCGTGCGGCTAGGGGAGACCGGCACGAAGCGGAAGGTGCGCCTTCGGCGTTCTTTTTTTGGGTACCGCGTGTGCGGTGGAAGCCAGGGAGCAGCTTCTGAAGCGGCGGTTCTTGCTTGCTTCATGGAAGGGAAGCCTTTAAATGACACAGAGAGGCTGCTGGTCTCTGCTGAAATGGCGGGAACGTCGGCCATTTTGGGGGAGCCCGCCGGTCTTCCTGCGGCACATCATAAGCAGGGCAAAAGAAAAGCGAAATCAGATAGGGGCTCTGCTTCTGCTAGTAAGCTGGCAAAGACGGCTCCTGCGATTCAGGAGGATTTGAAGGCCTTATTTTCTCCCGATTTTATCTTGGCCTTGCATAAGGCTTATTTGTTAAAATCCTCACAGGCGACCAGTGGCTCCCCAAGTTCCCAGCTCTTGGATATGGGCTCCACTAGCTCGGGGGGGATGGACCCGGGTTAGGGGTCTTCCCAACAACTGCAAGGTACCGGATCAGGCATGGAGAGCTGCGAACCTCATTTCTCAGTCCATCAAGGGTTGGAGGAAGGAGAAATTCTTTCAGAGGCGGCTTTTGACCCTTGGGCTGGGGAGCTCGAAGAGGGCGAGCTTGCTCTGGGCGAAGACCCTAATGTCTTTAGGGTTTTTCGCAAGGAGGAGTTGGGAGCGCTAATCTCGCAGTCACTGGCGGCCTTAAATCTGCCATTGCCTACAGTGTCGCAAGACCCTCTGGAAGATCCTTTATTACAGGGGTTCAAAGCAGAGCAGAAGTGTTTTCCGGTGCACCGCGTAATTAAGCAGATGATAGAGTCAGAGTGGGAGTTCCCCGAGGCGACTCTGAGGGGTAGTCGCACCTAGGGTCGTCTCTACCCGGTCCCACAGGAAGAGAGGGAGTTGTTGAAGATGCCTAAGGTGGATGCCTTGGTGGCTGCGGTAACCAAAAAGACCACTTTTCCAGTGGAAGGTGGAGCGGCACTTAAGGATCTGCAGGATCGCAAGCTGGAGGCTCTACTGAAGCAGGCCTTTGATGCTAGTGCGCTTGCCCTACAGGCGTCCGTTTGTGGAGCCTATATGTCGAGAGCTTCAGTTTGTTGGCTCCAAGGGGATTCCGCTGCGGATGCAGGGGAAGCTGCGGTCGCTGAGGGTGCTAAGTTGGAATCAGCGGTTGCTTACCTAGCGGATGCCTTCTATGATTTGGTTAGAATCTCAGCGAAGTCCATGGCGTCGCTGATAGCGACTAGGTGTTTCCTGTGGCTGCGGAATTGGGCAGCGGACGCTTCTTCTAAGTCACGGCTCGGTAAGCTGCCTTATAAGGGTAAGCTGCTCTTTGGGGAGGCCTTGGAAAAGATTGTTAAGGATCTCAGGGACTCCAAGGGGGGTCGGCTGCCGGAGGATCGGCCCAAGGTTCCCAGAGCGGGACCGGTACAACGTGGGCAAGGTAGAGAGGCTTGAAGATTTCGAGGAGTGCGTTTTGCTTCTTATTCCAGAGGTCGCTTTGGTGCTAGAGGTCAGTCCTTTCGAGGTGCTAGAGGGTTCGGCAGACCTTATTTCAACGCCCAGCAGGGCACTCCTAAAAAGGTGCAATGAAGGTCAGCTGGCCCAGGCGGAAATTCCTGTGGGAGGCCGTGTGCGGGAATTTCTTGCAGCCTGGGCCGCGATCACTACCGACAAATGGGTACTAGAAATTATTCGAGACGGCTATGCGCTGGAGTTCGCTCACCAGTTGGGGGACGCCTTCGTGGCTTCGCCGTGTGGTCTGGGGCCAAAGAGACAAGCCATAGAGACCACGCTGGGCCATCTGTTACGGCTGCAGGCGGTCGTGCCGGTTCCCCCTGACCAATACGGATTAGGTCGATATTCGATTTATTTTGTGGTTCCCAAAAAGGAGGGATCCTTTCGACCAATTCTTGACCTCAAGCACGTGAATCGTGCGTTGAGTGCCTCATTTTCGGATGGAGACGCTGCGAGCAGTTATACAAGCGGTGCGCCCGGGAGAGCTGCTCTCGGCTATAGATCTCATGGAAGCCTACTTGCACATTCCGATCAGAGAGGATCATCAGCGGTTTTTGAGGTTTGCTGTGCCTATGGAGCATTTTCAGTTCCGAGCCCTGCCCTTTGGTCTGGCAACGGCGCCGCAGACCTTCACGAAGGTTATGGAAGGGATAAGGGTGCATCCTTGCCTGGACGACTGGTTGATCAGGGCCGGGTCCTGGGAGGATGCTCTTACGGCAACTTCTCGGGTTGTTCAGGTGCTGGAACAACTCGGGTGGGTAATAAACCGCGCCAAGAGTCAGCTACAGCCAGTGCGGCGGCTTGTTTACCTTGGAGCGTTGTTCGACACAGAAGTGGGCTCCGTATTCCTTCCCGAGGCCAGGGTAGAGAAGATCTTGGCTCAGGTGCGAGCGTTCTTGTGGCTAGAAGCTCCTTCGGCCTGGAGGTATCTTCAGCTCTTGGGGTCCATGGCGGCAGCCTTGGATCTCGTGCCATGGGCAAGAGCACGCATGCATCCGCTACAGCGGGCCTTGCTGTCCAGGTGGTCGCCGCAACGTCATCCGCTCACGCAGAAATTATTATGTCCGGAGTTGGTCCGCAGCAGTCTGCTTTGGTGGTTGGATGCGAGTCATCTTCGGGCAGGGATTCCCTTGTGGGATCCGGACTGGATACTAGTGACGACAGACGCCAGCCTGTCAGGCTGGGGGGCTCATTGCCAGGCTCAGGTAGCACAGGGACTCTGGTCCGCGGAGGAAAGCTCGTAGTCCATTAATTGGTTGGAGCTCAGGGCGGTGCGTCTGGCGCTCCAGCACTTCGAGTTCTTGCTCAAGGGGAAAGCGGTTCGGGTTTTCTCTGACAATTTGGTCATGGTGTCCTATATCAATCGGCAGGGGGGAACCGGCAGTGTACCCCTGTTGGAAGAGAGCCAGGAGTTGATGCTCTGGGCGGAGTCGCAACTATTAGCGTTGTCGGCGGCTCATGTCGCAGGGAAGGACAATGTGCAGGCCGATTTTCTCAGTCGCAATGTTCTCGATCCCGGGGAGTGAGAACTCAACGTGGCGGTGTTTCACGACATCACAGAGCTCTGGGGGCAGCCGGTGATGGATCTGATGGCTACGCTACACAATGCCAAGGCGCCTCGATTTTTCAGTCGACGCAGGGAACACATGTCTGAGAGTCTGGATGGTTTGGTCCAGTCTTGGCCAGCGAGCCAACTGTTGTATGTGTTTCCTCCTTGGCCGATGATCGGTCGGGTGGTTCAGCGGATATCAGTGCACACCGGGAAGGTGATTCTCATAGCTCCGGATTGGCCCAGGCGGCCTTGGTACGCGGACCTGGTGCAGCTCTTGATAGATGCTCCTTGGCGGCTGCCCGATCGGATGAATCTGCTGGCCCAGGGTCCCGTGCTGATGCCGCAGGTCAGTCGCTTCTTGCTTACGGCTTGGCTCTTGAAGGGGACAGGCTGAGAAGGAAAGGCTATCCCGAGTCGGTGGTGGCCACTATGCTGCAGTCAAAAAAGAGATCGTCTTCGCTAGCGTACGTCAGAGTCTGGAGAGTTTTTGAGACTTGGTGTGCTCAGCGGCACATTAGGCCTTTGAAGGCGGCTTTGCCAGAGCTGCTATTTTTTCTGCAGACCGGTCTGGAAAAGGGGTTAGCGTACAGCACTCTCAAGGTTCATTTGGCGGCTCTGTCTTGTTACAGGGGATCTGTGCAGGGTCGCAACTTGGCAGCTCATGTGGATGTGCTGCGCTTCTTTCGAGCGGCCAAGCTCATTCGGCCTCCGGTGCGGAAGGTGGTGCCGCCGTGGGATTTTAACATCGTTCTGGAAGCCTTAATGAAACCACCCTTTGAGCTGGCGTCGTCCGTAAGTTTGAGGGAACTGTCGTTGTGTTCGGCAAGGAGGATTTCGGATTTGCAGGCACTCTCGTGCCGGGAGCCGTATTTTCAATTTTTGCCAGAAAAGGTGGTTTTGCGGACGGTACCCTCGTTTCTTCCGAAGGTGGTGTCATCTTCAGACGGTGGCGTTGCCTGTTTTTTCCGATCTCTCGGGCTCTCCAATGGATCGCTCTTTGAAGAAGTTGGATCTAGGGCGCGTTTTGCGGAGGTATCTCAAGGCCACTACATCATTTCGCAAGTCTGATAGGTTATTCGTAATTTTTGCAGGTCCCAGCAAAGGTAAGGCGGCTACGAAAGCTTCCATTGCTTGCTGGGTGAAGCAGGCAATAGGGGCGGCGTATGTGGCCACAGGGCAGTCGCCTCCGGAGGGTCTCAAGGCTCATTCCACGCGAAGCCAAGCGGCGTCTTGGGCAGAGTTTGCGTTGGTACCTCCGGTGGAGATTTGTAGGGCCGCAACTTGGTCCTCGCTTGCATACCTTTGCTAAACACTATAGGCTGGATGTTCACGCCAGAGAGGATGCTAGGTTTGGGGCCTCGGCTGTGGTGGTGGGGCTCGCGGGTCCCTCCCATGTTTAGGTACTGCTTTGGTACTGCCCTACCGTTCCCTGGACTGGCCCGGAGAAACGATAAGGAAGATGAAATTAGACCTTACCTGCTAATTGTCTTTCCTTGAGTTCTCTCCGGGCCAATCCAGGGCTCACCCGAGCTTTTTAGTGGACTTTGGTTCCGCAGTCTGTGCGTCTACCTGGGTGCAGGGGCATTTTCGGATACTTAACAGAAGAAAAAAAAGAATAGAAGGAGATAAAGAGGAAATGAGTATGCTACAGCAGGCCAATTACAAATCTTTGTCAAACCTATTTCAGAGGGTCACATGGGTTTCGCATGTGCGCGCCTCTGCTGGGGAAGTATGCAGTTTTGGTAGTGTTTTGGTTTCATTTGTTGAGTTTGGTTACTAGTTGTAGGTGGAGCTGCTTTGGCAAGAGAAGACTGGAGTACTGACACGAGGGGGAGTGGCTTAAGCAGTCAGCAAGACTTTATGTTTTTCAGTCCTCAGCTGCTGAAGGGGATTGACAACCCTACCGTTCCCTGGACTGGCCCGGAGAGAACTCAAGGAAAGACAATTAGCAGGTAAGGTCTAATTTCATCTTTTTGCATAGCAGACACCATCAAGCCCATGCCACATGAGCAAGAACGGCAGGGATTTTATGCAAGGTATTTTCTGTTGCCAAACAGACATGGGATTCTGTCCCATCCTGGACTTGAGAGACCTGAATACCTTTCTAGTCTGAGAAAAGTTCAGGATGCTTTCTCTCAGCCTCCTTCTACTTTACTTTCAAAAAGGAGATTGGCTATGTTCTTTGGACCTACAGGATGCCTATACTCATATCCAGATACATCCCACTCACAGGAAGTAACTTAGATTTATTGTACAAACGCCACTTCCAGTATCACGTACTGCCTTTTGGTCTCATATTGGCTCCTCCAGTATTCACCAAATGTCTAGCCATTGTCGTGGTTTATTTACGCAGATTGTGAGCATATATATTTCCCTACTTGGATAATTGACTGCTCAAGAGTGCCACCCAGAACGTTCAAGAATCTGTACGGATCACCATCCAGGAGTTAGAGCTATAAGGGTTCATTATAAATTACTCCAAATCCCAATTGAACCCTTCCCATCAGTTGGAATTCACTGGAGGCCTGCTAGACATGACTCTGATGAGAATCTTTCTTCCTTTAGACAGGCTCACCCGTTTGATTTAGTAAGTAGGGGAAGTTCAAGAGTCAGCAGGTGTCAGCAAGAACCATGTTGAAAATGTTAGGCCACATGGCCTCCAGTTCATGTTACTCCCATGGCTTGTCTCCTCAAAAGACCCTGAAAACCCAGTGGGAAATAATCCACTTAAAAGCTCAACGACGTGAACTCCATCACAAAGCCTCTCTGGGAATCTTTCTCCTGGTGGAGACTTCCCTCCAATTTGTCCAAGGGCTCTCCCTTTCAAAAGCTAGCATATCAAAATCATTTGATGACAGATATATCCAAGTTGGGCTGGGGAGCTCATCTTGATGGGTTTCACATCCAGAGCTTGTGGTCCTCCTAGTAGAGTCTCCATCAAATCAACTTCCTGGAACTGAGAGCAGTTGCGAACACTCTAAAGGCTTTCAGAAATTAGTTGGCCAATCAAATTATCATGATCCAGATGAACAATCAAGTAGCAGTGTTTTACATCAGTAAGCAGGGAAGAATAGGCTTGTACCACATGTGCTGGGAAAGTCGTTCAGATAGTGGAAGTTTGCCATCTCTCAGGGGATTAAACTATGGGCCATCTATCTGGCTGGGGAATACAATGTTCTGGCAGACAGAGTGAGTCGAGTCCTTCATCCCCATGAGTGGACTCTGGACAGGATGGTAGCACTGACCATCTTTCAAGAAAGAGGCACCCCCTCTATAGACTACGTTGCAACTCCCCAGAACAAACAGATCTCTTAGTTCTGCTCCAAAACAGGGACGCAAGGCACACTAGTCTTGGATGCCTTCCTCCTTTATTGAAGAGCATATCTTCTGTATGCATATTCACCCATTTCTCTAGTAGCAAAAACTCTACTGAAACTCCAGCTTAACAAAGCCACTATGATTCTCATCTCATCAATCTGGTTCAGACAGCCTTGGTTTCCCCTCTTCATCCAGAAGCCAGTGCACCAGAGTGCCTCTCCAATTCTAATTTCTCAGGATCATGGCAGGTTTCTACATCCCAATATCATGTCTCTAGGCCTCACAGTTTGGATGTTGAAAGACTAGAACTGAGCTCCTTGAACCTGCCAGCTTGAGTAGTTGATGTCATCTTGGCTTCCAGGAGAGTTTCTATTACAAAATCCTATGTTTTCAAATGATATAGGTTTGCTTTCTGGTATGAAGGTCAGGCCTTAGATCCATTCTCCTGTCCCACACAAAAACTGCTTGAATAACTTCTTCACCTCTCGCAATAAAAGAACCAACTCTATAAGGGTTCACCTCAGTGCAATTGGTGCTTATCATGAATAAGGAAAGCCCATCTCTCTACAGCCTAAACTTGTTTGTTACATATGCAGCTTGTTTCTAATGAAGCCTCCCTTTAAGCTACCAGTTGTCATGGGATCACAACATGGTTTTAACTCAGCTGGTGAACGCTACTTTTGAGCCACTAAATACTATGAAGAGGAAGTTCCTAACTTGGAAAGTCTTGTTTTGGTAGAAGTTACATCAACATGTAGAACTAGTGAGCTCCAAGCTCTAATGGTGGATCCACCCTTCACTAACTTTTTTCACATTAGGGTGGTGCCACATACTCATCCAGAATTCCTGCTGAAGGTAATGTTGGAATTCCACCTTAGCCAGTCCTATTAACCTTTTTCTGAAAATCCCATTGCCACAAAGGGGAAAAGCGCTACACACGTTAGATTGAAAAAAGAACCTTGGACTTCTACTTTGAATGGACTAAAGCCTTTAAAAAGTCCACCCAACTTTGTTTCTTTTGACCCTAGCAAACTGGGGGCCGCTATGAGCAAATGCAATCTGCTAACTACATTGAAAGTATGTATCTTTCACTTATACCCAGGCAGGCTTGACACTTGAGGGCCATATTATAGCTCACAATGTCTGAGCCTTGGCTGTGTTGGTGTATATTCACATCTCAATCTCCAGGAACAAGCAGGAATGAGTCTTCACATATGGGTACGTCGGTACCGACGGAGTCTGCGCGGGAACGCTTCCCAGCGTCCAATCAAGAGCTTTTGGAAGCATCCCAGCACACCTGTGTGCTGCCTTCCCGCCTTTCCCAACTGCCTCTCCTCAGTTTTCGTTTTTCCGCGGAGCCGGCAGGACGTCGTCCTGTCACCGCAGAAAATTCTTGTTTTTATTTTTTATTTTTCTTGTGGTCGCAGCTGTCTTCCCGATGCCACCGGTACCACCGGTGTTTTCTTTTCTTTTCTTGAAAAATTTTTCCTTTTCCACGGGATATTTTTTCTTCATAGTGTCCCACAGTCTAGGCCTTTTAGGCCTCTTCTTTTCCTTCATGGAACCGCCAGGCACTTCCTCCAAGAAATGTTCACACTGTGGCGGTACAACTTTATTTTTAGACCCTCAAAGTCGGTGTCTAACCTGCTTGGGTCCTGACAACAGTTTGGTGAGAAGAGGTTTTCAACATCGAGGTTCCCTCGATACACGGTTGCCCTCCAACTTCGGGGCACCGTCCCCTTCTTCTTCCACACAAGATCAGGTAACCCACAAACAGTCTGTTAAGACTAGCCAGTCCTTGAGTGGTAGGTCTCATGCACAGCATGAAGACAGCTCCGGTCTTGCCCTCGAGGGCCCATTGGCTTCAAAACCCCGGCGGGAGACTTCGGTCTCCAAAGCAAATAAGGGGTTTCAGGTTGTTCCTGGGGTTCACCCCTCAGAGAACATACCTCAGCCGTGTCCGGTGGTGGCATCCGCTTCGAGCGGTAGCGGTAGCGGTACCCCGGCATCGGCACTGGTGTTGGATGAAACACTCCTCACCAGGGATCATCATCTGGCATCCTCGGTACCTTCGGGACCGGTGGATACACCCCAGACTGACTTTCCATTATCGGTACCGGCACCGATACTACCACTGCCGTCGGTACCCTCCAGACGTGCATCGATAGACTCGCTTCTTCGATGCCGAGTCTGGAATCGATCTCCAGTCTGGAGGACTGGGTACTGACTCGCCTTGGTACCGGCTCTCGGCGGTACCGAAGGCTCGATTCCGATGATTGGGATCCACAACTCTCGGTTCCTTTGAGGCCGATTGAGTTGCCACTGGTTGACCTTCCTTCACCGGTGTCAGACACGGTACCGAAATCGGTACCGACGACCTCATTACCTTTGCGGTCGGTGCCTTCCATGCTTCGCTTATCAGGCTCTCTGCCCTTGATGCCAAGTTTGGAATCGATCTCTAGTCTAGAAGACTTGGTACCACTAGCTTTTGGTACCGACATCGATCGATACCGGTGCTTCGGTACCGAGGATAGTGGCCGGATGGGTTCGGTCACCTCGGTACCGATTGAACTGTCACCGATGACTACTCCGATGTCTTTGTCGGGCTCGACTCCGACATCGGTACCGATATTGACATCGGTACCGGTATCCACAGTAGCATCGTGGCCAATTCCTACCATGCTTTTTTCAACAGGATCGCTCCATTCTATACCAAGCTTGGAGTCGATACCGGGCATGGACAATGTGGTAAGGACGGTTGCTGCTCATGATACCCAGTACCAGCAACCATCCCTTAAGCATTCCACGCTGCACTGTGCAGGATCTTCTATTCCTATATATTTGGATACCTCTGTGGATGTTCAGGCTAGTTCTTTAAATCTAACCTGTCCAAGAGAGATTCCTGTTAGGGATCCCTCTTTTCAGAGTTTCCTCCGGGATATAGCAAGATCTCTTGCCATTCCTATCCCAGGACATGATCCTGTACAAGGCTCTCTTTCTACCAAAGCAAAGGAGAACATAATGCTTCCTTTGCATCATTCCTTGCAGAATCTCCTTCTAGGAATGTGGGAAACACCTTTCCGGGTACCCCCACCTCCCAGGGCAACTGATCTATTATATCAGGTGCCCCCCTCTCCAGGGTTTCAAAAGACTCATCGTGAGTCTAAAACACTAGATGACTTTGGACGTCAAACCTTCCAGACATCTATGCTTTCTGCAAGAATTCTCTCATATATATTTTATATGAGTCTTTTTCTTAAGGAGGTCACAAAGCAATTACATCTTTTGTCTCCTTTCCTTTCAGATTCCAGGAGTACAGAATATTCCTCACTGCTTAAGCATATCCAGAATATCTCTTGGTTTCTTTCTCGTGCTTCCCTAGACTCTTTTGAGTCTGTTAGCAGGACTTCTGCTATAGCTATAGGGGCACGACGTAGAGCCTGGCTCCAAGCTTCGGACTTGGACAAATGGGCACAACAAAGGCTGGGACATACTCCTTGCACTGGAGAAAATCTTTTCAACAAGGAGTCTTTACGTCAGGTTACTCAGTTGTCCACTGATTTACCTGTTCCTAAGGGTTGTTCTACCCCTTCCTCTGTCCCAGTACATACAAAATGTCCTCCCAAACTTTCTTCCCACAGGAGAAGAAGGTTTTATTCATCACTTGCCCATCATACAGATGTTCCCCAACAGGGAAAGCATCGTCCTGGTCTAAAGAATCCAACCTCTCACCAGGCTCAGCAAACCCAGCACCTGCAGGGTTTCTGTCATTCATCATCAGATGCTTGTGACTTTTGGGGTTAGAATCTACAGTTGCTTCTTCTCAATAGAGGCAATCCACCGCTTTATTCTAACCCCTACACAGGGATCTCTTTCCAAAAGATATCCATTTCTTCTATATTTCTATGAGCTGTCAGGATGTTCATGCCTATAAGTCACAGGTTTCTCCTCTTTTTCCTGCTAGGGAAAGAGGTCTAACCACTATCAGATGATAGTTCCTGTGCCAGCATGTACTTTTCCTTTCTATAGACTTACTACTTCGTAAGTCTTCTTCAGCTCCATTCTCTTCACCCTCTTACCAAGTTTTTCCTCTGTAAGAGCGGAATTACTTACTGGGAGGCTTGTTCTTCAGCCTCTCTAGTTTTCTCACTTTCCAGTGCGGAGTTTTCCTCTCTGAGTTACCTCCTCTGTTTCAATCTTGCTTTGGGGTAGCTTATCAGACATGTCCAGAGTTCCTACTCCTGTTCTGTCTGTTCTTTCTGTTTTTGAACAGTAAGATTCTTCTGCTGTCTTGCTAACAGCTGCCCATACAGGAGCTTTAATGTTTGGACCACTGGTTCTTGTCCACAAACAACCAGATTGTCCTCCACTAACATTCTGTCTAGTCTTAGTAGTGGCTCCAAGTCAGTACTTCATCTCTCTTGGAGATCATATTACTACAAGCTTTCTAGATTGTCTTCTATTCTGCCATCTTAATTTCCTGAGTTTGGCAGCATAGTTGACAGAAATACTGTTCTATCCCCTCATTCTCCTGCATCATGCTCTCTGCAATCTACAGAGAAGCTTTCCACTATGGGCCCTTGCTAGAGAGCATGGGGTTTTTTTTTCTCCAACAGCTATCCTAGCTGGTTAGAAAGGGCTTTTCAGTCATGTCTCCCATGACTAGAAGGTTCCCCCTTCTTTTCTATCTCCTTTTTTGATATAAAGGACATAGGCCTTCTCTTACGTGAAGACTCAAGGAGTTGCCAGTTCCCTGCTTTGGTCCATAGTATTCCCAATCGGGGATATGCTCGTCCTCATGGTAAGAACGCATGATACCTTTGCCCTTAAGCAGGTCAACATGGTATCTCATCTCTAGGCGTCTTCTGTCTACTTACCATGCCAGAGTCCTGGAAGACTCGGGACTTGCTGGCTGCACATTGACATTGTCCTTGGTTTTTCATGTAACAGTCCTGGTTATTTTGCACTAAATAGCATTCTTGCAGATCATGCCCAGGAGGACTAGATTCTCTATATGTCTTCTCAAGTAGGTTCCACCTCCTTGTTATTAGATGAATCTTGCCTCTCCACATAGCCTATGTGATCACTGTACTGTAGGCATATCTCTGTCTGTTTAACTCCAGACACCCATATGTATGCCTACATATCCTTATTTATTTTTTGTGTGTATTTTATGCCATGCCATATCTCACTATAGATATATTCTTATATGTCTATCTATCTATCTATATCTATATATGTATCTGTTGAGATATTTTCTTATAGATAGATATGTATCCACATACTTATCTATCTCCCTGTCTATTCTCATATACCTATATGATTCTGACAGAGGGATTTTACCCATACCTATGCTATCCAGCAGGTTTGGGGTTCTACACACACACCCACTCCTATGGTAGTCAACAATTTTATTGCCATAACCTAACGGTTTAGGTACTTCTGAAGCTCTCCATACTCAATATCTCTCCTAGCTTATCCCAGTTAGGAGAGACATTATGGATCTTCAGTTAATCACAGGCTTTAACGCCTCCGGCATTTGTCCTCTCTTTTTGGGATACAAGGGGTCCCCATACCCTTTCTCCCTCAAGGACTATGCCTGTTTGTCCAAATCTGTTAGCCTTTCTCTTTTTGCTCCTAAGAGTGAGCCACGCTCCCGCCAAAAGAGTTAGGTTTTTGTCATAAACCCTTCCTCTGAAGGCCCACCGTTTTTGTACTACCCCAGTTTTTCCTGCTGGGGTTACCTGTTCCTTTCAGGATTCTGACCTCCACTATTTTTCCTACAGATTTATTACCTCCACTTCACAGTGAGGTCCTCTTCAATGTTCCTCTACTGGGTTCCCAGTAGATCCATGAACCTCCATACTTCTGTGAAATCCTGTTAGGGGAGGTCTCTATTGCAATCTTCTTGCAACATCATTGATGACAATCATCATCCACACATGGACTCCTTCTCTGCAGTCCTATGCTAGGTTAGCTGTTTCACAGCATTTTTTCTTTCTTCAACTCCTACCCTCCATCCTCAGGATGCCTGGTGTTCTGGGAGATAGCATGTTCCAACCTATGACATGCTGGGACTCCAGGCATCTCAGCTTGGGAGTCCCCATATGTGAAGACTCATTCCTGCTTGTTCCTGGAGATAGCACAGTTACTTACCTGTAACAGGTGATCTCTGGGAACAGCAGGAATAAGTCTTCACAACCCACCCACCTCCCCAGGAGTTGTATCTCTATCTATCTTTCCTTTCCTTTCTTTCTCTCTTTGTCTCAGCTTTAAAACTTAACTGAGGAGAGGCAGTTGGGAAAGGCGGAAAGGCAGCATGCAGGCGTGCTGGGATGCTTCCAAAAGCTCTTGATTGGACGCTGGGAAGCGTTCCCGCGCAGACTCCGTCGGTACCGACGTACCCATATGTGAAGACTTATTCCTGCTGTTCCTAGAGATCACCTGTTACAGGTAAGTAACTGTGCTTTACTGACGCAACAGCAGTTTTGGTCAGTTGGTCCTCCAGAATCTTTTTGACGGTTAAAATCCAACTTCACTCCCTCCTAGGCCTTTCTATTTTAATTCAAGCTGCCTCAAGATAAAAAAAATAAAGAATTGGAAAAGCCCTATTGGCAGAAAGAACAGTTTGCCAGCTTGTTGCAACATTATTAGTTCCCATTTTTGTTTTGAGAAAGCCTGTAGCTAGGGATTACCAAATGTGAGGACTTATCCTACATATCCATGGACAAAATGAGGTTACTCAACTGTAGCAGGTGTTCTTTGTGGACAACAGGATAAGTTGTCGGGTGCGAAGGTGGCAGCTGGAAACGGGCACACATCTGCCCAGAGAACTTTCTAAAAGCGTCTGGAAAGGTAGCTGGGGAAGATCCTGTGTGGGTTTGTCAGTAGAGTTCTGAGGACCTATCCTGCTGTCCATAGGAGAACACCTGCTATAGGTGAGTAATTTCACTTTTTCTAACCTGATTTTATTTTCTCCATTAGTGCCTGGATTGATGTTGATCTCTCAAATACTAGAATTTCTCGACTCTTCAATGAGGAAGAAACGGGTCGAACACCCAGAAAATCTACTTACAGTGTGAAAGCAGAATCAAGGCGACCTCCTTTGGAGGATTTTAAGGGAGCACTGAACGGTAGTATTTTCCCTTGCTGTCTCCATGCTCTCTGCTTCTGTGGATGGGAATGAATTATGAGGCAATTTCCAAACAGCCTGCTTAGATGCATAGTAGAAGGGCATTTTTATTATATGCATTTGCAGTTAATTTTCTGAGAGAATCTACCTTTGAAAATTAGCTTGTTAAAGTACATGTGCTAAAAGTACCCACATGGGTCGAATCTGCTATTTGTGCGTGTGACCGAGGGGGAGTAAAGTAGCATATGTAATTTTGGAAATCCCACGTATGCACCCTGGAGTGCCTCTTTTTAGCCTCCGTTAGAAGTGCACATGCTATGGAAGCCTGTACATACTGTTATTCAGGCCTGTTTACCTATTTAGATCACTATTTAACTGAGTGACTTTGACATTTACTCTCCATGTAGCTTTTGCTCAACGTTCAGAACTCTTTTCACCTAGATCTGTGTAACTCACAATAGAATCTGTAATCACAGTCAGCCATCATGTCGCTAGTTTGTCTAATGTGTCCCCCTACCTCTTATTTTGCATACATTGAGATATCACAGGGAGGATTTAGTTTTGTTGTATTTTGCTAGATGTTTAATTCTCTTGCTTTAGCAATAGTTGTAACTCATTTATGTCCTTGGTGGTATTGGATGGCAGGGAAGTAACACCCCATTCTGCACAGGTGCTTACGTTCAGTTAAATGACCAAAAAGGGACTGTCCTCTGCTCATAACTCAGTCTTTGCACTTCGATTTTAACTACTGGTTATTGATTCTGAAGAGAAACCAGAGGATCTCTCCAAGAGCATAAAAGAAAATCTTTCAAACTATGTTCAGAAGGTCTTAGGAGGTCATTTTTTAAACCTTTTTCAATGTGTAAAAACACTGATTTACACATGTAGTAGGCCTCATAAGATTAGGTCATGCCTAAAAGCACAAACAAGGCACATAGGAGTATACTTGTAGAGTAGGAGTGATCAGTGGAGGAATTTGGGTGGAGCCACAATTTACAGGCGTATTTTATAAAATATGAACATCAGCATTTCAAATTAAATATTATAGATGCTGCATGAAGTCCTTCCTGTGCCATAGGAATGCTACTTTATGAAGGTTTGGTAGACAAAACTGTTTTCTTATTTAATTTGTTTGCTGATTCACTTGTCCCAACTAGTATGTAGTCACGGTACTTTCTGGGATTGTGTTCATTTGAATTTATAAAATTAAAACTTATGTCTACTAAATCATTTGTGCCTCATTTATCTTTTTTTTTTGTTCATGTAGTTGCCACTGATAGGGAGCCCACTAATCTACCAGCTACTCTGCCTGTGAAGAACCTGAGGGGAGCTGCTTATAAGCCCACTGAACCAGAGGACTCAAATGGTAAGCGAAGAGAGGGACCAAAAGTGGATGTTTGTTTCCTCCAAAACACTGAGAAATTAGAGTACGGTTTTCAAGATGTGCTAGCAGGTGAATTAAAAAAAATAGAATGTGGATTATTGTATGTTTGGAATCATTCGGTAAAATGACGCATATGAAAGGAAAATTATCAAAATGGGTGACATCTCGCCCCTTCCTTTGTAGGCAAATTTCTGAAGGTAATTTTATAAAGCATTTTTATGTGTGTAAAACGTGTTTTATACATGAGAAATGGCTGTTCTAAATGGTGCACGTGAATACGCACATGCAAGTATGCATGCCAGCAAGAGCACGTATACTTTTACACTGACCACATGTAAGCATTCCCTGGATATAGTTTGAGGGGAGCAGGATCAGTTGCAGAGCCTGCACATACTTTATAAAATACTCATTTACATACATAGTGTACATGCACATATTTTCACCTTCCTTGGAGCAGGTGTAAACTTGTGCTAGAGTATTTGTGCAATAATGGGCATAGTTTTGGGTGCCTGTTTTATATAAATATCTTTTATAAAATACTGTAGGTGCTCTGTCATAGTACCTGCGCTATTAGGTGCTCCAAACAGGGCACCCCATCCTCTGGTGCCCTGGAGCATGCATCGTGAAGATAAAAGAATTTCTGGCCTGGAAAACCTCCAATGAGCTTATGCAATGAGATCACGACTCCACAATGTGTGCCTGTGCATCTGGACCTTTTGGGCCACTGTACAAAGAGGAGGAAAGCCTTTCTACATAAAGAGTAGCGAGTCAATGCAGATCTTGTTCTCCAGGAGCAATCAGGAAATCAGTCCTCACATGCGGGTGATATCGGCGCCGACGGAGCCCCGCGTGGAGCATTTCCCCAGCTTTTAAAGGAAGCCTTTGAGAATGCTACCATGCATGCTTGGTCCCCTTCCCGCCCAAGGGTGCCATCTTGCTCAGTGTCCTTTTTTCTGAGGAGCCCAACGGACATAGTCCTCTACTTCCCCAGAAAAACTTCTTTAAAAGTTCCTAAAATCCTTCAAATTCTCCGCTTTGCGTACCGGTTTTCTTCCCACCTTGAGCCGGCACCCTCGGTGCCGTCCTCGGCTCTCACTTCCTTTTTTTTTCCTCGAGGTTCCTCCTCGACCTTCCTTCATTCCATTTTTTGCCTGGGGGTTGTCGATCCCGGCCGGATGTTCTCCCACCATGACTCCGGGTGGGTTCAAGAAATGTGACCGCTGCAGTCAAACTATTTCAGTTACTGACACCCATGACTGCTGTCTTCGCTGCCTGGGCCCGGACCATGACAGCTCCACCTGCAACTGGTGCCAGGCCATGACCCCCAAGACAAACAAAAAGCGGTCAGAGTTGCAAGGGAAGCTGTTCCCGAGATTTGACTCTGCCCCAGCTTCCTCATCGCAAAGCCCCAAAGCCGGCATTTCCCATGAGGTCCAGGCATCCTCGGAGTCCCGTGGTGGCGGCTCCTCTGGTGCGGCCCCGGACTCCACCAAGAAAAAGAAAAAGGTACCAAAGCCTGCCGAGGTGCCTCCGATGAAATCTGGCAAGGTCCCGCGGTGGGACTCAGGCGACTCCGAGCAGCGCCTTCAGAAAGTCTCGAGACAGGAGTCCTCGGCCGGTGGAGACTGCGCCAGGACCTGTGAGCCCGTAGTCCTTCTTGAGGACACACTCTCCGGAGTACCAGCATCAGACCCAAGGCCCTCTGTGACCACGCTGATAGCTGCACAGCCATCGGGCCGCAAGTCTCGAATTGCAGCCATGGAGCAGAGCATCTCCTCCATCCTGGCCATGCAGCAGGCGTTGATGTCTGGGTTTTCCAGCATCATTGGCCCCGACACCAGACCCCCCGACCTTGGGGGAGTTCCTGGGCATCAAGCTGGGCACTGAGTGCCATTGGCCTCGGGTAAGTCCTCAAGGTCGATCAAGGTCTCGGTCATGCTTCTCAGGGATCCGGTCCTCCCCGTGAGTTTTCGGGAGTCCGACCCCAGATCCTCCAGGGAGCCCTGGTTCCTCAGGGCTACCCCCGAGGTCAATTCCTCAACGCTCTCGGGATCCAAATGTGAAACAGAGGATGAGGCCTCTATGGAGACCTCCTGGCACAGGGATGTCCCCTCTGAGCCATCTCCCCCGGAGCCTTGGCGCCACTCCCCGCCTGAGGACTGTAGCCTTTCATGACTTCGTCCGCGACATGGCCCAGGCTCTTTCAGTCCAGACAGAGTAGGAGGAGGATCCGCGCACTGAGGAACTCGAGATCCTGCAATATGGGTCTCCTCCCAAAGAGACTCTCACAGTACCAGTTCCACCCATCCTCGAAAGGCTACTCCTCAGGATATGGGAGGCCCCGGCCTCTGTACTGATGGTCATTTGGCACCTGGACATCTACTGCATCCGGAAGGGCCCCGGGTTCCATAAGCCGCAACTCCCTCACAACTCCATGGTGGTGGAGTTCTCGATGCAGATACTGAAGAGCCATAATACCTACTCTTTGGTTCCCCCTGCAGGGAGGCCTGGGCCCTTGATGCCCTGGGCCACAAGTGTTATCAGGGCACCATGCTTGAGTGCCGTATACAGGCATATGAGCTGTTCATGGGAATGTACCTAAAAGGCCTGATACAGGAGTTCTCGAGGTTCTCAACAGGCCTCGCAGGGGAACCCCTGCAGAGGTTCTGATCCCTGGCGGTGGGCATCCGGGACTGTTCCAAATTCCTCTCTAGGGTCGCTATGACTGGTTCGAATCTGCGACGAGGGTGGCAGCTGCTGGCATCAGCGCCTGGTGCCAGGCATGGTTACAAACCTGAGACCTTGAGCAGTGGGTAAAAGAAAAACTGCTGGATGTTCCCTGCAAAGGCGAGAACTTGTTCGGGAAGCTGATGTCCAACAAAGCAGCTGAAATCGAGGCTGAGATAGTGGCCCGGCAAAGGCTGTCCAGGAAGATCTCGACCCTCCCCAAGAAAAAATTCTCAGGGAAAAAGCCCTTTTTCCGAGGGAAAAGGGGCTATCACCAGGCTGGGCCTACCAGCCTTACTCAGGGCAGCAGCACCAGGCCTCACAGTCTAAAAGTCAGGGGCATGGGCCTCAGAGGCCGAAGGCCCCCAAGCCTCAGACACCAGCTCCCACCCAACCGGGAGGAAGCTTTTTGACTCCCTGGGCAGGGCCTCCCCTCCCCCAGGAGTCCCACCTCAACCCACAGGGGGTCGGCTGGCCTCATTTGCCCACAACTGGTCCAGCATCACCATGGACAGGTGGGGTCCTGCAGGTGGTGAGAGAGAGTTATCACCTCCTTCTACAACAGAACCCTCCAGACCTCTTCCCAGGAGAGCCTCTCTTCCACCAAGCCTTGCTCATCGCAGAACTCGCAGGCTTACTCAGGGACAGGGCAGTGGAGCCTGTATCCCACACCTCTGGAGAAAGCAGTTCTACTCAAGGTATTTCCTTGTCCCAAAAAGAACAGGGGTCCTCCGGCCCATCCTGGACCTGCGCATCTTGAACAAGTTCCTGGTGAGGGAGAAGTTCAAAGATGCTCTCCCTTGGGACACTGCTGCACTATCTCCGCCAGGGAGACTGGCGCTCTGCTCCTTGGATTTCATGGATGCGTAAACTCACATTCTGGTCCATCCCTCCCACAGACAGTACCTGAGATTTGGGTGGGGGGGGGGGGGGGCAGCACTGCCAGTACAGGGTACTACCTTTTGGCCTCGCCTCCTCTCCAAGGGTCTCAAGTGCTTGGCAGTCGTGGTCGCCCATGTGCGCCTCCAGGGAGCACACATCTTCCCCTACCTGGACAACTGGCTCATCAGAGGCAGCATGGCCCTCGAGGCCAGCCAAGCCACAAGGCTTACATCCACACCCTACAGGAATTGGGATTCATCATCAACTAGCCCAAGTCCAGCCTCTTCCCAATTCAAGACCTGGAGTTCATAGGAGCCCAGCTGGACACTCTGCAGGTCAAGGCTTACCACCCGATAGAAAGGGCCCGCCGCCTAATGCAGTTAGCGAAGGAGTTCAAAGCTTCAGGTCAGTGCCAGCCCTCCTGCTCCTCCGCTTGTTAGGCCACATGTCCTCAACGGTTCATGTCAAGCCCTTGGCTCGCCTGCACATGCGAGCAGCCCAGTGGTGCTTCAGATTCCAATGGACACAAGCCACAGGCGGCTGAGGGACAGGGTAAGGGTCACCCACTGACTGGCAGCCTCCCTCACCTGGTAGCAGTCCCCACAACATCTCAGGGCGGGGATGCCTTTCCAGATACCAGCACCACAAAGGTTCCTGACAACAGACAGCTCCTTGGTAGGCTGGGGTGTAAATTGCGAGGGCCATTGCACTCAGGGCAACTGGTCCCCAGATGAATCTCAATTACAAATCAACCTCCTTGAGCTCAGGGCCATCTTTCTGGCCCTACAGGCCTTCCGCTACCTCCTGAGCAACCTCTCGGTCCTCATACAGACGGACAATCAGGTTGCCATGTTCTGTGTGAACAAGAAGGGAGGCACGAGCTCCTAGTCCCTCTTTCAGAAGGCGGTAGCCCTCCATTCCTTCGCTGTGTGCAACATCATGCTCCTGAGAGCGGTGTATGTGCCGGGCCAGGACAACTTTCTGGTGGACAAGCTCAGCAGGATCCTTCGCCTACACAAATGGCGTCTGGATCCCAGGGTGGTACAGAAGTTCTTCTGCCTCTGGGGCAGACCTTGGCTGGACCTGTTTGCTTCCCTAGACAATGCACAGCTGTCCAGATTCTGCTCACCTCAGCCACACCACAGAAGTGTTGCAGTGGATGCCTTCCTCATCTCTTGGTCGAGGGGCCTGCTTTATGCATTCCCACCGACCCCTCTAATAGCCAGGTGCCTTTTCAAGATCCAGAGTGACCATTTATTTATTTATTTTATTTAGCCAGTTTTGTATACTGCCTTATCCTTCAATCAAGGCGGTTGGGGACATAACGGGGGCTACATTTAACATAGGGGTTCCGAGACATACATATATTCACGGGGGTGGGTCCCAGGACTGGGTCTTTGGTTTTCTGTTGTCCATGTGGCAAGTCTGTGTGTAAAGGGGTTATGGTACTTGTTCAAATGATTCAATGAACAGGTGTGTCTTGAGGGACTTGCGGAAGTCCTTGAGGTTTTTTTGTGCTCTTAGTTCCTCAGGGAGAGAGTTCCGTAGGTCTGGTGCCGAGAGTGATATTGCTTTTCTGGACGTTGCTTGTTTCGTTTTGTGGTATCCAGCTGGGGTGCATAGTCTATTGCCGCCCTGGGTTCATCTGGGTCTGCTGTTTGCATCTCTGGTTATTGATGTCTGAAGTATTTCTGCAGAGCAGTGGTGTAAGGTTTTGAAAATGATTAGTGTTGCCTTGAATTTTACCCTTGCCCTTATTGGAAGCCAGCGGAGCTGACAGAGTACTGGTGTTATGTGCTCGTATTTGGCGGTGCCTGTGATTATACATGCTGCAGTGTTTTGTACTAGTTGCAGTGGGTGGACAGACTGTTTGGGCAGTCCTTGATATAATGAGTTACCGTAGTCCAGTATGGGGGTGATGACTGCCTGGCAAACGCAACCTTTGGGACCATGCTGCAGTAATCCTGGTTGCTCCCAGGTGGCCCAGACAGCCCTGGTTACCCCTGCTACTTTCCCTGTCAGTGGCACTGGATCGTCAGCCAGATCTTCTTTCGCAGGAGGGGGGGCTCCCTTCTCCACCCCAACCTGGCATCCCTGACATTAACTGCATGGATGCTGAAAGGGTAGCACTGGCCCCCTTCAGTCTCACAGACGAAGTGCAAGAGATCCTCCTGGTCTCCCGGAAACCCTCCACCAGAAGGACATATACCTTCAAGTGGAGGAGATTCTCTCTATGGTGTGCAGAGCAGAATGAGAATCCCTTCTCCTTCCTATCTGCAGCTCATACTGCAGTACCTGCTGCATCTCTCTTGCTCAGGGTTGAAATCTGATTCGGCCAGGCTGCATCTCAGCGCCATAGCAGCTAACCATCACCCTGTGGAGGGGAGACCTCTCTCAAGCCATCCCCTGGTTTCCAGGTTCCTCAGAGGCCTTCTGCTATCGAAGCCTCCCCTCCACCCCCCTTCACCAGAGTGGGAACTCAATGTGGTGCTTTCACAGCTCACCAGACTACCATTTCAGCCCTTGGAGACTGGCCACCTGAGGTATCTCTCCTGGAAGGTGGCCTTCCTGATGGCCTTAACATCCTCCCGGAGAGTGAGCGAGTTACAGGCCCTGTTGGCAGATCTACCTTACACCAAGTTCTACACGAACAGGGTTGTGCCTCACACACACCACAAGTTCCTCCCAAAGGTGGTGTCTGCTTTCCATCTCAGTCAGGAGGTGGTCCTCCCAACCTTCTTCCCCTGGCCTCATGCCGGTAAGGCAGAGTCTGTTCTGTATATGTTGGATTGTAGGAGGGCCCTGTCCTTCTATCTACAGAGGACCCAGGCCCACCGCAAGGCTCCTCAATTATGATCCCAACAGGCTGGGGCTACCTGTGACCAAGCGAACCCTATCCACTTGGGTGGTGGACTATATTGCCCTCGCTGGCCTCTCCATAGACACTGTTCATTGTGTGAGGGCTATGGCCACATTGGTGACCAACCTACGCTCAGTGCCGGTGACAGAAATTTGTAAAACCGCCACATGGTCTTCAGTGCATTTGTTTGCAACTCACCACTGCCTAGAGAGTGAGTCCCGCAGGGACAGTGCCTTTTGCCAGGCAATAATCCAAAGCATTCTCGGTGTATATGCAGCTTCTGCCCTCTAACCCTTCTGTGTCCAGGCAATTGATGGTGATGCTGGACGCTGGGATCTGCAGTCTCTTGGTAGGGACTCACCCTTTGCAACTCACGGCCTCCATGTTGGTAGCCGTTGGTGCTGTCATATTTATTTATTTACAGTTTTTATATACCGCGCTCTTTGGTATCAGCGCGGTTTACAGATAACAAATTTTCGCATTAGAACAATCCTTTGCTTACATTATAACGGGGACAGTAACTTGGAGATAACAGGGGAAACTATATACAAACTATATACAGAAAGATATATCACCTCTGGATAATTTACAGTTCAAGTTGGGATCATGACTTTGGGTGTGCAGAGAGTCTGGTTCGTGTTCTGTTATGACTATGTTGTTGGAGTGTCAGAGGCTGTGTGAGTGATTTGCGAGATGGGGGGAGGAGTCGTAGAGTTAGGGCCTAAAAGGTGAAGACAGAATAGGTAGTGTTTAAGGACCTTTCTAAATTGAGAGAGGTCTTTTATTGATCGGATATGAGGAGGGAGATTGTTCCAGCAAGTTGGAGCGAATAAGGTAAAGGCCCTGTCTCTGGTCGCTTGGTTACATTTAGTGTACTCCTTTGGTACGACAAGGGTATTAGCGGCTGCAGATCTTCTCAGTCTATTCGTGGGGGTGTTGACAATGAGTGAGGAGAGGGAAGGTGGGGCTATTTGATTGATTGCTTTAAAGGACAGCAGTAGTGCTTTGTAAGTTATCCTGGCTTGTAGGGGTAGCCAGTGAAGCTCTGTTAGTATGGGGGTGATGTGGTCTCTTCTGGAGGTACAGCAGAGGATGCGGGCTGCTGAGTTCATCACCAATTGGAGTGGGTTGAGGGTGCTCTTGGGCAGACCATGCAGGATGATGATAGCGTAGTCAAAATGTGGTGTTACAAGGGCTTGGAAGATTGTTCCGGTCCCTGGCAGCCTCGATCTAGGGAGTCCCATATTTGAGGACTGACTTCCTGCTTGTTCCTGGAGGAAGCATAGTTACTCACCTGTAACAGGTGTTCTCCAGGGACAGCAGGAATCAGTCCTCACAACCCTCCCTCCTCCCCTAGGAGTTGCCTCCTTTACTTTTTTTACCTTATTTCACCTTTTGCATAAGCTATGTCATCTGAGCAAGATGGCACCCTTGGGCAGGATGGGGACCACTCATGCGTGGTAGCATTCCCAAAGACTTTCTTTGAAAGTTGGGGAAATGCTCTGCACGGGGCTCCGTTGGTGCTGACGTCACCCATATGTGAGGACTGATTCCTGCTGTCCCTGGAGAACACCTGTTACAGGTGAGTAACTACGCTTTCTCTATCATTGTCCCTCTTTGGTGAGGAAGTCTCCGAGCTTGTCACGGTAACTAAGTAGCTGTACTAGACAGTCCCTCTGATAGAGCACAGCCACCATGGACACAATGGTTCGCATCAAGGTTGCATCAAGATGCTTTTTGGAACATAACCAGTCCCTCTCCTTGAAACTGTTCCATCCCCGCACTCTGGAGTAGCTCATTCATTTTTCCTCTCATGTTCACTTCAGCCATTTCCTCCATCCCATCCTAATTTCCCTCTGCTACATTTAGGAGCCATTTACTAATAGTTAGTGTGTGCTAATGGCGTTTGCACGCGCCATTTGCTGCAGATCTCATAGGAATAATTGGGCTCTGCGATACACTAACCATTAGTAAATGACCTCCTTACAGTTTGGTTCAGTCTACTCTTGCTGAATCCTCTCACCATGAATCCATAGAAATGTCTTACGTCTGAAGAAAGAGTAATTATTTACCCAGAACTGCTGTTTTCTGGATGTAGTATCTTCATGAATTCATCCCATGCCTTTTCCTTTCCTGGAAAATTTGTACATGCTGCTGTCTCCTTTACAAGCTCAGATTTCAAGATTCTGGTTTTCAGAGGTGGAATGCTACAATTGGTGTGAATTCCTGAAAATATATTACCTTTGCAGGGCAGTGATTACAGTTCTGTAACTGCTCTTTCTTGCACATAGCCTTCTTTCTAGTAAGGGAAATGTGAGTGTCTCTTGTTACATTCTGCAGCAGATCTTTCTTCATTTACAAACTCTGCTAAAGATGCCACACGTCACTCTCCAAGCCAAAGCAAGTATGAGAACACAGAAGCACCTTTTCCAGTCTTGGGCCAAGGGCTGCCGTCCCCTCTGCCTGCACCAGAGAACAGACGAAAGGGAAAAAATGTCAGAGGTAAACGCAGACTAGTTTGATTAGAAGGGGGATTTGTGTGCTTCAGAAAAAAATAACATGGTTTTCTGACATGTTTGGAATGCATATCCTTCAAGTCACTTAACATTTTTGTAACTTCAGAGTCTATAAAGAATATTTGAGCCTTCAGAAATATCACCGAGCACTAGCAAAATTTAAGAATAATCTCCAGTACAGTACTGAAAGCCCTAATTGGCATGGATCAGAGCTGTGTCATTTACAGGTGGTTATTGCTTAACTGACAATGAGTCCTCTTCCATCACTGCGATGTCCACATTGTTGAAAATGAACAGAACCATGCCTATACTTCTTTACCCATTCCTTACTTGATATTTTTGATTTGGTTGGGGTGGCGTTAGGAAACTTTGTTTAGCTCATGCGTTTCTGGTGCAGTAGGTGGAGTTGGGGGTTTCAATGATTTCCTGGTCCCTCGAAGAAAGGGAGAGTGGGATATTCTTATTGCTTGGGGATATACTGTAATGTGTTGATAATTTATTGTATATTTTTATATTGAAAAATCGCTTGGAGTGTTCTTGAGAAAAGCAGAGCATGCATAGAAATGGAAATAAGTAGCATAAAGGGGTATGTTTACTAAGCTGTTCTAGCTATTAACACATGCTTGAGCATGTGCTAATGGTCCGCAATAACAAGCATGCACGCTAAACAGACAGCATGGGGTTAATTCCATGCTATCTGCTTAGTGCGCTACAGGGAGAGAAATGGACGGGGTAGGGTCGGAGTGCAAGTGTGTCTGCACTTCATGGTTAGCATGGGTGTTGACAGAGTGTGTTTGCTGTCAGTGTATTAGGTAGCACGGGTGCACTTAACACCACCTCAGTGGATGGCGTTAAATGCAAATGAAAACAAAAGGAGCAAAGAGTAAGAATAAAGCCTTTAGAAAAACAGCTGTTTTTCGGCATGCTGCCTTCCTCAGGGGACCTCAAGAGGCAAGAGCAAACAATAAATATCATTAACACATATAAAACATATAGTTAAAACCAATTACATAAAAAATGAAAAGTAAAAACATAAATATTTTGTCATCTGTAATACCTGAAGAATGGAGGATGGCCAATGTAACGCCAGTTTTTAAAAAGGGTTCCAGGGGTGATCCGGGAAACTACAGACCGTTGAGCCTGACGTCAGTACCGGGAAAAATGGTGGAAACCATCATAAAGAACAAAATTACTGAAAATGTAGATAGTTGTGGCTTAATGGGAGACAGCCAACATGGCTTTAGCCAAGGAAGGTCTTGTCTTACTAATCTGTTGTTTTTTTGAAGGTGTGAATAAACAGGTAGACAAAGGTGAGTTGGTTGATATAGTGTATCTGGACTTTCAGAAGGCCTTTGACAAGGTCCCTCATGAGAGATCTTTGGCAAAATTAAAAAGTCATGGGATAGGAGGCAGTGTACTATTGTGGATCAGGAACTGGTTAAATGATAGAAAGCAGAGGGTAAGGCTACATGGGCAATTTTCCCAAAGGAGAAAGGTGAATAGTGGAGTACCCCATGGGATCTGTGCTGGGTCTGCTGCTTTTTAACTTTATTCATAAATGACCTGGAAATGGGAATAATGAGTGAGGTTATCAAATTTGCAGATGACACAAAACTATTTAAAGTTGTTAAAACCCATGAGGATTGTGGAAAATTACAAGAGGATCTTGATAAATTGGAAGACTGGGCATCCAAATGACAGATGAAATTTATTATGGACAAGTGCAAAGTTATGCACCTAGGAAAGAAAAACCCAAACTATGGTTACACGATGCAAGGTTCTACATTAGGAACCACCAGCCAGGAAAAAGATTTAGGCGTCATCGTGGATAACATGTTAAAACCCTCCGCCCAGTGTGCAGCGGCAGCCAAGAGAGCAAATAGAATGCTAGGTATCATAAGGAAAGGAATATAGAATAAAACAAAGGATATTATAATGCCTCTGTATTGTTCCATGGTGCGACCGCACCTTGAATATTATGTGCAATTCTGGTCGCCGTATCTTAAAAAGGATATAGTGTTATTAGTGTAGCCGGGTTTAAAAAAGGTTTGGACAAGTTCCTGTAGGAAAGGTTCATTAGCCATTATTTAAGTGAACCCAGAATATCCACTGCTTGCCCCAATACAAGCATTGTGGAGCCTGTGTCTTTTGGAGAAACTGCTAGGTACTTGTGACCTAGATTGACCACTCTTGGAAACAGGATATTGGACTTGATGCACCTTGGTCTGACCCAATATTTATTTATTTATTTATTTATTTAACAGTTATTTATATACCGCTCTTTCCCTAGTATCAAGTGCGGTTTACATGGAACAGTAGGTTAATTGGTATGTAATATACCAAGTCAGTTTACATAGAACAGATAATTATAATTTACAAGGAATGTTGTAACATTAAAGGTATAACATATTAGAACATATATACATTGTTAGTTTAAATCTATAATCATCATGTGAATGAGAGTGTGGTATGGTTAATAGTGTATTAGTGATATTTATTTTGAAAATAGAGTATGTAATAATAATGTATAAATGTTAGCCTGTATCTATTTGAGTATTCTGTTCTGAGGGTGTATTGTAGTGTAATATGAATAAGTGAGTTTTTAATTTTTTTCTAAATTCCTTTATATCAGATAGCAGGCGAATGTTGTCAGGTAGATTATTCCAAAGAATTGGAGCAGTGTGAGAAAGCTCTCTTATTTGTTTGTTTTTCTGGCTTTTGTGAAATCTTTTGGTATTGTTAAGGTATTTAAGTTTCTGCTTCTTTGGGATCGTTTATCGATGTCTATATTAATCAGTGTATTGAGTGCCGATGGTGCAAGATTATTTATAAGTTTAAATGTAGTGACAAGAATTTTATATTTGATTCGGGAGTAAATAGGTAGCCAATGAAGTTCAGCCAAAATTGGTGTAACATGTTCAAGTGGGCTTATATTCATAATCATCCTGGCAGCTATGTTCTGAATTATTTGTATCTTTTTAATATTTTGTTTTGAAATGCCATTAAGTATTGTGTTTGCATAATCAAAATGTGGGGTGATGATAGCATGAATTATATTAATAAAGTCTTGTAGATGAATCAATGGTCTTAATTGTTTTAGTGTTTTGAGTTTGTAATGTATTTTTTTAGTTAGATATTTTATATGTGAATCCATATTTAGATTATTGTCAAGTATTACACCTAGATATTTTATTTCTTTTTTTGTATTTATTTCATGAGTATCTAGTGTGATCGTGTTTGGGGGTATGTATGTTTGATTTTTAGTGATGAATAATATATCAGTTTTAGTAAAGTTGATAAGTAGATTTTGTTCTTTGAGCCATTCAGTTAGTTCATTGAAACATTCTGTTATTTTTTGAAGAGGTGGGTGTGGGATTTCAAATGGGAGGTAGAACATTATATCATCAGCGTAGATATGATAATAAACATTGTGACGTTTAAAGATGTTACAAACTGGTTGTAAGTAAATATTAAATAATAGCGCAGATAATGCAGAACCCTGCGGGAGACCCTGAGTTTGTTTGAAGGTGTTAGAAATTTGGGTGTGGATTCAATATGGCATATCTTATGTTCTTATGTTATAAATAAATAAAAAGTTCATTGGTTATCTAAAAGACCATAAGGACATTGGCATAAAATGAACAAATAAGTATAATATATGCTCTAAGAGGAATCCAATAAATAATTAAAATTCATCAAAAGACATGAAAGAGAAACATAGTTATATAACAAGCTAATAAAGATGTCTCATACCATCTACGTAATATAAAATTGTCACCAATGCAGAGTCTTGGTCAAGATGGCGGCACTTGCTGTTTCGCTGTAAGCGCGTTTTTCTTCTTTTGCTATATGGGAAGGAAACGTAAGGGAAAGGGGCTGGCTGAGTCCACCCAACCTCCCCCAACCTCTACGCCGATTTCTTCGGGTCCCATGGACTCCTTTGTTTCTCGCGCTCAGCAAGCACCGGCAGGAGAAGGGGATGAGTCCTGGGCTGACAGAACGCTGGAGTCGGGTGGCTCGGCGTCTGCTTCCGGTATATCTCTCTCCCCTGAGAGACCAACAACCAAAGTGACTCGAGGACAGCCCTTGCCAGAAGGCTTCTTGGAGCTCGGCTCCCTCCCGAAGTTGGGGGTAGCTAGTGGCTTGGTTGGACCGGGAGCGGAGGGGCGGCAAGTTTGCGCACAGGTTGCCGCTGGGCTGCACGAGTCCGAAACAGCTTCATTGTCGAGTGAAGGAGAGCCTCTGGGTCAGCGGGTTGCTGTGGACCGAGGGCAGGAGCGGATAGCACGTTTGGAAGCAGATTCTAAGATGTTAACATCACAGCAACAATTTACGCTACAGCGTCCTGAGACTTTTACACTGGAGACCATTTGGCAGGCTATTCTCTCTTTGGGGGGAAGCAATGGTGCCAAAAGTATCTTCTTTTTAACAGAAAGTGGATGAGTATGGGTTGGCCATGGATGGTTTCCAGCAAAGAGTTACTGTTTTACATTCAGAAGTAACTGAAGCACAACGGAAGGTGGAGGCATTGGAAGAACACATGGATATCTTTAAGAAAGCTTTTCTCTCAACACAGGTTAAGCTGGAACAGATGGACAGTTCTCTTAGGTTGAATAATCTTAGAATAATTAATTTTCCCAGAATAATGTCTATCTCTCCGAGAGAAATGTTTTGCTTATATTTAGTAGAAGTGTTGGGGGTTTCCTCTGATCTAATCCCACCTCTGGTTAGAGTTTATTATTTACCTAGGGCCAAGACAACGTTGGCTGAGCCTGATACTGGGAATGTTATGATGGGAAGTTCTCAGAAACAAGTTAATATCTTAAATGTCTCTGAGTTGTTGGAGAGCTCTGAATGTGAAGATCCTGTTCCTTCTACGTTATTGGTAGCCTTCGCTCTCCTATCTGATAGAGAGTGGCTGTTGAAGCTTTTTTTTTAGGAAAAGGAACATACCCTTTAGAGGGTTAATAGTTAGGATTTATCCTGATTTGGCTAGGACTACACAGAAGCGTAGAAAAGAATTTCTTTTGTTGCGCCCTGGTATTTTGCAGTTGGGAGGTTTGTTTTTTCTTAAACATCCATGTAAATGTTTAGTAAAGTTAAAATCAATTTCTTATGTGTTTTACGAACCGTCCCAACTTATTGCTTTCATTAATGCTAAACGCTTGGAGTCCTAGGTGGGGGGTTCTCCAGTTCTCTCATAAATGATTATTCCTGTGCTTTGCAAATGCCTTAATTTTCCTATCATTTTTGGTCTATATTTAGTATGACTCCTCTGCTCCTCTGTTGTGGGCTAGTGTGGAAGATGTCTTGGTTTGAATTGCTTTATTGGTACCAATTGGTTTTTGCTAATGTTTATTTCTTAGATGCCTTCCTGTTTCTTCAAGAGTGTTGTAACTTCTTGATATATTGTAACATTTTTGTAAAAATAAAATTTAAAAAACAAAAGAAAAATTGTCACCAGTGCAAATGTGCCAATCATACAACATAAAATATGTGATGTGAAGAAATATGTATAGGCTACCAGGTCATCTCAAAGAAGAGGTACTAAGAGTGATAAAGGCTGATCCCCAATGAGAGCAAGTGTGTATATTATTTAAGGAGGGTCCGTGTCTAGGGATCAGTTGGAATCACAATAAAGTTAAAATATAATGGATAGTGGTGGGGGGAGGGGGGACAAAAACATACTTCCGTAGAGACTTAATATAATCTTGCAATAAGATGAAAGTCAATTCTGCTCACCAAGAGAAATATATTAAATAGCAACAATCAAATATTACTGTACAAGGAAGAATGCCACTATGTCAAATGCGCTGTCTCATTTAACGTAGCAGATCTGCATATTATACAACTACAAACTGAGGTAACCTTCATTAAGAACAGCCAGAACATGGCCCCAGCAATTAATATGTATCTTATCAAATAAGGAAAATAAAGAAAAATACAAGACCCAGCGTGCAAAGCGCAAAGTGTGGGCAGTACGCTCATGGTAATCTTTAAAACACACAATTGGCATCAAATTGAAACATTTAAGGAAATAGCACACTAGAGAAAGTGCTTCTAGCGCTGTCTCCGTATGGCTTGTAAGGGTGCAAATAATTTTGTTTTTGTATGAGAGAGTCACCTTTGAAATTGCATATGGAGAGTTCCCTTCTTTAAAGTTATTACTTATTTTTGTAGATTCTTTTAATATTATTTCTACCGACCTTCATGGTTTTTTAAAGTATTTACAGGTCTTTTACCCTTAACCGTTTCGTGTCCACATAATTGTTTTGTAACTGAAATTTTTTTTTCTGTTTTTTTTTATTAAGATTTGAGCTAAATGATGCAGAATATAAAATTTTTTTGAAAAAAATTTGTTTCCAAGAAACAGTATTTACTGTTGCCATATGGCAACACAATATTTACTGTTGCCATATGGCAACTACAATCCTGAATGGCTGAAAATTAAAAACAGTCTTGGCATCAGTTTCATTTACGGCTGGGTGTGATAGTTTAAATAAGTTTTTTTCAGATGTCAAGCACAGATACACATCACATTTCGTACACTGTGTGGAGTTTTTGGAAATATAGAATCCGGGGGAAAATTTGAAGGTTGCTATATGGCAACAGCCATGAAAGGGTTAATGACTTTTCCTTTTCGCTTCTCCGGGCCAGTCCAGGGAAGGTTCAGCTGCTGAGGGGGATTGACAACCAAACCTAACCTAACCTACCCTGGACTGGCCCGGAGAATGCTCAAGGAAAGATAATTAGCAGGTAAGAACTAATTTCATTATATATACTCTGCACGTTTTTAGTTTTTGTTTTACTATCCTTGATTCCAGTGAGTGACAGTCCTAGAAGCAGTACTTTCTTAAATGTTTCAATTCAATGCCATTTCTGGGTTTTAAAGATTACCGTGAGCGTACTGCTGACACTGCCTATCCAACAGGTAGTGTATGACCTTTGCACATACTGCATGTTGATAGCTACCCTAAACACATGATGCCTGCAAACCCCTAGAACACTTTAGTAAACCTAACCCAAAGGCTGGGTTTTGTTAAGAAAATCTGGTTCAGTTCATCTGGAAGTAAACAGTTGATTTGGTTTTTATAAAATAATAGAAGAAGTTGAGTGGGTGTGGGCTGATATTCAAAGCAATATTTCTATATCGTCCCTCCAGTCCAGTCCAGACTCCTGGGCTGTGTCCCAGTTTCAGCAGATGAAGACTGAGCATACTGACTTAAAGGGGAGTAGTTCCACTCCCTCATACTGTGGCATCACAGAAGTCTGATAGGCTCAGTCTCCAGCAGTGGAATGAGCTCGGTGCAGTCTGGACTGGACTGAAGGGACAATTGACATTAAAAGGAAAAGGAACCAAATAAGAGGATTTCTTAGGAAGGGAGTTTTGTTTTTGGCAGAGAAAAATTTTTAAAAAAAATAAAAATATGAGTTCAGATTGGCTTGAGCTAGCCCCATCCAGGGATCCCACGGCCACTGGGTCTGCTGAGCTCCCTGGGTAGAAGTGGGTCTCACAAGGGGTCCCATTCAGTTGGGCTTTCCTGTTACTCCACTGTCCCTCTGTTTCTGATGCACTGTGCCTTTAAGCCAACCCGGCAATTTATTCTCCAGCAGCCGGCTGAAGGAAAGCAGCAGCTCTGGAGTCCGGCGCTACAGGATAAGCTTCATGGGTAACTGCTCGTTATCGATAGAGGGAAAAATGCTGCCTGGCCCATGGGCTGGTGCATGAGTGTTTTCAACTGGGGTCAGGTCTTCTAAATGCCATTATGTTGAAGGCCATTTGCGCAGCCTATGGGGTACATTGAGGCTGTCTCTCTAACACTGTTTTTTGTTGTGGCTGCGAGTTGGAAGACCTTGTCGCCAGGGACAGGCTCCAGGAAACTGATTCAGAGCCATACCATGAGAGGTGCGGCTGACCAGGGCACCAGTTTCGAAGGGGCGCTAGTGTCATCACTAAGCTTCCAGGAAACCTGACAAAAGTGAGTTTCTGCATGCAGCTGAGTGGATCCCTGGGGGGCACCAGGATCACCAGTTGCACAGGGCGCATTGCTAGCTTGGTATGGTCCTGAACCTATTCCTTGCTAAAAGAAGCCTCGGGGCAGTGTTCAGCAGCTCAATGGAGTGGGGATGACTTGCCTGCCTCAGCCACAATTCCCACAGTTTTGGGGGGAACCGCAGCCATTTTGGAGGCTCCAATACTCACAGCATCTGATGCTGCAGAGAGACAGGATTGAGTTCCTGATCCTCCACGCAGGCCAGCCAAGCCGATTGCTGCACAGTATGAGTCTTCAGGGATTCCTTTTTCCCCAGAGTTTGGACTTCTTATGCACAAGGTCTACTGCCTAAAGCAGGGCAGCGGTGACTTTGGGAGGTCCACTTTGGCTCCTCCACACCTGACCACGAATCGTTGAGAGGCTCTGGGACCTTGAACAGGGGGAGCTGCCTCAGGATCAAGTTTCCGAGGCGTCAGATGCCTTGGAGGACCTCTTGGAGGGACCCTTGGGGCTAGGACCTTCTGATACCACTGCAGAGCTGGAAGAAGGGGAGAATACCACAAGGGGACAAGCCCACTATAGTCCGGGTGTTCCGGCATGAAAACCTCCTGCATCTCATCGTGCAGTCCTTGACTGTACTGAATATCCCGCAGACCCCCCAGGAGCCAGAGGTCATTTGAACCTCGGAAAGAGCCTTTCCGGTTCATTGGGCTCTCAAACAGATCATGGAGCTAGAAAGGGAGGTGCCCAAGGCAGGTTTACAAGGGTGGGGGTGCCATGGCTCACTTGTATCCTGTGCCGGTGGCAGAGAAAGACCATCTCCAGGTTCCTAAGGTGGATGTCCTGGTCTCGGTGGTGACCAAGAAGACTACCATCTCCATGGAAGGAGTTGCGGCTCTCAGATATGTACAGGATAAGAAATTAGTGAGTTTATTGAAGCAAACCTTCGAGGTGAATGCCTTGGTCCTTCAAGCTTCGGTGTGTGGGGCGTATGTGGCAAGAGCCTGCATGCGTTAGTCCCAGGGGCTGCCAGAGTCACAGTCTTTGCTGGAGGCAGCCATGTTGGAGTCAGGCTCTGCGTATCTGGTGGATTCCTTTTATGACCTCCATAGAGCCTCGTCCAAGGGCATAGCTTCTGTAGTGGCAGCTCGTCGTTTTTTTTGGCTGTGCAACTGGCCTGCGGGTGTCTCGTCTAAGGTCCGTTTAAGTCTGTTACCATTTCTGGGTAAGCTGCTTTTTGGAGAGGCCTTGGAAAAGTTAGTCCAAATATCTCACGGAGGCCAAACCGGCCAGACTCCCGGAGGACAAGCCGAAAGCTAATAATTGTACCCCGTTGGTGAAGGGTCAGTCAAGAGATTTTCGTCTGTTCCGGGCAGTCCAGCTTGCTCCTTACCAGCAGGGATGTTATCCCGCTAGGGGACAGTTGAGGCAGACGTGGTACGGAAAGAGGATTTTTCCCCAGCATTTCTGCTGGGACCAAGAAGTCCCAATGAGATGAGGGGGGCTCGGGCGGTGATTGTACTGGTTGGTGGCAGGTTACGCTAGTTCTATCCCACCTGGGTCCAGCTTACATCTGATCAGTGGGTTCTGGAGATCATTCACGATGGTTACGAGCTGGAGTTCGTGTGGCTTATGGCTGACACCTTTCTAGTATCGCCATGCAAGGCTCCATCCAAGCTGCAGGCCATATGGGACACCCTGCAGCGCCTTCTATAACTTGAGGCGGTGGTTCCGCTTCCCAAAAACCAGTTAGGTACCCATCGTCGCTTCATTTACTTTGTTATCAAAAAGGAAGACTCCTTTCAGCCCATTGCAAAACAATGTAATGTGTGCTTTCGAATCAATGCTGACTGCTGGTGACCCAGCAGCTTATTGGTTATCTCCAGGAACAAGCAGGAATGTAGTCTTCGTATATGGGTAATGTCAGCACTGACGGAGCCCACGTGGGAATGCTCCCCAGCATCCAATAGGAAAGCTTTTGGGAGCATCCCACTGCGCCTGCATAGCTGCCTTCCTGCCTTTCCAGCTCTCCCTCCTCAGTTCTTCGTTTTCCGCAGAGGCGACAAGAAGCAGTTCCTGTCACCGCAGAATTGTGGTCGCATCTGCCTTCCCGTTGACGCTGTTACTGACTCCCATCGGTACTTTCTTTTCTTCTGTCTTTTTTTTTTTTTTTTTTTTAAATCTGTGAGGGAAAGAATTTTTTCTTCCTTCAGGCGCTTCGACGTCATCTTAGGCCTAGGCCTCCCCTTTTGTCACAGACAAAATGGAAAAACCATCCCTGGTTTTAAAAAGTGTTCCAAATGTGGCAGTACCATTTCGGCCATAGACACCCACGACTGGTGCCTAAAATGCTTAGGACCGTATCATCTACTGTCAGAATGTCCTCTTTGTAGGAAGATGACAAAGAGAGGCCCACAGAACCGAGCTGCAAAACTAGGCACCCTCTTTGCCTCCAATGCAGTATCTTTAGCATTGACATCATTGAGAGCTTCATCTTCCTACCAAGGATCTCAGGTATCGAAACCTAGGTCTTCATCGAAGACTGGTCGGCCCTCCAAGGGTAGATCTCCTTCTAAGCATCGGGATGCCTCGGCCCTCCAAGGGTAGATCTCCTTCTAAGCATCGAGATGCCTCGGGCATTGCCCTGGAGGGGAACACACCAGCCAAACAACCCTGGCGGGAGGACCTTGTCTCCAAAGCCTTAGTGGGGTCCCAGGATGCTCCCAAGGCCTCCACCTCTGGAGAGCTCCTGGTGCCATGCTCAGGGATTGTGTCCCACAATTCCGGTACCGATACCCAAGCATTGGCAAGCTCCATGGATTAGCGTATCCTGGCTATTGAGCGTAGCTTAGCGACCTTACTGGTGGCCTCCGTACCGGTAAAGCCTGTGATAAGGAAGCTTATCATAGCTCAGGTAGGAGCTATAGAAAAGATGATGTGACTCTGAACAAGCAACCTGTCAGTTCTGGTAAAAGTAAGAAAACAGAGTTTTCACATAAAAGACTACCAGTCCCAGAATGCACCAGGTTTCCAGCAGCCATGAGAGGGGCTGAAGTGAGAAAACGTGTGTGCAATCAAGAGAGCTATGAGGTAATCCCTAAGCACTCATCTCAAAGGGCAGGGCCTGATTCAACACAGCTGCGCTGTGTTAGGGAGGAGCACACATTAGGACAGAATAAGAATAGAGCTTATTCTTCAGATAACAGCTTCAGGGAGAGCTTCAGCAACGGCTACAAGCTCCAGCCCAGCTACAGGTTTAAGCATCAACTGGAAAAACAGAAGCCAAGCCAAGCGGATAGAGAAAGAAGGAAACTCTCTGGAAGGAGGAGAAGAAAGCCCATTGGACGGTCTGGGAGAGTCCAAGGCAGTACCTATACTGGGAGGTATTCCAAATGCCAGCAGAGTCCATTGGACTGGAGTCAGCCAGAGGAATGGATTGGCAGAGATAGGAATCACCAGTGGCTACCTGGAAGAGAGAAGACTGCACGTGGAAAGGACTTTCAGACCAAGGCCAGAAGGTATGTGAGAGGAGATCCAGTGTCCAGGGATCAAGATTGGAAGGCTGGACATCAGAATTGGATTACATACTGGCCAGGATATACAGAGAGGAATTATGATAGCAGGAGAGGCTCAGATATGAACACTGATCCAGACCCTATCTATAATAGTGAATGGCAGCAAGGGAATAAGCATTCTCATGATAGTGCCTTATGGAAAGACTCGTCTGTGCCAATGTATGATAGTGACCCTATGCTGATTGATGAAGGGGGAGATACAGCAGATGAAACTATTCATTACATGGACTGTTCTCTATCTAAATGCTATTGCTAGCTTTCTGTGAGCAAACACCTCAGCCATCACAAAGAAACCTAACTTTGTTCTTTATTTCCACTGCAAACAGCTCTTAAAGCAGGATTTGGGTTCACACAGTAGCAGCCAGCCAGCTAAAGGGTTTCAGCTGGTCAATTGATAGTAATTAAAGCTGCACCTGATTGTGTGTGTGAGCAAGGGAGAATCACTGCTGGGATCTGCGTGGAAAATAAGTAGAAGTTAACCTAACAAGCAAAGTTTATTCATTTCTTTGTGCCTTTTTTATTTGGTAATTATTTGCTAAGAAAACATTAGCTAATTGCCTGACAAGCTGAAGGTTGTTTTTCTGATTTGCTTTGTGACTTTATGTTATCCATTTAAACACTGCAAGCAAGTAACCTCATTTATATTGCTACCAAGCATATTTGTGCTGTGTGAATTAAACCCCATCAATAAAAGAAGTATTTTATTGGCCTTACCACTGGTTTCACAACTCAATTATTGTCTTTAGCTGTGTTTGGACTGAAAGAACTACATTATCCACAATACCTTGCAAGAATCATATGAATATATGCATCGTCAAGATTGTGTAAGTTCTCACCCTAGGCAGCCGTCTGACAAGCCTTTACAGCCGATCCCTCAGGCATTGTTACAGTCTCCGGTACCGACACAGCCTGCATCAACTTTTTTGCCACTTACCAGGCTACTGCCCATGCCGACCCTCGAATCCGCTTCCAGTACCGAGGTTCCGGCACCGCCAGCTTCAGCTACCGATTTTGATCGGTATTGGGTACATGTACAGCGGGAACATCCTGCCCGTCGGTACTTTGAGTCTTTAGACTCTGATTCGTCGGACGATGAATCAGATGATACCCGGGACATGAGAACTCTCCCGGAAGACCCATCACCGTCTCCACAACGTTGCATGTCCCCTCCGGAGGACATGTCTTTCCAAGACTTTATTTGCAATGTTGCTCGGGGTCTGTCTATAACGGTGACCTCGGAAATTCTTCAGTACCCTGCAGCTCTGAAGGAAGCTGCTACTCTCTCCATTCATTGCATACTTCACGACCTTATGCTTCGTATGTGGGAAACGCCCCTTACCGTTTCTCCACATACCCAACGACTCAATACCACATACTGGGTACCAGAGTGTCCTGGTTTCCAAAAGACGTAATTACCACACCATTCCATGGTGGTGGAATTGGCAATGCGTCGAATATGGAATGGAGTGGAGGAGTAGCCTAGTGGTTGGGGCAAGGTACTTCAGGCCGGAAGGTCGGGGGTTCAAATCCCACTAGAGGACAGCAACCTTGGGCCGGAAGGACTGGGGTTTCTAGTCCCACAGGTGCTCCTTGTGGTCTTGGGCAAGCCACTTAACCCTCCATAGCCCATGTTCCCTGTAAAATAGTTATCTCCAAGTTATAATGCCCTGTTCAATGTAATTTCAGTTTGTTCAATGTAAACCGCGCTGATGCAGAATAGCGCGGTATATAAGAGAATTAAATAAATAAAAATAAAATAAATAAAGAGTGCTAAGGGTTCTAAATGGGCAGTGTTTGTAGTAGTTCCTAATGTGTCTAGTGATTGGCACTGGATTATGGTAATGTAGAAATCTTTTAGTCTTTCTTTAGCCATACACTCATTAAGAGGCATGTTTACTAAAAGTAAGTGTATGGTAACATTATGCAAATTCTTATGCAAATGATGCCCCGCACTGAGTCTCCTCACATGGCCCTGCACCTCCGTTGGGCAGCCCCTGTACAGCATCACATTCACCTACTTGTGGTGTATCTTCCGGGCAAACACAATGTCTTGGTGGACAAACTCAGTTGAGTTCTTTTGCCCCACGAGTGGTCTCTCCATCAGACAAGGTCTTTCACATCTTTCAGATCTGGGGAACCCCAGAGATAGACCTATTCGCAAGTCCTCAGAATGCCAAGCTTCCCTGCTTCTGCTCCGGGACTACTGCACCAGACAGACAGCAGCTGGATGCTTTTCACCTCCACTGGGTCAGGGCTTCCTATATGCCTTCCCTCCCATTCCCAAGACACTTTTCAAACTCCAGAGAGACAGGGGCTACATGATACTCACAGCCCCACGCTGGCCACGAGAACCGTGGTATCCTCTCCTCCTACGTCTGTCTCAGGCTCAACCCGTAGATCTGGGATCTGCTCCAGATCTTCTTTTTCAGGAGGAGGGGACGCTGTTCCATCCCAATCCGGAGTCCCTCTATCTTACAGCATAGCTGCTGAAGGCATAGCCTTTCAGGACATTAACCTCTCTCAACAGGTTAAGGATATCCTTTTAGCTTCCAGGAAGCCTTCCACCAGGCATTCCTATGCCTTCAAATGGCATAGATTCTCTCTCTGGTGTTCGCAGAGGGTGCTTAACCCCTTCTCAACTCCGGTGAATGTATTACTTAAGTATTTTCTCCACCTGTCTTCTTCTGGACTTAAAACCAACTCGGTAAGAGTACACCTTAGTGCAGTTGCGGCCTCTCACATGCCCTTAGATGGTCAACCCATCTCTTTTCAACTGCTTGTAGCACGCTTCATGAGGGGTCTTCTATTAAACAAACCTCCCATTAAATCCCCTCCAGTGGCATGGGATCTCAATGTTGTTCTAGGACAGCTTCTCAAGCCGCCCTTTGAACCTCTAGCTACTACCTCTCTGAAGTTTCTCACGTGGAAGGTGACCTTCCTTATTGCCCTCACTTCAGCGAGACGCATTAGTGAACTCCAAGCCTTGGTGGCTGACCCTTCTTATACATGATTCCACCATGATAAGGTAGTCCTTAGGACTCATCCTCACTTTATGCCAAAGGTGGTCTCGCCCTTCCATTTAAACCAATCAGTCTACCTTCCTGACTTTTTCCCTAGACCTCATTCCTCTAGGGCAGAGGCAACCATTCACACTTTGGATTGCAAATGTGCCTTGGCTTTTTATCTCCAGAGAACTCGAGAGCACAGAAAAACTTCCCAACTTTTCATCGCCTTTGACTCGAGTCACCTGGTCTTGCCAGTATCTAAGTGAACTCGCTCCAGGTGGATAGCGGATTGCATCTCCTTTACTTATGAAAGTGCAGGACGCTCTCTCTTGAGGGTCACATCACTGCACATAATGTTCGAGCCATGGCTGCCTTCATGGCAAATCTATGCTCTGTAACGATTGATGAGATATACAAAGCAGCAACTTGGTCTTCTGTCCACACCTTTGCTGCTCACTATTGCCTGGACATGGACTCCCGCCGGGATGCCTTGTTTGGCCAAGCTGTTCTCCAGCATCTCTTTCAGACTTAGATCAACTCCTACCCTCCGTCCCAGGTTTCGATACCAGACATCCTTATATGATGCATGACCTACTTAGTTGTGCCTGTGATCCACAGCTCACCCTGAGGTCATCTCTCTGGCATTTTCAAGCTAGGGAGTCCCATATGTGAAGACTACATTCCTGCTTGTTCCTGGAGATAGCGTAGTTACTCACCTGCAAAAGGTGATCTCCGGAAACAGCAGGAATTTAGTCTTCACAACCCGCCCTCTTCCTCTAGGAGTTGTAGGTCGTCGTCTTCTTCTCTTTTCCTTCTCTCCTTTTATCTCAGCTACAAACTCAGCTGAGGAGGGAGATCTGGAAAGGTGAGAAGGCAGCAACGCAGGCGCAGTGGGATGCTCCCAAAAGCTTTCCTATTGGACGCTGGGGAGCGTTCCCGCGCAGGCTCTGTTGGTGCCTATGTTACCCATATGTGAAGACTAAATTCCTGCTGTTCCCGGAGATCACCTGTTACAGGTGAGTAACTATGCTTTCTTGGCAGTGTGACCGGAAGTACAATGCCAGACCTTTCTTATTTATTTATTTATATTCTCTTATATACCACGCTATTCTGCATCAGTGCGGTTTACATTGAACAAACTGAAATTACATTGAACAGGGCATTATAACTTGGAGATAACTATTTTTTTACAGGGAACATGGACTATGGAGGGTTAAGTGGCTTGCCCAAGACCACAAGGAGCACCTGTGGGACTAAAAACCCCAGTCCTTCCGGCCCAAGGTTGCTGTCCTCTAGTGGGATTTGAACCCCCGACCTTCCGGCCTGAAGTACCTTGCCCCAACCACTAGGCCACTCCTCCACTTACAAGACAATAGAGGATTAAGTGACTTTACCCAAGGCCATAAGGCGTGCTAGTGGGACTTGAACCCTAGTTTCTTAGTTACCAAGCCAGTGCTGTAGCCTAAGAACCCTAGTTTCTTAGTTTCCAAGCCAGTGCTCTAACCATTAGGCTACTTCTCCACTCTAGAGTGTTCCATGTACCACATTTCTAGATGGAAACCCTGTGCTCTGTGATTGTTGGGGTACGCCAAAGGGAGTTTCTCACTGCTCTGGATCTGACAGAGTCGTACCTTCACATGCCCATCAGGCCCGAACATCAGCACTTTCTACATTTCGTGGTACCAATGGGGCACTTTAAGTTTCAGGCTCTTTTGTTTGGACTGGCATCAGCCCCTCAAACCTTTACCAAGATCATGGTGGTCATCGTGGCGGCATTACATCATGAAGGGGTGTTGATGCACCCCTACCAACCCTCACCTCCTTCAGTGCTTCGACCATGTAGCCAGATGGCTCAAGGACCACAATTTGACCATAAACTGCAAAGAAACCCCAGAAGCACTATTCATAACGAAGGATCAGTCATTCACACCCCGAACCCATCTGACCCTTGGCACTACCCAAGTAATAGTACAGCCCCAGATAAAGTATCTGGGCATCATCCTGGGCCAAACCCTATCACTTGAACAACAAACAGCAAAAACCACAAAGACGATATACTACAAGGCAAAGATCCTGCAACGCCTGTACCCCCTCTTAGATCCACACGATTTCCGCTCAGTACTATAAGCCATTACTCTTCCCCACCTTGACTATTGTAATGCTATCTACCAGGGACTCCCCCACTCCGCACTCATCCCCCTACGCACAGCCTTGCACACAACAGCATACATCATACAGAATGCAGCAAAATCGACCACATCATACACATCCTAAAAAACGTTCACTGGCTCCCCCTAGAAAGCCACATCAAATACAAAACCCTTCTCCTCACCCACAAGGCTATCCTCCAACAGGACTCATGCTGCTTCTTCAGTGGACGGAATGACATTTCCTGGCTCTGTCAGCTGGACATGTAGCAGGAAAAGAGAACATGTAGGCCAACTTCCTCAGCCACCAATGGTTAGATCTGGGGGAGTGGGCTCTAGAGGATTGAGTGTTTCAGGGCATAACTCAAGATTGGGGGATGCCAGTGATGGATCTCATGGCATCAGCGACAAACGTCAAGGCCAATTGATTTTTCAGTCGGCGCAGAGAGAGGATGTTAGAATGCCTCGATGCCCTAATACAACAACCCTGGCAGTCCCGAGGCCTCCTTTACATGTTCCCGTCGTGGCCTCTCATAGGCAGAGTGATCCACAGGATTGAGGCACATCGGAGCTCGGTGGTGCTGGTGATTCCAGACTGGCTCTGGAGACCATGGTATGCAGATCTGATCTGTTTATCAGTGGGAATACCCTGGCACCTGCCGGCACGAGCCAATCTCCAATCGCAAGGCCCAATTCTCATGCCTCAAGTGGATTGAGTCTTGCTTACAGCCTGCTTCTTGAAAGGGCTCGATTGAGAAAGAGAGGTTACTCCTCACAGGTGATATCCACATTGCTATGCGCCCGCAAACATTCCACTTTTCTTTTGTATGTGAGGGTGTAGTGAATATTTGAGGAATGGTGTGCAGGCCAGGGTCAGCAGGCACTTTAGGCTTCTATCCTGCAGATTTTGGCCTTTTTGCAGGCTAGAGTGGAAAAGGGGTTGGCCCTCAATTCCTTGTGAGTTCAAGTGGCTGCACTGGCTTGCTATTGCATGTGAGTGCAGGCTGTTTCCCTGGCCGCGCACTTGGATGTGACCAGTTTTTTGTGAGTGGTGAAACAGTTTTGACTGCCAGAATGCTTGATAGTTCTAGCCTGGGAGGGACCTCAACTTGGTGTTGTCTGCATTGACGGATTTCCCATTCAAGCCCTTGGCAAGAGTGACCCTCAAGAATCTTACCTTTAAGGTGGTATTTCTAGTAGCTATTTGCTCAGCTAGGCGCATCTCGGAGTTGCGGGCCCTGTCATGTTGGGAACCCTTTCGGCTTGTCTCCAAAGAGAAAGTGACATTGCACACGGTGCCATCCTTTTTACCTAAGGTTGTTTCCGCTTTCCATGTAAACCAGTCTGTGGTTCTTCCGGTGCCTATGGAGATGGCAGACTGGCAGCTGCGCCTGCTGGATGTGCGTAGAGCGTTTCACTGTTACATTAAGCGCATGGAATCTTTCTGTAGGTCAGACCATCTTTTTGTTCTTTTCCCAGGGCCAAGACGGGGTGAAGCTGCCTCCAAAGCTTCCATCTCCTGCTGGGAGGTGATTTCCTTTGCCTATCTTCTCCGAAAAAGGCCACTGCTGGCAGGGCTTATTGGGTGCATTCTACCAGAGTGCAAGTGGCTTCCTGAATAGAGTTCAGTCTCATGCCTCCAGTTGAGATGTTCAAGGCAGCTGCCTAATCGTCTTTGCATACCTTTGCGCGTCATTACCAGTTGGATGTGCAGGCATGGGGGGATGTGCAGTATGGGCTGCGGGTGTTGCAAGCCGGCCTTGCAGGTTCCTCCCTCTCTTGAATACTGCTCTGTTACATCCCAGGAGACTGGACTGAAGGAACGATATGGAAGGTGAAATTAGACCTTATCTGCTAATTTTCTTTCCTTGAGTCCCCTCCAGTCCGGTACAGAACCGCCCATATGGGGAATCTGTAGCACGGCTGCCCTGGTAGGTTTAATTTAATAAGAGAATCCAGTTCCTTAATAGGGAATCAGTTAATACTGAGTGGTTGCTATCCCAGAAGGGGGTTAGTCATCGGCTGACCATCCTCCTATGGGTCTGTTTTGAGCCCAAAAGGGTGCCTGTAGATAGATTTTAATTTTCTTGATCTGTTTTGCCAAATGATACTGACTTAAGGGGGAGTAGTTCCGCTCCTTTATACTGTGACATCACAGAAGTCTGATAGGCTCAGTCTTCATTTGCTGGAACTGGGACACAACCTAGGAGTCTGAACTGGTCTGGAGGGACTCGAGGAAAGAAAATTAGCAGGTAAGATCTAATTTCACCATACATTCACTGGCAGACAGCGAATGTACAACTTGATTATCTGTATATTTTCAAAAGGATAAAAAACGGTGTTACTTACCTGTAACGGAGTTCTCCGTGGACAGCAGGATAAGTCAGCCACACCTGGTGACGTCATCCGACGGCGCCATGACAGAAGTGCTCTCTAGCTCAGAAGCTTCTGAGCATGTGGGAGGTCCCACCTCCCCCGGCCCGCCCCTAGCCGACCAGTAAGTGACTAGCTATACCCTTGCGGCTAGGTGCGGGCGCGCAGGCCACCCTCATGCAGGGGAGGCGGGTGGGAATGTGTGGCTGACTTATCCTGCTGTCCACGGAGAACTCCGTTACAGGTAAGTAACACTGTTTTCTCCTAGGACAAGCAGGATGCGTCAGCCACACCTGGTGTCTCCCAAGCTAAGCATTCACGCTGAGGAGAATGAGGGAGGCATGCGTAGAGCAGCAATTGTGTTTATTAAATAACGTGACAACAAAGTGCAAACAGTAAGAGGTAGACTGTGCAATAACGTCAGTGCATATCCACGGTGCAACTGTGGAATCGCCTATGTGTGCAATCAATCAATGCGATACAACATTTGTGCAATCAATCAATCAATGCGATACAACATCAATCAATGCGATACAACATTTGTGCAATCAATTAAACAAAACAACAGTGCAATAACAGCAGTGCAATAACAACAGTGCAATCAGTTCAACAATGTGACACTTCAAACAACGTTACGACAAGCCCGTAGGGCCTGGAAGTGACTGGGATGAGTGGTTCTGAACCTTCCACTCAGCCCTGGGCTGGCTCCTTAGAGCCCCCAATCGAGGGTGTCGTAGCGGCAGATAGGACTGCTCGGCCAAAGGAGCCGTCGTTCTCCGCGTGGATGTCCAGGCAGTAGTGCTTCTGGAAGGTCAGTTGAGAGGACCAGGTAGCCGCTCTGCAGATTTCGCTCACCGGCACCTCCTGAGTGCAGGCCAGAGAAGCGGCTAAAGCGCGGAGCTGATGTGCACTCGCCTTGTTTGATGGGAGCGCGCCCGCTTTTTGCAGGCAATAGGCCACGCAGGCTGAGATCCAACAGGAGAGTGTGCGTTTGGAGACAGGTCTCCCAGGCCTGTTCGGGTCAAAGGAGACGAAGAGCTGGGTCCCCAGTCGAATTGCGGACGTCCTGTCGAGGTAGATGCACAGGGCGCGTACACAATCCAGTGAGTGAAGACGTTGCTCTTCAGGAGAAGAGTGTGGGGCTGGGAAGAATGATGGCAGCTCCACCGTCTGGTTGACGTGAAAAGCGGAGGCCACCTTAGGCACAAACTTGGGATGAGTCCGCAGGGATGCCCGGTTGTGGTAGAGCTTCGTGTAAGGCGGGTGCGCCACCAGAGCCTGCAGCTCGCTGACCCTCCGAGCTGAGGTGATGGCGACAAGGAAAAGAGTCTTCCAGGAGAGAAATTTCCCGGGTGCTGTGTTCAATGGTTCGAACGGCTCCAGCGTGAGTTGTTGCAGGACGACGTTAAGGTCCCATGAAGGTACCGGCTTCTGTACTGGAGGTTGCAGATTCCGAAGGCCTCTCATGAAACGTGTCACAATGGGAAGGGTGGCTATGGAGCCTGAGCTTGGATGCTCCGGGCTTCCGTGTAAAGAGGCAATGGCCGCGAGGTGCACTTTGATGGATTGTGGTTTCAAGCCGGAGCTGAAGAGGAAGGCGAGATATTGCAAGAGAATGGGTATTGGGCAAGAGGCTGGTTGAACTCCTAGGTCCTTGCACCATATACTGAAGCGTTTCCACTTCAGACTGTAGGCTTTTCTGGTTGACGGCCTCCGGGAAGCTAGAACAATCTGCTGTACCTCCGAGGGTAGGCCGGAATCGTTGAGGGTTGCCTCTTCAGCCGTCAGGCCGTCGAGGCCCGAAATGTTGGAGGTCATCCTTTCAGCCTCCAGGCTGTCAAGGCTAGCGTCTGGAGGTTGGGGTGTAAGGTGGTACCACCATTTTGGGTTACCAGGTCTGGTCTCAGAGGAAGCCGAATTGGAGGCTCTTGGGCGAGCTGCAGCAGCAGGGAGAACCACATCTGTCTGGGCCAGTAGGAGACGATCAAGATCACATGCGCTTTCTCCTTGATGATGCGTTGCAACGTGGCTGTCACGAGAGGTGTTGGAGGAAATGCGTACGCCAAGTCCCAGGTCCTCCACGGGATTGCAAACGCATCGGAGGCCACCCTCTGCTGAGACGGGTGTTTGGAGCAGAACAAGGTGCATCTGGTGTTCGCTTCGGTGGCAAAGAGGTCGATCTGGGCCACTCCCCAGCGCCGAAAGAGGTCGCGGGCCACTTCCCTGTGAAGCATCCACTCGTGAGGTTGAAGCTGTCTGCTGAGCCTGTCCGCCAGGGCGTTCTGGTCCCCTGGGAGGTAAGTCGCCTGCAGAATGCAGTTGTTGGTTAGCGCTTCGGCCCATGTCTCGAGAGCTTCCTTGCATAATGTACGGGATCCCGTGCCCCCTTGTTTGTTTATATAGAACATGGTGACTTGGTTGTCCGTTTGCACCAAGATTGCTTTCCCCGTCAGGTATGGCCTGAACGTCCGGAGGGCATATTTGACGGCCCGCAACTTGAGGACATTGATGTGAAGGGCACGCTCCTCTCTGGTCCAGGCTCCTTGGGTGCTGAGATGCAGTAGATGAGCCCCCCATCCCGTTGAGGATGCATCCGTGGTGAGGATGCGTTGATGGGAGAGAGGCTGTTTCTGATGAAGTGGAGGCTGGCTGATGGGTGGCTTTCTTTGCCGTGGAAGGGAGGAGAAGCGCAAGCGGTAGCCCGTCTGTATTATCTGAAGAACCCACTTGTCCGATGTGATGTCTTGCCAGGCCGCGTGAAAATGAGTCAGGCGACCCCCGACCGGGGGGTCCCCGGGATCCAGTGAGGGGCCCAGCCAGGCCGGATAGTCAGAAGGAAGAGGTGTCTTTCCCGGAGTGTGACTGGTTGGTTTGTTTTTGTTTGCGTTGTCGCTGTTGTTGCCTCTGAAAAGGCGGCTTGTGATAGTTCTGCTTGAACCTAGGCGTCTGCCACTGGCGGTTTGAGCCATAATATTGCTTTGACGAGGAAAAAGGCTTGCGGGAATAGCCCCCTTTCCGTGTCCAGGAGGGGCGTTCGAGTCCGTCTGCAGCCAGAGTCTTCAGAGTGGTGCAGTCTTCTTTCAGACCGTGCACCGTGTCGGCGACTTTGTCCCCAAAGAGGGAGTCGCCAGAGCAGGGTGTATCCGCTATCCGGTCATGGGTACTATCGGAGAGCCCTGACGCCCGGAGCCATGCCCAGCGACGGGCAGATATGGCCGTGCCCGCTGTGCGTACGGCCGTGTCGAAGGCGTCAAAGGCTGTACTCATCAGGTGCTTGCTGCATTCCGCTATTTCCTGCATGGAGGTAGCGGCAGAAGTACGTGAGTCCTTGGGGAGATCCTGCAGCTGGCGTTTGAGGTCGGCCAGAAGGGCGTCCTGGAACAGGACATGTTGAAATTGATGCGCTGCTATCTTGGCGCTGAGCATTGCGCCTTGGAACACTTTCCTCCCCACGTCATCCAGACGCTTTGGGTCCCAGCCTGGTGGGTGCACGGCTTGGGAACGTGTGGACTTGGCTCTTTTGAGTGCTGATGCCACCACTATTGACTGGTGGGATAACTGCGGCTTGTCGAATCCAGGTGCCATGTGGATGATGTATTTCGTGTCCAGGCGTCTGGAGCAAGCATGGCCAGATGCTGGGGATTGCCAGAGGGTCAACTGTTTCTCCTTCAACTTTCGGTGGAGGGGAAGAGCCATGGCAGGTCTTGGGCCGCTGAGGTACTTCATGACCTCCGGTTCCTTCTCCTCAGGGGAATCCTCTGTGGCCAGCCCCAGCTTGGACACCACCTTCCGGAGAAATTTTGGATATGTTAGGTCCTCCAGCACTGGTGTCGGTGGATCCTCCATGGCATCTGCTTGGCTCTTGGAGGCGTCAGAACCTCGTCCCAAGTCCTCCCCGTTGCTCCCTCCGGAGTCCAGCTGTGCCGGGGAAGGTGTCCTCGGTGTAGAAGGGGCTGGGGAGAGAGTCCGCGCTGGGGAGGGAGTCCGTGCCCTGGATGGTGACAGGCTAGGGAGTGATTGCTCCGAGACAGGTCGTGCCACCAACGGAACAAGCGCCTGACCTTGGTCCAGCCGATGGGGGGCAGTTTGTTCAACCAGGCGGTTAAGGAGCTGAAGGATGGCAGAGGAGGTGGAGTCTGAGGACCGGCTGCTTCTGTGAGAGCTGGATCTCCTGCTCCTCTTATGGCTCCGGTGGGACTCCTCGTGGGAAGCTTTTTCTCTCGATGGGGATCGATGCCTGTGCTTGGCTGTCCTCTTCCTGCTCTTTTCCCCGACCTGCTGTGTGCTGCTGGAGCGGTGCTCAGAGTTCCCCACGTTGCTGTTTGAGCGGTGCCTGCTTCTGTCACGCCGGCTTTCAGCGTCGGCGCGATTAGCACACTCCACAGTGTTTCTGTGCTCCGTGCCGTCCAGGAACTCCACTGCCACAGTCTGTCGGCGCCGATCGCCATCAGCAAGATTTGCTGCGCTGCTCCGAATCCCCTCTGCAGCCTGAGCAGACGTGCTGGGCAGAGGGGAGAGCTGTCGGCGCCGATCACCAGCGGCACGATTCATTCTCCGGAGCTCCTCTGCCGCTTGAGCAGACGTGCAGGGCAGGGGGGAAGGCTGTCGGCGCTGACCGCTGGAGCAGGAACTGCTGCGCCCAATAGGAGGAGAGGGGGCGTGTCCGGAGGAGGAGCCTGGCGGGTCCACGATGGCGGCGCCATTTTCAAAACCTTCTGGAGGGCCGCATGGCCGGGGAGAACGGGCCGGAGCAATGCTTTCCGCAGGGGGGCTTACCTGACGGGTAGGGGCCTCTCCGGAAGCAGAACAATTCGAGGGGGAAGCAGCGCTTGAACCCCGCTGAGTGGGGGCCCTCCCTTCCTCAGATCTAAGAGGTTTTTCGGCACGGGAGTGCTTAGCAGGCCTGGAAGGCTTAATCTCCTTACTTTTGCGATGCTCCGGGTTCCGTTTAGCAGGGGATCTGCTTGCTGCCGCCGCGGAGGAGAGCAGTTCCTTCAACGATTGTTCCCGGTGTTTTCTTGCCCTGGGAGACATCCGGGCACAACTGGCACAGTTTTCCACCTGATGTGAGGACCCCAGGCATCCGATACAGTGTTGGTGAGTGTCTGAGAGGTTCATTTTTCTATTGCAGAGCGGGCATTTCTTGAAGCCCGGTTTAGGCATGAAGATGAGGAATGTATTAGGTTTATTATAGGAGAGCTGTAATTTCCATCCTGAGGCAAGGCGGAAGAAAAAGAACTGGTCGGCTAGGGGCGGGCCGGGGGAGGTGGGACCTCCCACATGCTCAGAAGCTTCTGAGCTAGAGAGCACTTCCGTCATGGCGCCGTCGGATGACGTCACCAGGTGTGGCTGACGCATCCTGCTTGTCCTAGGAGAAACACTTTTATTCCCTACTGAGGATTGAGAAACTATGGGAGGGGGAGGGAAACAAAGGCGTTTGTGATAATGTTCTCTGCCATGCATATCTGCTTTTTAAAATTTTTATTGTGCTTTATTTGTATTGTAAAACATTTTGAATAACTTTGATCACTAACATAATATAAAGACATTTTTAAATAAATAAAGTTAGTTCCATATCGTCCTGCTAGTCCAGTCCAGATAAGCGGGTTGTGACCTGTACGAGCAGAGGTGGAGACAGAAAAAAATCTAGAGGTTTTTTATGACCTCATTCTGCAACCATATCTGAGGCAGCTATGGGTATACTAACCCAGTATTTCTCTGTCTCCAGCAGAGTATGGACACATATGAGTAGCTCTGAGAAAAGTTGGAGGAAAATTTGATTTAGCTTGTGATTAACTGCTCTTAGGGGTGACTTCTTCACTTGATCTTGATGTGGGAGGCACCTGTTGGGTTACTTTTAAAACCAGTGCCCTCCTGGGTTTGTCAGAGGAGGAGGGGTGCTGGTTCAGTTCCTGTCAAGGACCAGTTGAACAGCCAGAATTGTTGGATCAGGACCCTAAGCCTAGCACAACCTCGCTGTCTCCTCCCCCTCCTCTTCCCCTAGGTCCATGGCCGATCCACACGCTAGGTGAGCTAAGCAGCTGTCTAGGACAGCAGGTCCTAGCAGGCAGCATGTTGACCCCCAGGATCCCCCCCCTCCCCAATTTTTTTAAAATTGGTGGCCGCTTCAGCAAAGTGGCGGGATTTAAAGTGCTGCGTGCACCTGCCCTTATGGCCTGCCGCTCCTGCCCCTTCTGACACAACTTCCTGTCAGAGGGGGCAGGGGGCAGGAGCGACAGGCCATGAGGGCTTGTGCACGGGCGCAGGTACATGCACATGCAGGGGCACTTCTAATGCCTGTTGTGGCACATCTGCTGCATTGAGGGATCAATATGCTGCTCCCTCTCCCAAGAGAGATGATGAGGGGGGGGGGGAAAGCAGCACAGCATGGAGTAGCAAAGTAGGCCTGCCTTGGGCTGGTTCTTCCTGGCTCATTCCCGAAGATTGGATGAAGGTTTCAAGGGATATATGGCTGCAGGGGAGTATCATTAAGTCCAACACTGTTGCTGCTTTGGCCTCCCCATGGGTGAGTGCCAGATTTAAGTTCCTGTTTTCTGTACCAGATCTATGCTTGTGTTCTTGTTTAAAGTTATCTTTGGGGGCCCCCGACCTCGCCCGCTTAGTGGGTCGTTGTGAGGTCCAGAAGCAGAACCATTGATTAATCACATTTTTTTTGCTGTATGTGCCATGCTCTGCCTTATCTCATGTTCCATGCTGCATGTATTGCCATGCATAGTATCTGTGAGCTTTCAACGCAAGGAAGGTGGTGGTAGCCTTCAGCGGACTCTAATATAACTTTTCCAATAACACAGGGCAAGTTTAAGAGTTGCTTTCAGGAGTTCAGAGATGATTTTGTGCTGATGAAGGAGGAAATTATGGAGCTAGTTGCAGAGCTCTGATCCTGCGCAGCAGAATTGGGCTGGATGCGGCTTGATAAGCAGAATGAGGAGCTATGGTCTCTGCAAAATAGCTTGAAAATGATGGAAGCAGCCAAGATAAAATTCTCTAATAGGTCTGAAGACATAAAGGACAGGTTATGACACAATAATTTGCACATTAGAGGGTCTCAGAGATTTCAGACTTCAGTGAGACAACTGTCAGAATTCGTACATCAAGTGGTTTACTCAATACTAGATTTGAATGTTAAGCTAGATCATGCACACCATGGTCATGATGTGCATGGTGTTTAGTTTGCGGTATATCAAATAAAGACAACCATAACCGTCAGGGCCGGATTTAGCTATACGCCATGTACGCCATGGCGTAGGGCCCACAGCTGCAAAGGGCCCACAAAAATTGAAGTAGTTAGGCTTTTTTTTTAAATAAAATAAAAAAAAACCTGCTGGCTGCCGCCGCGGGGCCCCCTCTGCTGCCGCGGCAGCATGGACTGACCCGCGGGGGCCCCCTCTGTAAGCTCGGTCCCTCCCTCCGTGCCTCCGTGTCTCCCTCCGTGCAGGCTGTTAGAGACGCGAAGGCAGACTGTCTCCTTCTGCCTTCCCGTCTCTGTTAAGCCCGCAGGGCTGATGGGAAATTTCCCATCAGCCCCTGCGGGCTTAACAGAGACGCGAAGGAGACAGTCTGCCTTCGCGTCTCTAACAGCCTGCACGGAGGGAGACACGGAGGCACGGAGGGAGGGACCGAGCTTACAGAGGGGGCCCCCGCGGGTCAGTCCATGCTGCCGCGGCAGCAGAGGGGGCCCCGCGGCGGCAGCCAGCAGGTTTTTTTTTTTAAAATAAATTTTACTTTAGGCCGGGGGGGGGGGGGGGGGTAGGACTGGTAATTGGGGGGGCTAGGACTGGGGTTGGACAGGGGTTGGGACTGGGACTGGGACTGGAACTGGGCTGGGACTGGGACTGGGTTGGGGGGATTAAGGCTGGAGGTGGGCTGATGAGGAGGACTGGTAATGGGCTGTGGGCTGTTTGGGGGGGGGTTAGAACTGGTAATGGGCTTTGGGGGGGTTAAGACTGGTAATGGGCTGTGGGCTGATGGGGGCTGTCTGGTAATGGGCTATGGGGGGGCTAGGACTGGAAATGGTCTGCGGGCGTTAAGACTCGAGGAGGGCTGATGGGGTTAGGACTGTTAATGGGCTGTTGGGGGGGGTATATAACTGCTAAAGGGATGACGTGTGTTATACACTCAAAATGGGCTGTGGGCTGATGGGGCTTTCTGTTAATGGGCTATGGGGGGGCTAGGACTGGAAATGGGCTGGGGGGTTAAGACTGGAGGTGGGCTGATGGGGTTAGGACTGATAATGGGCTGTTGGGGGGGTTTAGAACTGGTAATGGGCTTTGGGGGGGGTTAAGACTGGTAATGGGCTGTGGGCTGATGGGGGCTGTCTGGTAATGGGCTATGGGGGGGGGTTAGGACTGGAAATGGGCTGGGGGGGGTTAAGACTGGAGGTGGGCTGATGGGGTTAGGACTGGTAATGGGCTGTGGGCTGATGGGCTGATGGGGGGGGTTAGGACTGGCAATGGGCTATGGGGGGCTGACTGGAAATGGGTTGATGGGGTTAGGACTGGAAGTGGGCTGATGGGGGGTTAGGACTGGTAATGGGTTATAGGGGGGGCTTAAACTGAAAATGGGGTGATGGGGGGTTAGGACTGGTATTGGGTTGGGGGGTTGCTAGGACTGGAAATGGGCTGATGGGTGGCTAGGACTGGAAATGGGCTGATGCAGGGACTAGAAGGGAATGGATGCTGGGTGAGGCTGGAACTAGAAGGGAGCTGATGTTGGGGGAGGATTAGAATGGGATGGGGCTGGAAGAGTAAAATGGAGAAGGGAAAAATATTTGGTGTGGGAGGGATAAATAACTCTACAATTGGCCGGGGATTGGGAGAGTACGTGGGGAATGAGGATGGAGGGGTAAAATTTGACTGGATGAAATAGGACTGAGGAAAGAGCAAAAGGAGAAAGATTAGTATGTTAAAGCAGATGTAGAGAGAGAATGGAAAAAAAACTAGAAGAGAGAAGAAAGGACAAATGGACAGCAGACGATGGAGAGTTAGCAGAAGACATGAAGAAACCAGAAGAAAGTGGCTGGAGCAATTGCAGCTGAAAAAAATGCACAAAAGGTAGAAAAATATCTCTTTATTTTGAATTTATTAATTGGAATATGTCAGCTCTGGTAAATGTGCATCATTAACGTCTGCGCTTTGTTTAGTACAAGAGCAAATTAATGTATAGTTTTATTTCTACAGTGTTGTACATTCCAAGTTTGGCTTTTGGGATTCCCAGTTTAATTATTGTCTTCCTGTTTCTAAAATGTGATTACTTGTTTGGTGATGGTCTATGTTCTGCATGTGTAACTGAGCTGAGGTGTTCTGTTTATATAATTCCTATTTGACATTGCCACTTGTTCTCTTTCCCCAGTAGGTCATGTATTGTTGTTCTCTGAAATGTATTGGTTTAATATTTGCAGTGTTGCCTTTTGATTGGTAGAGTATGGTGCTTTGTGAGTCCTGGTAGTGCTGTTAGGATACGGCGGGTTTGCTATGGGTTCTAAATGGGCAGTGTTTGTAGTAGTTCCTAATGTGTCTGGCAGTTGGCACTGGATTATAGTAATGTAGAAATCTTTTAGTCTTTCTTTATCCATACACTCATTAAGAGGCACGTTTACTAAAAGTTAGTATATGGTAACATTATGCAAATATTTATGCAAATGCCATCCTTCAAGGACTTCCTCGAGCAACCTTAAACCCCCTGCAAATGGCCATGAACAGTGCAGCACGGATACTATTCGGAGCCTCAAGGAGAGAACACACCACACCTCTCCTGAAACAGCTGCATTGGCTTCCCATTCAAGCCAGGATCATTTTTAAGACCTTGCTGATGACGTTCAAAGCTATCAAGGGGCTATCATCATCCTCTCTCTCTGACGTCATACAATCCCCTGCCCCCTGCAGACTAAGAAGAACTGCAGAGACCAATATGTTATCTATACCTAAGGAAACAACAAACTGCACCAAAACAACATCCAACCGAGCCTTCAGTATTTGCGCCCCAAGTCTATGGAACACCCTACCACCACACATCAGAGCAATCCCCAACCTGAGCCAGTTCAGGAAGGCCCTGAAACATTTCCTCTTTATCAAACACCTCACTTACAGCCCTGAACCCCAGCCACTCTCATATAGTTCGTCCCCAAAAATGTAAAACACCAAACAGGAGCCTTTTTCCATTGAACTTCTTATGTAAATAGTTCACCTTTGTTGATAGTTGATACTTGTTCTCCAAATCCCACTCCCTGTTCAATGTAATGACCAGACATATGCATTTTGTCGGATGTTTTTTGTTACATGTAAACCGCGCTGATTGCAAATAGTGCGGTATATAAGAATTGTTAAATAAATAAATAAATAAATAAATAAATGAGGACCCTTATGCAAATGAGGCCCACACCCCCCTTGGGCCGCCCCTGCTGGGGGCCCACAATTTTTGTTGGCATAGGGCCTCACTCAAGGTAAATCCGGCCCTGATAACCGTAACCATGCCTGGGAACACCTAAAACAAAATTTCTCAGAGATATATGTGTGCACATGAAAGAGAAGATTGCATTTGGAATGCAAGCTCTGAAGGCATTTGAATGGGGAAAATCTAATACTGCTATGTTCTCACAATTAGATTTGATAGTTTTTTTTAACAGAGGGGAGTGGTTACTGCAAGAGGGTGGCGGTGGTGAATTTTTGAGTCGACATGCCTAAACGTAAAGGCAAACCTAGGGTTCTCCCTGCGGAGCTCTCGGTTGCAAATGGAGGACCAATGGCTCGTTATGTTCGGCTCTCCGAGAACTAGATCCGGGGGATTCGAGAGGGCTTGGAGGCGCCGCTGGAGGAACTTTCGGCGTCCTCCGCCCTGGATATCTCTCTCTCCCTGAATGGGCGTGTCCCACCAGGATCCACAGTGTTTTCTTTGCCGAGTGGGGCCGTGAGCTCTTCCGAAGTGGGTATCTCGGCGGCTTTGGAGCGGGACCTGACAGAGGATCTTGCTGGAGTCCAGCCAGGGGACCCCCTGGCTGTCGTGCCTGGAGGGACACAGGTTGCATCGCGAGGGATGCCTGCCCAAGGAGCGAGTAGTGCTGAGGAGCTGCAGGAAGCCTCGGGTAACTCTATGGTAATTGCACCTGTGTTTTCCTTTGAGATTTTGTGTCCGGCCTCTGTGACTCTTGATAGTATCTGGGATGCGATTACACAACTATCTACGGTAGATGGTCTACAAAAGTTTCTGCTCTTGAGGAATCAGTTTTAAAGCTGCATAATGATACGATGGAAATAAATGCAAAGCTTATAATTTCTGACCAGAAGCTTAATCGGGTTTCTGATTTATCTCATTCTTTGGTTAAAGATACCCTAGCCTACGGGCTAAGGTTGAGCCATTGGAGAACATTGCTCGCTCTTCTAATATTCGTTTTTTAAACTATCCCTTGTTAGCTGGAGTGACTCCTTTAAACCTTTTCAAGAAATATCTTCAGGAAATGTTATCGGTCCCTCTAGATTTAATGCCTCCCGTTGCAAAAGTTCATTATCTACCGGTGGTGAAAAAGGAGGGTAAAACTTCTGTTGGGACTCTGGAAATGGACTTTCTCAATGTCTCTGATTTACTTTTAACACGTAAGGATGAAGATCTGCCTGTTAGCGTCTTTGGCTTTATCCTCTGATAGAGAATGGTTGCTTAAGCTTTATTATAAAAAAAGAGCCAACTTGTTTCATGGAAATAAGATTTTGATGTTCCCAGATGTGGCCAGGGAAATGCAGAAGCGTCGGAAGTCTTTTTTATTACTTAGACCAGGTGTAATGCAATTAGGTGCCTCTCTTGTGTTACGCTTTCCGTGCAAATGTATAGTAGTGTATAAGTCTCAGAAATATGTGTTTTTTTCAACCTAAAGATCTTTCCTCCTTTATTATTTCTCATGTTTCTATTTCTCTCCCTCCTTGAGTAAGTGGTTGTTCGTCCATTCATGAGTAGTAGGTCCTCGGACCCCCCCCCCCCCCTCCCGCCTCACCTGATTTCTTTAAAGATTGTTTTTTTATTATACCAATGGAGTAGTTCCCCTCCTTGGTTTTCATAAGTACTACTCCCCATTTATGTGGACTAATGATATCTCTTACTTATATTATGCTTGTTAGTTTTCTGCAAGTTGTATCTTTTCTGTACAAGCTTTTTTGCTTGATTTATTATTGTAAAATTCATAAATAAAAATTTTAAAAAACCCAACAATTAGATTTGATGACACAAGATTCCTGGAGAAAGAAGCCTTTGATACTGTTCCTCCTAGGAGGCTTATCAATAAACTGAGCAGCTTGGGGATAAGCCCAAGGTGATGAACTGGATCAAAAACTGGTTGATTGACAGACGACAGAAGGTAGTGGTAAATGGAACTCAGAAGAAAGGAAAGTGCATAGTGGTGTACCTCAGGGACTGGTCCTGGGGCCAATAGTGTTCAATGTATTTGTGAGTGATATTGCAGAAGTCTGACTTTTTGCAGATGACATGAAAATTTTCAAAAGAGTGGATGCTTCTGAGGGGAGTGGATAACATGAGAAAAATCTAAAAACACTGGAAGAATGATCTAATGCTTGGCACTTAAGATTTAATGCTAAGAAGTGCAGAGTCGTGCACTTGGGATGCAGAAATCCAAAGGAATTGTATGCAATAGAGGGAGAGAGATTGATTTGTATAGACCAGGAGAAGGACCTCAGAGTGCTAGTGTCTAAGGATCTCAAGGTGGAGAAACAATGCAACAAGGTGGTAGCTAAAGCCAGAAGGATGCTGGGCTGCATACAGAGGAATAATCAGCAGAAAGGAGGCGGCTTTAATGTTCCTGTACAAGTTGTTGGTGAGGCTCACTTGGAGTATTATGTTCAGTTTTAGAGACCGTATCTCACAAAGGATATAAAAAGACTTGAAATGGTTCAGAGGAAATCGACCAAAATGATTTGAAGCCTGCACTAGAAGATGCATGGGAAGAAACTTGAAGACCTAAATATGTATACTCTAGAGGAGAGAAGGGACGGGAGAGATGATATTTTTAAATACTTAAAGCTATCAATGAACAAGTAAACCTTTTTCAAAGAAGGGGAAGCTATAAAACTAGAGGGCATATAATGAAGCTGCACGGCGGTAAACTTAAAAGCAACATCAGGAAATATTTTTCCACTGAAAGGGTGGTGGATGCTAGGAATTTATTTATTTTATTTAACAAGTTTTTTTTATACTGCTTTATCATTTCAGTCGAAGCGGTTTACATTGTAACTTAAACTTGGTAATGTACATTAAACAGGGACTTCCTTTGCGTCTCTCTAGTCCAGTCCCGGAACCTTAGAGTTTAGAACGTCCTCCAGCAGCCTTGGAGACTGAATGATGTCATTCTCTTCAGATGTCACCAGTACCAGTAGGCTAACTCCGCCCCTAAATACCAGTATTTCAGTCTCCAAGCAGCCTGGGACGTCTGAGCCTAGGGCTAGGTTCAGTTTAGACAAAAGAAAATAGAGTAGAGCTATTTTAAATTTAAGTTTTATTTTTGATCAGATTTCTTTCTCTTTGTTTTATAGAGGTGCTGCTGTTCATGAAGATTTTGGTTGAAAACTTTTTTTTATTTTTAGCTCCTCCCTCTTCCCCACCCCCTAAACGAGCAGGGGTTTGTTGGGTAGATTTTAACAAGGAAAACTTTAAGAGGGTATTGTCTTCCTGTTCCCGAACCCTTAAAGAAGGGTGAGGAGCAGGTTAAGGAGGATAAAAAGAAATTCTTATTTCACAGTGCCCTTGGATATATCGGGGCTACTTTGTGAATCGGGGACAGAAGCTGAAGCCGTGAATCGGCTGAGCTTCAAAGAAAGGAATTTCTTCTATTTTTATTCCTTCAAAGTCTGGCTGTTAAGGTATGTGAGATTATCCTTAGCGGTTTTTGTAATATTTTCTTTTCTTTTCCATTATTTGTTCTTAGCGCGGCTTGCGCATTAACGGCACAGAGGTTAACAAGCAATAATAGAATATCTATGCCGTACTCGCGAAGCTGTGCTCGCGTCTGAAGGCTGCTGCCTGGAATGTTTATTTTTGTTGTGCAGGTACGCGCGATGTGCACGAGCAGGAGTTGAGCTCGAGATAGTTGAATGCGCCACTAATATAGTTTATTTTTGTGAACAGCTGTTTAACTTGGCAATGCTTTTCAATGGGGGTTACCTCTTGTCATTCTTTTCTTCTTACAGAGTTTGAATGTTTCAGAAGTTGAATGGCGCCAGAGATGCAGCTTAATTTCGGTGCATGTCTTTTTAAGGAGTTTAGTTCTTTTTCAGTTTGAGCAACGGATTAAGTTGGCAATTGATTGTTATAATTTTTAATAATAGTTTTTATTGTTAAAATGCCAGCGAAACCACGTTGTTTTGTTTGTGGTTCAAGACGTGGTGAGTTATTGGAGTCTGGTGTGTGTAGATTGTGTGCACTTTGGATCCTGATACTTTGAATAAATCTCAAGACACTACTTCTGGTGTTCAGGTTACGGTTGCACCAGAAAAAGGTGATTACCTGATAGTCTCCTGGAGGATGATTTGGTTGGTACAGATGATGCTGCCTATTTATCTGATATGCATTATGATCTTATCAGAGCCCTAGCTAAAAGCATGGCTTCTGTGGTAGCGGCACGAAGATACCTGTGGTTACGCAACTGGTCGGCTGACGCTTCATCTAAGGCTCGTCTGAGTAAATTGCCTTTTAGGGGAAAGCTTTTGTTTGGTGAAGATTTAGAAAAGTTAGTTAAAGAACTCGGGGAGTCCAAAGGCGGTCGTCTGCCTGAAGATAGGCCTAGACAGGTTCGAGGTGCTGGAGGTTCTCGGGGAAATTCTAGGGAATTTCGTAGATTTTGAAATCCTCGTTTTGGTCAACCTATGAGAGGGAGGTTCTCAATGAGGGGACAGGGGTTTCGAAATTTTAGGGGAGCCGGAAGAGGTTTTGTTCAATTTCAAAACCAAAACCCTAAGAAGACCCAATGAGATGAAACAGGCTCAGGCAGAGTTTATTCCTGTAGGAGGAAGGCTAAGGGTCAAAATTACAACGGATCAGTGGGTTTTAGAAATTATTTGAGAAGGTTACGCCCTGGAGCTTCTTCGTCCCGTGTCAGATTCCTTTGTTCAGTCTCCTTGCCGCTCTCCACAAAAATTGCATGCGGTTACGGCAACGTTACAGCATTTGCTTCAGCTTCATGCAGTAATACCCGTCCCAAAGGAACAGTACGGCCTCGGTCGTTATTCAATTTATTTTGTAGTTCCAAAGAAAGAGGGCACTTTTCGCCCAATTTTGGATCTAAAAAGGCTAAATCGCTGCCTTCGTATTACTCATTTCAGGATGGAAACGCTGCGTTCTGTCATCGCGTCAGTAAGAGCAGGCGAATTTTTAACGTCATTGGATCTGACAGAAGCTTATCTTCATATTCCAATTCGAAAGGATCATCAAAAATTTCTGAGATTCGCTCTGCCCATGGGACACTTTCAATTTCCAGCAATGCCTTTCGGGCTAGCAATGGCTCCGAGAACATTCACCAAGGTAATGGCAGTTGTAGCGGCTGCACTTCGCAAAGAAGGAGTACGAGTGTATCCTTATTTAGACGATTGGCTAATTCGAGCAAAGTCAAAACAAGAAAGCGTGCGAGCAACCGCACGAGTGGTGCAGTTGATGGAGAGTCTCGGCTGGGTAGTCAATTTTGCAAAGAGCAAATTGGAACCCACGCAGTCTCTAGAATATTTGGGAGCGCATTTCGAAACAGCAAAAGCAGCTGTTTTCCTTCCAAGCAAGAGAGTTCAGAGAATGAGGGAGTTAGTCGATTTCTCGCCAGGAAAGCGCCAACGGTGTGGCATTATCTGCAATTGCTAGGCATGATGGCTTCAACGATAGAGGTAGTTCCATGGGCGAGAGCTCATATGCGTCTGTTACAGAGTGCACTTCTTCTACGATGGTCTCATCAGAAGGATCCTTTGTCTCATCGTCTAATATGTCCTCAAGAAGTTCGTCAAGATCTTCTCTGGGGGTTAGTAAAGGAGCATCTAGAGGCAGGGATGCCTTTGGAGTCACCATCTTGGACGCTTCTAATGTCAAATGCAAGCCTGTCAGGTTGGGGTGCCCATTGTCAAGGCAATTATGTTCAAGGTCTATGGTCACAGGAGGAACAGACTTGGTCGATAAACCGTCTGGAGATGAGGGCAGTGACCTTTGCGCTGCAGAAGTTTCAGATGTTTCTAACTCTGTCGGCAGTAAGAGTTCTATCCAACAATGCGACAACTGTTGCCTACATAAATCGTCAAGGAGGAACCGGCAGTATGACCTTACAAACGGAATCAAGTCAACTTTTGAAATGGGCAGAATGCAACCTGTTGTTTCTTTCCGTTCAGCATATCGCGGGTGTGGACAATGTGGAGGCGGATTTTCTAAGTCGTCGCAGGATAGATCCAGGAGAATGGCAGCTTCACCCGGGGGTATTTGCAAAATTAGTTCATCGATGGGGCTTGCCAATAATGGATCTGATGGCAACTTACAAATAGGCGCAGGTCACAAGATTTTTCAGCAGAAGGAGAGAAAGGATGTCAGAAGGACTCGATGCCTTAACACAGAAGTGGCCAGAAAACGGCCTTCTTTATGTATTTCCCCCATGGGCGCTGATAGGTCGTGTATTGCAGCGAGTGGAGAATCATCGAGGTCTTGTCTTGTTAATAGCACCAGATTGGCCTCGAAGGCCTTGGTATGCAGATCTAGTACATCTTCTGGTGGATAGGCCATGGAGGTTTCCCCTACAAGTGAATCTTCTACAACAAGGTCCATTAAACATGCCCCAGGTAGCTCGATTCTCGCTTACGGCATGGCTCTTGAAAGGGCTAGGATGACTGCTAAGGGTTATTCTTCGGCAGTCATATCTACTTTGTTAAAGTCGCGAAGACGTTCGACTTCTTTGGCCTATATTAGAGTTTGGCGAATTTTTGAGGCTTGGTGTGCGGATCAGAAATTAAATCCTTTAAGAGCCACTGTATCGCAAATTCTTTCCTTCTAACAAGATGGTGTAGAAAAAGGTCTGGCAGCTAGTTCTTTAAGGGTTCAGTTGGCTGCTATCTCTTGTTATCGTGGTAAAATTAAAGGTCAGTCCTTGGGTTTGCACGCTGATATTAGGAGGTTTTTGAGGGCTGTATTAATCATTCGGCCTCCTAGGCGTAATTTATTTCCTCTGTGGGATTTAAATTTAGTTTTAGAAGCTCTTGTGAAACCTCCGTTTGAGCCTTTGAAGGAGTCGTCTTTAAAAGATTTAACATTAAAGACGGTTTTTCTTGTGGCTATTTGTTCAGCTAGAAGAATTTCTGAGCTACAGGCTTTATCTTGTAAAGAGCCGTACTTGTTATTTTTTAATCACAAAGTGGTGTTACGTACAGTTCCTGCCTTTTTTTTTTCAAAATTTTATTTTTGAACCATCAAACAAAACAGCAAAGATACAACAGAAAACGGTCGCTCCCTGGGGTGGACTCTGATCCCCAGGGTGCAAGATACATAGATGGTCACACAGTTTTAAGCAAGTACCCCCCCCATCCCCCCTCCCCCACCCCACCCCCCCCAAGTACCCACCTTCCCCCCCCCCCTTCCTCCCAAAGGCATTACCCAGCCGAACCAGCATATATAACATTACCAAACTCAGTAAGTCTCCACATGTAAATAAGGCTATTAACAACCTAACTGTAAAAGTACGTTACGAGCCCGAGGACTCAAAGTTTGAATGTAGGGCTCCCACAATAACCAGAAAGCAGACCATCGCTTCGCATGGCCCCGCGCAGTCCTACATTCCAGGAGCATGAGTTGGTGGAAGGAGTTCCGCCACTCCCAAAAAGAGGGAGGGTGGCTGTCCCTCCACCCACGTAGGACTGGGCCCTTGCCCACCAGACATGCCTTCCGCACCAGCCAGCGACTCCATTTCCCCTTTGGAGAGGTGAGACCCAGAAGATCCAGGACAATGAGGGCCGCGTCCCAGTGAACAGGTTGCCCAATAAGGTCAGCCATAAATAGGGCAATTCTATGCCAGTAGGGGCGTATGCGTCGGCAGCCCCACCACATATGATACAGTGTAGCTAAGGGCTCCGCGCAACGTGGACAGCTACCATCCTCAGTCAGATGGCAGCGCAGTGCCCGCCTCGGAGAGAAGTGGACCCGAGTCAGGCACTTAATCTGGATTTCTCGCCAGCGTGCACCATCTACGAGGCTCGCCACTCTCCGAAGGGCTGCTAGAATGGTGCCATGGGGGATCTCCCGGCCGAGTTCCGCCCCCCAGGCCCGTTCCACGCCACTGTAATCTGGCCGTGATTGAAATTGTTCTAACCGAAGATGAAAAGATCGAATAGATGGCCGTTCGACTCCGCCAAATCCAAAGAACGCTATTATCTGGGCCGAGCGGTCGCCACAGAGGTCCGACCGGGAAAGAGAAGCCACGTAGTGGGCGACTTGCATGTATGCAAAAAAGTGTAGGGGCCCTAGTTCATATTCGCGAGATAGCAGGGGAAAAGGCTTAGGCTTGCCCACCAGATCCACCACATGGCCCAGAGTATGCACTCCTCTCTCCCCCCACAGACGAAACGCCGCAGTTTCAGTGCCCGGGATAAAATTGGCATTGCCTCGGATAGGTAGCCAGCTCGACACCTGCCACCGATGGCCCCAATAGGCATTCAGTTTCCGCCAGGTCCGACACACCGGGGCTAACAACACACTGTCGGCTAAGTGCGTAGGCCATCTACTGACCTCTAAGTGCAGAAGGGCTCTCAGGGAGTGGGGTACCACGTATGCCTCCTCAAAAGCCCTAGGGGTATAAAGATCGGTATCCCCAAGCCAATCCCCTAAGTGGCGGGCCTGACAAGCCAGCGCATAAGTGCCTAGGTCTGGGAGCCCCCAGCCTCCCCCACGGAGCCTCCCCACTAGTCTACGATAAGAGATACGAGCTCTCGATCCCCCCCACAGAAAGCCCCGAAACTCCGCCTCAAAGCGCCTAAGATCCCGACGGAGGATCCAAACAGGGAGGGTCTGCAGCCAATATAAAATCCGCGGCAAAATGACCAATTTAATCGCCGCAATTCTTCCCATGAGGGAGAGAGGGAGGGGCAGCCACGCCTGTAGCTGGGCTTGCACCTTGCTCAGCATCCGTCGCAAGTTGGTCTTATATAGGTGAACTGGATGGCGGGGCAGTATAATCCCCAGGTAGATGAACTGGTGCTCAGCCCAGCGAAGGGGAAACTCGCCCACCCAGCTGCCCCGAAGTTGTCCAGAGACATCAAGGGCCTCAGATTTATCCCGGTTGATACTAAACCCAGCAAACTGCCCAAAGGCACGAAACTCCCGCAACAGAAGGGGCAGGGAGTCGCCGGGGGAGAGCAGGTGTACCAACAGATCGTCGGCAAAGGCCGAGATCTTAAATACCTGAGGTCCTATACTTACACCCTGGATGGTCGGCAGGCCCGCCACACGACGCAAGAGGGGGTCCAAAGAAAGAACAAAGAGCAAAGGAGAGAGGGGGCATCCCTGACGGGTCCCCCTCTGCAGCGGAAAAGGCTCTGATAAAACCCCGTTACAGAATATCGCTGCGGTGGGGTTGGCATACAGACTGTCGACCATGTTACAAAACGACGGCCCCAAGCCATAATGAGGGAGGATGAATCGCAGGTATTGCCAATCCACCCTGTCAAAGGCCTTCTCTGCGTCAAAGCTAATCAAGAGGGAAGACAGGTGTCTATGTTGGACCCATTCTAAGGATGCGATGATCTTGCGTAGGTTACGGACCGCATATCGCCCCTTAACAAAACCAACCTGGGACTCGTGAACCAGCAACCCCAAGAACTCCGCTAAGCGATCTGCCATGATCTTAGCCATTAATTTAAGGTCAAAGTTCAGTAAAGAAATAGGACGATACGAAGGCCGCAGAGAGAGGGTCTTTTGCCGGTTTGGGGATAAGGACAATATGCGCATGGTTAGCCCCCCACCGAAAGGAGCCCTGCTGTGCTCTCCTATTATGTACAGCGGCCAATGTAGGGGAGATCTGCTCATTGAGGATTTTATAAAATTCGGCGCCTAGCCCATCGGATCCAGGGGATTTGTAGCAACTGGATTTTGAGATTGCCCCCTGCAACTCAGCCACCGTAATCGGTTGATCCAACTGAGCTCTCTGCTCCGTGGAAAGGCGAGGCAAGTCCAGTCCCCTCACATAATCCGCCATCTGCGCCGGAGAGGTCGCCTCCGCAGCATAAAGGTTCTGAAAGAAGGACCGAAACACCCGCACTATTGCCGGGCTTTCCCTGTGCAGGATCCCTAACTCGTCTCGCAGGGCGGGCACCAATTTAGAGCCCCGGGGTCCACGAAGGCACCGAGCCAATAACCTCCCGGGCTTGTCCCCATAGCGATATAGTTGATAACGGTAGTACAGTACGGACTTCTTAGCCCTCTGGTGCAGGAGTTCGTTTAATTCCATTTGAGTGTCCCACAGCTGCTTTTTAAGGCCCGCAGTGGGGGCATGGGCCCAGCGGCGTCGCAGTTTCGTCACCGCTCCCTCCAAAACCATAATACGTTCGGCCCTTAATCTTCGTTTTCTGGCGAGGAACCCAATTATATCCCCCCTCAGTACGACCTTTGCCGTTTCCCAGAGTAATTCGGGGTCATCCTGATGGCCCCTATGATCGGCTGCGAATTCCTGCCACCGCCGCTGGATGAAGGCGCGAAATTGGGCGTCTCTATAGAGTTCCAAAGGAAAACGCCATTGGAAGGCCCGTGAGGTACTCCCACTCCAGAAGACCTCCAACCAAACAAATGCATGATCAGAGATCTCCACTGGCCCTATCTGGGCATCCCCCACCTTGGCGAACAGCCCAGCTGACACCAACAGGTAGTCGATACGTGCGCTTGTACCATGGGCCCGGGACTGGTGTGTATAGTCCCGCTCGACCGGGTGTAGTAATCGCCAGGGATCCACCAGCCCCAGTCTAGAGCAAAGACGTCGCATTGCCCGAACCGTCGCCAATCTTTCCCGTTGCTCCCCCGCTTTAGAGGTATCGAGGTCAGCATCCATGACCCCGTTAAAGTCCCCTCCCAAAATAACAGGGAGCTCCGGTAATGTTTCAAGTTGGGAGGCAAGGCGTGCATATAGGGATAGATCAAGTACATTGGGACAGTACACACTACCAAGAACTACTGGCTTCCCCTCAAGGGCTCCCTGTACCAGGACAAAGCGACCCGTTGGATCCACAAGGTCTTTCTCCACCTCCATCCTTACGCGTTTGTGGATCAAAAGCACCACCCTCCCTTCTTACCAAGGGCTGGGGCCCCCCAGACCTGTCCCACCCAATCCCGGCAAAGCTTACGGTGTTCGTCGGCAGTCTGGTGGGTTTCCTGAAGCATAGCAATGTCTGCTCCCTGCCTGGCCAGGGCCTGAAGAATTTTTGCCCGCTTGATCGGACTGCCCAAACCGCAAACATTCCAAGAGATTATCTTAAGTGGCATGTAATACTAAACTGGGCTCAGAAGTGTCTAAGATGTACCACATAGGATATAGGGAAAACACCCCCCCAGCCTGAGGTGCTCCCCCCCCGTCCCTCGAACGTACTCCTCCACCCGTCCCTATCTCAACTGGTTCTTGAAAGTACAACATTCCGTCCCTGCCCTCCCCCCCTACGCCCCCTCCCCCACTCTCCCCCCCCTTACCTACGCCCTTCCCCCCACTATCCCTCCCCCACCCTCCCCCCTCCCCCCTCCGATCCCTTAACTCTACTTCCATCCTCCTCGCCTCCTCTATGAATTCCTGGATGCGTGTGGTACCCCCCCACCCCTCCAGCGCCCCAACTTCACTACAAGAACCCCTCCCCCCCAGGTCATACCGACACACCACCCCCCCCCCGGGCCTCCTCCCGCCCATCCCCAGCCCCCAAAAAGGGCAACCAACAGCTCTATATAAGGGCAATAAAGACAACCATGCAACCCTCCACCCCCACCCCAACCACCAACACCATCACTTTAATGTCAAGGACAGGATAGGATACGCTAACTTGCGCATCAAAACAATAGTCCTCTCCGCCAGTCCTCAGGATTCGGCCGCCACTGCGGCCCTCCGCCGTATCTCCTCCACGTAGGGCGTTGCTGCTGACGCGGAGTCAAAAGTCCGGCGGATCCCGTCATGGGTGAAGACCAATCGGGCGGGATATTGCACTATAAATTTAATGTTATTGTCTATTAGGGTCTGGCATAATGGTCCATAGTCTCGTCGCCGCTGTCCCAGGGCTGCTGAATAATCCTGGACAATACGTATCCGGGCATTGTCTTTCTGAATGATTCCTTTCTTGCGCGCTGCGCGCAGGACCGCTTCTTTCTGTGGGAATCTCAAGAACCGTGCTATCGTCATCCTGGGTCGGGTATCACTGGTCCTCCGCGGCCCAACCCGGTGTGCCCTCTCTATTTGTACTGAGGTACCTTCAGGCTCACTCGCCAGGAGTTGTTTCACCAGATCTTCTATGTAAGATTGCAGGTTCCGATCTTCGACGGCGTCAGGAATCCCGAGAAATCTCAGGTTGTTTCGGCGGGACCGATTCTCAAGGTCGTCGAGTTTGGCTTCCTGCCCCTGAAGCAATTTTTTCACCTGGGCCATCTCCCGCTGGAGCTCCAGCACATGCTCCTCCGACCTCTCTATCCGGTGCTCCGCCTCGTGTAGTCGACCGCCTAGGGCCTCCACTGAGGCTTGGACAAGGTCCATGCGGCCCCGCAGATCCGCGAACTGAGCGGACAGCACCCCCGCCACGGCTATGGAGATTTCATCCACCGTCGCTGCCGTGGTCTTAGCCTCCCCTTTCAGCGGTGAGGATTGTTCCCCCCCCCTGGGCGGCAGGGGGGTTTTCTCCTTCTCCACCCGGCGGCCTCCTTTTGCCGCCATCGCCCAGGCCTCTGCTGTAGACTGCTCCAAGGGAGGAGGATGGCGTATCTCGAGTCCCCACTTCACACCGCCAGGCGACGGGGCTCCAGTCGTCGACCACCTCGGGGCGCAGCACAGTCCCAAATCCGAGTGGCAAGTGTCACCAGAGCCGCCTAGGCCGCAGTACACAGGAAATAGAATATGGATCAGGGACCCCGAGGTGCTAGAGGAAAGGCAGGTTTCTCGGCTGGCTAAGCACTGGTAGGAAGGCTGGGGTCCCGGGTGTCGGTGCGGCTGGGATTAAGTGCAGATCCTGGGCCCCTAAGTGCCAAAAAGGGGGGGGGATGGTACTCCAGAAGGTAGATGTCAGACCCGGGCCCTTACCCGGGGGGGGCAGGGCGCCGGCCAGAGACCTCAAAGTGCTGGAGGCAGGGGGCCAGGCGCACTCGTGGATGGCCCCCCGAAAAAACACCAGTCACGCGCTTCCAGCTGGGAGGATGGAGTACAAGTCTCTATCGCCTGGGCTGGGGAGAGGAGGACATCAGCCCGGTCCGTGAAGCGGCATGCAAGTCCCCCAGTGGAAGAACGAAAGCAGGCTGGACAAGGGGGGGCAGTTCACAGCTGGGCCCAGGGAAGGATCTCAGCCCCTCTTGAGTCTTCTGTCTTCTTCCCCTCCCCCCCCCGGCAGACATCCACGCGAGGCACAGAATGGAGGCGCGCTGAAGGCAAACAGGGGCGCTGAACACCAGCCGGTGAGCTGCAGCTTCCGCGGGGGCCCCACTGCGATCCCGGGAAAAGGTAAGGCTGTGCCTCCCGGCCTACTCACCCCACCACGCGGCTTGCACCCCAGTGCGGTGTCCGCAGCGCCCGCAGCACAGAACTAGGCCGCCTCCGTGAATCTTCAGGTGGGGGAAGAAAAGGCACGAAATCGTCCCTCCGGGCAGCGATCCGCTTCAGTCAAAGGTGCCTGGGGGGGGGGGGGGGGCGCGGGAGCCCCGAAGTCGAGCTCGTTAGGGCATGTAGCAGCGCCGGAGGAGCAAGGGGGCCCAGAGCTCGAGCAGCGTGCGACTGCTCGGGCTCACCGCATCACCGGAAGTCTCAGTTCCTGCCTTTTTACCAAAGGTGGTTTCGCTTTTTCATATCAACCAGGTAATTTCTCTTCCAGTGCTTTCAAAGATACAGAAGGATAAATCAGCTGGTAAATTGCATCTTTTAGATGTGCGTCGTGTTTTGAAATGGTATCTTCGTAGAACAACTCCTTTCAGAAATTCGGATAGATTATTTGTGACCTTTGAAGGTCCGCATAAAGGAAAAGCGGCGGCAAAATCTTCTACTTCAAGATGGGTGAAAGAAGCGATTTCATCTGCTTATATTCTAAAAGGAAGGGTGGTTCCAATGGGTCTCAGAGCTCATTCTACTAGGGCACATGCAGCATCCTGGGTGGAAGCTAGTTTAGTTCCTGTTGGTGATATTTGTAGAGCTGCCACCTGGTCATCTTTGCATACTTTTGCTAAACATTATCGTTTAGATGTGCAAGAAGCGAGAGATGGGCATTTTGGTTCAGCTATTCTTCAGGCTGGGCTTGCAGGTCCCTCCCATTAAGATTCACTGCTCTGTTACATCCTCTAAGGTTCCGGGACTGGACTAGAGAGACGCAAAGGAAGACTAAATTAGACTTACCTGCTAATTGTTGTTCCTTAAGGAACTCTAGTCCAGTCCCGGACCCCACCCAAAAGATTTATAGATTATTAAAGCCTTGATTGAAGGAATATAAATGATTTTATAGAATATTTTATAGGATATTTTTTCTCTAAGTTCAATTTTTAATTCCATAAGGAAACTTTGTTGGCAGCAGTGCATATTTAAAAAAAAACAAGGTGTATCGTTCGCTTCTAACTGTTATGAAGGAGCAGAATTAGCATACAAGATCTCAGTATAAAATAACACTGCTGCTTCTGCGCGGCATTTTTGTGCTGGCGGGAGATATTTGGCAGCCAGTTTAGAATAGTGAGCTAACGCGGGCAGCATCTGAGTTGTTTAATGGTCCCCTGAAGAAATTAGTCTGAAACGTCTGGGTACCGTGACTGTACTTTGGGATCATATGTGTACTAGAAGATTTTACCCAGTCCTCTGATGAAGATGAGTATAATATTTTAAGATTATAAGGACTGAGTTTTTGTTTTCTTTTGTATCATACGCATGAGGTCATTGACGTGATACAACACAATTGCTGGCATCAGGTGCGAACCTAGAAGCAGCAGTGTTATTTTATACTGAGACCTTGTATGCTAATTCTGATCCTTCATAACAGTTAGAAGCGAACGATACACCTTGTTTTTTTGAAAGTATTTATCGTTCAATGACCAATAGATTTTTTGTGTGAGCAGTGCATATTTAGCATAAAAAAAAATAAAAACATTTATAATTATAATCTTAATTATTATCTTAATTATTAGGAATATTATGTATTTTGAAGTTTAATATTTATATTATCTACTTATTTGTTGCTCTGCTGAGTCTGCTTTGTCAATAGATACTGGTATTTAGGGGCGGAGTTAGCCTACTTGTACTGGTGACATCTGAAGAGAATGACATCATTCAGTCTCCAAGGCTGCTGGAGGACGTTCTAAACTCCTAAAGTTCCGGGACTGGACTAGAGTTCCTTAAGGAACAACAATTAGCAGGTAAGTCTAATTTAGTCATTGATAACTTGGATTTTTTCTGAGGCAGTGGAGAGTTAAGTGACTTGACGAAGGCCACAAAGAGTGCTAGTGGCACTTTAGCCCTGATCTCTTGGTTCCCAAGCCAGTGCTTTAATCATTAGGCTACTCGTCCATGGTGGGGGCAAATACAGTGATGGAATACAAAATGGCGTGGGACAGGCACAGTGGATCCCTTTTATAGAAAGAAAATGAAATCAAAGCAAACTTAAATATCTTTTGACTTCAATAAATAGAGGCTGACCTACAGGGAGCAGCAGATACAACTCTAAACTCATGCATAGAGGGGGTTGGCCTGCACAGAGTTGCAGTTAAAACCACTCTAGCCACCTTATTAGGCTGACTAGATGGACCATATTGGTCTTTATCTGCCATCATATACTATGTTACTATAAGAAAGCTGGTGGCCAAGGATGATCAAAGAGGCGGTGGAGATAGCAAGACACCCACAAAGCCTCATTGGGGACAAAGTACTCAATATGAAAAAAGCATGGTGTCCCCTTTTTCACAGAGGTTTAGTGCTTTAACTAGTGCAGAAGAGCAATGTTTTTTTTCCACTTTCCAAAACTGGATCTTCAAAATTCCCCACCTTCTAGAATTCAAACTTGCACTTTTTCCTCCTGATCTTCAATGAATTTCAATGAACAGACATCCACTGCATAACCACTGCATCCTGAAGAAATCCACAGCCCAATGGCTGAAATCTTTGTTCCACTTACTAAGATATGCAGCATGATCCAGAAAACTGCAAAAATTCTAATATTGCTATGTTGGTGGACCTGTCGCCAACCACATTACAGCAGAGAAGAGTTCTTAAAAGTGTTAAATCTAAATTTTAAAAAAGATAATGTCCGCCACCAGTCATTTTTCCCTTTTGGATTTGCATTCACAGCAAGTGGTGTGACATCATATGCACACTTTGGAGGAACCAGCATGTGTAATACAGACCAGTCTGGGAGATGTGGCGTTGGCATTGGTATCACCTAAGCAGCCACAAAGGGAGTTGGGGAAAATAACAGCCGGTCTCCAAAGCAAGACAGAAGCCCTAGAGGCCAGCCAGAAAGAGTGAAGACCAACAGGCAATGAAACCTAACTGAATACTGGAGGACTAGAAAGGTACAGGAGAGTTGATGAGGTGAGGGGATTTGAAATGAGATGGGGTGGTAACGATGAGGCCCTTGGTATTGAGTTTCATGGTGGACAAGTTAAAGTTTTGTGTGTGTCATATGGTTGGGAAATGGGGTGGACATAGCTAACTTAATGGGCTCGGTTGAGGGATGTCATTCAGTAACATCAAGAGCTTCTTTAAAAAATGGAATGAAATAAAATGTCTGACTGAAATTACAGCTCCTTTTCTAGAATTTGATCTAAATCTGACATGAGAACTACTCCGTAGCCATGAATTGTGCAGGGTTCAATTTGTGACAGGAGGATAATACCTTGTTTGGAAAGTATCACAGAGCAGCCACACACAGACCTTATGAAGATTTCGTTTTTCCGCTGTGACATGTAGCTAGAGGGACTCATTCCACTAAAAATGTGATCATGCAGCCTTGAATGAGTCAGATCTGGTTCTTCTGATTGTGACACATTTCTTCCTCTTCTTTTTTATGCAGAGTTGTCTGTAAATCAGAAGCGGCTGCCCAACCTGCCAAGTCTAGGGGATAAGCTGAATAAGAGGAACTCCTCCCCAGCAGGGGCAAGAGGAAGGAAGCGGAGTGAGGGGTTAGAAATGGAGCATGAAGAGGAACTGAAAGAGGTAATAGAGCTGAAGCTGAATATGCAGTCAGCCAGAGGCTATGCTTCATCCTTCACATCACCAAAAGTACAAGAAACCTCAGTCACCCCACAGAGACTGAATAACGGTTTTGGCTGTACCTGTGATTCACAGTTTGCTCTACGCTTAGGTTTATAATAGCATAACATCACCTCGTGATGTTTTAATGTCTCACAGAGGATTATTTAGTTTCTTGGTTCTGTTTAAAAAATTGGCCTGATCTTTACCTTTTCCCCTCTTTCTATTTTTGTGAGAGAATAAAATGAGTTCCTAATTATTCTTAATGCCATTCCCTTCCCCTGAATAACCCTCATCAAAACATTTGCATCTTATGAAGTCTGTGTTTATTCTTGGGTGAGAAAGTATTCCTAATATGCATACATGGCAAGCATTGCTAGTTGCTCTGCATATACATGTAATAATGTATTTTTAAGTTTGCTTTTTTTGAAATACTTTAATCTGTTCTGTGCAGTTCTGCTCAGCCTTCTCTAGAGGCAGATCTCTGTTAGTAGGAGAGAGACATTAGTGTGTATGTGGGCAGTGTATTAATTTAAGCATATCATTCCTATCTCTAGGAACAAGCAAGAATTCAGTCTTCACAAATAGGTGACGTTGGTACCGATGGAGCCCACTCGGGAATGCACTAAAGTGTTCAATAGGAAAATCTTTGGTAGCACTCCACTGCGTCTGCATGCCTGCCTTCTTGCCTTCCCAGCTCCTCTCCTCTGCTCTTCATTTTCTGCGGAGCCAGCAGATTGTACAGTCCTGTTGCCAAAAAAAACTTTCTTTTTTGGTGAAATACCATGCTCTGCCTTTCTGTCAACGCCAGTTCCATCAGATGCGAACTGGTTCCATTTAATTATAAATGTTCTATTTCTTTCTTTTCATTTCCTGCTGGTTTAGTGGCAATATGGCTTCTCACAAACCACTGGATGAACAGCCTATCTCCTCACACTTCTTAGTAGAATGCTTCTTTTGGGGTCTCCTACTGTCCAAGCCACCCTTGGTGGCCTGGGATCTCAGTGTGGTTCTTGCTCAACTTCTAAATCCTTCTTTCGAGCCTTTAGCCACCACTCACTGTCGTTTCTATCTTGGAAGGTAATCTTCCTCATCACCATCACATCAGCTTGCTGCTTCAGTGAACTGCAGAGTCTAGTGATGGATCAGTCCTATACCCAGTTCCACCATGACAAAGTAATTCTCTGTACCCATCCGCATTTCCTTCCAAAGGTAGTCTCCTCCTTCCATCTAAACCAGTCTGTAATCCTACCGATTTTCTTTCTGAGACCACATGCGTCTCAGGCTGAAGCAGCGCTACACACTTTAGACTGCAAGTGAGTGCGGGCTTGCTACTTGGATAGAACTGAGGATCACAGAAAATCCTCTCAGATATTCAGTTTCTTTGATCCCTGTCAGTTTGGGCTACCGGTAACAAAACAAACTTTATCCAGATGGATAGCAGATTGCATTTCATTTGCTTATGCACAAGCAGGGCTCTCTCTGGAGGGTCACGTTACCACTCATAATGTGCGGGCTATGGCAACCTCCATAGCCAGTCTCTATTCAGTATCCGTTGATGAGACTTGTCAGGCAGTTACCTGGTCCTCCATTCATACTTTCCATTCATACGTTTGCTGCACTTTATTGTCTGGCAGGGACTCCCATCGGGATGCTTAGGCCAAGTTGTACTCCAGCACCTCTTTGGAACTTACTCAACTCCTACCCTTCGTCCTGGACCTTAAAAGTGATCAGACTATCATTAGGGGGGGGTATAACCTTCTGGAATGGAATCCAATGGGCCACATCATGTCCACACTCTTCGGCTCTAAGCTTTAGCCTCAGGGATCATAGCACTCTTCCTCCCCCCCTCCATGCCAGTCTCATGCCTGGGAGCTAGTGAGTCCCATATGTGAAGACTGCATTCCTGCTTGTTCCTGGAGATAGCATAGTTACTCACTTGTAACAAGTGATCTTCGGGAACAGCACTAATCCGTCATCATAACCCGCCTTCCTCCCCTAGGAGTTGTAGGGTTGGTTTATTTTTTTCTCTTCCTCTTGGTTACAAAGTCAACTGAGGAGAGGAGTTGGATAGGTGGGAAAGCAGGCACGCAGGCGCAGTGGAGTGCTCACAAAGGCTTTCCTATTAGATGTTGGGGAGCATTTTTGCATGAGCTCCGTCTGTACTGATGTCACCCATATGTGAAGACTAATTCTTGCTGTTCCCGGAGATCACCTGTTACAGGTGAGTAACTGTGCTTTCTCCCTCTCTGTTCCCTGTTCCTTCTCACTCTGTGATGCTAGTTTGGCTGCATAAACCATGGGTTCAACATGGAGCCAGTATATACGGAGCCTGATTCCGGAGTCCAAGAACGCATTGAAGTGGGCCTTGTAACGGACCTGGTTTGTTATAAGGATGACCTGTAAGTGAATCACTTTTGTCATTAATCTTTTCCTGCTTCCCTGGACCCTGGCATGCTCCTGAGGGAGCTTTGTATTATTGCAAAACTGCTAGTATTTGCTCCTTGCCTAAGGATGTTTGTGCTTGGTCATTTTGTGGAAATACCACCAAAGGAGGTATCTGCTAAGACTAAAACCCAACTTTAAACACAGGCCATCTCCTCTTTTACAGAATAACTAGGACCCGTGATATTTAGGGGAAATAGAAATAAAAAAGACTTTGGTTTACTATACAGTAGTATCTTTTGCACACTAGAGCAGTGGTTCTCAACCTGTGGACCTCTCAGGGTCTGTGAGAACATTGCAGGGGATCCTGAGGATACAGAAGAGAAAGAAGTCTTTGCACACTGCAGTATTTCATGCAAGCAGAATACAGAGGCTGATGTAGAGGCAGGATCAGTAGTGGCTGTGTAGGTGGTGGTATCAGTATCAGTGGGAGCCGGAGGAAGCAATAGCAATGAGGCTGGGATTGGACGTAGCTATGTAGACCGGAAGCAGAAACGGTCATGAAGTGGGGCCAGCAATGGTGACAATGGGGGTGTGATCAGAGGCATCTGTGGAGACTGGAGGAAGGATCGGCAGGACCAGCAGGGCCTAGAAACATCAGTGAAACATCAGTAGGTGAGCAGAGAGAGAGACTGGTGGAGACTGGCTAGGTGGGTATGGAGAAAGAGACTTGAAGCTGAATGAGAGAGAGAGACGGGGGGGGGGGACTGGCTGGGTTGGAGGTAGAGAGAGACTGAGGCATGGCTGGAGAGAGAGAGAGAGAGAGAGAGACTGACTAAAGGGGACTGGCTGGGAGCAAGGGAAAAAGAGATTGGTGATAATAGGAAGAGGAAGGGAGAAAGCAATTAGAGTGCTAGGAATCATATGGAAAGGAATGGAGAATAAAACAAAGGATATTATAACGCCTCTGAATCATTCCATGGTGTGACCGCACATTGAATATTGTGTGCAATTCTGGTTGCTATATGTTAAAAAGGATATAGCGTTATTAGAAAAGGTACAGAGAAGAGCCACCAAAATGGTAAAGGGGATGGAAGGATACCCCTTTGAAGAGAGGCTAAAAATGTTAGGGCTCTTTAACCTGGAAATTGACGGCTGAGGGGAGATATGATAGAGGTCTATAAATTAATGAATGGTGTGGAATGGGTAAACGTAGATTGATTGTTTACGCCATCAAAATATAGAAGAACTAGGGGACATACAATGAAGCTATAGTGTAACCTATTTAAGACTAAAAAGAGAAAATATTTTTCACTCAATGTGTAATAAAACTCTGGAATTCGTTACCAGAGGATGTAGTAAAAGCTGCTAGTGTAGCTGGGTTTAAAAGAGGTTTGGACGAGTTCCTGGAGGAAAGGTCAATAACCATTATTAAAGGGGACCCGGGAAATCCACTGCTTGCCCCAATACAAGCATTGTGGAACCTGTGTCTTTTGGGGAAACTGCTAGGTACTTGTGACCTAAATTGGCCACTGTTGGAAACAGAATACAGGACCTTGGTCTGACCCAGTATGGCACATCTTATGTTCTTATTAGAGAGCTATTGAGGGCAGGCTTGGCGCTGAAGTGATAAGAGTGGTAGGGATGAACTAGGAATCTCTGAACAAACTGAGGGAATACTTTTAAAAGGCATTTATATGGAAATTGTTATAAAATTGTCTAGACCATGTGCACATAATGCCATTTCAAGCATATGTTTATCCTTGATAAACAAAGATATTCCTGGGGTGGAGTGGGGACAGGATTTGGAATTGTAATTGTGCACATAAAGTTTCTCAAAACCTTTTTGTTAGTAACTAAGAAGAAGGTATAAGTGTGTATGTGTGATATTAGTGTGCTTTTCTATGATAGATATAATGAATGCATATACTTGCTGCACAAGTTAGGTGACTTGTTACAAAATTACTCTCAGAATGAGCATGCCAAGGCTAAAAGAATTGGGTGTGCAGACTTCTATGGTATGTGGGTCTAAAACAGCTTTCTGCATCCCTGTGGTAATGCTTGTTTCATCTCTCCTTCTAAGCCCCTCTTATTCTATTTCCTCTTTATCCTGCAATTGAAAGCCACTCTCTCTGCTCTTCTTGCTATACCAACAACGCATCTAAATGTTGGTATTTTAGTCATTTACGTGCATAAGTAGCCACTTATTGTTTGCATTAGGTGTACACTGTGGGCATGCACTTGGGCAGAGTTTGGACAGAGCATGCAAGTGCACACGCTAATTATAGAATACTGTAATTTATGTGCATACTTGCAAAAAGTAGGTATAGACATTTACACCAGCTCTAGGGCATGTACTTAACTTTATAAAATAGGTTTAAAATATGTGTGTCTAGATGCAACTTTATAAAATTACCCCCTAAATGTGCACAGGATGCACAGAAAAGCAGAAGGAAGCAGACACAGGGATATGAACATGAAATCCCTCATGTAATTCCGCTGGCCCTGCCCCCAGCACCACTCCTTTTTCCCCATGAGAAAAGTATGGATGTTGTCAGCAGTACACCTATTTTTCCCTATGAAAGGTCCAGAACAATTTTCATAGTGGGGTCTATTCTGGAGTAAACAAGTGTTTATCTGTGGCTTTCCCCTCTCTTTGAAAATTGCCCTATAAGGCATTGTTCACACTCACATGAACTGATTTTTTTTTAAGCTTTGACACCCAAATATTCCATTGGTTTTGAAAAAATAATTAAATGAATCAAGTGTGCTAATATATCGGCCCATTAGATCTTTATCTTTATTCGCATCATTTGATAAACCGCCCAGGCCGGAGCGTCAGGGCGGTGTACAATACAAAAGGGTAGGCTACTGAAAACAAAGTCAGAAAAGAACGCCAAATGATAATAGGACAGGGAGAGACAGTCAAAATCAGGTAGAGGACAGAAAAGGCCCAAAGAGGGATGAGAGGATGGGGGAAGGGAGGGAGAAAGGAAGGTAAAAGAGGACGTATGGGGAGATATCATGGAGGGTGGGGGGCGCGACTGCTGGACGAGGCACCATCGACAGGGGGAGGGAGGTCGAAGGCCTGACAAAAGAGATGGGTTTTGAGGAGTGTCTTAAAGCGGAGATAGGACAGTTCGGTAGGGGGAGTGAATTCCACAAGGCGGGACCTAAGAAGAAAAAGGCGGAATGGCGGGTAAGTTCCAAATGGGCCTGGGCAGGGGGAGGAAGAAAGAGACGATTACCATGGGCCAATCGAAGAAGGCATGGGGAGGGCTGAAGATGGATGATGTCGGCCAGGTACTGGGGAGTGTTAGTGTGAAGAGCCCTATGTGTGATGATAAGCAACTTAAAGACAGACCTGAACTTAATCGGAAGCCAATGAAGGGTGAAAAGACAAGGAGACATGTGAGAACGCGCAGGGGAAGAAGTGATGAGATGTGCGGCAGCATTCTGAACTAATTGAAGACGGCGGAGCTGGGAAGAGGGGAGGCCTGCATAGATAGCATTACAATAGTCTAAACGGGTGATCACCAGAGACAGGATGAGAGTGACAACAGACGACGGGGGAAGAAGTGACCGAACGGCCCTGATACGACGCAGATGGAAGAAGGAGGTACGTATAACAGAGGAAATATGTTCATGAAAAGAGAGGGACGAGTCTAAGGTAATGCCCAGATAATGGAGGGTCGGTGCCAGGGGGATGGAGTGAGAAGCCATAACAGGTGACAAACTGGGAGGGGGGAGACCAAAGGAAAACCAGATTGCAGAGGATTTGGCAGGATTAGCATGTAGAAAGTTTGACTCAAACCAGGAGGCAACGGAGGAGAGACAACGATTAATTGGGACGAGATCAGGGGAAGAAGAGGAGGTGTGGTGGACCAAAAGAGTGTCATCAGCGTAGATGTAAACGGAAATGCCGGACTGTTGAATGAGCAAAGCTAAAGGAGCAAGGAAGACGTTGAAAAGTAGGGGGGCGAGGATAGAACCCTGGGGAACACCACAGATCGAGGGGGACGGGGGGGAGGTGGAGGGGTCGGAATGAACCGAGAAAGTACAGGAGGAAAGAAAGGAGCAAAACCACTGCAGAACGGTGCCCTGCACACCGAAATCAGACAGATGGGACAAGAGAGTGCGGTGGTCCACAACATCAAAAGCAGAGGACAGATCTAAAGACACCACAAGAGAGAAATCACCATGGTCGTGTGCACGGTGAAGTTCAGAAAGCAGTGCTGTGAGGATGGTTCCGGTACTGTGGCCTGCTCGGAAGTCGGATTGATGAGGGTGGAGGGCAAAAGTGGAATCGAGGTGAGTGGCCAGTTGGGAAAAGACAAGTTTCTCGAGGACTTTGGATAGAAAAGGGAGACTGGTGACTGGCCGCCAGTTGGCGGGGGAGGCGGGATCGAGGGTGGGCTTCTTCAGGAGAGGGCGGACAATGGCATGTTTCCAGCTGGAGGGGAAAAGGCCGGAGGAAAGACTAGAGTTAAAGATGGAGAGAATGTAGGGGACAAGGGCAAGAATCTGGGTGGAGCAGCCAAGAGGAGGGCAGGGGATCAAGGGGACAAGTAGTCTGATGGGCAGATGAAATGGCCTTAATAAGAGCAGATGAGGAGACAGGCGAAAAGGAATGCCAGATGTGGGGAAATGTACGAGAAGGGGGTGAGGAAATAGCAATGGGGGAAATAGAGGGGGAGTCAGGGGGAGGGGAGAGGGGAGGAGGGCAGGCAGGGAAGGAGGAACGAAGGGAGAGAACTTTATCAGCAAAAAAGGAGGCAAAGGTGGAAGGGCTGGGAGAGGGATGGGAGGAGCGGGGAGGAAGAGTGGAAGTGGAGGAGAGGGACTTGAGGACGTGAAAAAGACGTCTGGAGGAATTAGATGAGGAAGCTATAAGGCGCGAGTAATAGGAATGCTTGGCCGAGGTTATCATGGAACGGTAAGAGAGGTGAGCCTGGCGGAAAGCTGAGTAGGAAGCAGTGGATTGATGCTTCCTCCAGAGGCATTCCGCGCGGCGAAGGTGAGCCCAATGGAGGAAAAGACCGGGGTGATACCAGGGATGGTGGGAGGAGGGGTGGAGAGCCACAGGACGAAGAGGGGCTATGGTGTCGAGGGCAGCAGAAAGAGTAGAGGACCAGGAGTCAACCTGTTGATCAACAGAGAGGGAGGGAAATTCAGGGGGGAAGAGGGAGCTAGCTGGGGGGAAGGAGCGTAGGGTGTGTGGGGTAAGACGCCGTCTGAGGGACGGGGCTGGGGGGATAGCAGAAGAAGGACCTACAGGCCCAGAGAGGGGAAGGGGGAAGGAAAAAAAGAGACAAAGGTGGTCAGACCAAGGGATGGGAAGAGAATGAATATTGGAAGGGAGAAAGGGGGAGGGATCGAGAGTAAGGATAAGGTCCAAAGTTCGGCCGGAGGCATGGGTTGGGCAAACTACGTGTTGGAGAAAGGGACAAGTCTGAAAAAAGGGAGGAGAGGGCCTTGTCACGGGGACGCAGTGGAGAGTCCAGATGAGCATTGAGATCGCCCAAGATAACTAGATGGGGGGACAAGAGGACAGAGTCGGATAAAGTGAGCAAAAGAGAGTCCCAGAGACCGGGGCGTAGAGAAGGGGGAACGTAGAGGAGGAGGAAATGGGGGTAGGAGAGTCAGAACGAACTAGGAGAGATTCGGGATAGGCGGGAGGGGGTGACACCAGCGAAAGTGAAAGGGTGGACCTGAAGATCAGTGCCACCCCCCCGCCAGAGCGGCGGAGAAGGGAAGTATGAAAGGCAGAATAGCCAGGGGGAAGGCACTGGTGAAGGAGGGCGTCCTCCCCCTCATGGAGCCAGGACTCCGTGATGAAGAGGGCGTCCAAAGAGTACTGGATCAGGAGATCGTGAACTAGGTGGGTCTTCGAGCGGATGGAACGACAGTTAAGAAGGGCCAGAGAGAAGGTAATGAGGGGGACAACTGGGGAGGAAAGGGACGTGGAGGGAGCAAAAGTTGAGGGAGCCGGACGAGAACAACAAGGGAGGAGATTAAAGGTGTTACGTGCTACAGTACCGGGGGAAGAGGGAGCCAGCGATAATGGGCGGTGGCCCCAAAAGATGGGGATAGCAGCCATGCTCAGCGAGGCGAGGCAGGCTGACACAGGTGAAGAGGATATGGTAGTAGATGGGGCAGAGTCTAGGACTAAAGGCAAGATGGTAGAAAGTAATAACGGAAGGAGGCACAACCAAAGGAAGAAGGGTCTAGGAGAGAAATGAAGGCGCTGGTCGCCCCAAGGAGCTCGCCCAAGGAGCACGTCCTGCTCCTTGTGCGCGCTCCTTCGGCGTGCGCCCACGGCATGAGGCGCCGATCCGAGGGACTTTAAATGGTGCTGGGTACCTGGATGATGACGTGGACGCATTGCACGCGTCTGCGTCACGTCCGGGAGGCGGGGCTTCACAGGAAGGTGAGCAAGGAGACAGTCCAAGGCAGCAATGTACCGGGAGACCTGCAGGGAGACAAAGCAAACAGAAGGCAGCATACAGCAGACACCAGAACAGCAACAGCAGCAGGGAGTAGCAGCCACTGTAGATGTCACTGTCAACAGATTTTAAAAGGTAGTCTTGGGGGAAAGCATGGCAATTCCTGGAAGATTACCAGCTGATCGACCTCTCACCTCCTGAAATTAGCCTTGAATAATCGCCAAAATGGGAAAACAGCAATCTAGAAAGTCCTGTAGAATGTTCTTGGCAGCAGTTGAGGTGCGTGGGGCAGACAGTGCATCTGGGGTTGCTATGGCTGTGGCAGTGGGGGGAAGCAGGTGGTAACCAAGGAGAGCAGGCGGTACCTGCACATTACCAAAGAAGACCAAAAAGCAGGCACAAAAGAGACTGGCGAATGTTCAATTCAGGTGTAACCCCTTTATTGGCCCCTACGCGTTTCAGCTCAAAAGCCTTCCTCAGGGGGTCTTTAGAGGGAGCAAACCTCAAAAGAAATAACATTAAATAAGTATAAGTCAAAATTTTAAAAACAGTGTGTTATAAACTCATAAACATGCAAAATACAATTATTTAATAAAAAATGAAAGTAAAACTGCTCCTATATGTGTATCATAATACATGAAAATACCATGTGTAATATAATGAAAAAATCATAACATTAAACAAATTTTATAAAACATATTCTAAAAACATAAAAACACAGATAAAAAGTGCAAATAGATCAGGACAAAACCTAGACCATTGCTCATTATATTTAAAGGTGCAAATAGGCATTAATAAGAAAATGGACCACAATCATAACACACAAAGATGCACAAATCAATAAATTCCATAAAACAATTCATCTCATATTCCAAAATACAAATGACAGAAATAACAGAAAACAGGGATGAGGGGAATAAATTCTGAACAATACCTTTAATGTCTTGTGGTATATACAAACCACTAAAAAGGATAAAACAATAAAAAATAATAATAAATAATAAATAGTTAAACACAATGTTATTAAAAAGATAAAATCATAAAGGCATAAAATAGAATGAGCTCTATCGTTGGTTATTGCTACTGTCATTAGGCTGGTACCAATAAAGATGCAGAGTTGAAAAGAAACTCTGTTTCTCACAAAGCTCTAGGTGTGCAATTACCTCAAAGCACAGCTAGAGGGGGCAGGAGTGATTCTACAGAGGTTAATGAGGCTAGGAGAGCTAACCAGTTGCACCTGGAAATGAGCCCGGGAGATTCAAAGGGAAGATCCCTTTATAAATGGAAGCTTAATGCTAGCAAAGCAGACGAGGAAGCAGAAGCTGGAGCAGCAGGAAGAGAAGGAACAAGGATTACGGCTGAAGTAGGAAGGAGAGACCTGAAGGAAGGAATCCTCCTTGAGCAAGCCCAAAAGGACAGAGTTCAGAGGGGCCAAGCTACGAGAGCCGCTGTTCAGAGGGAGTCTGCTGAGGAAATCAGTCAGGCTGGAGGGTATGCCACTCCCGCTTAAGCAACGTTCCTGAGTCCAAAGCTGAAAGACATATACAGAGAGCCAGCGAGCCAGGCTTGGAGGAAAGCCTGCAGGCCTTGGAGTATGCCGAACAAGCTTTACCCGGTACCCGAGGGAAAGGAGTTTTTAACAAAGCTACTTTGTCACTGAAGCATAGAGCTGGAGAATCCGCACCAGGTTTTACTAAGCTTTCAGGAAGTCCAGCACTGCCTAGAAGCTACCGACATAAAACCTGTTGTCACAGAGACGTGCATGAGAGAGAAGGCTCCAGAGCTTCAAGCTACAGAAACTCAAGGTATGAAAGTTTTATTCCTGCTAAAGATAGCTTAACTCCTAAAAACACTGCTAAAACTAAAACTCACTTTGTAAGAAGAGGAAAGAAACCAGAGTGGTTTGAAGAACTACCAAAAGACTTTAAAGCACAGTCTTATTGGAGGCAAGATACCAGAGACAGTCCATATAAACCTGTAACTGCCAGGGACAGCGTGTGCTCTGAGGGGGAAAGTAGTGAAGCTGAATTTATGGAAATAGAAGATGCAAACACTATTCCCATTCCTCAGGAAGAAGCTATGGATTGTAGTTTGTGCATGGCTTCTAGCCTAGAATCCATAGCGACCTTGTAAATAAGAAGTCTTGTTTAAATTGCTTTGCCCTGGAATGAATTGAATTCCTCCCTTTAACCCTTACAACTAATTGTGAAGATATTAACAATTGGTTTTACCTGCTTATTACTGGAACCTTTATGAACAAAGGACATTCTTTGATTTCTAGTGTCTTAATGAACCCTTGCACAGAAGGGAAATAAAAACCTTGTTTCCCTACACTCGTGGCTTAATTATTGAGTTCTCACAAGGAGCTGAAATACCTAAGACCAATCTCCATTTTGGCCTTAAAATACCCCACGCTCCTTAAAAATAGATATGTTGTACAGCATGCCCTTACCGCCATTGGCCACTAGGGGATGCTGGCACGACACTACCCATGGTTATTATGTCAGAGCTTGGAATTATTCCAATTAATAACCAAATATTACCATGAAATATTTTCAAAGTTTCTATGAAGGATTATCCAAAAAAACATGTGACATTGCCATAAGAGAACTCTCTTTTATGAAGAAACCGCATACCTAAAGAAAAGTGGAAGGAGATGGGAGGGAAACAGCCTTCCTGCTCCACAATAAAAAATGATGGTATTACTGCTGAATGACTCATTAAATCAGGGCTATATTATATCAAATGCATAATTTTGAAACTAGGAACTTATAGTAAGATTTGCTCCTGAGAGGAGTAGTTCAAAATCAAATCCTATACTTCTAATAAGATTGAGATATATATCTTAAAAAGTTCTAAATAATTAAGATCAAAGGACATTAAAAAGTTTCAAAATATGCCTTTCAGAGAAATAATGATATAAAGTCTGTAAAAGTTTCTACTGATACTTATGAATGAAAGGAATCTATTTCCCAACAGACCTGTTGAAACTGATATAATGTCATATCTTTTAGATGCTATATATTTCATTATAATATAAAATCTTAAATGAACATAAAAGTGAAATCTAAAACCCATACATCTCTATATTTTTGATCGATTATGCAATGCAAACGGTCAATCATTGAAAATTGTCTGTACCTAAAAAAGCGTTCTGTCAGCAAATAAACCAAAAGTATTTCCCGACATAGCAGGAAAACCATTTAATGAAAGCTGAATTGACCATGAAAGTTTTTTGTTAAAAATAAGACCGTATATAGCATAGTGTTTGCGAAGTTATAAAATTAATTGTGCAATACGAACATCCAATTAACGGAGGGAAAAAAAAGAGAAGTAAAAATGCCTCACCGTCTAGTGCAGTATTCAGTGTCCACTGCTGTAGTAAAGAGCGCTCTGCCAGCACTGCTAGAAGTTATTGGCATTTTCCTGCCGTGGCGGGGTAAAAGGTCAGACATGCGCAATCACAATAGTAGTAAAAAACTTAAACCATCAATGAATAAAGATGTTTTGAAAAACTTACTATAAATCACATCCTAAATAAGAGTATAGTCTGAAAGAACTCTCTGCCGTCAACTTCTAAGAGTTATTGGCATTTTCCCGCCATAGTGAAATAAAAAGTCATAAAGCACAGCATGAATGAATAAAAGTACTTTAAAAACCATATTGTGAATCACACTATGAACATGTTATAAAAAAAGAGCAAAACCTTAGTCAATGAAAGTACTTTACAAGTATACTGGGAATCACATCGTGGACTTAAATGTGATGTACATATTTAAGGGGGGTAAGAGGGAAGGGAAGGGAGAAGAAGGTGGAGGAGAGAAAAGGGGGAAAGGAAGGGGAGAGGGGGAGGAAGAGGAGGGAAAGGGGGGAGGGGGAAGGGGAAGAAAAAAAAGGGGGGAAGGAAGAAGGGGGGAGAAGGGGAAAAGGGGTATGGAGGGGTAAGAAGGGGGGAGGTGGGAAGGGGATGGGAGGAGAGGAAGAGGGAGAGAAGGGGGAGGGGATGGGGGAAGGAGAAAGGGGGGAAGAAGGGGAAAGGAAAGAGAGAGAAGGAGGGAGGGGGAGGAAGGAAGGAAAAGAGGGGGGAGGGGGAAAGGGGAGGAGAGGGGGGAGAGGGAAAGGGAGGAAGGGAAAGGAAGGGGGAAAAAGGGGGGAGGGGAAGGAGAGGAAGGAGGGGGAGGAGAGGAATGGGGAGGGGGAAGGGAGAGGGAGGGAGGGAAGAAGGAGGGGATGTCTCACAAAAAAACAGAAAGATCTACTTCTTGATTAAGGCCCAACGGGTATAAGGTGCGAAGTTCATAAATGAATCGTTGTTCCATACGTAGAAGAAGCTTGTCCACATCTCCTCCCTGCCAATGAAGCCGAACTACTTTAAGAACTAAAAAACAGAGGGGGTGTGGCTAATTCTAAGATGGCGGCGGAGTGTTAGTGAACTGACCATGCCTAAGCGCAAAGGCAAGCAAAAGGTTCTTCCCGTGGAGCCTATACCTGCTGTTCCTGTTGAAAGTCCTATGGATCGCTTTGTTCAGCTGAAGGAGCTGCAAAAGGGAGAGATTCGAGCGGGCGCTACACCGTCGGTGGAGGTGGATCCGGCACTGTCTGCCCTAGAGGCCTCTCTCTCCCCGGATGAGTGTTTGCCACCTTCACGTTTGACCTGCCCGGTGACCCCTCCTGTGAGAGGAGACGCAGGATTGTCCGGAGTGGGGCGGTGCAGCATCTTGTGAGCGGGCCTTGCCTGAGGAGAGTCCCGGAGACCAGCCCAAGGTATCGGGGGCTATGGATAAGGTCTCTTTTCTAGCCTTGAATTCGGACATACCTCCTCGTTGAGTGGATGGAGCTGATGGAAGGATACTCCCCCTGTTAACTGAATTATCTAAAGGTACCCTTTTGAAATGCCCGAAAGAGATATCTCTTGAGACTATCTGGGAGGCGATTTTACAATTATCTTCTGTTGTCAGCCAGCAAGTGGAGCTAACTACTCTCCGGTTGGAAAATTTGGAAAGTACAGTTTCTGGATTTAAGGGGGAGTTGGTTGATCTTAAATCGAAGATTGATGCTGGGGAACAGAGAGTGACTCAGTTTTCAGTGGTAAATGATTCTATAATAAAAGACAATGTTGCAATTAGAATGAAAATGGAAAATTTGGAAAATGTTGTGAGGGCTTCTAATATTCGTTTGTTAAATTTTCCAGTTGTGTCAGAGATTACCCCGGTTGAGTTGTTTAAGAAATATATACTTGAAACTTTAATGGTACCGGCTGATTTAACCCCTCCTGTTGTTAAAGCTTATTTTTTGCCTAGTGGTAAGAAGGAAGGGAAGATGACTGGGGGTCCATTGGATATGGATATTTTAGATGTATCTGCTCTTTTGCAATCACCTAAAGAATCAGATCTAGTAGTTTCTACTACGTTAGTAACTTTTGCAATTCCATCTGATAGGGACTGGATAATCTCCAGGAACAAGCAGGAATGAGTCTTCACATATGGGTACGTCGGTACCAACGGAGTCTGCGCGGGAACGCTTCCCAGCGTCCAATCAAAGAGCTTTTGGAAGCATCCCACCACGCCTGCGTGCTGCCTTCCTGCCTTTCCCAACCGCCTCTCCTCAGTTTTCGTTTTCCGCGGAGCCGGCAGGACGTCCTCCTGTCACCGCAGAAAATTCTTGTTTTATTTCTTTCATTTTCTTGTGGTCGCGGCTGTCTTCCCCAACGCCACCGATACCGCCGGTGTTTTCTTTTCTTTTCTTGTAAAATCTTCCTTTTTCAAGGGATATTTTTTCTTCATAGTGTCTCACGGTTTCTTAGGCCTTTTAGGCCTATTCTTTTTCCTTCATGGAACCGCCAGCCACTTTCTCCAAGAAATGTTCAAACTGTGGTGGTACAACTTTATTTTTAGACCCTCGAAGTCGGTGTCTAACCTGCTTGGGTCCTGACAACAGTTCGGTGAGAAGAGGTTTTCGACATCGAGGTTCCCTCGATACACGGTTTCCCTCCAACTTCGGGGCACCGTCCCTTTCTTCTTCTACACAGGATCAGGTAACCCACAAACAGTCTGTTAAGACTAGCCAGCCCTTGAGTGGTAGGTCTCATGCACACCATGTAGACGGTTCCGGCCTTGCCCTCGAGGGCCCACTGGCTTCAAAACCCCGGCGGGAGTCTTCGGTCTCCAAAGCGTTTGAGGGGTTTCAGGTTGTTCCTGGGGTTCACCCCTCACAGAACATACCTGAGCCGTGTCCGGTGGTGGCATCCGCTTTGAGCGGTACCGATACCCCGGCATCGGCACTGGTGTTGGATGAAACACTCCTCACCAGGGATGGTCATCTGGCGTCCTCGGTGCCTTCGGGACTGGTGGATACTCTCCAGACTGACTTTCCATTATCGGCACCAGCACCGATACTACCACCGACGTCGGTACCCTCCAGACGTGCATCGATAGCCTCGCTTCCTTCGATGCCAAGTCTCGAATCGATCTCCAGTCTGGAGGACTGGGTACCGACTCACCTTGGTACCGACGGCTCGGTTCCGATGATTCGGATCCGCAACTCTCAGTTCCCCCGAGGCCGTTTGAGTTGCCACTGGTTGATCTTCATCCACCGGTATCAGACACAGTACCAAAGTCGGTACCGATGTCCTCATTACCCTTGCGGTCGGTGCCTTCCATGCTTCGCTTATCAGGCTCTCTGCCCTCGATGCCGAGTTTGGAATCGATCTCTAGTCTGGAAGACTGGGTAACAATACGCTTTGGTACCGACACCGATCGATACCGGAGGCTCGGTACCGAGGATAGCGGCTGGAGGTTTTCGGTTACCTCGGTACCGATTGAACTGTCACCGATGCCTGCTCCGATGTCTCTGTCGGGCTCGGCTCCGACATCGGTACCGGTATTGGCATTGGTACCGGTATCCACAGTAGCATCGTGGCCAACTCCTGCCATGCTTTTTTCAACAGGATCGCTCCCTTCTATACCAAGCTTGGAGTCGATACCTGGCATGGACAATGTGGTAATGACGGCCACTGCTCCTGACAGCCAGTACCGGCAACCATCCCTTAAACATTCCACACTGCACCGTGCAGGATCTTCTATTCCTATATATTTGGATAGCTCTTTCGGTGCTCAGGCTAGTTCTTCAGATCTAACCTGTCCAAGGGAGATTCCTGTTGGGGATCCCTCTTTTCAGAGTTTCCTCCTGGATATAGCAAGATCTCTTGCCATTCCTATCCCGGGACATAATCCTGCACAAGGCTCTGTTTCTACCAAAACAAAGGAGAACATAATGCTTCCTTTGCATCATTCCTTGCAGGATCTCCTTCTAGGAATGTGGGAAACACCTTTAAGGGTACCCCCACCTTCCAGAGCAACTGATCTCTTATATCAGGTGCCCCCCTCTCCAGGGTTTCAAAAGACTCAACTTCCTCATCATTCCATAGTAGTGGAATCAGCAATGAGGCGGGTAAAGAGCCTTGGATCTTTCAGCTGCTTTTGATTTGGTTGATCACTCCCTTCTTCTTCACCGTCTTCGGGATGCAGGTCTTTGTAGTACAGTGCACTGCTGGTTCCATTCTTTTCTTTCTTCTCGGACTTGTGCGGTTCTTTCTTCTTCTTCTTCCACTCCCCCCTCAGATCCCCACCATCTTTCCTGTGGGGTTCCTCAGGGTTCTGTTCTTGCCCCCCTTCTTTTCAACCTTTTCTTGGCTCCCCTCACCTCTCTAATACAGCAGTTTGGTATATCCATCTTTTTCTATGCGGATGATATTCTTTTACTTCATCATACTTCTCCTTCCTGCCCCGATCTCTCAGTATTGGACTCCTGCCTTGCAGCTGTAGCAAACTGGCTGACGCTCAACTGCCTGCACTTAAATCTCACTAAAACTATTGCTATTTGGTTTTCTCACAGCAGCCCCCCCCCCTTCCATGGCCCCTTCTTTTTCCGGCTCGCCTGTACCTTTGGTCTCCACTTTTCGCTATCTTGGTGTGCACTTCGATTCCGACTTATCTTTTCACACTCACATTTCCCATATTACTAAAATGTCCTTCTTCTTTCTTCGCCAAATTCGCTCCATTCGCCCTTTTCTTTCCCCTTCAGCCCTTGTCACACTGGTTCTGTCTTTAGTCATGTCCCGTGTGGACTTTGCCAACTCTCTATTCATCGGCCTTCCAAAAAACCAACTAACCCGCCTTCAAAGAATTCAGAGCACTGCCGCACGCCTTGTCACACACTCCTCCCCCCGGGACCACATAACCCCTCTATTATTTCATCTTCACTGGTTGCCTCTCCCTTTCCGTGCCACATTCAAATTACTGACTCTGGTTCACAAAGCCTTTCACACAAGCACCCCGCAATACTTAACAGATCTCCTCTTCTTTCACTCTCCTAGACATACCCCTCGCTCTTTTCATCTCAATCGCCTTACCCTTCCCTCCCCTTCCCGTGCTCACTTGCAGTCCACCCGTTCCTCTGCCTTCTTTTTCGCTGGTCCTGCCCTTTGGAATGCCCTTCCCCCCTCCCTCCGTCTAGAACCTCAATACACTACATTCAAACAGAATTTAAAAACCCACCTGTTCTCTCTAGCTTTTAATGTTCCCTCCCCTTTTGTGTGATCTACTCTCTCCTCCACCTCTTGTTTCTCCCTAGGCTTATCCTCTACCTACGTTTTGTCTTGTTTTCTTCAATTCTTCTACTCTCCTGTAAGATATTGTACATTTCTTTTCCTTTTCGTTGGCTATTAGCCTTCTTTTATTGAATTTTAATGTACACCGCCTTGGTTATTGCAGAAAGGCGGTTTTTATCAAATGAAATAAACATAAACACATAAACATAAGAAAAAGCACTCTTCTTATCTGCCAGGTCGTGAGTCTAAGACACTAGATGCCTTTGGACGTCAAACCTTCCAGACATCTATGCTTTCTGCAAGAATTCTCTCATATATTTTTTATATGAGTCTATCTCTTGAGGAGCTCACAAAGCAATTACATCTTTTGACTCCTTCCCTTCCAGAGTCCAAGAGTGCAGGTTATTCTTCACTGCTTAAGCATCTTCAGAATATCTCTTGGTTTCTTACTCGTGCTTCCCTAGACTCTTTTGAGTCTGTTAGCAGGACTTCTGCTATAACTATAGGGGCACGACGTAGAGCCTGGCTCCAAGCTTCAGACTTGGACAAATGGGCACAGCAAAGACTGGGACATACTTCTTGCACTGGAGACAATCTTTTCAACAAGGAGTCTTTACGTCAGGTTACTCAGTTGTCCACTGACTTACCTGTTTCTAGGGGCTGTTCTGCACCTTCTTCTGTCCCAGTAGGTAGGAAATGTCCTGCCAAACTTTCTTCCCATAGGAGAAGAAGGTTTTATGCGTCATCTGCCCATCATACAGATGTTTCCAAACAAGGGAAGCATCGTCCTGGTCTGCAGAATTCAACCTCTCACCAGGCTCAGCAAACCCAGCAACCACAGGGTTTCTGATCAATCTCCATCAGATGCTTGTGACTCTTGGGGTTAGAATCTGCAGTTGTTTCTTCTCAATAGAGGCAATCCACTGCTGTCATTCTAAATCCTAGACATGGATCTCTTCCCAAAAGACATCCATTTTTTCTATGTTCTATGAGCTGTCAGGATGCTCATGCTTATAGGTCACAGGGTTCTCCTCTTCTTCCTGCTAGGGAAAGAGGTCTAACCACTATCAAACAATAGTTTCCTGTGCCAGCATGTCTTTTTTTTCCTTTCTATAGACTTACTACTTTGTAAGTCTTCTTCAGCTCCATTCTCTTTACCCTCTTACCAAGCTTTTCCTCTGTAATAGAGTGGTATTGCTTCACTGGAGGGCTTTTCTTCAGCCTCTCTAGTTTTGTTACTTTTCCAGTGCGGAGTTCTCCTCTCTGAATTGACTCCTCTTTTTCAATCTTGCTTTGATTCAGTTCATCAGACATGTCCAGAGTTCTCTACTCCTGTTCTGTCTGTTCTTTCTGTTTTTAAACAGTAAGATTCTTTCTGCTGTCTGGCAAGCAGCTGCCAATGCAGGAGCCTTAATGTTTGGACCACTGGTTCTTGTCCACCAGCAACCATATTTGTCCTCCACTAACATTCTGTCTGGTCTTAGTAGTGGCTCCAAGTCAGTGCTGTCATCTGTCTTGAAAATTTTTTCACTACAAGCTTGTTGGATTGTCTTCTCTTTCTGCCATCTCCATTCCCCTGGGTTTGGCAGCATAGTTGACATAGGTACTGGCTCTCCAGCAGCCAGTTCTATCTCCTCATTCTCCTGCATCATGCTCTCTGCAATTCTACAGAGAAGCTCTCCACTATGGGCCCTTGCTAGAGAGCATGAGGGTTTTTTCTCCAACAGCTATCCTAGATGGTTGGAAAAGGCTTTTTCAGTCAGGTCTCCCATGACTAGAAAGGTTCTCCCTTTTTTCACTTTCTCCTTTTTAATATAAAGGACATAGGCCTTCTCTTACGTGAAAGCTTAAGGAGTTGTCAATTCCCTGCTTTGGTCCATACTATTTCCAATCGGGAATATGCTTTTCTCCTTGCAGCTCGTCCTCATGGTAAGAACGCATGATACCTCTTTGCCTTTAAGCAGGTCAGCATGGTATCTCATTTTTATGCGTCTTCTGTTCACTTACCATGCTAGAGTTCTGGAATACTCGGGACTTGCTGGCTGCAGACTGATTTCATCCTCTGCTTTTCACGTAACCATCCTGGTTATTTCACTAGCTAGCATCCCTGTAGCCATAACCAGTGGGAATAGATTCTCTATATATCTTCTCAAGTAGGTTCCACCTTCTTGTTATTAGATGAATCTTTCCCCTCCACATTTCCTATGTGAATACCGTTCTGTAGGCATATCTCTGTCTGCTTCTTGCAGACACCCATATAGAGGCATATATATATATATATATTCATATCTATAGTATACATCTCACAGATGTCTATGTCTATCATTTGTGTGTATTTTATGCCCTTTCATATCTCACTATAGATATATTCTTATATGTATATCTATATCTATATATTTTATTTTATTTATTTAGCAAGTATTTGTATCCCGCTCCTTCCAGCGATCAGAAGCGGGTAGGATTATATTGAGAAACTGCCGAATCAAGGAAGGTAAAATTTTGTATGCATACAGATTGGTTATAGAAGCAGATCACACAGAGTTAACAATTCTTAGTTATGGGGAAGTCATTTACAGATCACACAGAATTAACGTTTCTTAGTTATAGGGGAAGTCATTTACATATGTACATATAAGCCTTTACATATTACATTCATACAAGATAGGCTTCCTGTGTTGCATACGTGGGATTAGATCAGATTGAAATGGTTTTGGAATATGTGTGTTTTGAGCTTTTTTCTAAAGTCTGTCAGATCACTGCTAGCTCGTAGCTCTGGTGGGAGTTGGTTCCATAGTGTTGGTGCTACATATGAAAAAGCCCTGTTGCTGGTGCTGGCTTTGGAAGATCTAAAGTCAGGTGGTGTGTGGAGGATGTTGGCGTAGGTGGTTCGTCTGTTTCTGGTAGGAGGTTGTAAACCGACTAGGGTGGTGAGGGAGGATGGTGCTAAGTTGTGGATGAGTTTGAAAGTAGTTGTCAAAATTTTGTATTTTGTACGAGCTGCTATGGGTAGCCAGTGTAATTGAATTAGTACTGGTGTGATGTGGTCACTTACATATATATCTATATATCTATATATATATATATATATATATATATATATCTGTCGAGATATTTTATTATTGGTAGATATGTATTCTGCATTTATCTACCTGACTGTCGAGGCTCATATAGCTATATGATTCTGACAGATGGGCTTTAACCATACCTATGCTATCCAGCATGTTTGGGGTTCTACACTCACAACCACTTCTGTGGTAGTTAACATCTTCCACCATACCTTAAGGTTTAGGTACCTCTGAAGCTCTCCATGTTCCAGTATCTCTCCTAGCTGACTCCAGTTAGGAGAGACATTGCGGATCTTCAGCTAATCACAGGCTCTAGCGCCTCAGGCGTTTGTCCTTTCTTTTGGGATACAAGGGGTTTCCATACCTTTTCCTCCCTCAAGGACTGTGCCTGTCTGTCGCCAAAAGAGTTTGGCTTTTATCATAAAGCCGTCCGCCGAAGGCCCACCGTTTTTGGTACTACCCCAGTTATTATCGGGGTCCCCTCTTACCTTTCAGGAATCTGACCTCCTCTGTTATTTCCTACAGGTTTATTACCTCCACAGTGAGGTCCTCCTTGAGGTTCCTCTACTGGGTTCCCCAGTAGATCCCATGAACCTCCTTACTGCTGTATTATCCTGTTAGGGGAGGTCCATATTGCAATATTTCTTTCAGTATCATTGATGATAATTATCATCCACACATGGACTCCTTGTCTGCAGTCCTATGCTAGGTTAGCTGTTCCACAGCAGCTTTCTTTCTTAACTCCTACCCTCCATCCTCATGATGCCTGGTGTTGTGGGGGATAGCATGTTCCAACCTATGACATGCTGGGACTCCAGGCATCTCAGCTTGAGAGTCCCCATATGTGAAGACTCATTCCTGCTTGTTCCTGGAGATAGCACAGTTACTTACCTGTAACAGGTGATCTCTGGGAACAGCAGGAATAAGTCTTCACAACCCACCCACCTCCCCAGGAGTTGTATCTCTATCTATCTTTCCTTTCCTCTCTCTCTCTCTTTGTCTCAGCTTTAAAACTTAACTGAGGAGAGGCAGTTGGGAAAGGCGGGAAGGCAGCACGCAGGCATGGTGGGATGCTTCCAAAAGCTCTTTGATTGGACGCTGGGAAGCGTTCCCGCGCAGACTCCGTCGGTACCGACGTACCCATATGTGAAGACTTATTCCTGCTGTCCCCAGAGATCACCTGTTACAGGTAAGTAACTGTGCTTTAAAGCTTTACTTTAAAAAGCGTACTGCTTTATTTATGGGGAAGAAAATTGTGATGTTCCCAGACGTCTCTAGAGAGACTCAGAGAAGGCGTAGAGCTTTTCTGTTATTAAGGCCTGGTGTTAGATTGGTGCTTCATTCCTATTACGTTTTCCTTGTAAATGTATATTCCTTATCGTTTCTCCGGGCCAGTCCAGGGAACGGTAGGGTTGTCAATCCCCTTCAGCAGCTGAGGACTGAAAACTGTAAGCTTTTCTGCTAATACTCCTCATTCCTCTTAAATTTTCTTAATTTTCTGTCCTTAACAATTTTCTTATATTCGAGGACATTTTTATCGTAATCGCTTTTCGATTTGCCAAAACATCTATCTGTGTCCTTTAACATTGACAACTTGAGGTATTAATCCTAAGGATCATGAGATCCAAGGAGCACTTATTTAGGATCTTTGCCCAATCAGCCATAAACTCAGAATCATCTCGATACATACCAGGTGCTTTATTGATCCTTAAGCCTCTAGGGATGATTTTATGGCGACAGTTCTCTAAAAGAGATGAGGCATGCATTTCTTCCCTCACTAATTTTTGAGTGAATCGCACCGTCTTTTCCCATCCTTCTTCAATTCCACTGCACATTTCTTCTTGATTAAAGAAGGGGTCCTCGGGTAACATATCTTGTAAATCCTTCTCGTTGTAACTGAGGACCTCCTTCCATGGGGAAAACATAGCTCACTGACAATAGGTAACCAAGGAGAGGAGGAGGTACCTGCACACTACCAAAGAAGACCAAAAAGCAGGCACAAGAGACTGGCGAATGTTCATTTCAGATGTAACCCCTTTATTGGCCCCTACGCGTTTCGAAAGCTCCAAAGTGTTGACTTATCTGAATTATGGCATTTGTCAGGAGAGTCCCACTTTAGGATAAATGGCAATCTATGCAGTACCGCATTTCAAACTCTCAAATTTCCTTCTGGTTGTGTAAGGATATGCCTTTCAGAAAACTGCTTGTTGCTGGCATCTTACTCTCCAATCGCCTTATAATTTCCAAAGCTTTCAGTGCTTTCACCATGTTTATTTATTTAACTAGGCTTATATACTGCTTTTCTACCAGTCAAAGTGGTGTATATTCAGGTACTGCATATATATATATTTCCCTTGTCCCCGAAGGGCTCACAATCTATGTTTTTGTACCTGAGGCAACAGAGGGTTAAGTGGCTTGCCCAAGGCCACAAGGAGCACCTGTGGGACTAGAAACCACGGTCCTTCCGGCCCAAGGTTGCTGTCCTCCAGTGGGATTCGAATCCCTGGTCCTCCAGCCCGAAGTAACTTGCGCCAACCATTAAGCCACTCCTCCCTAATGTGAGAATGTGGCACTCTTCACGCAAAACAGCATTCTGCTCCCAGGGTTTACAAACAATCATGCCTCCAACCTCTTGGAAACTGATGGCCAATCAACAGTCAACATGTCACAACCTACACTAACTGCATTTCTGAATACCTGGTATATTTATTCATTTGCCCATGTGGATTAAAATATGTGGGCCACATAACCCGCCTTCTGAAATTGCAACTTATTTTATTTATTTATTTATTTATTTACATTCTCTTATATACCGCGCTATTCTGCATCAGTGCGGTTTACATTGAACAAACTGAAATTACATTGAACAGGGCATTATAACTTGGAGATAACTATTTTACAGGGAACATGGGCTATGGAGGGTTAAGTGGCTTGCCCAAGACCACAAGGAGCACCTGTGGGACTAGAAACCCCAGTCCTTCCGGCCCAAGGTTGCTGTCCTCTAGTGGGATTTGAACCCCCGACCTTCCGGCCTGAAGTACCTTGCCCCAACCACTGGGCCACTCCTCCACTCTTGCAGAACATAGATCCAGGATCAAGAGCCACAACCTTACAGCTCTACTGGTACAGTATTGCATGGTGTATGGACATATCTCTTCTCTGATTAAATGGCGAGTCATTGACCTTCCCTGCATTGGTGTGAGGGTGATCGGGTGGCCTGCCTTCAACCTTGAGAAAAGGATGGATTTTCAATTTGTGCTTGGTGAGTCTAGGTGGGGTCAATTTAGGAATTGAATGGCATTCATTATTGTGATAAGATCCTGTTGAGTAAGAGGTGTACATATTCCAGCAGGATACCATGGTTGTAGCATGTTAGTTGTTATTTTTGTAAGCCCTTGGGGCAGAGTGCCATTTTGAGTGAAGAGCGCCATATTCCCACATTAGCATAGTGAAAGCACTGAAAGGATTCAAAATTCTAGCAGTTACAGACCTGTTTCTTTATTGAACATTGATTATAATATTATCACCAAAATACTGAGTTTTAGAATGGAAGGTATTATGAATAAATTGATTCAACCTGGATTAAGAAGGGTTTTGTTAAAACTAGATTTGGAGTGGATAATGTGTGGCAGCTTATTAACATTATTCATGCAATAAGGGACAAAGCCCACCATGCTGTATTAGCCTTAGATGTTAAAAAGGCATTTGATAAAACTGAGTAGCTATATTTTATTCATTTATTTGCAACGATTTGGTATAAGCTAATAGTTTAGCACATCATAATGGTTTACAAATAATACTGAATGTCTTGATCTCAGGAACTACAAGGACAAACAAAACATAGGCAGAAGACTTACATCAAGCTTGGGTGTTGTTGAAAACTACTATCTTGGAAGCCCAGACCAGCTGTATTCCACGCTTTAAGAAAAGTGGAAGGAAGTCTAAAAAACTGCCAGCATGGTTTAAAGGTGAGGTCAGAGAGGCTGTTGCCAAAAAAGCATCTTTTAGGAAATGGAAAAAAGAGCCAAACGACGAAATGTGGAAACAGCACAAGCACTGGCAAGTCAAATGCAAGGCATTGATAAGGCAGGCAAAGGGAGAATTTGAGAAGAAGCTTGCTGCGGAAGCAAAAAACGTGAAATAAAGACTTTTTCAAGTACATTCGTAGCAAAAAACCTGTGAGAGAGTCAGTTGGTCCATTAGATGCTAGAGGGGTTAAAGGAGCACTAAGAGGCGACAAGAAGATAGCGGAGAAACTGAATGAATTCTTTGCTTCGGTCTTTACTGAGGAAGATGTAGGGATGTTACCCATGACTGAAGTGGTATTTAAAGGTGCGGAAAAATTGAAGGAAATATCGATACATCGGGAAGATGTATTACAACTATTAAACTGAAGAGTAGCAAATCACCTGGGCCGGATGGTATACATCCAAGGGTGTTGAAAGAACTGAAATATGAGATTGCAGACCTGCTATTAGTAATCTGTGAATTTTAATTAAAATCATCTGTAATACCTGAAGATTGGAGGATTGCCAATGTAATGCCAATTTTTAAAAAGGGCTCCAGGGGTGATCCGGGAAACTACAGACCAGTGAGCCTGACGTCAGTACCGGGAAAAATGGTAGAAACCATCATAAAGAATAAAATTACTCAGCATGTAGATAGTCATGGCCTAATGGGAGACAGCCAACATGGCTTTAGACAAGGATGATCTTGTCTTACTAATCTGTTATGTTTTTTTGAAGGTGTGAATAAACAGGTGGACAAAGGTGAGTTGGTTGATATAGTGTATCTGGACTTTCAGAAAGCCTTTGACAAGGTCCCTCATCAGAGACCTTTGGCAAAACTAAAGAGTCATGGGATAGGAGGCAGTGTACTATTGTGGATCAGGAACTGGTTAAAAGATAGAAAGCAGAGGGTAGGGCTAAATGGCCAATTTTCCCAATGGAGAACAGTGAATAGTGTTGTACCCCAGGGATCTGTGCTGGCTCCGCTGCTTTTTGACATATTCATAAATGACCTGGAAAAGGGAATATCGAGTGAGGTTATCAAATTTGCAGATGACACAAAACTATTTAAAGTTGTTAAAACCCAAGAGGATTGTGGAAAATTGCAAGAGGATCTTGATAAATTGGAAGACTGGACATCAAAATGGCAGATGAAATTTAATGTGGACAAGTGCAAAGTTATGCACCTAGGGAAGAACAACCCAAACTATGGTTACACGATGCAAGGTTCTACATTAGGAACCACCACCCAGGAAAGAGATTTAGGCGTCATTGTGGATAACATGTTAAAACCCTCGGCCCAGTATGCAGCGGCAGCCAAGAGAGCAAATAGAATGCTAGGTATCATAAGGAAAGGAATGGAAAATAAAACAAAAGATATTATAATGCCTCTATATCGTTCCATGGTGAGACCTCACCTTGAATATTGTGTGCAATTCTGGTTGCCGTATCTTAAAAAGGATATAGCGTTATTAGAAAATGTTCAGAGAAGAGTCACCAAAATGGTAAAGGGGATGGAAGGATACTCCTATGAAGAAAGGCTAAAAAGGTTAGGGTTCTTTAACCCGGAAAAGAGACGACTGAGGGGAGATATGATAGAAGTCTATAAATTAATGAACAGAGTGGAACAGGTAAACGTAGATCAATTGTTTACGTTATCAGAATATAGAAAGACTAGGGGACATGCAATGAAGCTACAGGGTAAACTATTTAAGACTAATAAAAGAAAATATTTTTTTCACTCAACGTGTAATCAAACTCTGGAATTTGTTACCGGAGGATGTAGTAAAGGCTGTTAGTGTAGCTGGGTTTAAAAAAGGTTTGGACAAGTTCCTGGAGGAAAGAGCCATAAACCATTATTAAGAAGGGACCCAGGATACCAATGCTTGACCCAGTACAAGCATTGTGGAACCTGTGTCTTTTGAGGAAACTGCTAGGTACGTATGACCTAGATTGGCCACTGTTGGAAACAGGATACTGGGCTTGATGGACCTTGGTCTGACCCAGTATGGCATATCTTATGTTCTTATATGTTCTTATGTAAGTAGTGAAACATTGTGGGAGGGAGCAGAGGAGTGGCACAACAATTTCCATCTAAGAGCCAACTGGTAAACAAATAATTGCAAGGAGAAACATTAGGAGGGAAGAGGGATCAGCTTCTAGCTTCAGGATCCCAAAAGAAGAAAGATTTATTCAAAGGCCTGGTTAAAAAGCCAGGTCTTCAGACCAGATTTAAATTTTGTATAGGAGCATTCCATTTGGAGTACAGTAGGCATGGTGTTCAATAGGTAAGGGGCCTGAAAACATAAGGCAACAGACCAATAGACTTCTAGGCATAGTGTACGTTTTGTGGGAGTTGCTAAGAGATTGGTATTTGATGAATGAAAGGTACAGGAAAGATTGTAGGGAATGAGATGTGAGCACAAGTAGGTAGGTAGGCCAGTGTAGTAAACCTGATGTATCAGCAGAAGGAGTTTGAATTTGATCTGAAAATTAACAGGGCGCCAGTGTTGCTCATGGAGCAAAGGAGTGATATGATCATTCATTTTGCACTGTAGATCAGCCTCACTTGCTGTGTTCTGTATGAACTGTAGATGTTTGGCTTGTGCCTGAAATATACGTGAGAGAAAAAAGAGAGTTAGAATAGTCCAGTCTATTTATCCCTAATGAGTGAATAAGTATTTGTAAAGCCTTTTTATCAAGATAAGGTTTCTTTGCTTTTATCCATCTTAGAGTAAAGAAACAGCTTTGAACAGTTTGTGAAATGAAGGGATGGCATGTTAGTTGGTCATCCAAAGGTCTCCAAGAGAATGAATAGAGGTCTTAATTAAGATTGGGGTAGAAGATATTTGTAGACTGTAAGGGGGTGAATTATGGAATTATGAGAAATCCAAAGCACGCACGTTTTAGTGGGGTTGAGAATCATCTTAAGTGATTGGAGCCAGTCCGCCACAGACCACAGCTAGGAGTTGATTTCTGGCTGGAATTGGTGTCCCAGGTGTTGTGAGCTTTAATGAGCTGAATATCGTTGGCTGTTCTCCATAAGTCAGCAATTTTGTGGCTGGATTTAAAGCACTAAATGCCATACCTATGGCATCAGTATGGATCAATGGCCTCGTCGCTGCCTTTCAGTTTAAGTAGGAGCACCCAAATCCATAGGATCAGAGAAAATATACTTATTTCCCTCCATAAGCACTAGGCATCTACAAGGGAACCTCAAGAAAAAGGTACCCCCTATAGCCAATACCCCAGATTTATAAATCAAAAACTGCTTTCTCCTCCTTTGTGTTTCTCTGACTAAATCAGGAAACATTGATATCCTGAGACCCAAAAAAGTGTCACATCTTTTCTTAAAGAACATTTTCAGGAGCCAATCTTTGTCAGATACCAAAGCACACTGCACAAGGAGAGTAGATGAAATGGGAGTAGAAACTTCGCGCCCAGATCCCTCCAGGAGGCCAGACTTCCTGCTGTGTCCTCTAATGAGTGAACTGTGGATTTATTATATCTTTATCCTCCATGAATGTATTCTAGGGGTACGTGGCCTCCTGGGTTTTCTTTAAGCTTTTTTCTTTATAACTTTTCCAATTCTCTGTATTGGGTGGGTGTGTCTCTCCTCCTCTCCCGTAATGTGGATTACAACAGTGTAAGCTTTCTATTTGTTCTTATTATATTAGTTATGGTTTAACACTATTACTTGCACACACTGTATCTGATGTAAGGAATTATTGTCCTGCTGTTTTGTGAAATTCTATAAATAAATAATTTAAAAAAAAAAGTAGGAGCACCCAACAAGGATGCTCCCTATCGCTGCTACTTTTTGTTCTAACAATTGAGCCCTTTGCTAGCTTAATCTGAGAGAAATTTCAGGATCTTGGGATACGATTCGGAGGGGAGATGATGACACCCTCATATATGTTAGAAATCTGGTAGACTCCCTCCCCAATTTATGCGTATGATTAGAGAATTTGGCAGGTTCTCAGGATACAGTTAATTTCCATAAATTTGCCTTATTTCCATGCAGAATTGAACAAGATAACACCAACACCAGAAGCTGCCATGGCGCCCCCCCCCCCCCCAGCATTTCAAAACACTGCAATTTAAGTATTTAGGAGTAATGGTATTCAATGACCTCTTTCAACTCTTCATATTGAACTATGACATGTTGCTTCATAAAATAAAGACTGATCTGAGAATGTGGGAGAATATGGCAATCTCATAGCTGGGTTGGATTAATGCTATTAAATGCTAATTTTGCCCAAGTTACTGGTTTTGTTCTTGCAGTTAGCTGTCAAGATATATTGCCATTTCTCCAGGACCAAGCAGGAAGTCAGTCCTCACATATGGTTGTCATCGGCGCCGATGAAGCCCCAGCAGAGCATTTCCCCAGCTTTCTATGAAAGCCTTTGGGAATGCAGGCACGCATGCGCGGATCCCTTCCCACCTAAAGGTGCCATCTTACCTCAGTCTCTTTTTTTCCGAGAAGCCCACCGGACGTGTGTCCTGTCCTCCCGGTTAAAAGTAGATTTTTTTCGGCGATTATCGCTCTTTTTTTCTCCCGGTTCGACGCCGGTTCCCCTCCCGCCGGGTTCAGTACACCAGTATCGAGCCCGATCCTTCTTTTTCGGTTTTTGCCCTTAGTGGCTGGCGTTCGCGCTCTTTTTTCCATTTTCCCTGGAAGGCCGGTCCTTTGACCTCGCGGGGACTCTTTTTTTTCCCGATGGCTTCCAGTGGTTTTAAAAAGTGTGATCGGTGTAAGAAATTAATGTCTCTCACCGACACACACGACTGCTGCCTTTGGTGCCTCGGTCCTGATCACGACCCTAAGTCATGCGGGCCATGTGGGAAGATGTCTTCCAAGGCACTCCGAAGTCGCCAGCAGCAGAAAGAAAGGCTTTTCTCGGACTCAGCCTCCGGCCGGGCCCAGACCTCTTCTGAGGCCTCGACATCTCGGGATTCCGATCCCGAGCGCCGTCGAAGCTCCTCGGACAGGGGGTCCCCCGACCGGGAATGGAAGAGGAAGAAGCGGCTCGCGAGGGCGTCGTCGTCTGAGGTCCCTGGCTCCTCGAGGCCCAGGTCTAAGACCCCCGACCGTCTCCCCGGGCCTGTGGAACAAGAGAAGCCTGCCAAAGTTCCTCGCGTGGAGCCGGAGTCTGCTGGACACGTAAGCCCCGTAGTTCTCGGACTCCCCTCCCAGAGAGGCGCCGCCAGGGGCCCGAGTCGGTGGCTGCTGCGTCTCCCGAGCTGAGTCTCAGGATGACAGCCTTGGAGAGCAGACTGTCTGCCTTCATGGAGCAGCAGCGGGCACTGATGGCCAGCCTGTCTGGCGCATCTGCCCCGACCACTGGGACATCGACTTCGAAGTCGACCCCGGAGACCGAGCTGATACTTGAGTCCATCATGGCTCGAAGTCAACCTCGGTCACGGTCTCCCTCGACTTCCCGTTCGGGACCGAGGGCGTCGACGCAGTTGCCTCTGGCGTCGGGGCGGGTGCTCCAGGGCCCCGCGGGGTCGGACCCCGACTCCTCCTCGGACGAGTCCGCCTGGGAGATGGAGGACGAGGAGTCTCCCGATACGTTCAAGACTCGGTGCGTCCCGTCGGGCTCACCGCAGTCTGAGCCCCAGAGTAGACCTCCTCCGGAGGATACTCGGTTCTCGGAGTTCGTCCGGGATATGGCCACTGCCTTCGCTATTCCGGCGGACCCCGAGGAAGAGCCTCGAGCCGAAGAGCTCGAGGCACTGCAGTATGACTCTCCTCCGAAGGAGGCCTTTACTGTCCCGGTTCCTCCGATGCTGGAATGGCTCCTCTTCCGTATATGGGAGGCACCGGCCTCGGCGCCGGTTCTGAGCAAGCAAGTCGACTCGATTTATCGACTCAGGAAAAGCCCTGGTTTTTAGAAGGCACAGCTACCACACCATTCTATGGTTGTGGAATCGGCCATGCATTGTCTGAAGAGCCAGAAGATGCACTCCGCGGTGCCCCTTGGCAGGGAGTCCCGAAACCTCGATGGCGCCGGTAGAAAGTGCTTCCAGGGCTCGATGCTTGCTTGCCGTGTCCAGTCATACCAGCTGTACATGGGCATGTACTTGCGGGACCTGGCCAAGGAGTTGGCCGGGTTCTCTGCTGGTCTCTCCGGGGAACCCTTGCAGAGATTTAAGTCCTTGTCCTCGGCGATTCGGGACTGCTCGAAGTTCATGTCCCTTGCCGAGGTGAAAACCTTTTTGGCAAGCCCATGACCGAGAAGGCCGCTCAGCTCGAAACAGAGCACCTTACACGGACAAGGCTATCTAGGAAGACCTCTGCCCCTTCTCATAAAAAGAAGGGCTCGGGTAAAAAGCCCTTTTACCCGAGGAAGGGCACTGCCTACAAACAGTACCCTCAATATCAGGCTGCCCAGGCTGCCCCTCAGGGTCAGCAGGCCAAGGGGCAGGGTAATGGGCCCCGTAGGCAGAGGACCTCCAAGCCTCCGGCCCCTGCTACCACTCAGCAGGGTTGGGGTTTTTGACTCCTTGAGCGTAGCCTCTCTCCATCCCTGCTCTCCCAACCCTGCACAGGAGGTCGCCTAGCCCTCTTTGCCCACCAGTGGCCCCTTATCACCCAGGACAGTTGGGTTTTGGACATAGTCCACAGGGGCTATGCACTGCATTTTCACCAACTGCCTCCTCCTCACTTTCCAGGGGAGCCTCCAAGGCCTCCCCTGCACACAGACCTTCTCCTTCAAGAGCTTCAAGGTCTGTTGGTGGACAGGGCGGTGGAGCCTGTGCCTCCCCACTTGCAAGGTCACGGATTATACTCCAGGTATTTCCTGATACCCAAAAGAACTGGTGGCCTTCGACCCATTCTGGACCTCAGGAACCTCAACAAGTTCCTAGAGAAAGAAAAGTTCAAGATGCTTACTCTTGGAACACTTCTGCCCTACCTCCAGCAGGGAGATTAGCTATGCTCCTTAGATCTAAAGGATGCGTACACTCACATCCTTATTCATCCAGACCACAGAAAGTACCTCAGGTTCATTGTGGGAGGAAACCATTATCAGTACAGAGTGCTGCCTTTCGGCCTCACCTCCGCTCCCAGGGTCTTTACCAAATGCCTGGCAGTGGTGGCGGCCTACCTGAGAAATCAGGGAATCTTTGTCTTCCCATATCTGGACGACTGGCTCATCAGAGGTCAGACATGCCAGGAGGCCAAACAGGCCACCCTCAGGACTATTGCTCTTCTTCAAGGCCTGGGATTTGTCATAAACTTCGCAAAGTCCACTTTGCTCCCCTCCCAGAACTTGGAGTTCATAGGGGCAAGGCTGGACTCTGTCCTGGCAAAAGCATTCTTGCCAGCAAACAGGGCCCAAAGACTGATGGACTTAGCAAATCAGTTTCTCAGAGGGTCAGTGGTCTCCGCCAGACTCTGCCTGAGGCTGCTTGGCCACATGGCTTCAACAGTACATGTGACCCCCAATGCCAGGCTCCATATGCGGCCTGCACAGTGGTGCCTTCAGACTCAGTGGTCACAAGCCACGGGCAGCCTCAGAGACAAGATCAGGCTGTCCAGACAATTTCTGAACTCCCTCAACTGGTGGCTGCATCTACCCAATCTTCTAAAGGGGGTGCCTTTTCAGATTCCTGCACCCACGGTGGTACTGACCACAGACGCCTCCCTGCAGGGCTGGGGAGCTCATTGTCTAGGCAAGTGCACCCAGGGCCTGTGGTCTCCTTGGGAAACTGCACAGCAGATCAATCTCCTCGAGCTCAGAGCTATTCGGTTAGCACTCAAAGCTTTCTCTCCTACCCTGGCTCATCAATCTGTCCTGGTTCAGACAGACAACCAGGTAGCCATGTTTTATGTGAACAAACAGGGTGGGACTGGGTCCAGAATCCTTTGTCGGGAGGCTCAGGACCTTTGTTCATTTGCCCTCAAGCACAACATGCTCCTCAAGGCTGTATACCTTTCAGGCCAGGACAACTACCTGGCAGACAGATTGAGCAGAATTCTGCAGCCCCACGAGTGGCAACTGCATCCTTCAGTAGTTCAGAAGATCTTCCTAAAATGGGGTCTCCCTCTGGTAGATCTCTTTGCCAGCCCCCTGAACAAGCAACTGCCGAAGTTCTGCTCCAGGCAACCGCATCCTCTGAGAATAGCAGCAGATGCTTTTCTGATTCCATGGTCTCAGGGCCTCCTGTATGTGTTTCCTCCCACGCCCTTGGTGGCCCGAACGCTTTTCAAAATTCTTCAGGACAAGGCCTCGGTACTGCTGGTGGCTCCCAGGTGGCCGAGACAGCCTTGGTTTCCTCTCCTGCTTCAACTGGCGGTGGATCCCCCACTGCCTCTGGGGTTGCAACCCGACCTTCTCTCTCAGGAGGAGGGTTCCCTTCTGCACCCCAATCTCAAAGCTCTCAATTTGATGGCCTGGAGGCTGCAAGGGTAGTCTTGGCTCCCTGGGGCCTACCTCAGGAAGTTGAGGAGGTTGTCCTAGCCTCTAGGAAACAGTCCACTAGGAAAACCTATGCTCTCAAATGTAAAAGGTTTTCTCTGTGGTGTCAGCTACGTATAGAGGATCCTTTCTCCTGTACTGTGCCAGTAGTGCTTCAGTACTTACTGCACTTATCAAATCAGGGACTTAAGTCCAATTCTGTTCGGGTCCACCTCTCAGCTCTAGCAGCTCACCACTCACTGGTGGAGGGACATTCTCTGTCAGGTCACCCCTTGGTGTCCCGCTTTCTCAGGGGCTTGCTTTTGCTCAAGCCTCCATTCCGTCCTCCTGCCCCTGAGTGGGAGCTGAATGTGGTCTTGCAGCAGCAGCTGACTCCCTACCTTTTGAGCCGATGGCTACTTGTCCGCTACGCTTCCTCTCCTGGAAGATGCTCTTCCTGATAGCCCTTACCTCGGCTAGGCGAGTGAGTGAGCTTCAAGCCCTGGTCTGTGATAGGCCTTACACCAGGATTTATAGGAACAGGGTAGTCCTTCGGACTCATCCAAAGTTCCTCCCTAAGGTTGTCTCCTCTTTCCACCTCAATCAGGAGGTGGTTCTTCCAACATTCTTCCCTAGGCCTCATGCAAGCCAGGCTGAAGCAGTCCTGCATACCCTGGACTGTAGGAGGGCCTTATCCTTCTACCTTGACCATACGCAGGGGCATAGAAGGGCTACTCAGCTCTTCGTATCCTTTGACCCCAATAAGTTGGGGTTGGCTGTGTCCAAGCGTACCTTGTCCATCTGGGTGGCCGACTGTATCACCTGGGCTTACAAGGCGGCTGACCTTCCTTTGCAGGATAGGGTCACGGCCCATCGTGTCAGGGCAATGGCTGCCTCAGTGGCTCATCTCCGCTCTGTGCCCTTGGTAGACATCTGCAGGGCTGCAACTTGGTCTTCAAGCCAGACTTTTGCGGTCCATTACTGTCTGTAGAGGGAGTCCCGTAGGGACAGTGCTTTTGGCCAAGCAGTACTCCGGAATCTCTTTGAGGTTTAGGCAACTCCTGCCCTCCTGCCCTCTGTTGGGCTACCGGTGGAGGTTGTGTCCTTGAAAAGCCTTTCTTTGCTGCTGAGACTAGAGGGAGTACTCTTGTTCAGCCTGGGTTCCTCGGTAGCCCAGAGCTAGGGAGTCATCCATATGTGAGGACTGACTTCCTGCTTGGTCCTGGAGAAAGAGTAGTTACTCACCTGTAACAGGTGTTCTCCAGGAGCAGCAGGAATCAGTCCTCACAACCCTCCCTCCTCCCCTTGGAGTTGCAGTTGTACATGGTTTATTTTTCATTTTTGTGTGCTGTTCTTAGCTATGTCATTTGACTGAGGTAAGATGGCACCTTTAGGCGGGAAGGCAACCGCTCATGCGTGCCTGCATTCCCAAAGGCTTTCATAGAAAGCTGGGGAAATGCTCTGCTGGGGCTTCATCGGCGCCGATGACACCCATATGTGAGGATTGATTCCTGCTGCTCCTGGAGAACACCTGTTACAGGTGAGTAACTACTCTTTCTTTTCCAGGACATAAGAAAAGCCCTTATTCTCCAGGAAAAAGCAGGAAGTCAGCCCTCACATATGGGTGACGGTTCTGATTGGAGCCCTTGTGAAAGCATCTCCCCAGCTTTCAAGGAAAGCCTTTGGGAGATGCTATCACGCATGTGTGGTCCTCTTCCCGCCCAAGGGTGTAATCTTACTCAGTCACCCTTTTTCCACAGAGCCCAAAAGACATCTGTCTTTTTTCCGCAGAAAAAGTTGATTAAATTGTGTGAGAAACTCTTTTTCTCTATGTGGTTGCAACCAGTCCCTTTCCCGCCTCCGAGCGCACTTGCCCCGGCATCGTGCCCCAGAACCATACTAGGTTGTTTTTCCCTGGCACAATTCTTGCCTTTTTCCATCCGCTGGCTGCTCCGAGGGTCTTTGATCTCACTGGGGTACTCTTTCCCCTAATGGCCAGCTGGTTCAAAAAGTGTGATCAGTGCACTAAAAACATGTCTCGTACCGACACACACGATTGCTGCCTCTGGTGTCTAGTGGCCGTCCACGACCCAGAGGTCTGCTCCCTCTGTAAAAAAATGTCTGTGAAGGCCATCCAGAAGCAGAAGCAGGACAACATCTTCCACAGGTTGGACTCTACCCCAGTATCCCTGGTAGCCAAGGCCCCATATGGGCCCTCAGTCACATAATGTCCCTACGGCACCCGACCGGGACCATGGACACTCTGACAAGGATTCCCCGGAGCGGGAACACAAAAAGAAGGAAAAATTCTCGAAGACCTCATCCCGGGACTCAGACACACCAGGCAAATCCCACGCCAGGTCCCACAGCCCACGGAGGGAACTCGAGATGTTAGAGTAGGAGCGGCCAGCCAGAGTTCCCTGAACAGACGTGGAGGCTTCCATCAACAGGTCCTGGACCCCCGAGGCCTGTCTCATCGAGGACTCCCTCTCACCGACACTGGACCCGGTGACCACGGTGTCCGCATCAAAGGCTGCACCTCCTTAGTGGGAAACCAGGATGTTGGCACTGGAGCATAGTCTCACTGCCTTCCTCGCTATGCAGCAAGCACTGATGCCTGGCAACGCCGGTGTGTCTGCTGAGACCACGAGGACCTTGTCACCGAGGACTCCCCTGATCTCCAAGTCAATCCTCGGTGAGGGTCTCTATCTCGCTTCCGCTCCTCGGGAGCAAGATCCTCCCCGGTGAGCACTCATAGCTCCGACCATGTAGCCACTGCTGGCCACTGGGCCTCCAACCCAGGTCCTGCACCACATGCCTGGTCAGCTGCTTAGTCCTTGTCATAAGGTAGCGCCATCAGAACCCATGTAAGTAGGGGATTGTGAGCAAAATGTAAGGGAAACTGACAGCTCAGGTTCACACATGGGGGAAGGTTGCTATGAGCAACAGATGAAAACAAAGCCACGTGGTGTTAGCGAACGCCCGAACAGAAAGGGAGCACAGAATTCATTAGAAAATGAAGAGCACCTGCATGGGGGCGGAGCCCAGGCTAACACCAATTTGAACGTACTTAAAAATCACTTACCGGGAGGTAGAGAGAGAACTGAAGGAGAAAGTGGAACTGAGAGAGAAGTAGTAGGAACTACAAGGGCTGTAGTTGGAACTACGGGAGAAACATTAGGAACTGCTGTGCTTGAGAGCAGTGTCCGTGGAGCTGTGAGGACGGAGCCAAGGGGATTATCCAGAGCACAGGAGGTTGGTGACTCTCAGAGAAGCTGTTGGGAACAGCAGTGCACAGCCTCTCAATATTCCCAGGAGCGTTGCTGTGAGGCAAGCAGAGAAGGCAGTCCAACAGCCAAGGCTTTAAGATATAAATTACCTAACACCAGAAATGCAGAAGGGGAAAACTTTTACCCTGAAGCACATTTGAATGAGTCAGAGAAACACCGTGGAAAAGGGGCTTCCAAGCAGAGCTGTGCTTATCCGAGAGAACAGGAAATAAGAGAGGTTTGCAATACCCTGACTTTCTATGCACATACCAGGAGCTCTGTAGTTCTCAGGAACCCAACTACAGGAAATACGGTAGTTACCCACGGGCCACTAGTACAGTGGGGGAGGAGAGTGTTTTAACTCCCCGACAAGAACCTTATAACTTTAACGGCAGTTGGGAGCCAGAAGTTTACTCAGATGAAGAGGAGATGCAGATTGAACCTCTTGAAGAATCCTTAGAGGAAAATGAGATGGATTGCACGTACACATTATCTGATTGTATAGCATCTCTATGTTAAAAGCAGCCAGAACTGTTTATGAGAAGAAACAGGTGCAAGAGTTCCGTGAGTAAAAGGAACTGTTTTCTGTTACTTTTTGTTCATGGTTTAATGCTGAAGAAAGCTAAGTTTTGTTGAAAGTATTTTTCTTTAATTGTGTTATCAGACGAAGGGTCTGACCTGCTTTAAGTTCCACTGTTATGAATCCACCCCGGACGGGGAATAAAGCCTGAGTTTAAACCTTACCCTCTGCTTCAACTACATTTCCTTGGCTAATGGTGAAAACTACAGGATCCAGAAGGCTTTTCTAAAGCCTTCATAGGAGCTCAAAAGCCATAAAAATACTGCCCCATCAAACGACCCAAGCCCTTGTAAGCCTCTGGGTATGTTAGTGGGTGACATCCTCCACTGACTACTCTGACTGAGGATGAGGCATTCCTGGAGATGCGGAAACACTGTGACCTCACATCGGACCCATCTCCCCCAATGTTGCGGTGTCTGTCTCCGCCCAAGGACACATCGTTCCTCGAGTTTGTCCAGAATATGTCTAAGACTTTGTCCTTCAACACTGAGTCGGAAGAAGATCCTCGTACGAAGAAACTCAAAATCCTCCAATACGAAGCCCCACCCAAGGAGGCCCTGATGGTTCCTGTCCCCGCCATCCTCGGGCGGCTCTTTCTTTGCATGTGGGAAACACCAGCATCGGTAGCCATAATTAGCCAATGCCTGGACACCATGTACAGAGTTCAGCGGGACCCCAGCTTCCGTAAGTCACAGCTGCCACACAACCTCCATGGTGATAGTCATCTATGCGCTGGCAGAAGAGCCAGAAGACATGCTCCTCTGTGACCATGTGTAGGGAGTCCTGCACCCTCAATGTCCTTGGCCGCAAATGTTACCAGGGCTCAATGCTGGCCTGCCGAATACAAGCTTACCAGTTGTATATCGGTATATATCTTTGGGACTTGACAAAGGAACTTGCAGGTTTCTCAGTGGGCCTTGGAGGGGATCACCTTCAATAGTTCCAAACCCTCACGAAGTCCATCAGGGAGTACTCAAAGTATATGTCTCGAGCTGCCTATGACGACTTTGAGTCAAACGCGAGGGTAGCTGCTGTGGGTATAGGCGCTTGATGCCAGGCAGGCATCTGACCTCAAGCAATGGGTCCAGGAGAAGTTCCTTGATGTCCTCTGCCTTGCTGAAAACCTATTCAGCAAGCCGATGGAGGAGAAGGCGGCGGAGATCGAGACAGAGTACCTCACAAGGACTTGGCTCTCCAGGAAGATCTCCTCCCTCCCTAAGAAGAAACTACCGGGGAAGAGAACCCCATTCCAGAGAAAAGGCCAACCTTACCGAGGCTACCCCCACTATTACACTCCCCAGACTTAACAGAGCAAGGGAGCGGGCCAGGGCCCTCGCAAGCTTAAGGACTCCAAGTCCCAAACCCTGGCTCCTGCCCAGCCAGGGACGGATTTTTGATTCCCTGAGCCTTCTCTTCAACTTTGAAGACAACTATTTAAGGCATGGAAAAGCCAACTAGTGGCTTTAAAAAATGTACAAAGCGTGCCAGTACCATATCAGTCACTAATAAACGTGACTGGTGTTTCAAATGTTTGGGCCCTGACCATCAACCCAAATCTTGTCCTTTGTGTCAACAAATGACAAAAAGAAGCCTAAACAACTGATCCAACAAGAATGGATCATTGTTCGTCTTAGACTCTGTTTCAGTGGTTTCAACTTCATAGAGGGCATCGATTTCTTTGCATGGGTCTCAGATATCTTCAAAGTTCAAACATAAGAGTAAGTCAAAGTCTTTGGCCGTTCCCAGGTCATCAGCATCGGCAACGAAGTCTGATGCCAAAACCAAGGAGAAGTTCCAGCATAAGCATCATGACTCCCCTAGAGATGCTTCCAATGCAAACCAGCAGCCAAATAGCCCCAGCGGGAGGATCTGTCCTCCAAAGCACAGGAGGGGCTCCGGAATGCTCCCGAGGCATCGACCTCCAGAGCTACCAGTTCCATGTTCTGAGATGGTGGCTGAAAGCCCCGTAGGTGACTCCACCCAGACATCGGCCATCTCCCTGGACCAGTGCATGCTGGCTCTCGAGAGGAGTTTGGCCACACTCCTGGCAGCCTTGGTACCCATAACATCAAGAACTCCAGGAGTGCAGGCGTCCACACCAAGCATACTGTCAGTGGCATCAGACCTGATGTCGGCTCTCGAACCGACATCATTGGAATCCCAAGGCCGATACCTGAGCTGGAACCGACCCCCGGCACCCAACAGTCTCAAACTGCCATGGCTCTCAATTCCGATACCTCAGAGCATCGGTATCTGCATCGACCCTTGATGTCCAAGAAGCATCATGGTCAAACCCAAGACTTCCGATACTTCGATTTCCTGCCAGACTCTGATTCCAGTTCGTCAGAATCTGATGAAGGTTCACTCGATTACTGAGAACTCCCAGACATCCCTTCAGACCCTTCGCCACCTCAGGAACGGCATCGGTCCCCACCAGAAGACATGGGCATGTTTCTAAAGGATGTCACCAGGGATCTGGAGACTTTCACCCTCCTGCTTCCTGACGATAAGTGGAGTGCATTCCAGACACTCATCAAGCAAGGCCAAAATACTTCTAAGTTTCTTATCAGAGCCTCTTTTGATGCCTTTGAATCAACAAGCAGAGCTTCACTGGGGGCTTACAGAATGGCCAGGTTGCAGGCATCAGATCTCAAGCAATGGGTCCAGGATAAACTGGTTAATATCCCATATACTGGAGAAACCCTTTTGGTAAGGTCTGGAGGGAAAAGGTGGGAGAGACTGAGACAAATGATCTCACCCTGAAACACCTGTCCAGGAATACAGCTGACCCATCCAAGAGGAAGGCTCCTCCCAAGAAGTCTTTCTATTCTAAGAAGAAGAGATACTATCCTTCTTACCCACCTAAAGCTGCCTATCAGCATCCTCAGCAGAGACAGCAGGGCCTTCGCCAACCAAGGAAGCCCAAGGCTCCTAACCCGTAACCAGTTGCACAGGCAGAACCTGCACCTGTTTTTTGACTCTTTCCTAGAGAGCATTGCCAATCTGCCTCTAGATGGTCCCCAGCCCCTCTTCATAGCAGGCAAACTCTGTCACTATGCCCACAGGTGGCACCTCATAACATCCAAGCAGTGGACACTTCAGATTATCCAAAGGGATTATCAGTTCTCTTTGAAACCTTATCCCCCACTGGCTTCACAGGGGATTATCTCACCCAACCCCTTCAAAACACTATCCTAAGAGAAGAGGATGTCTCGGTACCAATGTTCCCTCTAATTTTCTGTAGGCTGTGTGCGCATAAAATATCAGCTGTGCAGCTTTTGAAGGAAGGTTAAATATTTGTGCGCCACATAACGACACTCGGAGTTATATACTTTAAAATTTGACTACACGTCAGAATACAGTATGTACACCACATTGATTGCACTAGAAAATATTGTAGAACTTGTGAAAACCATAAATACACAACAACTTTTCAATTTTAAGAACGTCTGTGTTGTTTTCTATCAGAATCAGAACCGTAATTTTTGTGCGCTCTGTTGTAAAGTATGTGCGCTCACTCGGCGAGGTGTGTGCGCGCGCACACGCGCACAGCTTAGAGGGAACAGTGCTCGGTACCATAGAGAGAGTTTCTCCTCCTCAAGAAAGGATGGGCTTCTACTCTCCGTATTTTCTCATTCCAAAGAAAATAAGAGGATTCAGGCCCATCTTGGATCTCAGAGACCTAAACAAGTTCCTGGTCCAAGAAAAATTCAAAATGGCTTCCCTAGGAACTCTTCTTCCATATCCCCAGAGACTAGATTGGGTATGTTCTCTAGACCTAAAAGAGGCGTACATGCATTTACTAATCCATCCATTGCACAGAGAGTATCTGCGCTTCATGTTGCAAGGGAACCATTATCAATACCGGGTTCTCTCCTTCGGTTAAGCCTGTGCCCCAAGGGTCGTCTTCAAATGCATGGCAGTAGTCCCTGCCTACCTACGCACCTTGGGCATATGAGCCTTCCCTCACTTAGATGACTAGCTGATCAGGGGAGACTCTCTCTTCATCGTACCATCATGGTGCTTCAACACCTGGAAATTGTCATAAACTTTCCAAAGTCTCACCTTGCTCCAACCCACGACTGGAGTTCATTGGAGTGCTCTTAGATATCCAACAGGCCTGAGCTTTCCTCCCACAGGATTGCTGTGCCTGCCTCATGGAGCTGGCAAGAGGGATACACGAGCAAAGCCGAGTATCAGCTCGAGAGATGTTAAAGCTACTAGGATACATGGCCGCCACAGTCCATGTCATCCCCTACGTTCAATTACACATGCAACAAGTGCAGTGTACTTTGTCTTCCCAGTGGACGCAAGCGAAGGGTAGACTCGGAGACAAGATTCACATCACCCCTTGACTGATCAAATCCCTTCAGTGGTGGTGTCTCCCACAGAACCTACTCATTGGATCACCTTTTCAGATGACTCCACCTCGATGCACCCTGATGACAGATGCTTCCAAGCTGGTGGGCACATCTGATTGACCTCGCCACACAAGGACTGTGGACCCAACAGGAATCTGCTCTACAGATCAACCTGCTAGAACTATGGGCACTGACAAATGCTCTTTGGGTTTTTCATTCCCAACTTTCGGGGCAACCTATTCTAGTCAGGACGGACAACCAAGATGCCATGTTCTACGTGAACAAACAGGGGGGAACGGGGTCCTGCCCCCTCTGTGAGGAAGCAATCTGCCTATGGCCCTTTGCCATCTCTCACTGCATTTATCTTAGAGTGGTGTGCTCAGTGTCCTTGCAGACAAGCTAAGCCGTATCCTTCGTCCACATGAATGGATCTTGCATTGGGAGATAGCTGCTTGGATCTTCCATTCATGGGGAATTCCTCTCATTGATCTTTTTGGCACTCCACAAAAAACACAGCTTCTATGCTCCTGCTGCAGGATTCTATCATTGCACTGACAGGCACCAGATGCCTTCTTTCTCCAATGGGGACAGGGACTACTTTACGCAATCTCCAGGAACAAGCAGGAATGTAGTCCTCACATATGGGTATCGTCGGTACCAACGGAGCCTGCGCAGGAACGCTCCACAGCGTCCAATAGGAAAGCTTTTGGGAGTATCCCACAGCGCCTGCGTGCTGCCTTCCCGCCTTTCCCAACTGTCCCTCTCCAGTTCTTCGTTTTCTGCGGAGCCAACAGGTCGCACATCCTGTCACTGCAGAAAAAAATCCCTTTTCTTCTTTTTTGTGGTCGCGTCTGCCTTCCCTCAACGCTACACCGGTACCGCCGGTTCTTCTTTCTTTTCTTCTTTAAAAAAAAAAACAAAAAACTTTCTTCTGGAGTCTTTCCAGTAATTTTCTCCTCAGGTGCCACGTGCCATTTTGGGCACTAGGCCCAACTTTTTCCTTCAAAATGGAAAAACCCGCTAAGTGTGGCAGTACCATCTCCATCACCGACACCCATGAGTGGTGCCTCAAATGTTTAGGTCCTGACCACTCTATTTCTGAGTGTGTTGCCTGTGGGATGATGTCGAAAAGGGGCCGGCAAAACCAAGCTGCTAAACTTAGCACCCTTTTTCCTTCCGATGCAGTTTTCATGGCATCGACGTCCTTCCAGGGCTTCGTTTTCCTCCCATGGATCTCAGGTAACTAAACATAAATCTAGCCGGTCCTCAAAGGGTAGATCTCCTTCTAGACATCACGATGCCTCTGGCGTTGCCCTTGACTGCCACTACTGTCCATTCCCTTCCAGTCCCCCTCCTTCCCCACTGACCAGTCCCTTCTAGTACAAATACCATGGCAGCCCCTCTCAAATCCACTCCCTTCCAGTTCCATTCTCCCATCCCCTCGTATCAGCCCATTTGTAGCCTTAGCCCCCAGTTTTCTTCCAGGGCCAGCAGCTCTATCTTCCCCTCCCCACAATCGGCCCATTCCCAGTCGAAGCCCCCCAATCAGTTCGCTTCCCTCTCAACCCCATTACCAGTGCTAGTCCCCCCTCAACCCCATTACCAGTGCTAGCCTCCCCTAATCAGCCCAATACCAGTCCTACCCCCCATCAGCTCATTACCAATCCTAGCCTCCTATAATCAGCCCATTTCCAGTCCTAACCTCCCCGATCAGCTCATTTCCGATGCTAGCCCCCCATCAGTCCATTACCAGTCCTACCCCCCTATCAGCACATTATCAGTCCCAGCCCCCCCTTGATCAGTCCATTCCCAGTCCTAGCCTTCCCTAATCAACCCATTACCAGTCCTAGCCCACCCCCCCATCTGCCCATTATAATCCTAACCCGCACTGTCTCTCCCCTCTGTCCAGCATTTATCCCCGTTTGTCCAGTATGTCCCCCTGTCACTTCCCTTTGTCCATGTCAGCCCCCCTCCCTCCCTCCCTCCCTCCCTCCGTCCATGTCAGCCCCCCTCTGTCCATGTCAGCCCCCCTCCTCCATCCATCCATCAATGTCAGCCACTCCTCCCTGCCTCTCTCCATGTAACCCCCCCTCTGTCCATGTCAGCCCCCCTCCTCCATCCATCCATCAACGTCAGCCACCTCTCCCTCCCTCCCTCCATCTCTTATTGTCAGCTCTCCCCTCCCTCTCTCCATGTCAGCCCCCTCCGTCAATGTCAGCCCCCTCCCTCCCTCCATCAATGTCAGCCCCCCTCCCTCACTCCCTCCATCCCTCCATGTCATCCTTCCCCTCCCTCCATCCATGTCAGCCCCCTCTGTCCATGTCAGCCTCCCTCCCTCCTTCCCTCATGTCAGCCCTGTTGCAGGTTCCCTTCCCCCTCCTCCCCTCTCCCTGTCTGCCTGCTGCTGCCCTTCTGTTCTTCTACTGCCGCGGCTCCCTGTCTCTTAGGGAACCGCGGCTATGCCTGTAAAACCGTTGCGGAGCCTTCCTGGCTCTCGACGGGCTCCGCGCAGCATTGTCCCGCCTCCAAAGGAAGTGGTAAACAACTTTCTTTGGAGGCGGGACAATGCTGCACGGAGCCCGTCAAGAGACAGGAAGGCTCCGCAGTGGTTTTACAGGCATAGCTGTGGTTCCCTAAGAGGCAGGTAGCCGCGGCTGCATTAGAAGGGACTGGGAGGCAATGAGTTTGCCGCTGCCGAGAAGCGGACTTGTCAGCGGCAGCAACTTGTGCGTTTTTTTTTTTTAACAGTGGATTGAGGCGACCCCCGTGGGGGTCGTGACCTACAGGTTGAGAACCGCTGACCTAGACAAAGAAAGACAAAAGCCGCTAAGCCTCAACCAGCTCAGCAGACTCAGCCTCCACAGGGGCTTTGACTACTATTTAGAAGGAACTTTGCCTTCCTGGCCCTGAACGGCCCAGAACCCTCCACCATCCCAGGAAGATTATGTCATTTTGCCCCCAGATCGGGTCAGATAACAGCAGAAAATTGGACTCTGTCTATTGTAAGAGAGGGGTACAAGCCTCATTTCCTCAGCATGCCCCCTCCTACAATCGTAAGACAGTTAAATTCTCAGACCTCTCTCAGCGACCATTTAGGGCAAGAGGTCGCTGTGCTCCTTGCTCAATGGGCAATAGAAGAGGTACCCATTCCCCAACGGGGTACAGGGTTTTACTCCCCCTATTTCCTTATTCCAAAGAAAACAGGAGGACACAGACCCATTTTAGACCTCAGAGAATTGAACAAATTCCTGTTCAAAGAGAAATTCAAAATGATTTCTCGAGGAACTCTGCTGCCATACCTTCAGAGTCAGGACTGGCTTTGTTCTCTAGATCTCAAGGATGCGTACACTCATGTTCTCATCCATCCAACTCACCGAAAGTTCCTTCACTTTCTGTTTCAAGGGAAGCACTACCAATACAGGGTTCTTCCTTTTGGCCTGGCCTCTGCCCCAAGGGTGTTCACAAAATGCATGGCTGTGGTGGCAGCATTTCTCCGCACCCTAGGAATATTCGTCTTCCCTTACTTAGACGACTGGCTCATTCAAGCCCCTTCAGAGCCAGAGGCCAGGGTTTATTTATTTATGCTCATTTTTATACCGCTCCTTCCAGTGATCAGCAGCGGTTTACATTTTAACATTCAGTTCTGCAAAGGATAGCAGTTACATATAACAATAACAAAAGTCAAACTATGTACATGTCAAGGATAGCATAGTGATTCGCAAAAAACTCAAAACTATTTACATATTGGAGAACATGTATGTTCGGTTAACTATGTACTAAATTTACAATGGCATAGAATGTGAGTTTCACATGTCTAATGGGTTTACAATTTAATATAGTCATGGTGTGTTTGGTGTGTCATATGATGATGAGATTGCATGAGGTCCATCATGATATGGACTTCTATTTGAATACTATTTTGATTTAAGTTACGTCTGACAGATTGTAATATTCTTGGAATAGGTGAGTTTTTTGAGTTTTTTGCGGAAGGATTGGAGGTCCATTTTGGCTCTTAGAGTGTCGGGGAGTTTGTTCCATTATGTGGGGGCTATGTATGTGAATGCTCTATTGCTAGTATTCATTTTTACTTTGCGTACAGAGATTGGGATTTGTAAAGTGTTTAGATTGTGTGTACGTCTTTTTCTGTCAGGGGGTTGTACTTTAATGAGTGTGGCAAGGAAAGATGGGGCGATATTATGTATTAACATGAATGTTGTAATTATTATTTTGTATCTGATGCGTGCTTGGATAGGTAGCCAGTGGAGTTCTCGTAGAATAGGTGTGATGTGGTCAGAAATTCGTATATTCATTAATTTCTCCAGGACCAAGCAGGAAGTCAGTCCTCACATATGGGTGACATCGACGCCGATGGAGCCCCCATGCAGAGCATTTCCCCAGCTTTCTAAGAAAGCCTTTGGGAATACATCCACGCATGCGCGATCCCCTTCCCGCCCAAAGGTGCCATCTTGCTCAGTCTTTCTTTTTCCGTGGAGCCCAACGGAGTCTGTCCTTGTCACCCGGAAAAGTTGGTTCCTTATCGGTCCTACAGTTCAGTCCTCCACCACTGGGTAGTGCACCTCCTCCTGCAACATGGAGACTGGACAAGTCAAACTTGTGACATCACCGGGTATATCCTGCTGGTCTTCTCCCATGATCCCCCAGTGTGTCCAGTCTCCATGCAGCATGAGGACGTAGTGAGCCTAGGTGCTGGGCTCACTTGAGAAGCAGTTTAGGAGCAGTTAGTCAGGATTTGATTTACCTTGCATTTCTTTTGCCCTTCTTTAGGTGTAATCCTGTAAATTGAATTCATTTTCATTTAATTTCATTTACTTTTACTTTATTTATTTTCACCTAGTCTGCCTTAGTGTAAAGAGGGGTTCTGTCCCTTTTCAAAGTTCACGCTGCCAGCTAGCCTCTCTGCTTGGGATTCTTCGGTCTCTGTGCCCGGTGATGATCTCTCCCCCAGGACTGTACGGGGGAGAGCTCTGTGGAACACCTGCATTTTGGCAGTGTCCATGCGGCAGATTCCCATCGCGGCGGGAGCCTCAGGCCGTTCGAGGTTCTTTAGCCGGTGGGCCGGGGCTCGCAGCGTCTGCTACTTCTGGTGGCGCGAGGCAGCAGCGTGTCTGGACAGCTCTTCACCCCGCAGCTACAGCGGGGTAACTGCTGCATCCCGATGCCACAAGGGAGTCTCTCGAGTCCGCATGGAGGGGCTCTGAGCTCTTGCCGCCTCTGTGGTGTTTGGCGCCAAACGGGCCTGCTTCGGATTGGCGCCATTTTCTCGGCAGGGCTGAGGCCTCGTGGCGGAGAGCGGAGCAGCCCCGCGTTTGAGCAGACGACGCTGTTCCACGCGGCTACACCCAGATAAGGACTTCCTTTTGCTGTTACTTTTAATTTTAATTCTAACTTTAATTTCCTTTTAATTTTAATTTCCTTTTAATTTCATGATAGTTTATAGTTCTTTGAATGCAATGTGATTGGTTTGGGTTTTACTTCTTTGGGGGTGCCTTTACCTTTGTCTGCATTCTGGCGGTTAGCGACGTCTGTCAGCAGCAGGTTTCCGTGCTAGGATTTGGCCATTCAGGGTCATCGGCGGCACAACCACCTACAAATTGAGCCCTTTCTGAAATTGTCATTTACATAAGGATGCTATTTCCATGTTTATACGCTTGGAAATTGTGCAGACAGCCTCTAAATGTCGTTATGCCATCTGCAAATTTGATCGCCATGCTTGCTGATCTCTTTTCCAGATCATTTCAGTGCAGTAGATGTTACCAGATGCCAGTTCCAGTGCAGATCCCGAGACATTCCACTATTTACGGGTCTCCTGTGAGAAAACTGGCCTTTTAGTCCTATTGTGTTCCTGTTTTTGATCCATTTCCCATTCTATAATAGCACATCATCTCCTTCCTCAGGAGAAGTTCATAAGGGGCTTTGTCAAGTACCTTCTAAAACATCCAGATACATATCATTTGGCTTACTCACATGTTTATTAACCCTTTGAAAAGACAGCTTGGTGCTGCTTTTCAGAACAAGTTCTATCATTTAACTGGCACTGAAAGATTCATTGGTCTGTAGTTTCCAAGATCGCCTTTGAAGCTCTTTAAAAAAAAAAAAAAAAAATTAGTGTTACATTAGTAACTCTTCAATCTTTAGAGATCATTAATACTAATGTTATGATTGAGCCTGGCTGATATTATGAATGATCACTATTAGACAAAAATTAGCTAGGTTAAGACACTTTGATTTGGTTTTCTGCACTGTGTTATCAGAGCGCAGCTTGCCCATTTGGCGGGAACACTGCCCATCTGGGCCATCTGGGGAAAGGCCCCTGCTGGGGATCGTGAGAAGTGTTGCTGGATGGCACAGTCCGGGGCTTAGTGTTCCAGGGTCCTGGAAGGGTTGATAGCGGCAGTCAGGCCTCCCTGTCTTTGCTATGACGGTCACCTAGGTTCAAGCGTCCTGTGTTTTGGGTGACAGGAGTGGGACACCTGGACATGTGGTGCTGGATGTTGGATAGGCTCATACTTCTTAGGTGCACTCTCCTTGAGTGCGTCTGCATGTCCGTGTTCCGTCTGTGATCTCATGCTCAGGTGATTGTTGCAGCAATGACAGAGATCGCTTGGGATATCGTGAGCGGGGTTGTCATGGTGTTGCATGGGGTTGCCAATGCAAGACGGGGCCATCCTGAGGAGTTTGGGCCTCAGTCATCAGCTTTCCCTTCGATGGCCCGGCTGTCCAGGAGGCACCCCTCCAGATCCGCCGGTCCAGTTCTTCTCTGCCTCTTCTCAATGTGGGCAGGGGGGCTGGCAGATCTGGAAATTCACGTCCACTGCACGTTCTACTGTTTTACCTCTGTCTTGAGGTTCTGAGGTCATATTCCCAATCATTTGTTTGGTGGGGTGCTGCTGTCTGTTGTGCAAGACAAGGTGGTCAACAGTCGGAGGCTGTCGTCTATTCCCCTTACCCCTGAAGGTGCTCACAATTTAAGTTTTTTGTACCTGCGGAGGTGTATGTTGTTAAAGGCTAGCAGGTGCACCTGTGGGACCAGAATCCTCGGTTCTTCCGACCTTCCGTTGAGGTGCGCGTGTGGGGTTTACTCCCTTGGTCGGCTAGCAACTTGCTTCACCCATTGGGCCTTCCCTTTCCTCAAGGCATCGTTGCGTCCCACTTCTTCGTGGGGGCTTGCCGCAGGGCCTGGAGTTATGCTCAGCCGGTTCCAGCCAGGGCTGAGTCCTTGGGGGGAGGCTCCGATCCTAACGATACAGGGAGTGCTGGGATCCGTTCAACCAGGTTCCTTCGGGCCCAGCGTACGTCGTCTTTTGCTGGCCGGTTTAGGTCTTCGGGTCGTGGCGGTGCTCCGAGAAGACCAGTAGGCTGCACAGTGCTTGTCTTGGAGCAAGCGCGGGATATCTGTAGGTTCATATTCAAAGCCGTCCGGTTACATGTCCCTCCATTGTGGAATGCTGTACTAGTAGGCATACTTCATATCTGGGCTTACAAGTTGGCTTCCGCGCTGCTCGGCATCAGCCAAGGTGACTGCCGGTTTAGGCTGTGGAGTCAGCCTGGAGGAGGGGCCTTGCATTCTCTGGACAATGCCCTGTTCGGTTGTGTGCCTTGTGGCCCTTATGGAGTTGTAAAAAGGAAAAAAAAAAAAAGAATAATCAAACAGGAAAGCCTTCCTAATTGTCCCCACTTCTTTTTTATAAGGTTCTGTCCCTTTCTTCCGGGAGCTTGGCCGGAGCGTGGTTAGACTCAGCTGCATTTTGGGGATCCTTTAGGTACAAGGCGTTTTAGTGTACGCAGCACGCCCAGTGTTCCATCGTCTGACTGGAACGGTACGCGGTAGTCAGCCGTGGCAGGCGTTCACGGACATGGTAGCGGATCGAGCGCTGTAGGTGCTGTCTGAGATCTCCGGGATGGTGGCCTATTTCGATCGGCAGGGTGGAGTCGGTCGGGTGGTCAGGGTGGCCCGAGCGAAGGGACAGCGTGCGCGGTTGAAGCCTTGGCGGCCTGCGTTTTGGTGGGGACACTGTGGTGGCGAATGTCCTTAGTGGGGTCCGAGTGTTTGCCGGAGGAGTGAGATTGCATCAGGCAGTGTGCGTGCCGCGTGTGCTCAGATGCGGTCAGCCCATATTGGACCTCATGGCGACCTGTCAGTCTGCGGCGACGGGTCGATGTTTAGCAGAGGACATATGAGGCTACTGGATAGCGTCGACGCATTAGTACGGGGCCGTGGCCCGGTCCATTCTATGCCTTTCAGAGGTCATAGTGGTGGAAATGGCCGACTGGGTCTGGTTGCTAAGATATGTGCTCTTCATTAGTCAGTGGGGACCATTACCAGTGTATTCTGCAACATTTGCGTGAGCTTGCATAATCTTTACTTGCAACCAATCGAAATAACTGTCCGAAACCAGTTGATGCAGTCACTACTTAAATTTGCCTCGCTTGACAGTAAAAAAAAAAAAAAAAAGACATATTTATTTTATACCGATAGGTCACTCACAGCATATTTGGCGATTCCTCGTCCTGGTGTTAATCATGCAGATAATTTCTGCTCTAGTTGTGGTGATGTGACTTTTACATCACAAAAATGGCATATGACTGTGGCGGTTCAGAAAGCCTACAATTTATATTTTGGCTGCAGAATAAAAGATCAGGATAAAAGCTAGGCGCCACACATATGCTGCAATACATGTGTAGCAGATCTCAGGCTGTGGATGGATGGGAAAAGACCATCAAAGTCTTTTGCGGTTCCAATGATCTGGAGAGGGCCCATGGATCACGTCGGCGATTGCTACTTCTGCATGGTTCCTCCAATTCCGGAGGGCATATCCAGGTGATGTAAGCGGTTGGCCTACTGGCATTGCGTCGTGGGCGTGGCTACCAGAGTCTCCTTTCTTTTTTGTCACACCATGTAAGACTCCACATCTTCTGGAACAACGCTGGACTCTGGGGCACTTGACACCCTCTTATATGCCCTTGGTGGATCACGCTTGGTTTATTGCAACTCATTGCTTAGCTGCATTCCACATTCTCAATTAAAAAGACTCCAACTGGTCCAGGACATAGCTGTAGAGCTACTTTGTGTTGCAAAGAATAAAGCCCTTAAGAGGTGTGACAAATAGGGTGTTTGACGCTGGTGGTTTTTCCATTTCCCTCATTTTGCTTCCCACCTCTGTCTGGATGGACCTCGGTTCCGTTCTCCCTCGTGGAATCCGGCTGTGCCTGTCTAGTTGTCGGTTTGGGACTTACGCAAGAACACTTTGCTTGTAACCTGCGTTCCTTGGAACTTAGGTGAGGTTCCGTCGCTTTCTGGGAGGTCTCTTCGCTGCCTGTCCCTCCGTGGAGGCGGGTTCTGCGGGAGAGCAGCGGTTGCTAACACTTGACACCCTGGTGGGGTCGAGAGCCAAGGGGGAGCTCAAGCGGATTTTTCAGGCGGAGCTCCGGTAGCCGCCTCAGTAGGTCTGTTTCTAGGGCGTTCAGTGTGTTTGCGATGGCGAGTTTGTCTTTCTGAAGCACTAGCGCTGCTTGGGGCAGAGTTCTGTGCTGTTTTCACCAGTGAAGAGGATCCAAGTGGGCTCTCGGTCGTGTCTTCCTGGTTGGCTTACCGCCTGTTGATGTGAGGAGCGGGCTGGGGTCGGTGCCTGCTCTGTTCGTTTAGGGGCCGAGCCGACTGGATAGGTCCCTCCCAATGATTACTGCTCTGGTACATCCCAGTGGTGGAGGACTGAACTGTAGGACCGATAAGGAAATGGAAATTACACTTACCTGGTAATTGATGTTCCTTGAGGGAGTACAGTTCAGTCCTCATTCCCGCCCGGGGATGGATGTTTCAGACGCGAGGCGTCAGTTCCGAGTATGCTTTCGGATCCTAGAGTCGGCAACGGGCTCTGATTGGCAGGTAATCGCGAGAGCAACCTTTTCTGCCTATACTCTTCCTTAGTTCTCCTTCCTTCTAGCTCTCTGTTTTCCGCTGTTTGGTGCGCAGGGGGACAGGGGCACGGAGGAGGGTGTTTTCGGCCTTTCTTTTTGGGGCCCTGTGATTTTAAAGTTGAAGTTTGAGCATAGCTTTGTATTTAGTACTTTAACTGGTTGTTTGTTTGCTCCTTTGAGTCTGCTTTGACAGTAGGTCACTGGGGGATCATGGGAGAAGACCAGCAGGATATACCCGGTGATGTCACAAGTTTGACTTGTCCAGTCTCCATGTTGCAGGAGGAGGTGCACTACCCAGTGGTGGAGGACTGAACTGTACTCCCTCAAGGAACATCAATTACCAGGTAAGTGTAACTTCCATATTTTTTTCTGCGATTCTCGCACCTCTTTTTTTCCGGTTCGACGCCAGTTCCCCTTCCTGCCCGGGTTCGGTATGCCGGTATCGACCTGATCTCTATTTTTTGGTTTTTTTGCCCTTCGTGGCATGGGTTCGCGCTCTTTTTTATTTTCCCTGGAGGGCCGGTCCTTTGACCTCGCAGGCCTCCAGTGGTTTTAAGAAGTGTGATCGTTATAAGAAACTCATGTCTCTTACCGACACACATGACTGCTGCCTGCGTTGCCTCGTGCCTGACCATGATCCCAGGGTCTTTGTCCCATGTGGCAAAATGTCCACCAAGGCACTCAGGAGCTAGCAGCATCAGAAGGAGAGGATTTTCTCGGACTCGGCCTCCGGACGGGCCCGGACCTCGTCAGAGGCCTCGACGTCTCGGGAGTCGGACCCCGAGCTTCGTCGGGTTCCTCTGAAAGGGGGTCCCCCAGTCGGGAGCATAAGAGGAAGAGAAAGCTCGTGAGTGCGGCATCGAAGGAAGTTTCTGGTTCCTCAAAGGCCAGCTCTCGGACCCCTGACCGCCGCCCCGGGTCCTTGGAGCTGGAGAAGCCAACTAAGGTATCCCGTGTAGAGCCGGAGTCTGTCGAGCATGTAAGTCCTTTTGTCCTCGAGGACTCTCCTCCTAGGGAGCCGACGTCGGGCCCGGTGCCGCCGGGGCCCGAGTCAGTGGCTGCTGAGTCTCCTGAGCTTGGACTCAGGCTGACAGCCGCGGAGTGCAGATCGTCTGCCTTCATGGATCAGCAGCGGGTGCTGATGGCCAGCCTGACTGGTGCATCTGCCCCGACCACCGGGACGTCGACGTCCAAGTCGACCCCGGAGACAGAGCTGGTTCTCGAAGCCATGAAGGCCCGAGTCCGGTCTCGGTCACGGTCTCCTTCGACCTCCCGTTTGGGACTGAGGGCATCGACGCCGATGGCCCCGGCGTTGGGGCGGGTGTTGCCGGAACCCGCGCGGTCGGAGCCCCTCGACTCTTCTTCGGATGAGTCTGCATGGGAGACGGAGGACGAGGAGTCCCCTGATACTTTTCGGATTCAGTGTGTCCCGACTGGACTCCTTGCAGGGCTGGGGTGCACATTGCCTCCGGAGGATACCCAGTTCTCGGAGTTCGTTAAGGACATGGCCAAAGCCTTGAATGTCCCTGCGGACCCCAAGGAGGAGCCTTGAGCCGAAGAGCTCGATGCCCGCCAGTATGACTCTCCCCCGAGGGAGGCCTTTACTGTGCTGGTTCCTCCGATGCTGGAACGGCTCCTCTTCCGAATGTGGGAGGCACCGGCCTCGGCGCCGGTTTTGAGCAAGTGGATCAATTCCATGTATCGAGTCCAGAAGAGCCCTGGTTTTCAGAAGGCGCAGCTGCCGCAACATTCTATGGTTGTGAAATCGGTCATGCATCGTCTGAAGAGCCAGAAGATGCACTCTGCGGTGCCCCCCGGCAGGGAGGCCCGAAGCCTAGATGCCATTGGCAGAAAGTGCTTCCAGGGCTCGATGCTTGCTTGCCGTGTCCAAGCCTACCAGCTGTACATGGGCATGTACTTGCGGGACCTGGCTAAAGAGGTAGCCGGATTCTCGGCTGGTCTCTCCAGGGAACCTTTTGCAGAGGTTCCAATCCTTGTCCTCGGGGGTCTGGGAATGCTCTAAATTCATCTCCCGGGCAGCCTACGATGGCTTCGAGGCTTCGGCCCGTGTAGCGGCGGCCAGCATCGCTGCTCGATGCCAGGCATGGCTACAGTCATCGGACCTCGAGCCATGGGTACAGGACAAGTTGGTCGATGTCCCATGCCGGGATGAAAACCTCTTCGGCAAGCCCATGGCTGAAAAGGCCGCTGAGCTTGAGACTGAGACTCTGACGAGGACAAGATTGTCCAGGAAAACTTCTGCCCCTTCTCATAAGAAGAAGGGCTCGGGGAAAAAGGCCTTTTACCCGAGGAAGGTGCCTGCCTACAAACCTTTCCCTCATTATCAGGCCTCCCCAGCTCCCCAGCAGGGTCAGCAGGCCAAGGGGCAGGGACATGGGCCCCGTAGGCAGAAAGCTCCCAAGCCTCCAGCTCCTGCTCCTACTCAGCAGAGAGGGGGCTTTTGATTCCCTCTGCATAGCCTCTCCACCCCTGCTGGCCCACCTCAGCACGGGGGGTCGCTTGGTCCTGTTTGCCCACCAGTGGCCACCCATCACAAGGGATGCTTCGGTACTGAGCATAGTCCAACAGGGCTATCTGCTCCATTTCAACCAGGTACCCCCTACCTACTTCCCAGGGGAGCCTCCACGGCCTCCTCTGCATCAGGAACTCCTTTTCCAGGAACTGCTAGGTCTGATTCAAGACAGGGCGGTAGAGCCTGTACCCCCACATTTGTGGGGACAGGGCTTCTACTCCCAGTACTTCCTAGTGCCAAAGCGGACTGGAGGTCTCCGGCCCATTCTGGACCTGAGAAATCTCAACAAGTTCTTGGAAAAAGAGAAGTTCAAGATGCTAACTCTTGGAACACTGCTGCCCTACCTCCAGCAGGGAGATTGGCTATGCTCCTTAGATCTAAAGGATGCGTACACTCACATCCTCATTCATCCAGACCACAGAAAGTACCTCAGGTTCGTGGTGGCAGGAAGCCATTTTCAGTACAGGGTACTGCCCTTTGGCCTAACCTCCGCCCCACAAGTTTTCACAAAGTGCCTAGCTGTGGTAGCGGCCTACTTGAGAAACCAGGGTATATTTGTCTTCCCCTACCTGGACGACTGGCTCATCAGGGGTCAGACCCTCCAGGAGGGCCAGGCAAGCCACCCTCCGTACTGTCTCTCTCCTTCAGCAACTAGGCTTTGTCATAAACTTCGCAAAGTCCACTTTGCTCCCCTCCCAGAACCTGGAGTTCATAGGGGCAAGGTTGGACTCCCTGCAAGCAAAGGCTTACTTGCCAGAGGACAGGATGGAAAGGCTGATGAGCTTGGCCAGTCAGTTCATAAGCAGCCCATTGGTTTCCGCCAGGCTTTGCCTACGGCTCCTAGGCCATATGGCATCGACAGTGCAAGTGACCCCCAATGCTCGCCTGCATATGCGGCCTGCACAGTGGTGTCTCAGAACTCAGTGGAGGCAGGCCACAGGGAACCTCAGAGACAGAGTAAGGGTGTCCAAACCCTTCCTGAACTCCCTGCAGTGGTGGCTACACTCCCCCAACCTGCTACAGGGGATTCCTTTTCAGGTACCTGTTCCCACAGTGGTACTCACAACCGATGCCTCCTTGCAGGGCTGGGGTGCACATTGCCTGGACAAGTGCACACAGGGCCTGTGGTCCCCATGGGAGGCCACTGAGCAGATCAATCTGCTAGAACTCAGGGCGATATGTTTAGCCCTCAAGGCCTTCGCCCATACTCTGGCCCACCAGGCTGTCTTGGTGCAGACCGACAACCAAGTGGCAATGTTTTATGTCAACAAGCAGGGGGGCACAGGGTCGAGGCTCCTGTGTCGGGAGACTCAGGCCCTCTGCTCCTTTGCCTTTCAACACAATATGCTGCTCAGGGCTGTCTATCTTCCTGGCCAGGAAAACTTTCTGGCAGACAGATTGAGCAGGGTTCTACAGCCTCACAAATGGCAACTGCACCCCTTAGTGGTCCAGACCATTTTTCTGAGGTGGGGACTCCCGTCTATCGACCTCTTTGCCAGTCCCCTGAACAGGCAGCTGCCCCAGTTCTGCTCCAGGCAGCCGCATCCCAAAAGATTGGCAGCGGATGCCTTCCTGATCTCATGGTCCCAGGGCCTACTGTATGCGTTCCCTCCCATGCCCCTGGTGGCTCGGGCCTTGTTCAAGATTCTAAGGGACAGGGTCCCCAGATGGCCAAGGCAACCCTGGTTCCCCCTCCTGTTACAGCTGGCAGTGGACACCCCTCTTCCTCTGGGGTCTCAACCCGATCTTCTTTCTCAGGATCGGGGATCCCTTCTGTACCCCAATCTCAAAGCTCTCAATTTGATGCCCTGGAAGCTGCAAGGGTAGTGCTGGCTCCCCTCAGGAAGTCGAAGAGGTTGTCTGAGCTTCAAGGAAGCAATCCACCCGAAAGACCTATGCCCTGAAATGGAGGAGGTTCTCCCTGTGGTGTGATCAGCGCCAGGAGAACCCCTTCTCCTGTCCTGTGCCAGTGGTGCTTCAGTACCTGCTGCACTTGTCTAATCAGGGTCTTAAGTCAAATTCAGTTAGGGTACACCTCTCTGCTCTGGCAGCCCACCACTCATTGGTGGAGGGGCACTCTTTGTCGGTTCACCCCCTGGTGGCCAGGTTCTTCAGAGGCTTGCTCCTGCTAAAGCCTCCTCTCCGTCCACCTGCCCCTGAGTGGGAGCTGAATGTGGTTTTGCAACAGCTTCCCACCCTTTGAGCCGATGGCTACGTGCCCTTTGCGCTTCCTTTCTTGGAAGATTCTCTTCCTAGTGGCACTGACTTCGGCCAGGCGAGTGAGTGAACTTCAGGCCCTGGTCTGTGACAGACCATACACCCATTTCTATAAGAAAAGGGTGGTCCTTAGGACTCATCCTAAGTTCCTACCGAAGGTGGTCTCCTCCTACCACCTCAACCAGGAGGTGGTTCTTCCCACATTCTTCCCTAGGCCCCATGCAAGCAGGGCTGAGGAAGTCCTCCACACCTTGGACTGTAGAAGGGCCTTGTCTTTCTACCTGGAGCGTACTAAGGGTCATAGAAGGGCTACTCAGCTCTTCGTCTCCTTTGACCCGAACAACTTTGGGGTTCCTGTCTCCAAGCGTACCTTGTCCATATGGGTGGCGGACTGTATCACCTGGGCTTACAGGGCAGCAGACCTTCCCTTGCGGGGTCGAGTTACAGCCCACCGTGTCCGGGCCATGGCTGCATCAGTAGCTCATCTCCGCTCTGTACCGTTGGCAGACATCTGTAGGGCTGCAACTTGGTCCTCAAGCCAGACTTTTGCAGCCCATTACTGCCTGGAGAGGGAGTCCCGTAGAGACAGTGCTTTTGGTCAGGCAGTACTCCGGAATCTCTTTGAGGTTTAGGCAACTCCTACCATCCTGCCCTCTTGTTGGGCTACCGAGGGGTTCTGGTCTCAGTGAAATTCTTTCCTTCATGCTACGGCTTCACAGAGGGAGTTTCTTTTTCAGCCTGGGTTCCTGGTAGCCCAGAGCTAGGGAGTCACCCATATGTGAGGACTGACTTCCTGCTTGGTCCTGGAGAAAGAGTAGTTACTCACCTATAACAGGTGTTCTCCAGGAGCAGCAGGAATCAGTCCTCACAACCCTCCCTCCTCCCCTGGGAGTTGCAGTTGTACATAGTTCATTTGTTTTTTTTGTGCTGTCTTTTTAGCTATGTCATCTGACTGAGCAAGATGCCACCTTTGGGCGGGAAGGGGACCGCGCATGCGTGGATGTATTCCCAAAGGCTTTCTTAGAAAGCTGGGGAAATGCTCCACATGGGGGCTCCATCGACGTCGATGTCACCCATATGTGAGGACTGATTCCTGCTTGTTACAGGTGAGTAACTACTCTATATGACGGCAGATAAAGATTAGTATGGTCCATCTAGTTCTGCCCAGCAAGGCGGTAAGAATAGGTGCACCTTCCACTCCATGCAGGTCACCCCTCCCAATGCCTTTGTTTAGGGCTGTACCCACTGCTCCATGTAGGTCACCCCTATTTGTTGAGATATAAGAGATAGTTATGTTAATTTTGATTTTATCCTGTTGCCATAAGGGGATCCACTGTGTCTGTCCCATGCCATTTTGAATTCTGTCACTATATTTGCCCCCACCACTTCCATCGGGAGGGCATTCCAAGCATCCACCACCCTTTCAGTGAAAAAGTATTTCCTGACATTGCCTTTCAGTTTGCCCCCTTGCAGATTCGTGTTATGCCCTTTAGTTTTACAGCTTCCCTGTCTTTGGAAGAGGTTTGTTTGTTCATTAAATTGTTCACTGTACCTATTGCTTTTGGCAAAGAACAATGTTAACAATATTTTAGCTTTTTCTGTGTTTTTCCTTATAGTTGTTCAATGCTTTTTCATTTGGGATTTTACAGCCACATGTACCAGTTTGACTATGGACATAAGCATTATTTTCGGGCGCGGAAGGAAACTGAGGAGGCTTATATGGTCCAGCTCGCAGACAGGTAAATACCATCTGGCCTTAGAATATCCCTTACCTCTTTATTTCATGCACATCCCACTGTCTCATCCTTCCACATCAAAAATTTAATTAAATGTAATATAGTCTGCTAGACCCCAGTAAAATGCAAAACAATTCAAATACAAAAGCAAAATAAGATTAACAAATATACAAACATCCAAATCAATTCAATTTAATCATTAAAACGTTTTAAGAGAGTGATGAAAAGAAGTTCTTATATATTTGGGTAGATGATGCCATTTATAGTAGTCTGATAGCTAAATAATCTAACATATACCTGCTTAAAACATATATTCTTAAAAGGATAATCGAGAAGAAATCACTCATCAAATCTTACCCACTCATGAAAATTTACAATATGACTTAAAGGTTTAGGTACAAAGCCATTTAAAGTTTTATACAGCAAACACATCAGTTTAAATCTTTTCCTGTTTTTGATGGCCAATAGGGCCGGCCCATCCACTAGGCGGATGACTAGGGTGGCTGACCCTAGTGGGCAGTAGCGCACACACATGCTACTGCTGCTCCCCCCAAATTCATCTTGCCGGGGGGGGGGGGAGGGCAGCGGCTGCATGTGCTGCCGCATTCAAAACGGAGTCATACCACCATTGCCGCAACCCTTCCACTACCGCAAGATGAGAAGATGAGTGGGGGTGGCGGCGGTGGTAGGGGGAGTGGGTAGGGGAGAGGGGGTGGTGGCGGCAGCAGCTTCTGCCTCTGCCTCTGCCTGGGGCAGCAAAAACCTTTGGGCTGGTCCTAATAGTCAACCAATATAATTCGAAAAAAAGTGGAGAAATACTATCATATTTATGCATCTGAATATAAATCTTGCTGCAGTATTTTGTAATAACTGTAATCTTAGCTGCTATACGGTAATACCCATGTATAAAACATTGCAATAATCTATGTGGGACAGAGTAAAGTCTTGTACAAGTAATCTAAAATACTCTTCTTTAAAATAAGGTCTAACCTGTCTTAATTACCTTAACTTAAAAGGTATGGTCCTAACTACTTTACTGACTTGAAGATCCATCTTCAAGGCAGAGTCTAAAACAACCCCTAAAATTTTTAAAAATGATACTAAAGGGATACTCGCCCCTCCTATTGAGGGATGATCCAGTGTTAAATCTTCCTTACCATAGTTTAACCACAGTAAGTTGTTTTATTGTCATTCATGTTTAAGTTATGCAAAACCATCCAGTTGGAAACTATAGCAAATCTCTTTTCTAGTACACTATATGCCTGCTTCGCTGAACCATAAAGTGGTACTACTAATGATATATTGTCTGCATAAGAATAACAGCGAATATCCAGATCTCCTAGACCAGTACCTAAAAAACATAAAAATACATTAAATAAAATAGAGGATAAAAGATTATTGTGGTATCCCACATTCAGGTTGCTAACATTGAGAAATAGTAGTTCCTATTTCAGCCATGTATTTCCTGAATGTTAAAAGTTCCTAACCCCAATTACCTCTTTCCAGTTCATACTGCTAGACCAGTCCAGACAAGCGGGTTATGTCCCCCTACCAGCAGATGTTGGAGACAGAGAAAAAACACTCCAGAGCTGTGATTGGTTGGGCTCTGGGTGACAAAGGAGTGCCCCTAGAGGACCTAGTCAGTATTTTCTCTGTCTCCAGCAGATGAAGGTGTTAAACAATCTTGTCCCTTACCTGGATGCACTCGGAGCACACGAGGTGTTTCTCTGAGTTTCCCAGGTCCCCTCTCTTATAGCTGTATTGCTTTTAAACTATAGTTAGTGACAATACAGCAGGGTCTGAGCTCCTGATCCTTAGATCAGTGGAGCTCCCCATTATAATCAGCTCCTAGCCTCTGCCACAGAGTCTGTGTAGCTGGGGATGGATCAATCTATCAAATTTTTTGCCATCCGGTCACAGTTAAGAGGGCAAGGCTGTTATTCCATCTGTATCAAGGTGCCCAAGAAAGATGGCTCTTTTCGTCTAATTTTGGACCACAAAGGCGTAAATCACAGCCTTCGAGTACCTCACTTCCGGATGGAGACCCTACGGTCAGTCATTCACTCAGTACGCCGGGGAGAGTTTCTAGCATGCTTGGATCTCGCGGAAGCATATTTTCATATTCCCATTCGAGAAGATCACCAGCGTTTCCTGTGTTTTCAGTCCTCGGGCAACATTTTCCGTTTCGGGCAATGCCTTTTGGCCTAGCCTCGGCACCTCAAACCTTCTCAAAGGTAATGGTGGTTGTGGCGGCAGCCTTACACAAGCAGGGAATCAGATTACACCCATACTTGGACGATTGGCTCATTCGCAAAACTGTTTCCACAGTAGATGCCTTCCTACAGCAGTTTGGTTGGGTGTTCAGCCGCACCAAATGTTGCCTCCATCTGTCTCAAGAGATCGAATTTCTCGGAGCACGCTTCGATACCTGTCAAGGGCGTGTATTCCTGACTCAAGCACGTTTCCTAAAGCTGGCTTCTCAGCTCCAAAGTTTTTTGGCATCCAAGTCCTGGGATCCATGGCCACCACCATCGAGCTCGTGCCTTGGGCAAAGGCTCACATGTGCTGTCTACAGGCCACTCTACTTTCCAGATGGTCCACAGTGACAGAAGACTATCAGACCTGTCTCCCGTTACAGCTGCAGGTCCGCCGTAGTCTACAGTGGTGGCTTGCATCTCACAATCTACTCAAGGGAGTACCGTTGGAAAACCCACGCTGGATCTTGCTGACAACCGACGTCAGTCTGTCCAGATGGGGAGCGCACTGTCGCACTCACTCAGCGCAAGGAACTTGGACGACGTGCGAGGTGCGATGAATGATCAAGAGGCTCGAAGCGAGAGCAACTCGATTCGCCTTACTGAAGTTTCAGTGGTTCCTACAGGGTCAAACGGTTCGGATCCTATGCGACAATGCCACTGCAGTGTCCTACCTCAACCGCCAGGCCGGCACTAAGTGCACCAGGGTATTGAAGGAGATGTCCCTTCTCTTTCCTTGGGCAGAAAGGAACCTTCAAGCTCTCTCAGCACAGCATATAGTGGGGACCAGCAATGTGAAGGCGGATTTTCTAAGCCGACACACTCTTGATCCCGGCGAATGGGAACTGGCCCCACAAGCATTCCAGACGATAGTTCAGAACTGGGGGCAGCCGAAAGTAGATCTCATGGTGTCAGCCACGAATGCGAAAGTTCCGATCTTCTTCAGTCGCTGGAGGGAACACAAATCTCAAGGTATAGATGCCTTGGCGCAGCCATGGCCGAAACACCAGTTGCTCTATGTATTCCCACCTTGGCCAATGATCGTAAGAGTCCTGCAACAGATCAGGGAACACCAGGGTCCAGTAGTGGCCCCGGATTGGCCCCAAAGACCATGGTATGCCGATCTCATAAGACTATCTCGAATCCCTCCTCTGCGACTACTAACTCCCTTCGGACTTCTCAGGCAAGGACCTATTTCGATGGAAGATTCAACTCCTTACTTGCCTTACAGCTTGGCTCTTGAACACCATAGATTAGCCCTTAAGGGTTACTCTTCCAAGGTAGTATCGATTCTCCTCAGCGCTCGCCGTTTGTCTACGTCGTTAGCATATGCTAGGGTGTGGCGAGTGTTTGAGTCCTGGTGTACTCAACATCATCATTCTCCTTGGAGTACAGAAATTCCAGACATTCTTGCCTTTCTTCAGGAGGGCCTCGACAAAGGCTTAGCTCTTGGCACTCTACGGGTACGGATTTCAGCGCTGACGTGTTATAGAGGACCGATTTGCGGTCGTTCTCTTGTGTCCCACTCCGATGTGTCGCGTTTTCTTAAAGAAGTCAAGATTCTATGCCCTCCGGTCCGTCCACTTGTCCCTTCTTGGGACCTTGTTTTGGTACTATGGGCCTTGATGTCTCTGCCCTTCGAGCCTCTAAAGGAAGTTTCCTTAATGGATTTGACACTTAAGGCGGTTTTCTTAATGGCAATAACTTCGGCTCGTTGCATTTCGGTACTACAAGCCCTCTCTTGCAGGGATCCGTACTTGTCATTCTCCGCAGAGGGGAGTGTCCCTTCGCACTGTTCCCTCATTCTTGCCTAAGGTGATTGACGTGAAAAGGAGTAATCAGCCTCTTTTGTTGCCTGCCTTTTCAAAGGAACAATGTTCTGGACGTTCCAAGAATCTCTGGGCAGTTGATCTCAAAAGGATTCTCCTTCCCTATCTCAGTCACCAATTCTTTTTGCAAGACCGACCATCTTTTTGTGCTTTTTGCGGGACCACGGCGAGGTAGGGCAGCTTCAAAATCTACTATCACCAGATGGATACACTGTACCATCGAATCAACCTATATTCTGCAAGGCAAGCCAGTGCCTGCTGGTCTTCGCGCACATTCGTCTCGAGCTCAAGCCACGTCTTTGGCCGAGCGATCACACGTAGTCCCTCTTGATATTTGTCGAGCGGCAACCTGGTCTTCCTTGTCTACTTTTGTCCAGCATTATCACCTGGACGTTCAGGCACATGAGGACAGTCATTTTGGGGCTAGTGCTGTCAGTGGATCTTTCTGCCCACCCTGGGGTTCATTAGCTTGGGTAATTCCCGCTTGTCTGGACTGGTCTAGCAGTATGAACTGTAAGGAGAAATTTCACTTACCATTAATTTCCTTTCCTGGAATACTGCTAGACCAGTCCAGAACCCACCCCATTGTCATTGTCATGACTGCTGGTGTAGAGGAGCCGATGTTCTTCTTACATCAGACATAAACAATTGCATATTCTGGAGAACGTCCACAACAGTGGATTCAGGTTTTTTCTCCAAGGAATGATGTTTGATCTTTCTCCGCCCTTCATGGTTCGAGTTGAGGGTTTTAATTGAATTAGTTGTTACCTGTACATTGTTGAGTTGGTTAGTCAGGTTTTCTCCTTATGTTGGTGCTTGTCAAAGGAATACTGACTAGGTTGTCTATGGGCACTCCTATGTCACCCAGAGCCCAACCAATCACAGCTCTGGAGTGTTTTTTCTCTGTCTCCAACATCTGCTGGCAGGGGGACATAACCCGCTTGTCTGGACTGGTCTAGCAGTATTTCAGGAAAGGAAATTAACGGTAAGTAAAATTTCTCCTACCCAGCTCATTTAATCTAGTTAATAGAAGATCATGGTCTAACATATCAAATGTGGCCCATTAAGTCCAGCTGTACCAAAATGGCACATTTTCGTATCCTAAAGAGCATTTTAATATTGTACAGTAAAGTTACTAAAAGTGTCTCTGTACTATGTTTACTACAAAATCCAAACTGAGAAACATGTAGCAAAGAAAATCTTTCAAATGTTGGCACAGTGTCTCTGTCGTACCTCAGCAATAAGAATTCACCATATAAGCAAAAGCAGTCACAGGATTACGATGCATACCCTGGCAGGTTGTCAAGCATAAGACCAGGGTATGATTTCTTTTGCAAGGGAGGCTGAAATCCTTTAACACATAAACAGGAGAATGTTTTCTTTCTATATGTATCTGGATTTCTGGTCTGACACCATAATAGCTCCATCCTCTGCCAGAAGCTGAATTGTTGGAAAAAAAAAGTATTTGATAAAATCCAATGAAGAGGTAGCAAAGGAGCCTGACCCTACTAGCCAAAGAAATGAAGAAGAAGCCGGTGACTTCAGCCTCATTTGGGACCCAGGTGGTGTGGTAGCAGAGGAGTGCCCAGGAGGAAGAGGAGGCTCTTTGGCCTGATTAGGGCTTAGAGGTAGCAGCATCAGGGTTGAGGGAATGGGGGAGAGGGGAGGAGAGAAATGTACTTTGCTAGTGTAGTACGTGAAGGAAAAGAGAGGTCTGAGGAATAGGGAGTGTGGGAGGGAGAAGAGAGAGAATTGCACTTGGGTGTAGAGGTGAAAAGGAGAAGGTTGGATGGGGGGAAGGGGGTGTTTCATCAGTGGCTCACAACTATTGTGAGAAATTGAACATCCAGCCTCCATTGTTTTTTTTAAATACCTGCTTATGTTGCATCACTACTGCCTGAGAGGCATTTTTAAAATAAGGCCAGCAAAGAAGTCTCCTAAACTTTTCTCCATTCCTTCTCCCTGTGGAGGACCTTTTTGTTTAAGTTGGAACCAACCACTGAAACAATAACATCAGCTAGATCTTAAGGAGCGGCAAGGAGATAGCATCAGCATGTTCTCTGCTCTAAGGCCTCTACTTCCTGTATGTCAGGAGCTGGCTCAACTATGCAGGGCCTGAAAGCTGATCTGGTCTCCTGAATTTATTAGCTGTTAGCAGAGCCATATTGAGCCAGAATTGCGGCTTGTGTGTCTTGCACATCGGGTGCCTGCCCCCCCCCCAATACCTCTGTGGTGCTGTCTACCCGCTGCCTACTTTTGCCCTGCAACTGCCGCCCTCTGTTTTCTCTGCAGCGGCAGCAGCAGCAGAGCAGACCTAACTTTAAAATGTGTAAAAAAAAAAAAAATCCCCAAACAAAAAACAACACAAAACACACGGGTCTTTCGACTCTGCTCTTTATACAGATCTGATCCCTCCCTGCTCTGACGTCGCGTCAGAGGAGGGAGGAACCAGACCTGCGGAAAGACCTGTGTGGTTTTTTTTTTTTTTAGTTTAGGTCTGCTAAGCTGCTGCCAGTGCTGCCACCGCTGCTGAGAGAAAAAAGTGGCGGCAGCAGAGCAACAGCAAGCAGCTAAAATACGCCCCCCTAAGCCTTTGCACCCTGTGTGGCTGCACTGCTCATACAGGGCTAGGTACGGCGCTGGCTGTTAGTATACCTTTCTAGCTATTCAGGGTGCTGCCAGTATCCATTCCAAGATAAGTTAAATTGTGTCTTCTAATTTATTGTTTTAACCAATATCACCATACCCTCCCCTTCCCCCCAGCAAAAGAAGAAAATAGGTGTTTATTGAATAAATGCTTAAATTGCACTTCCCATTCTCTTTCACCCATCTCCTTGCCTGTCTTGGGTCCTCAACACTGTTTATGCACCTTTTCTTTGCCTATGATTCCTCAGCTGTTCCAATGTGTACCTTTGATTTCACCAGAAAAGGTACCTAATAATGTCACCTGCATCACAAAACAAATAAACACAGATTTTTTTTTTGGTTTTTGCACTCATCAAATCCCTAATTAGTTAGAAGTTAAGCACCTAAATTTACAATTTTATACAGTTGAAAATAGAAGTGCTCTGACAAGTGTGGATCTGTGTTATTGTAAAAGCACTGAAGCATTGCTCTTATGAGAATAGAAAAGAAACATTTCAGTTGCCTATGTGCAACTTCTCTGTGACTTCTTAATGGCTAATATTCTTTATCTACATATTTATTTATTTATTTAAAAGGCTTATATACTGCTTTTCCAAAGATCAAGGGGGTTTACATTAAGCATAGCAGAACTTTCTAGAGAACAAGGTTAATATAACACAGTAAACGTAATAAAACTGAACAGCTTTATATATAATATGTGAACAGTAAACAATATGTAGGGACAAGTGGGTTTGTAAGGAAAGGAAAGGGGAGGGGAACATATGGGTTTCTGTACAGTGAAATTATTTGATTTAATAAATCATTTCCATCTCATGCTGGCAAATCAGTCCAAATGTGTGATTATGCCCCTTACCAGCAGATGGAGGCAGAGAAGAACGTCTGCCTTATGCTCAGTCCATAATAGATGTTGCAGTTCAGCTGGATAGCCAGTCTGATTCGAGCAGATGGGGCCATGTCGTTCTACAGGATCAGAGGTCTCACAGGGCAGCAACCTTTTAGCGGCTTCACTTCTAAATCCATGCAAAGGTTGAAGGGTTCAGAAGTGGTCTACCCTCTCAGGACCACTAGATCTCATGGGCTTGAGCAAGCCTGCTTCCCATGATGTCTTTGGGGCCCTTCCCTTTGCTGCCCTTCCCTATCCCCTAGGCGGGGAGACAGTCTGAGGGCAGCCAGGCAATCAAAGTAAAGAAAAAAAATAAAAGAAAATGATGAAGACAGAGGAAAGCAGATCAGTGTGAGAGGACCTGTGGTGCAGGGTGGTGAAAGTATTAGCAGCAGTTTCGATGATAGACTGCTGTCAGAAGTGTTGGGAGCTGGCATCACAGCAGTGAGGCAGGCACCTACTAACCCATCTGTGATGGAGAGATACATGACATTCACAAGTGTCAGTGTCTGGTTACTGCCAACGGCAGCAACACACACTACAGGTATGGCAGGCTGAGAAAATAAGACTGTGGCTGCATCAAATGCCATTTGATAAGGGAGCTGGGAATGCTAAACCACAGAGGCTTCAGGAGGAGGAAGTCATCTAAAACTGGCAATGCACGTCCAAAGTTCAAGAAACACAGGACGTTTGGCCCTCCAAGCCCACGGCTCAGTCCTCTTGCATTACTTCAAAGTTTTGGTCTTTTCAGACCTTTGAAAAGTCCTAAAGGCTCAAGTGGCAGTCATTTCCTGGTACAGAAAGAGTATATAGTGGGAGTTATTTATTTATTTATTTATTAACATTTTTTATATACCGCACTATTCATTATCAGCGCGGTTTACATGGAACAAGAAAACTTCAGACAAGTTACATTTATCTGGTTATTACATAAAACAGGAAAATTAACTTGGATAACAGGAGCAACTATTTACAACAAAATGACAACAAGAGCAACTATTTACATACAAGTGTCATATTGTCTGAAAAGTGTACTATTAATCTGATAAAGTAGTGTAATGTGTTGTTGAGTCAGGGAAGATTATGTGGTCGGAAGGTAATTATTGCTATTTGGGTGTAACTGTATTTCTTTGTTCTTTGGGAAGTATTTGAAGAAAAGGTGATGTTTCAGGGCCTTCTTGAACTGGATGAGATCAGAGATGGCCCTAATGTGTGCTGGAAGGGTGTTCCAAAGTTTTGGAGCACATAAACTGAAGGCTCGGCTTGCTGTTGTAGAGTTGTATCTTAAAATTTCCTTGTACAATTAGCATATTTAGTTCCGCGGTTCTTCTTAGTCTGTTGGGTGTGATTGGTTGGATCATCTCCGATAATGAGGTGGGGGCGAGACCTTTGTATGCTTTAAAGGCCAGGAGCAGAGTCTTGAAAGTGATTCCCGCTTGAATAGGAAGCCAATGTAGTTGTTTTAGAAGGGGTGTTACATGTTCTCTTTTGGGTACTCCAAAAAGCACTCTTGCTGCACTGTTCAAGGCGAGTTGAAGAGGGTTTAAGGTAGATTGAGGAAGCCCTTGTAGTATGGAGTTTGAGTAGTCAAAATGGGGAATGATTAGAGCCTGGTAAACAGTACGGAAATCATCCGGATCAATCAGTTGCCGGAGATGTCTGAGGGAGCGGATCTTGAAATAAACTGCCCTTACTGTGTTGGATATGTGAGTCTTCATGTCCAGATTTTGATTCAGAGTCACTCCTAGGTATCGGATATGGGATTTTACTTGAAGCTTGGCATCTTGAACATCCAGGAATGTAGGTGGTATGAAATTCGTGTTCCTTGAGATAAAGAGAACTTCCATTTTTTTATGTTGGATTCTGAGATTTTGAGTCAGTAGCCAATTTGATATGGAATTAAAACAGTTGGTTAAGGGGGTGAGGTCCATCTTATCTATGCAGAACGGCATGTATAATAACACGTCATCAGCATATATCATACAGTTGACATTAAAAGATCTGATGATGTTACATATAGGTTGCATGTATATGTTAAATAGTAATGATGATAGAGAGGATCCTTGCGGGACTCCTTGTCCTTGATGAAACGGATCTGATGTTTCCCCATTTGATCGCACATGCTGCCATCTACCTGACAGGTATGAGTTGGGCACAGCTCCTGATGTGGTGAGATTCCTGAGGTGCCAGTACCCTGTTCGCCTTCCTGTCAGAGTTTGTTTCTTCGTGGGATCTGAATCTGATCTTGAGGGGCTGTGTGTACAGCATGCGGGATTTCCAAATTGAAGGCCCTCTTGTATATCTGGTGTTTACAGAAGAGAAGGTGATTAGTAGGATGGTGCCATTCTTCTTATCTGTGGTGATCTCTTCATTTCAAATGAACAAGGAAGTGGCTCTGTCCATGTTTTGCAAGGTTTCTAAGGAAAGAGTAGTGAGTGAACTATATTGTTTGGATGTCTGCAGAGGTCTTAGAATATTTTGAAGATGTTCATATCATTCAGGAAATCGGGTCCTTACAAAAGGGAGGCAGTGTCTAAATCTTCCATAGCAAGGTGGATTAGGGAAGCTGTTGCCATGGCCTACCTAGGGAAAGGTCTGAAGGTCAAAGAATGTGGGCCCATTCAACCAGAGCATAGACAGCTTTGGCAGAGTGCAAGTTGGTGCCTCCAGAGGTCATTTGTAAAGTGGCAGTGTGGTCTTTTTGGCATTCTTTCACCAAACACTACTGATTACGTATTTGCAAGCAAAGAGTGATGCAGCCTTTGGAGCCTGAGTATTAAGAACAGCCTGATCTTCCTTCCACCCAAGTACTGCTACTGCTACTACTTATCATTTGTATAGCGCTACTAGATGTTCCCAGTGCTGTTGCATACACATTTATTTATTTAGATTTGTATACCACTTTCTCCTTCAATCAAAGTGGTGGGTTACACAAAATGGGTTTACATTGAAGGGATGACATGACTTACAAAGGGGTAAATTATTACATTAATGCCTAGTTGTGCTATCTATACATTCAAGCAAAGTTAATGGAGTTCATAAGCTACTTGGCCATAACATTCCATGAATAAGAAGGTCTTAAGGGATTTTCAAAAATCCTTTAGGTCTTTTATGGCCCGCAATTCATCCGGGAGAGAGTTCCAGAGGTTCGGTGCTGATAGTGAAATGGCGCTACTAGAGGTAGATTGTTTTGTTTTATTGTATCCAGCCGGTGGTCGTAATTTATTGATGCTGCTAGTTCATCTGGGTCGGTCGTTTGTGTCTTCAGATATCAGGCAATAGAGAACATCTGCCGAGCACTGGAGTAAGATCTTGAATATGTTTGTAATGGTTTTGAACTTTGCTCGCACAGCTATTGGTAGCCAGTTAATTTTCTGAAGTATAGGTGTAAAGCACAGTTACTTACCTGTAATAGGTGATCTCTGAGAACAGCAGGAATAAGTCTTCACATATGGGTACGTCGGTACCAACGGAGTCTGCGCGGGAACGCTCCCCAGCGTCCAATCAGAACGCTTTTGGAAGCATCCCAACACGCCTGCATGCTGCCTTCCCGCCTTTCCCAACTGCCTCTCCTCAGTTAAGTTTTAAAGCTGAGACAAAGAGAGAGAGAGCAAGAAAGGGAAAGATAGAGATAGAGAAAAGCAACTCCTAGGGGAGGTGGGTGGGTTGTGAAGACTTATTCCTGCTGTTCCCAGAGATCACCTGTTACAGGTAAGTAACTGTGCTATCTCCAGGAACAAGCAGGAATGAGTCTTCACATATGGGGACTCCCCAAGCTAAGATGCCCAGAGGGAGTCCTAGCATGTAGCGAATCTAGAAAGAGCCATGCTACTCCTCAGGACCTCAGGTATCTTGGGGATGGAGGGTAGGAGTTGAATTATAGAAAAGGTGCTGTGGAACAGCTGGACTAGAACAGGACTTCTATGGAGGAAGATCCTGTATAGATGACATTTAGTAGTAAAAATGTTGAGTGCAATATTCTAATATGGACCTCCCTTGGTGGTATTGTAAAAACTCTGTTGAGGTTCATATGGATCTGTTAGAAGAGCCAGTAGAAGATCCTCAAGGAGTGCCTCACTGTGAAGTAGAGGTAATAAACTGTAGGAAAAACAAGTGGAGGTCAGAACCCATCAGGGTGAGAAATAGCCCCAGGGGAAACTGGGGTAGTACAATGAGGTAGGGCTTCAGCGGGAAACGCAGAAGGTACTATTAGACAAAGCTTAAGCCCTTTTGGTCGAAGAACAGTACAATGCTAGGACCAAAAGGAAAAATAAGTCTGACCGATTTGGACTGACAATAGAAATAGTCCCTGTAGGAGAGAAGGGGTATGGAGACCCCTATATCTGATAACAAATAAGGACAGACTTATGAAGTGTTACAGCTTTAGATTAACTGAAAATCTGTGATGTCTTTCCTAAATGAGGTCAATTAGGAAAGAAAAGGTACACGGAAAGCTTCAGAGGTACCTAAACCTGAAAGGATATGGTAAGAGAAACAAAAAATGTGTTAATTACCACAGGGAGTGGTTATATGTGTAGAACCCCAAGCATGCTGGCACAGCATTGATAGGGGTAGTGCACATCCGTCAGAGTCATATAGGAATATATGGATATATGAACCTAGACAGAGAGATAGATAAGTACGTAGATATATATCTACCTAGAAGATATATCTCAACAGGTGTGTATATATATATATATATATATATATATATATATATATATATATATATATATATAGTGGCGGCGCCCACTCGTCTAGGCGGCTGCCTAGTGGGGTGCGCCGGTCTTCACTCTTTTTGTGTAGTTGTGGCCTGCTTTGTAAGCAGTACGAGTGGATGAGGACACAGGACAATTTGTAAAAATAAATTGCTTTTTATTGTTTTCTTCGTGGAATCAATTTTTGACAAATGACCATGATAAGGCAAACCAAAAATATAACCAAAAATAGGATACTTTCTCCAGTAACTTTCTTAGCAAAAACTCTCCAAGTAGTTTTCTCCACTCTTGTTCACTTTGCCTTCTTCCATTTAACAAAACCAGCAAAATACTGTTAAGTGCACAGTTCAACAAAACTTCAATAAGACAGTTTTGAATTCACATTCTCAGCTGCTGCAGATGAGGATACCAGCCATGTGCTGCCTCTTAGTTTAAAACCATTAGCCTTCTTAACCAGGCTTTAGCAGTGGTAAAACTGGCTGCTTTTAAACACGAGGTTTCTATCTTCTTGTCTGCCCTTCCTAGGCATTCATTGATACCAGCACATATGTTATCTTCTTAACCTGTATCATACAGCCTTCCTTAAAACATTAAACATTACTTACACAAAGTCCACACTCCATTGACTCTGCTGAAGACACTGGACTGTCTGGATAAAGCTCCACTTCTATTTCCTCCGGTGAATTATAAAGCTCAGGGCTTGGGGCAACTTCTGGCACACCCTGCTGCGCTTCTTTTAAAAGTTTAAAAAGCTCTCCCCCTTTTAACTGGGTCAGAACCTCTTGCCCTTCTCTCCCTTAACAACTCTACTTCGGGAAATATATGAGTTGTTTGGCTGGCAGAAACCCTCCTTTTATCAGACTTTCTGTACTGTCTGTTCAAGGGCCCAGGACTTGAGCTGCTGCCTTCAGAATCAGACGTATAGTCCTGACTTCTTCCCCAGCTCCTTTCTTGCCCACAACCTTGACACTTGCCTTGGGAGTTGTGGCTGGTCCTCTTTGAACCACCAGGTCTCACAGCCTTGTAATGCTGCCTCTTCCCCTGGTCTCTCTGGACTCTCTGCCTCTCCTCCTGGCTTCTGGCCTGCAGTCTTTCCTGCCCTCTGGCAGTCTCTCTCTGCAGTCCTTCCTGTGTCTGAGCACGTCCTGCTTGTTCTCCTGATTCTGCTGGTTCACTTCCTTGTTCTGCTGATTCTGCCTCACTTCCTGTGTGACGCAGCTTAAATGTTCTGTGGCTTGTTTCCTTCCCTGGCCCCACCCTCTCTCTGCCTGCAACCGTTCTAGAGGCTGGGTGTGGCTTCAGGCTAGCCCTGCTAGTGTGTGCTTTAGTTTCTCTTTCTGTTTGGGAGCTATGCTTTGGTGAGCCCATCCCCCGTTTATGAAAAAAAAACTCTTTTTTTTTCAGTTTTAAAGGGCTCTGCTGCATGTGCATCACCACAATATATATATATATATACACATATATACAGAAATATACCTGGGCGGAAGATACCGAGAGACATTATATATATTATATATTATATTTATATATTTACATATATATATTTATTTATATATATATATATATTTATTTATATATATATATATATATATATATATATATATATATATATATATATATAAATATGTAGACACATAGACACAGGTCTCCATGTAAGTAGATGGAGACATGGCTATATAACTAGATCCCCATAGGGATATGGGGATAGAGGGGAGATTCATCTAATATCAAGAAGGGTGATACCTGCTTGAATAGATATATAGAGAATCTTCTTTCCCTGGTTATAATTGACAGAGTCAGAGGAATGGTCTCCCTTACAAGGAGGAGTCTAGATTCCTTTAAGAATTCGAGCTCTTGAATAACCAGGACGGCCTACGTGAAAAATGCAGAGGATAACTTCAGTCTGCAGGCAGCAAGTCCAGATCTCTCTAGAACTGCAGTATGGTGAATGGATAGAGGACGCCACTGGAATAAGATACCATATTGACCCGTCTATGAGGGCAAGAAGGGTATAGGGCGTCCTTGAGCTGCAACTGAAAGAAAACTATCCCTGGCGAGATGTCCAAAGGAGATATGGACCAAGCCAGGGAATTGGCCATTCTTTAGGTTTTCACGTGATGTAAGGCCTGTGTCTTTTGTCTCGAAAAGAGATTTTAGATGAGATGGTAAGGGTAGGGAACACCTACCAGTCAAGGGAGCATGACTGGGTGAACCCCTCCTAACCATCTTGGATTATCTGCTAGGCAAGATACTAATGCTCTCTAGCAAGGGCCCATAGTGTAAAGCTACTCTGTAGAGTTGCAGAGAGCATGTTAGAGGTTGGTTAGAAGAAAAAACTGGCTGCTTAAAGCCAGTAGGTAACCTAAACTATTCTGCCAAAAACCAGGGAATTGGAGATGGCGAAGAACAGAAGTCAACCAACAAGTCTGTGATAACAGGGTTTCCAAAAAAGGTTGATAACCTGTTTGGGGTTTAGCACTGAGGCTAGAAGGATTGCTAGTGGAGGAGAAACCCTGGTTGTGTGGTGAACAGAACCAGTGGCTTAACCACTAGGAATTGCTGCATTTGCAGCAACTACCAGGGCAGTGGAAAAAAAATGTTTCTTTTTTTTTTTTTTTTTAGATTGGAAAAAGAAGCAACAGACATAAGTAGGAGTGGTAAGACTTCCTTATTGTCTGATAAGCTGCCCTAAAGTAAGAAAATAAAAAAGGGGGAGACAACTCTGGAAGGGAAAACCCTTTTGTGGAATAGGTAGAGGACCATAGGGGCTTACCAGTGTAATAGAGCCACTCTTACAAACCGAATGTTGTAGTAAGAGGGAGGTAAGACAGAGTTGAAGGAGACTATGTAGTAAGTCTCTGAAAGGTAAGATGATACATGCTAGTACAGGGAAAACTGTCTTATTGATAGTTGTCACATCTCTTTTCCCAGTAGGAGGAAGAGAAACCTGTTACCTATAGGCATTATCATCATAAAGACTCTTAGAGCAAAAAGAAAGGATGTCTCGTGAAGAGAGATCCATGAGAATTTAGGATGAAATTAGTGTAGATGCTTCCAGTGAAAAGAAGCAGACTGCAAACTCTAACCACCAAACAGGAGATGTAATGATAATCTATCTGAAACCCTGTGACTGCTGGGTTTGCTGAACCTGTTGAGGTTGTGGTTTCTTTAGACCAGTGCGATATTTCCCCAGTTTGGGAACATCTGCATGATGGGCAGCAGATGGATAAAACTTTTTCCCCTTAGGGGAAGAAAGTTTGTTAGGAAATTTCCTACCAACTGGGAAAGAGGAAGGCGTAGAACAGCCTCTGGAAACAGCAATGTCAGTGGTTAACTGAGCAACTTGGAGTAAAGACTCCTTGTTAAAAAGATTTTCTCCAGTGCAAGGAGTATTTCCCAGTCTTTCTTGTGCCCATTTGTCCAAGTCTGAAACTTGGAGCCAGGCTTTACGTCGTGCCCCTATAGCTATAGCAGAAGTTCCGCTAACAGACTCAAAGGAGTCTAGGGAAGCACGAGTAAGGAACCTAGAGATATTTTGAGCATGACTAACTAGTAAGGAATAGTCTGCTCTTTTGGGCTCTTGAAGAAAAGGGGTCAAAGCAGTAATTTCTTTGTGACCTCCTCAAGAGATAATCCCATATAGAAAATATATGAGAGAATTCTTGCTGAAAACATGGATGCCTGGAAGGTTTGGCGTCCAAAGGCATCTAAAGTCTTAGACTCACGACCTGGCGGATAAGAAGAGTGCTTTTTAGTACTCTTAATACGCCTCATTGCTGATTCTACAACAATGGAATGATGAGGAAGTTGAGTCTTTTGAAAACCTGGAGAGGGGGGCATCTTATATAGAAGATCAGTTGCCCTAGAAGGTGGGGGTACCGTTAAAGGAGTTTCCCACATTCGAAAGAGATCCTGCAAGGTCTGATGCAAAGGAAGCATGATGTTCTCCTTTGGACTCCAGGGAACATACAGGGACTCTGTATTCCCTGTTGTAGGATCCTGACCAGGTATAGAAATGGCAAGTGACTTTGCCATATCAAGCAGGAATGCTTGAAAAGAAAAATCCCCAGAGAGAAATCCTCTAGAAAGAGGAGGACAGGCTAGATCTGTTGAAGAACTAGCATTGGCACCCAGGGATCTATCCAAATTTAGAGGAATAGAAGACCCTAAAGGGTGGAGTATCGGATCCTTAGAGGATGGTTGCCGGTACCGCAGGAGGTCGGGACCAGCAACAGTCGGTAGCACATCGTCCATGCTAGGGATCGATTCCAAACTCGGTATCGAGGAAAGCGAGGCTGATGAGAGAAGCATGGAAGGTACCGACAGCAATGGTAATGTGGATACCGGTACCGACTCCGGCACCGTATCCGATACCGGTAGATGAAGGCCAGCCGGTGACAGCTCTAACGGTATCGAAGAAACCGAGAGTGCCCGACATGGATCATCAGAACCATGCCTTTGGTACCGTCCAGTATCGGTACCAAGGTGAGTTGGTACCCAGTCATCCAGACTGGAGATCGATTCTAGACTCGGCATCGAGGGACGCGAGTCTATCGATGCACATCTGGAGGGTACCGGCGTCGATACCAGTACCGGTACCGGGATCGATACCGATACTAGAAGATCAGTCTGCAGCATATCCAACGGGCCCGCAGCCGAGGACGCCAGACTACGATCTTTGGTGAGGAATGTTTCATCCAACACCATTGCCGATGCCGGGGTATCAGTACCGCTCGAAGCGGATGCCACCACCGAGCATGGCTCAGGTATGTTCGGAGAGGGGTGAACCTCAGGAACAACCTGAAACCCCACTAAGGATTTGGAGGCCGAAGACTCCCACCAGGGTTTTAAAGCCAGTGTGTCCTCGAGGGCAAGGCCAGAGGCATCTCTATGCTGTGCATGAGATCTACCACTCGAGGACTGGCTAGTCTTAACAGACTATTTTTGGATTGCCTGATCCTGTGAAGAAGAAAGGGTGGTCGGTGCCCTGAAGTTGACTGGGGACCGCGTATCGAGGTGAACTCGATGCTGAAGACTTCTTCCGACTATACTGTTGCAGGAGGGACACTCCAGCAATGTTCCCTCTAATTTTCTGTAGGCTGTGTGCGCATAAAATATCAGCTGTGCAGCTTTTGAAGGAAGGTTAAATTTTTGTGCGCCACATAACGACACTCAGAGTTATATACTTTAAAGTTTGACTACACGTCAGAATACAGTACGTACACCACATTGATTGCACTAGAAAATATTGCAGAACTTGTGAAAACCATAAATACACAACAACTTTTCAATTTTAACAACTTCTGTGTTGTTTTCTATCAGAATCAGAACCGTCATTTTTGTGCGCTCTGTTGTAAAGTATGTGCGCTCACTCGGCGAGGTGTGTGCGCGCGCACACGCGCACAGCTTAGAGGGAACAGTGCACTCCAGTGGATAGTGGTCAGGACCCAAGCAGGGCAGACACCAATTATTTATTTTATTTATTTATTTATTTATTTATTTATTTAATTGGATTTCTATACCGCCTTATCATACAATCAAAGCGGTCTTACAAACAAAGATATTAAGAGTATTAGTGAGAAAATGTAAAGAAATAAAAGTTAAAGTTATGGTATAATGTGTTAGAGTGAGTTGCATTATCTACATAGTGAGCTATACTATAATGTGAGCTATTATACAATATGTATATGATTTACATTCCAGACAAATTAAGTTAGTTAATTGCATGACCGTAGTGTTCTATAAACAAAGATGTTTTCAGTTGCTTTCTAAAGTCATTAATGTCCTGAGCTGCTCTCAGCTCATTAGGTAGAGAGTTCCAGATGGAAGGTGCAGCAAAAGAGAAAGCCCTTTCAGAGGTGTCTTTACGTGTTTTTCTGACATCATTTGATAAGCTGATTCTGTTGTCAGATCCTCTTCTTCTAGGTCTGTTGCTAATATCTGACTGTATGAGATATGTCAGGCTTTCTGCAGAATATTGTTGTTTTATCTTGAAAATATAAATTATAGTTTTATATTTTACACGTGAAGCTATAGGTAACCAGTGAAGCTCTTTCAAGATGGGAGTTATATGTTCTCTACTTGACAGACCAAAATTTATACGTGCAGCAGTATTCTGCGCCAGTTGTAAAGGCTTAAGTGCTTGCTTAGATAAACCCAGATATATTGGATTACAGAAGTCAAGTAATGGAGTAATCAATGCTTGACAAACATTTCTGAAGTGAACAGTATCAAGAAGCGGCCTTAGTCTTTTGATGAGCTTCATTCTGTAATAAGCGCTTTTAATTGTCTTATTTATGTGTGATCTGAGATTCAACTCATTATCCAGAGTAACTCCAAGATATTTCACTTCTGATTTAATAGGAATAGTTGAGTTATCTATTTTGATGTCAGGAGGATGCGCAAAATTATGGTTACGAGAAATAAATAACGCCTCTGTTTTGCTAAAATTAATTTCCATGTTGTTTGTTTTACACCAGTTGGACATTTCTGAGAGACATTCTGTAATGCCGGAGAAATCAGGGTTCTCAATAGTGATAGTTGTGAAAATCATAATATCATCAGCATAGATTGTATACTTAATTCCACTTTTCAAAGGAATTTTGCATATTGGTTGCATATAAATATTGAAAAGGAGCGATGAAAGTGCAGATCCTTGTGGTACACCTTGTATTACTCTTATGGGCATAGAGGTTTTTTCCCCTATCTTTACTTGTAAAAATCTCTCTGTCAAATAGGAATGGAACCATTTTAAAGTGACCCCATGTAGACCAATCTCCTCTAATCTATTTAATAATCTATTGTGATTTACTGAGTCGAATGCTGCAGAGATGTCTATAAAAATCATTATAATACCTTTCTTAATGTCATCAATGGTGCGGAGTATGCAGTCAAAAAGATAAATCATTAAAGTTTCAACTCCATGGTTTGGGCGAAAACCATGTTGGTTAATATCTAGAGGTGCATGAACATCAATGTGTTCTTGAAGTTGAAGTTGCACTATCTTCTCTATGATCTTTGCTAAAAAGGGTATGCTGGAAATTGGCCGGTAGGCTGCTGGATTATTCTTGTCTAGCGTTGTTTTCTTCGGAATTGGTCTAACAGTTGCAAGCTTAAGTTGCTCTGGTAAAATACCTTGAGAGAGGGAATTTTGCACAATGTTTTGTATGATGTGAATAAAATTTGACTTTGTAGACTTGATCCACGATACAGGACATGGGTCAGTGGGAGAAGTGCATGTGTTTATAGAAGAAATAATGTGCAAGAGTTGCTCCTTTGATGGAAAGGAGAATTTTTCCCAAACCCTGGAATTTGAGACTGATTTTAAGTTAAGTCTTTCTGTAGCTTTTGTCTTAGAGTGGAATTTTTCCTTAATATAGTCCGCATACTTTTGCGGTTCAATTTGAGCTTCCCCTTCTGTTTTTTGCTCCTTTGTTAAAGCTTTTACAATTTCAAACAGTTCTCTAGGTTTGTTGATGGAATTATTTATTATATTTGTATGGTATTCTTTCTTAGAGTTTTTAATATGCTCATCATATATTTTTTGTTTATTTAAGTAAAGCAGCCTTAATTCTGTCACCTTATTCCTTCTCCACTTACGCTCAATTCTTCTGAGCTCTCTTTTCATCAAACGTATAGCTGTAGAATACCATGGCTTGTGATGTTGCTTATTAATCCTTGCTTCCCTTGGTCTCATGTCTGTCATTCTGGCTGCATTAGAAATTATGTGATACCATTCTGTTACTTGTGTCTCTAATTTCACTGAATCTGCAGATAGATGAGGTAAAGTATCTTGTATAAAAGCATCTTTGTTAAATTTTTTGAACCGTCTGTGATAGCATTTGTGGTCTAGGTTCATATCATTTTTTGTTTGTAATAGAATTTCTATTCTAACTATGTAGTGATCTGACCAAGGAACTGGGGTGATGGTAGGAGTTGAAATTAGACCATCTAAGGTTAATTCATTTGAAACAAAGATGAGGTCAGGCGAGTAGCCATATGTGTGTGTAGGTGCATTAACTATTTGTGTGAAATGTAGTGAGTCCATTGCTTGAAGGAATGACTCAGAGTCTCTACGGTTAATTGATTTAAGGTTGAAGTCACCTAGCACTATTGAGTGTCTAAAATGAATGTTGTACAGCCACAGTTTGAACATTTCTTAGGGATAGTGGCTGGCGCTTCCATGAGGAAAAAGAGTAGGCCTAGCAGGCCAAAAAAAACCGTCAGGCACTAAGAAGGAAAAAGGTATTTCTTATAAAGGAAAATTTAGAAGAAAAAAGAAAAGAAACACCGGCGGTACCGGTGGTGTCGGGGAAGGCAGACGCGACCACAAGAAAACCAAAAAATAAAAGAAGAATTTTCTGCGGTGACAGAAGGACATCCTGCCAGCTCCGCGGAAAAACGAAAACTGAGGAGAGGCAGCACGCAGGCATGTTGGGATGCTTCCAAAAGCGTTCTGATTGGACGCTGGGTAGCGTTCCCGCGCAGACTCCATCGGTACCGATGTACCCATATGTGAAGACTCATTCCTGCTTGTTCCTGGAGATTGTGTTCATTCTTGGCTGTGCCAGTTATGATACGGGCTGCAGTGTTCTGCACTAGTTGGAGTGGATGTGTAGCCTGCTTAGGTAGTTCTTGATACAGTGAGTTTCCATAGTCCAGTATTGGTGTGATGATTGCCTGGCATACGATTCGGAAAAGGTCCTGGCTGAGTAAAGGCTTGAGTCTTCTGATCAATTTTAAACATTGGTATGCTTTTACAGCGGTTTTGCTTATGTGTGTATGAAGGATTAAATTTCTGTCTAGGGTGATGCCTAAGTACTTCACCTCATCCTTTATTGGAATAGTGTGATTCAGAATGTTGAGGGTTTGAGGTGGTTTAAAGTTGAGATTTCTGGATATGAACATTGCATCTGTTTTATCTAGACTGACTTTAAAGGTTGTTATTTATGAGCCAATTGTTCAAGTCTTTGAGGCAATGGATCATGGAATTAAAGTCTGGTTCGAGTGTGTCAATTGAAGTATAAAGCATAATGTCATCAGTATAAATATGATATTGTAACATAATGGCGTTTGATAATGTCACAGATCAGTTGTAAGTATATATTAAATAATACAGATGACAGAGCTGATCCTTGTGAAATTCATTGTCTATTGGGGAACTGTGAGGAATTTCCGTTGTCTCTTTTGACTTGCTGTGTTCTGTTGGTTAGCTATAAACCATTTTATTGGATTGTTGCATAGTCCAGTCTCCTGTAATCGGTTTAGCAGTACTGAGTGGGAGACTGTATCAAATGCTGCTGAGATGTCTATGAGCACAAGTAAAAATCCATTCTTTATATTGTCCAGACCCTTCAGTAGGTTGTCAAATAGGACTGTGAGTAGAGATTCAGCATTGTGCATTGGCTTAAATCCATGCTGTTGTGGGTCTAATGGAGCATGCAGATCAATGTGGTCCTGTAATTGCCTCTGTATCACTTTTTCAATAACTTTCAATAACAATGGAAGACTTGAAATGGGTCGGTAAGATTTTGGATCTGTAGGACACAGCTTTGCACCTTTGAAGATAGGTCGTATCATGGCTCGTTTGAGCGACTGTGGTACATGCGCTTGTATCAGTGATTCTTTTACAATTTTGTGGATGTGTGTTGATAACTGATCTTTAGAGTTTTTGATCCATTCAACTGGACATGGATATGATGGAGATGTGGTTGTATTCAAGGCATTCACGATGTCTTCTATTTGCTTTACTGTTGGTATGGTGACGTTTTTCCATAAGAAACGATCAATGCTCAACAGAGCTTGCAGCCTATTCAAAACAGACAAACAGGACAAATAAGAGATGAGGGAGTTGCGTTTATTCTCCAGGACCAAGCAGGAAGTCAGTCCTCACTTATGGGTGACGTCGGCGCCGACGGAGCCCTCGCGGAGCAATTTTCCCCAGCTTTCAAAGAAAGCCTTTGGGAATTGCAGCGCGCATGCGCGGTCGTCTTCCCGCCCGAGGGTGCCATCTTAGCCAGTCTTCTTTTTTCCGCGGAGCCCTACAGACGTCCCCGTCTTGTCCCCGCGAAAAAGTCGATTTTCTTCATTATTTTATTCTTTTTCCTTTCGGTTCGACGCCGATCGCTTTCCCGCCCGGACTCGCGACGCCGGTCTCGAGTCCGCTTACTTTTTTCGGTTTTTTCTGACTTAGTCAGCTTTCGTTTTCGGTTTCCCTGGCAGCCCGGTCCTTTGACCTCGCAGGGGCCCTTTTTCCCCCGATGGCTGCCAGTGGGTTTAAGCGGTGTGGTCGGTGTGACCGAAATATGTCACTAACCGACACACACGACTTTTGCCTCCGCTGCCTGGGCCCGGATCATGAGGAACTGATCTGTGGGCCCTGCAGCAAACTGTCCTCAAAGGCGTTGAGGAGTCGGCGGCATCAGCGTGAGAGAATCTTCGCTGACCCCAGCCGTACCCGGGGACCATCGTCGGAAGGAAAAACCCGCGAGGGCGGCGTCGGTGGACGCTCCTGGCTCCGCGAGGGCCAGGTCGCATAGCCCCGACAGCCGCCCCGGGTCCTTGGAGAAGGAGCACATCCCGAAGCGACCTCGCCTGGAGTCGGAGATGCCTGCCCGGGTAAGTCCTGTGGTCCTTCTGGACTCGCCTCCGCGACAGCCGACGTCGGGCCCGACGCCGTCGGGGCCCGAGTCGGGGGCTGCTGGGTCACCTGAGCTCGGACTCAGGTTGACGGCCTTGGAGAGCAGACTGTCTGCCTTCATGGACCAGCAGCGGGCACTGCTCGCTGGCCTCGCTGGCGCCGCTGCCCCGACCGCCGGGACGTCGACGTCCAAGTCGACCCCGGAGACCGAGCCGATCCTCGAGTCAATGAGAACTCGAGTCGATCCTCGGTCGAGGTCACCCTCGGCCTCCCGTTCGGGACCGAGGTCGCCGACGCCGACTCCCTCGACGTCGGGACGGCTGGCGCCGCACCCTGCCCGGGCCGACCCCACCGAGTCCTCGTCGGAGTCGGTCTGGGAGTCTGAGGAGGAAGAGTCACCTGATTCTTTCCGGACTCGGTGTGTCCCATCGGACTCACCGGGGTCCGAGCCTCGGAAGCAGTCCCCCCCGGAGGATGCCCGGTTCTCGGACTTCGTTAGGGATATGGCCAAGGCTTTGGCCTTCCCTGCGGATCCCGAGGAGGAGCCTCGAGCCGAAGAGCTCGACGCCCTCCAGTATGACTCTCCCGCGAGGGAGCACTTTACTGTGCCGGTTCCTCCTATGCTGGAACGACTACTCTTCCGCATGTGGGAGAGTCCGGCCTCCTCGCCGGTCCTGAGCAAGCGGGTCGATTCTATCTATCGGGTCCGCAAGAGCCCTGGCTTTCAGAAGGCACAGCTGCCACACCATTCCATGGTAGTGGAATCGGCCATGCATCGTCTTAAGAGCCAGAAGATGCACTCCTCGGTGCCTCCTGGAAGGGAGGCCCGTAACCTGGATGGCCTTGGCAAGAAGTGCTTCCAGGGCTCTATGCTCGCATGTCGTGTCCAGACTTACCAGCTCTACATGGGCATGTATCTCCGGGATCTGGCTAAAGAGCTAGCCGGATTCTCCGCTGGTCTCTCCGAGGAGCCCTTGCGGAGGTTCCTAGCCTTGTCCACGGGCATTCGGGAATGCTCAAAGTTCATGTCCCGAGCAGCCTATGATGGCTTTGAGGCCTCGGCTAGAGTGGCCGCAGCCGGCATCGGTGCCCGCCGACAGGCTTGGCTTCAGTCGTCGGACCTTGAGCCCTGGGTACAGGACAAGTTGGTCGATGTCCCCTGCCGAGGCGAAAACCTCTTTGGCAAGCCCATGGCGGAAAAGGCTGCACAAATTGAGACTGAGACTCTCACCAGGACCAGGCTTTCTAGGAAGACCTCCGCCCCTTCCCAGAAAAAGAAGGGCTCGGGAAAAAAGTCCTTTTACCCGAGGAAGGCGGCTGCCTACAAACAGTACCCCCATTATCAGGCCCCTGCAGCTCCCCAACAGGGCCAGCAGGCCAAGGGACGGGGTAACGGGTCCCGTAGGCAGCAAGCCCCCAAGCCTGCACCACCAGCCCCTGCTCAGCAGGGTGGGGGTTTTTGACTCACAATGCATAGCCTCTCCCCCCCCGCTGGTTCCTCCCAGCACCGGAGGCCGGCTGGTTCACTTCGGCCACAGGTGGTCCAGCATCACCGCAGATGCCTGGGTACTTCAGGTCGTGCGAGAAGGCTACCTTCTCCACTTCCATCAGGTCCCTCCCTCCTATTTTCCGGGAGAACCTTCGCGCCCCCCTCTGCACAGGGAGTTGCTCCTTCAGGAGTTAGCAGGTCTTCTGCAGGAACAGGCGGTGGAACCGGTGCCCCACCACCTGAGAGGTCAAGGCTTTTATTCAAGGTATTTTCTGATACCAAAGAGAACAGGGGGCCTCAGACCCATCCTGGACTTGCGCAACCTCAACAAGTTCCTTGTGCGGGAGAAGTTCAAAATGCTTACCCTTGGAATCCTTCTGCCCTACCTCCAGCAGGGAGATTGGCTATGCTCCTTGGATCTAAAGGATGCCTACACGCACATCCTCATCCACCCAAGCCACCGCCAATACCTAAGGTTTGTGGTGGCAGGAAATCATTACCAGTACAGAGTACTGCCCTTTGGCCTATCCTCCGCACCGCGAGTCTTCACAAAATGTCTCGCGGTCGTGGCGGCCCATCTCCGGCTTCACGGCCTCTATGTCTTTCCGTACCTCGACGACTGGCTCATCAGAGCAGCGTCCGCTCAGGAGGTCACCAACGCCACGCGCCGCACGGTGACTCTGCTGCAGCACTTGGGCTTTGTCATAAACTTCGCAAAGTCCACTTTGCTCCCCTCACAGGATCTCGAGTTCATCGGCGCAAGGCTGCACACTCCTCGGGCACGAGCGTACCTACCGCTCGACAGGGCGCAACGGCTCATGGACCTAGCCGACCGCTTTCGCAGCCAGCCCCTGGTCTCCGCCAGGCGCTTCCTGAGACTGCTCGGCCATATGGCTTCCACCGTCCATGTGACCCCCAATGCCCGCCTGAACATGCGGTCTGCTCAATGGTGTCTCCGCCAGCAGTGGCGACAAGCCACAGGCGGCCTGGCGGACCTAGTGCGCGTCTCCGAGCCGCTGCTCTCGTCTCTCCGGTGGTGGCTCCGGCAGCCGAACCTGATATTCGGAATGCCTTTCCAGTCACCTCAGCCGACCCGGGTGCTGACCACCGATGCATCCCTCCTGGGCTGGGGAGCGCATTGCCAAGAGGCACGTAATCAGGGCCTCTGGACCACGTGGGAGTCTGCTCAGCAGATCAACTTCCTGGAGCTCAGGGCGATCCGCCTAGCTCTCAAGGCCTTCTCCCACCTGACTTCCCAACAGTCCGTCCTTGTCCAGACGGACAATCAAGTTGCCATGTTCTACGTGAACAAGCAGGGGGGCACGGGCTCCTTCCTCCTCTGCCGGGAGGCACAGAAGCTCTGCTCTTGGGCCGTCAGTCACGGCATTCTCCTCAAGGCAGTTTATCTCCCGGGCCAAGAAAATTGCCTTGCAGACAAACTCAGCAGGGTCCTCCAGCCGCACGAGTGGCGTCTGGATCCCTTGGTAGTTCAGAAGCTCTTCCTCAAGTGGGGTCTCCCCACGGTGGATCTCTTTGCCAGTCCTCACAACCGGCAGCTTCCTCGCTTCTGCTCTCGTCAGCCACACCCCCTTCGGGTGGCGGCGGACGCCTTTCTGATCTCGTGGTCGGGGAGCCTTCTGTACGCTTTCCCTCCCATCCCGCTGGTCTCTCGGACTCTTTTCAAGGTTCTTCGAGACAAAGCCTTCATGATCCTGGTGGCCCCTCGCTGGCCCAGGCAGCCGTGGTTTCCGCTCCTGCTGCAACTGGCGGTGGAGGATCCAATCCCTCTGGGGGTACAACCGGATCTCCTCACTCAGGATCAGGGGTCCCTTCTGCACCCCAACCTCAGGTCTCTCAACCTCATGGCCTGGCTGCTGAGAGGGTAGTCCTTGCTCCCCTTCTCCTGCCGGCGGAGGTGGAGGAGGTCGTCTTAGCTTCGCGACGGCCTTCTACCCGCAAATGCTACGCCCTTAAATGGCGTCGCTTTGCAGTCTGGTGTACCCAACAGTCTCAGGATCCCTTCTCCTGCCCGGTGTCGGTGATCTTGCAGTACTTGCTGCACCTCTCTAATCTGGGACTTAAGTCCAACTCCGTCAAAGTTCACCTCAGTGCTCTTTCAGCACATCATGTGCCAGTGGACGGCAGACCTCTCTCCAATGACCCTCTCGTAGCGAGGTTTCTCCGAGGTCTCCTTCTACTTAAACCACCTCTGCGCCCGCCAGCGCCTGACTGGGACCTGAATGTGGTTTTGCAGCGGATCACCTGTCCGCCTTTTGAACCTATGGCTACCTGTTCTCTCCGTTTTCTGTCTTGGAAAACACTGTTCTTGATAGCCCTCACTTCCGCTAGGCGCGTAAGTGAATTGCAGGCCCTTGTGTCTGATCCCCCTTACACTAGGTTCTACAAGAATAGGGTAGTCCTACGGACTCACCCAAAATTTCTGCCTAAAGTGGTCTCCCCTTTTCACATCAATCAGGAGGTGGTACTTCCAACCTTCTTTCCCAGACCACACTCCAGCCGAGCTGAAACGGTCCTCCATACCCTGGACTGTAGAAGGGCATTGAACTTCTACCTTGACCGTACGCGGGAGCACCGTAAAGCTGCTCAGCTTTTTGTGTCTTTTGACCCCAATAAATTGGGGCTCCCGGTCTCCAAGCGTACTCTGTCCATCTGGGTTGCGGACTGTATCTCTTGGGCTTATGGGGCAGCCGGACTCTCCTTAGAAAGTCGAGTCACGGCTCATTGCGTTCGGGCAAAGGCCACGTCAGTGGCTTACCTCCGCTCTGTTCCGCTGGCAGACATCTGCCGGGCCGCTACTTGGTCTTCGAGCCAGACTTTTGCGGTCCATTACTGTCTCGAGAGGGAGTCCCGTAGGGACAGTGCTTTCGGACAGGCAGTCCTCCGTAATCTCTTTGAGGTCTGAGCAACTCCTACCCTCCATCCCGGATGTGGGCTACCGGTGGGTGATAATTCAGCGAAGATTCTATCCTTCTGTGCTGCTGAGCTAGAGGGAGCTCATTTTTGTGCTTAGGGTCTCCGGTAGCCTTGAGCTTGGGAGTCCCATAAGTGAGGACTGACTTCCTGCTTGGTCCTGGAGAAAGCGTAGTTACTCACCTGTAACAGGTGTTCTCCAGGAGCAGCAGGAATCAGTCCTCACTACCCTCCCTCCTCCCCTTGGAGTTGCAATCGTCTGCTTATGTTCTTTTTTTGCAACTTTTTATGCTGTCTTTTTTAGCTATGTCATCTGACTGGCTAAGATGGCACCCTCGGGCGGGAAGACGACCGCGCATGCGCGCTGCAATTCCCAAAGGCTTTCTTTGAAAGCTGGGGAAAATTGCTCCGCGAGGGCTCCGTCGGCGCCGACGTCACCCATAAGTGAGGACTGATTCCTGCTGCTCCTGGAGAACACCTGTTACAGGTGAGTAACTCCGCTTTATGAGAAATGATTATCAACAGCATTGGTATTAAGCAGGAGAATAAGAGGTTAGAGTTAAAAGCATTTTCAAAAGATGGACTTTTAGCCCAGATTTAAAAGAACCAGAGTGAGAACATGATGTACTGACTCAGGAAGTCTATTTCATGTGTGCAGTACAGCAAAATGGAAAGAATGGAATCTGAAGTTGGCAGTAGAGTAGAAGAGGACAGATCAGTGTGACTTACCCAGATGAGTGGAGTTTCCTAGGAGGGGCATAGGAAGAGATAAGTGAATAGAGGGAGCTTGGGTATGTCCTGTATGTCTGGACTGGTCTGATGGTATGACAATAAAGGTGAAATTTAGACTTACCATTAGTTTCCTTTCCTTGAATCCTGCTAGACCAATCCAGGACCCATCTGGGAAGTCTGAGGCTACTAATCAAATTTGTGGGTCTAATTCAGAAGCTCCATTACAGGTAAGTCAAGTGTCGAATGAATGAGTGACCTAACCAAGGATTTCTCCAGCTCTAGAGGAGGGGAGTTAATGGGGAGATTGAGATCCTGGCTAATCTCAAACTCTGTTGCCTCCTCTGATTACTCATCCTTTGTAGACTGGGGGGTTGGGGGAGGAGAGGGAAGACTGCTCCTGGTTGAAAAAAGAGAATGAAGAGGGAAAATTTATGAGTATTATGGAAGAAGATACATTTTTGTTTATGAAGTTGTGTGTTAACCTTATTATTTTAGCTTTGTCAGTTGAATATGGACTATTAAGCTTGAGGTAGAAGTTCTTGTCTGCCTCCCTCTGCTGGTAGGGGTAACATAATGCACACATCTGGACTGAATTCAAAGAAAAGGACATTAACAGTAAGTTTAAATTTCACCCTATGTTCCACCAATCCGTATTAACCTTGTTCTTGACAGATCCCAAGGTAAAATCAAACAGGCTGATATTTAAACAGCCAGCCATGACGTTTAAATATAATTTGTATATTCGGTACCAGTATCCAGATTGTAGCAGGCTTCCATTATTCAGACATTTCCTTTTGAATATCGGGCCAAAATATTACAGTATTTAATATTAAATATAAAAAAATATTCAAACAAAAGAAGTGAGACAAAAAATTAGAGTAGAAAGGTCATCATGTATTCTTTGACTGATGTCACCATACAGTTAGCTGACCAGTATGTCTAATTCTGTCAGTCTTGTGACTTCAGATAATGAAATCCCATATCGTGAACTTTGCAGTCCAGCTTTCTGTGTATAGTAGGAGTGAATGAAACACAATATGACTGTAACTGGTAAACCAGAAGAGATCTGCTCTAGGAGGCACAGTGCAGCTGCGCATGAGCATTGCAATTCTTTCTTCTTTTACTGGATGGAGTGTGAGTGCTTTTGTTTTGCAGTTCAGAAAAACTGATTCGTCGAGGCTGGAGAGAAGTGTTTGGGCTACTCAGGATCTTCTTTAACATTATCACTATTTTCCTTATCGAACTGATCAACTTTATCAGCAAGTTTGTCTTCCAGGTAAGTGGGTCATTTATAATAGCTGCAGGGGCCTGAGATACCAGTCATGTCCACAACTTTAGTATTCTTCATGGACAATGAGCAGCTGAAGAATGTGATGTAATGAAAGGCCTTGTAGCATCAGGAACGCCATATTCATCGGTCTCATGGGTTGTCAATATTGTCAGAATATTTCAGGACAGAAGGGGGGGATAAAAGCCAGAACCACAGGGTGATAACACTGGCCTTATTTACTGGCTAGACATTATCTTCCATCATCCAATGTTGTGATATTGCTTCTATCAACAAGAGTTTTAGCATTGTGTTCGTAATTTTAAATTTGATATTGAATTAAAAGGAATCTCTAAAAGCATATCTTGGAAAGGTGTTAGAATGTTGGTGAGAATGCAAAATACCTTACTATTAAATTTAAATAAATAAATACTCCCAAGGTTTGATTTTGTGAGTGTGCAAACCACACGCTTTTTTAGACATCAGTACCATAGGCAATTGCTCCAAGGTGCCAAATTTTCACAGGTATGTCCATATTTTATGAAGCACATGCATACATCACAACTCTGTCCCTGCAGTGTCCAAACTGCATCATCAGGGACACCTGCATGCAGATTGCATAACAGTAAGAGATTGCGTAAGAGTATGCTTGTATACACCTGCACAATTGTATATTTATTTTATATTTATTTATTTATTTAATGCTTTTATATACCGTGCTTTTTAAAATCAGTGTGGTTTACAGATAACATATTGTGCAGAGCAGGAAGAGCCGGCTTCGCACTTACATTGAACAGGAAATACAACTTGGGTTGATAACCATGGGGAGGTAAATACAGGCTATATACAGTGTGGGCAGGAAGTCGCTGCGTGGCTATGGTTACATGGTTGTCCTTGCAGCTATGTACAGGGGTGTAAACTGGGTCGTAAGGTTGTTATCGGGTAGGGATGTGTTGTTCACCTGGGCATGGTGCAGGAGAAAAAGGTTGTGCTTTAGTGCTTTTCTGAATTGTATGAGGTCAGTGATCATGCGGATGGACACTGGGAGCTCGTTCCAGCAGGTAGGTGCATAGAACATGAACGCTCTGTTTTTTGTTGCCTGAGTGCATTTTGTTACTTCACTGGGGGTTATTAGTATGTTGGTGGCGAAGAACCTTCTTGCTCTGGATGAGGGTGTGGGGTGGATAAGGTTTGTCAAGGAGCCGGAGGTTTTTTTGTTAATGGCTTTGAAAGTTAAGAGAGCAACTTTGTAGATGAGTCGGCAGTAGATTGGTAGCCAGTGGAGGTCCTTTAGGATTTGAGTGATGTGCTCTCTTCTAGAGGCCTCGTGTAGGAATCGGGCAGCGACGTTCATAGCTAACTGTAGGGGGTTAAGTGTGTTCTTCAGGAGCCCATGAAGGATCACATTGGCGTAGTCAAAGTGGGGGGTTACTAGCGCCTAGAATACTGTCCGGAAGTCGTCTGGTTGCAGTAAGGGTCGGAGATGTCGAATTGTCCTCATCTTATGGTAGACTTTCTTGACAGTGTTGCTTATGTGGGCTTTGAGGTCGAGGTGCTGGTCAAGTGTGACGCCTAGGTAGCGGATGGTGGGGCGGCTTGGGAGCTCGGCATCTCTTGTCTTTAATGTTGCCGGAGGGATGAAGGTTTGATTTCTCGTGACGAATAGCACTTCTGTCTTGCTGAAATTTATTTTGAGACTTTGTGAGTTAAGCCAGTCAGTGACGGCATCAAAGCATTTTACCAGTGAGGAGAAGTCTGGTTGATCAACGGTGAAGGGGGTGAAGAGAAGTATGTCATCCGCATAAATCAGGCAGGAGATGTTGAAGGAGCGGATGATGGTACATATGGGCTGCATTATATATATTGAATAATAGGGCAGATAGTGAAGAACCCTGGGGAACTCCATGGGTTTTTTTTGGAAAGACTTGGAGGTCGTAGAGCCTGTGCGTACCTGCTGCCATCTATCTGTTAGGTATGATTTGCACCAGCTCCAGGCTGAGCCCTGGATTCCTTTTTCCTGGAGACGTGTCAGGAGCTGCTCATGGTTGACAGAGTCGAAGGCCACAGAGATGTCCAAGAAAATCAGGGCATATCCTTGTCTGTTGTTGTTAATTCCTGTGATTAATGTGTTAAAAAGAGTGGCAAGAAGCATTTCGATTCCATGTGATTCCCTGAAGCCATGTTGGCATTGATCAAGGGGGCGGTGGAGTCGATGTGTTCTTGGATTTGCCGTTGAGCTACCTTCTCAATATGTAAAACATGCTTTATATGCAGAAAATGCTTTATAAAATTACACTCCACATGTATAACAGAAAATAATACTGACTTAAAAATAACAAATAAATATACAAAATAAGACAGACTACCCAAGATATTTTATAATACAAACATACAGCATAGTGTGGCGCCTCACCCTCTCTAGGCGGCCATAATACTCATGTTCATGCTTCAGCCTGGTAGCTGAGGCCCTTATTGTGTAGTTGTGGGGCAATTAAAGCAGTCCGAGTGGAATAGGCCAACACAGGAAAATTTGCTATAAATTTTATTTTATTTTTATTTATTTTCTTCTAGTCATCAAGTTTGCAATTAGACCTTGGTGGAAGGCTCCAAAACATCAACAGAAAAAGAGGATTTTTTCTCCAACAAAAAGCTTTCCCAACATGTACTTCAACAAAGCAGTTTCTCCAGGACCAAGCAGGAAGTCAGTCCTCACATATGGGTGACGTCGGCGCCGACGGAGCCCTCGCGGAGCAATTTTCCCCAGCTTTCAAAGAAAGCCTTTGGGAATTGCAGCACGCATGCGCGGTCGCCTTCCCGCCCAAGGGTGCCATCTTAGCCAGTCTTCTTTTTTCCGCGGAGCCCTACAGACGTACCCGTCGTGTCCCCGCTAAAAAAAGTTGATTTTCGTGAGTTTTTCTCTTTTTTCACTTCGGTTCGACGCCGGTCGTTTTCCTGCCCGGACTCGCGACGCCGTTGCGAGTCCTTCTCTTATTTTTCGGTTTTTCTGATTTTTGGTCAGTTTCATTTTCGGTTTTTCGCTGGCAGCCCGGTCCTTTGACCTTGCAGGGGCCCTTTTTCCCCCGATGGCTGCCAGTGGTTTCAAGCGGTGTGGTCAGTGTGACAGAAATATGTCACTCACTGACACACACGATAATTGCCTCCGTTGCCTAGGCCCGGATCATGAAGAAATGATCTGTGGAGCCTGTGGCAAAATGTCCTCCAAAGCGTTGAGGAGTCGGCGGCATCAGCGGGATAGAATCTTCGCTGACCCCAGCCGTACCCGGACCTCGTCGGAGGCCTCGGCATCCAGAGGCTCCAGCTCTGACCATCGCCGAAGCTCCTCCGACAGGGGTTCTCCCTCCGGAGACCATCGACGGAAGATAAAACCCGCGAGGGCGGCGTCGGTGGACGCTCCTGGCTCCGCGAGGGCCAGGTCGCATAGCCCCGACAGCCGTCCCGGGTCTTTGGAGAAGGAGCACCTCCCGAAGCGACCTCGCCTGGAGTCGGAGTTGCCTGCTCGGGTAAGTCCTGTAGTCCTCCTGGACTCGCCTCCGAGAGGTCCGACGTCGGGCCCGACGCCGTCGGGGCCCGAGTCGGGGGCTGCTGGGTCACCTGAGGTCGGACTCAGGTTGACGGCCTTGGAGAGCAGACTATCTGCCTTCATGGACCAGCAGCGGGCACTGATCGCTAGCCTCGCTGGCGCCGCTGCCCCGACCGCCGGGACGTCGACGTCTAAGTCGACCCCGGAGACCGAGCCGATCCTCGAGTCCATGCGAACTCGAGTCGATCCTCGGTCGAGGTCACCCTCGGCCTCCCGTTCGGGACCGAGGTCGTCGCCGCCGACTCCTTCGGCGTCGGGGCGGCCGACGCCTCCGCCTGCCCGAGCCGACCCCACCGATTCCTCCTCGGAGTCGGCCTGGGAGTCTGAAGAGGAGGAGTCACCTGATTCCTTTCGGACTCGGTGTGTCCCCTCGGACTCACCTGAGTCCGAACCTCGGAAACAGTCCCCCCCAGAGGATGCCCGGTTCTCGGACTTCGTCAGGGATATGGCCAAGGCTTTGGCCTTCCCTGCGGATCCCGAGGAGGAGCCTCGAGCCGAAGAGCTCGACGCCCTTCAGTACGACTCTCCCGCCCGGGAGCACTTTACTGTACCGGTTCCTCCCATGCTGGAACGACTACTCTTCCGCATGTGGGAGAGTCCGGCCTCGTCGCCGGTATTGAGCAAGCGGGTCGATTCCATCTATCGAGTCCGCAAGAGTCCTGGCTTCCAAAAAGCACAGCTGCCACACACCATTCCATGGTAGTGGAATCGGCCATGCATAGGCTTAAGAGCCAAAAGATGCACTCCTCGGTGCCTCCTGGCAGGGAGGCCCGTAACCTGGATGGCCTTGGTAAGAAGTGTTTCCAGGGCTCTATGCTGGCTTGTCGTGTCCAGACCTACCAGCTATACATGGGCATGTATCTCCGAGACCTGGCTAAAGAGATAGCCGGATTCTCCGCTGGGCTGTCCGAGGAACCTTTGCGGAGGTTCCTGGCCTTGACATCTGGTATTCGAGAATGCTCCAAATTCATGTCCCAAGCAGCCTATGATGGCTTTGAAGCATCGGCTCGTGTGGCCACAGCTGGCATCGGTGCCCGCCGACAGGCTTGGCTTCAGTCGTCTGACCTTGAACCTTGGGTGCAGGACAAGTTGGTCGATGTCCCCTGCAGAGGTGAGAACCTCTTTGGCAAGCCCATGGCTGAAAAGGCTGCACAAATCGAGACGGAGACTCTCACCAGGACCAGGCTTTCTAGGAAGACCTCCGCCCCTTCCCAGAAAAAGAAGGGCTCGGGAAAGAAGTCCTTTTACCCGAGGAAGGCGGCTGCCTATAAACACTACCCTCAATATCAGGCCCCCGCAGCTCCCCAACAGGGTCAGCAGGCCAAGGGACGGGGTAACGGGTCCCGTAGGCAGCAAGCCCCCAAGCCTGCACCACCTGCCCCTGCTCAGCAGGGTGGGGGTTTTTGACTTCCTCAGCATAGCCTCTCCCCCTCAGCTGGTTCCTCCCAGCACCGGAGGCCGGCTGGTTCACTTCGCCCACAGGTGGTCCAACATCACTTCAGATGCCTGGGTGCTTCAAGTCGTGCGAGAAGGATATCTTCTCCACTTCCATCAGGTCCCTCCCTCTTATTTTCCGGGAGAACCTCCTCGACTCCCTCTGCACAGGGACTTACTCCTTCAGGAGTTAGCAAGTCTTCTTCAGGAACAGGCTGTGGAACCGGTGCCCCACCACCTGAGAGGTCAAGGCTTTTATTCCAGGTATTTTCTGATACCAAAAAGGACAGGAGGCCTCAGACCCATCCTGGACTTGCGCAACCTCAACAAGTTCCTCGTGCGGGAAAAGTTCAAGATGCTTACCCTTGGAATCCTTCTGCCCTACCTCCAGCAGGGAGATTGGCTATGCTCCTTAGATCTAAAGGATGCCTACACGCACATCCTCATCCACCCAAGCCACCGCCAATACCTAAGGTTTGTGGTGGCAGGAAATCACTACCAGTACAGAGTACTGCCCTTTGGCCTATCCTCCGCACCGCGAGTCTTCACAAAATGTCTCGCGGTGGTGGCGGCCTATCTCAGGCTTCACGGCCTCTATGTCTTTCCGTACCTCGACGACTGGCTTATCAGAGCGTCGTCCTCTCCGGCAGTCACCAATGCCACACACCGCACGGTGACTCTTCTGCAGTACTTGGGCTTTGTCATAAACTTCGCAAAGTCCACTTTGCTCCCCTCACAGGATCTCGAGTTCATCGGCGCAAGACTGCACACTCCTCAGGCTCGAGCTTTCCTGCCTCTCGACAGGGCTCAACGGCTCATGGACCTAGCCGGCCGTTTTCGCAGCCAGTCCCTGGTCTCCGCCAGGCGCTTCCTGAGACTACTCGGCCATATGGCTTCCACCGTCCACGTGACCCCCAATGCTCGCCTGAATATGCGGCCTGCTCAATGGTGCCTTCGCAAGCAGTGGCAACAGGCCACCGGCGGACTAGCCGACTTAGTGCGCATCTCCGGGCCGCTGGCCTCTTCCCTACAGTGGTGGCTTCATCGGCCGAACCTGGTGCTCGGAATGCCGTTTCAGTCGCCTCAGCCGACTCAAGTGCTGACGACCGATGCTTCCCTCCTGGGTTGGGGAGCACATTGCCAGGGGGCATGTACTCAAGGTCTCTGGACCGCGTGGGAGTCTGCTCAACAGATCAACTTCCTGGAGCTCAGAGCAATCCGTCTGGCGCTCAAGGCTTTCTCCCACCTGACTTCTCACCAGTCCGTCCTTGTCCAGACGGACAATCAAGTTGCCATGTTCTACGTGAACAAGCAGGGGGGCACGGGCTCCTTCCTTCTCTGCCTAGAAGCTCAGAAGCTCTGCTCTTGGGCCGTCAGTCACGGCATTCTTCTCAAGGCAGTTTATCTCCCAGGCCAAAAAAATTGCCTGGCGGACAAACTCAGCAGGATACTCCAGCCGCACGAGTGGCGTCTGGATCCCTTGGTAGTTCAGAAGCTCTTTCTGAAGTGGGGCCTCCCCACGATGGATCTCTTTGCCAGTCCTCTCAACCGGCAACTTCCTCGCTTCTGCTCTCGTCAGCCACATCCCCTTCGGGTAGCGGCAGATGCTTTTCTACTCTCATGGTCGGAAAGCCTTCTCTATGCTTTTCCTCCCATCCCGCTAGTCTCTCGAACTCTATTCAAGGTTCTCCGGGACAAAGCTTCCATGATCCTGGTGGCTCCTCGCTGGCCCAGACAGCCGTGGTTCCCACTCCTGTTGCAATTAGCGGTAGAGGATCCGCTCCCTCTGGGGTTTCAACCGGATCTCCTAACACAGGATCAGGGGTCTCTGCTACACCCCAACCTCAGATCTCTCAACCTAATGGCCTGGCGGCTGAAAGGGTAGTCCTCGCTCCCCTTCTCCTGCCGGCAGAGGTGGAAGAGGTCGTCCTAGCTTCTCGGCGACCTTCTACCCGCAAATGCTACGCCCTTAAATGGCGTCGCTTTTCTGTTTGGTGTGTACAGCAGTCTCTGGATCCCTTCTCCTGCTCGGTGTCGGTGATCTTGCAGTACCTGCTCTACCTCTCTAATCTGGGACTTAAGTCCAACTCTGTCAAAGTCCACCTCAGTGCTCTTTCAGCACACCATGTGCCGGTGGACGGCAGACCTCTTTCCAGCGACCCTCTCGTAGCACGGTTTTCTCCGAGGTCTCCTTCTACTTAAACCACCTCTGCGCCCGCCAGCACCTGACTGGGATCTGAATGTGGTTTTACAGCGGATCACCTGTCCGCCTTTTGAACCGATGGCTACCTGTTCTCTGCGTTTTCTTTCGTGGAAAACCTTATTCCTGATAGCCCTCACTTCCGCTAGACGCGTAAGTGAATTGCAGGCCCTCGTGTCTGATCCTCCCTTCACTCGGTTCTACAAAAATAGGGTAGTCCTACGGACTCACCCAAAATTTCTTCCAAAAGTTGTCTCCCCTTTCCACATCAATCAGGAGGTGGTACTTCCAACCTTCTTTCCCAGGCCTCACTCCAGCCGAGCTGAACGAGTCCTGCATACCCTGGACTGTAGAAGGGCATTGAACTTCTACCTTGACCGTACGCGGGAGCACCGTAAAGCTGCTCAGCTTTTTGTGTCTTTTGACCCCAATAAATTGGGGCTCCCGGTCTCCAAGCGTACTCTGTCCATCTGGGTTGCTGACTGTATCGCTTGGGCTTATGGGGCAGCCGGACTCTCCTTAGAAAGTCGAGTCACGGCTCATTGTGTTCGGGTGAAGGCTACGTCAGTGGCTTACCTCCGCTCTGTTCCGCTGGCAGACATCTGCCGGGCCGCTACTTGGTCTTCGAGTCAGACTTTTGCGGTCCATTACTGTCTCGAGAGGGAGTCCCGCAGGGACAGTGCTTTCGGACAGGCAGTCCTCCGAAATCTCTTCGAGGTTTGAGCAACTCCTATTCTCCATCCCGGATGGGGGCTACCGATGGGTGATAATTCAGTGAAGATTCCTTCCTTCTGTGCCGCTGAGCTAGAGGGAGCTCATTTTTGTGCTTAGGGTCTCCGGTAGCCTTAAGCTTGGGAGTCCCATATGTGAGGACTGACTTCCTGCTTGGTCCTGGAGAAAGCGTAGTTACTCACCTGTAACAGGTGTTCTCCAGGAGCAGCAGGAATCAGTCCTCACAACCCTCCCTCCTCCCCGTGGAGTTGCAATCATCTGCTTAAGTTTTTTTGCAAATTTTTATGCTGTCTTTTAGCTATGTCATCAGACTGGCTAAGATGGCACCCTTGGGCGGGAAGGCGACCGCGCATGCGCGCTGCAATTCCCAAAGGCTTTCTTTGAAAGCTGGGGAAAATTGCTCCGCGAGGGCTCTGTCGGCGCCGACGTCACCCATATGTGAGGACTGATTCCTGCTGCTCCTGGAGAACACCTGTTACAGGTGAGTAACTACGCTTTCTTCACTCTTTGCCATTAAACAAGTTTCCTTTTCATTCAAACAAAGACAGTTTAATTTCACTGTTTGCAAGTAAAGTCCAGCTACCCTTGTTAGCTTCTCCCAGCTGTTCAGGTAAGCCTGAGATTACACTCTGCTTCTCAGCATGGAAACTAAACGGCTGTTTAAAACACTCTCATAGCATTAGTAGAATTTGCAGCTTTTAAAAATGAGGCTTTCTCTTTACCAGCACTTCTCAACAGCATTTACTTGACATAAATACTACTTAGGCTTTCTTCACAGTATTCAATAAATGCTTTCTAAGCACTGCTCATACACAAAGCACATTCCATTGATACTTCTGTGGAACCTGAGTCTCCCTTGTAAAACTCAACCTCCATTTCCTCTTCTGTGCTGCAAGGCTCAGGGACTGGGACACGTTCAGGGATTTCTAGCTTCACCTTCTTTAAAAGTTTGAAAAGCTTCTCCCACTGAACATTCCTTCTTCCCCTTGGAATTATATCAGAGCTATCAGACTTCCTTCCCCTTATTGAATCATATAAAGGTACTGTGTGGTTTACCTTTCTTATAGAAACCTTTCCTTTTCCAGGCTTTCTAAAAGGCTTTGTTTCCTGCTCAGAGTCTGAGCTGCTTGCCTCTGAGTTAGAACTGTAGTTCTGGAACTCTCTCAAGCTTCTTCCTGCTCCACTCTGGCCCTGCCACTCGCCTTGGCAGTTCTGTACACTTCTCCTGGATTCACCAGCTCTTTCAGCTCTGCAGTGCTGTTTCCTCTCGTCTCTCTCTTTCCTCTCCTTCCTGGATTCCCCCCTGGATTCCTCTCTCCCCTCACTTACTGAGTGACGGAGTGCTTCCCTTTCTGGCCCCACCCTCTCTCTCCCTGCAGTTGCCTTGGAGACTGGGTGTGGCTTCAGGCTAGCTCTGCAAGTGTGTGTTTCAGAGTTACTTTCACTTTGGGACCTGTGTTTAGGTGAGCCCATCCCCCTTCTATGAGAAAAACCTTCCTTTTTTCCTCTTTCCCAGGGCTGTGCTGCAGCCGCATCACCACAATAGATCCCTAAAATATCACCTTGTAAAGCTGCACACCATATGACAAGCCAAGGTATCGGCTCTACCTGAAAGGCTGAATTATATATTTTTACCCAATGCCTAACTACATTTTTTGTACCAATTTCCATGTCAAAATGTAGGGACTTGGATAGAAAATCCTTAGTAATGAGGAAATGAAGATAAAGCTGGAGATCAAGAAAGATTTACTTTGCAGTAGGAAATGGACAGTTTAGATGTGCCTGGTGGTCTATCTGCCATCATGTCTTTCTGTGCAGTTTGTGTGCCAGATGCTCTTAGCTTCCTTTCACAAGCTTCTTTGTAAAAACTTTCAGCAAAAAGAAATATTGCTGACTCCATCTGTGAACGTCTTGTAATTTCCCCTGAGTATTAGAACAGACACCGATCAGCCGGCAGCTCAGAATAAGTTAGTGGGAGAAAGCATGAGAGAGTTTTGAGGGCTGTTTTAAATTTTGTAATCGGATGCTAAGACAGATCATTCTGTAATGTAGAGGCTGTTACTGTAAAAGCATATCATCTTGTCATTTACAGGTGCATTTTTAAATGCAATGGCTCTACAAGAAGGTTCTGTTGGGTGGAATGTAATACCCGCTCTGGGATGTAAAGGATAAAATAACAGTTATAGGGTACTTTATTACTTGAATCTCCAGGAACAAGCAGGAATGTAGTCTTCACATATGAGTATCGTCGGTACCGACGGCGCCTGCGTGAGAACGCTCCCCAGCATCCAATAGAAAAGCTTTTGGGAGCATCCCACAGCACCTGCGTGCTGCCCACCTTTTTACCTCTCTCACTTCAGTTCTTCATTTTCCGCGGAGCCCTGTCACCGCAGAAAATTTATTCTTATGCTTTTGTTTTTTTGTGGTTGCATCTGCCTTCACTCGACCCCTACCGGTACCACTGGTTCTCTTTTCTTCTTTTTTAAAAAAAAAACAGCTTTCTAAAAGATTTTTCTTTCAGGGACCTCTCTCCTTTCGGTGCTAGGCGCCATTTTGGGCACTAGGCCCACTTTTCTTCAAACATGCAGAAGCCAGCTAGTGGTTTCAAGAAATGTTCTAACTATGACGGTACTATATCCGTCACTGACACCCATGCTTGGTGTCTTAAATGTTTAGGTCCTGAACACTGTCCATTGGAGTGTCTCTCCTGCAGAAAGATGACCAAAAGGGGCCTGCAGAATAGAGCTGCAGAACTCGGTACCCTTTTTTCCGCAGATACGATGTCAGTTGCATCGACGTCTTCCAGAGCTTTATCTTCCTCCCATGGATCTCAGGTAACTAAACTTTAAGTCTTCCAAGACTTGCCGGTCCTCAAAGGGTAGGTCTCCTAAGCATCGAGATGCCACTGGCATTGCCCTCGAGGAAAGTTCACCGGCAAAACAGCCCCGGTGGGAGTCTTCGGTCTCCAAAGCATTAACGGGGCTCCAGGATGTTCCAGAGGCTTCCACCTCTGCAGAGCTACTGGTGCCATGTTCTGGGGTTGTAGCCGCTTCCACCGGTACCAGTACCGACACCCAGGCATTGGCAGGAGCGATGGATAAAAGAATCCTCACTATCGAATGCAGTCTAGCGACCCTCTTAGCAGCTTCGGTACCGCTAAGACCGCTGCAGACGGTTCCACAAGTATCGGTACCGACATCGGTACCAGTACCGAGTGCACCTGTTTTGGCAGGCATGCTTCCCCCCCATGCCGAGCCTTGAGTCTGTCTCAGGTATCGAGGGACAGGATCCAAGACACTCCGGTACCGACTCTACGCAGAATGTCTCCTCCAGAAGACATGTCCTTCCAGGATTTCATACGTGATTTAGTCAAAGGTCTTTCAATCACGGTGATTCCAGAAAAGGAACCTAGGGCAGAAGAATTCTACAATATCCCATGGCTCCTAAGGAAGCAGCTATGCTTCCCATTCACAAGATCTTACATGATCTTATGTTAAGGATGTGGAAAACTCCTTTAACGGTGTCTCCACATTCCTGACGCCTCGATACCATGTACCGAGTGCCAAGCTGTCCTGGCTTTCAAAAGACTCAGTTACCACACCATTCAATGGTAGTGGAATCGGCCATGCGTAGAATTAAGAGTACTAAAACGCATTCTTCTAATCCTTCAGGCCGGGAATCGAGGACACTCGATGCCTTTGGGCGTCGATGCTTCTAGTCCTCCATGTTATCAGCCAAGATCAGTTCCTACATTCTTTATATGGGTATGTTCCTGGAAGAAGTCGCACGTGACTTAGAGCTCAGGAGCCCTAATATGTCTGAGGACAAAAGGGAAGATTTCCTTACCCTGGTCAAGCACACCCAGAATGTCTCTAAATTCATGAACCGTGCAACCTTTGATTGCTTTGAATGCATAAGCAGAACCTCTTCTATCTCCATAGGTGCACGTCATATTGCCTGGCTTCAGGCATCAGACTTAGAGCAGTGGGTGCAAGACAAGCTGGGAAACATTCCTTGTACAGGAGAAAATCTCTTTGGCAAGGACTGGCAGGACAAGGCTAATCAGCTTGAATCTGAAAATACTACCTTGAACAGACTATCAAAGTCTACAGCCAACCCAGAAAAGAAAAAGTCATTCAAGAAACCCTTTTTCAACAAGAAAAAGAGGTTTTACAAATCATACCCCCATTTGGGCCACTGTCCAGTTCTTGTTCCTCAAAAGGAACAACAACAGAACAGACAGCAAAGAAAGCCTCAAACTCAAAGAGCTCAACCGGCCCAGCAGCTTCAGCCTCCTCAGGGGCTTTGACTCTTACTTAGAGAACTTAGTCATTCTGCCCCTGAAAGGACCAGAACCCTAAACCATTCCAGGCAGGTTATGCCATTTTGCCAAGAGATGGCAACAAATAACATCAGAAAACTGTCCATTGTACGACTGGGGTACAAGCTTCACTTTCTCAACATGCCCCTGCCTACAGTAATCAAACAGTTCAATTCTCAGGTCCCTGCCACCGACCTCTTGTGGCAGGAGGTCACATCACTTCTTGCTCAAGGAGCAATAGAAGAAGTACCCATATCCCAACAGGGTACGGGGTTCTACTCCCCCTATTTTCTTATTCCAAAGAAAACAGGGGGACACAGACCTATACTGGACCTCAGAGAATTAAACAAATATCTGTTCCGAGAAAAGTTCAAAATGATCTCCCTCGGAACACTCCTACCATACCTTCAGAATCAGGACTGGCTATGTTCTCTAGACCTAAGAGATGCGTACACGCATATTCTTATCCACACAAATCACAGGAAGTTCCTTTGATTCCTGGTCCATGGCAGACACTTCCAGTTCAGAGTTCTTCCCTTCGGTCTGGCTTCTGCCCCAAGAGTCTTCACAAAATGCATGGCAGTGGTAGCAGTATTTCTGAGAACTCTAGGAATATTCGTCTTCCCTTACTTAGACGATTGGCTCATTCGAGCATCAACAGCTCCAGAGGCCAGCTTCACTCTTTCTCGAACAATGAGAATCCTTCAATATTTGGGATTGGTCATAAACCTCCCAAAATCTCATCTCACCCCTCTCAATCTCTCGAGTTCATAGGGGCTCGTCTAGACACACGGCACTCAAAAGCTTTCCTGCCACAGCTGCGCTGTCTGCGTATAATACAGCTGGCATCCCAAGCAGCTATGAAGGTCTTCCTGACTGCTCGGGAGATGCTTCAGCTTCTGGGGCATATGGCATCCACTGTCCATGTGGTTCTCTATGCTCGCCTTCATATGTGAGCAGCCCAGTGGACCCTATCCTCTCAATGGACACAGGCCACTGAGGGTCGACTAACGGACAAAATCAGAAACTTCACACGTCTAACTTCATCCCCGCAATGGTGGCAATCACTGGAAAACCTCCTCATAGGCTCACCTTTCCAGCAGCCTCTGTGCCAAACCACCCTAACAACAGATGCGTCCAAGTTGGGTTGGGGGGCCCACTTGTACGATATCTCAACTCAGGGTCTCTGGACCCCACAGGAGGCTTCTCTTCACATAAACCTCCTAGAGCTGAGAGCCATTTTCAATGCTATTTGAGTATTTCAGGCCCATCTCAGCCACAAGACAGTTCTGGTCCAAACCGACAATCAGGTAGCCATGTTCTATCTGAACAAGCAAGGCAGAACGGGCTCTCTGTCGCTATGCAACGAAGCTTTGCAACTAAGGGCCCTCGCCAGAGAGCTTCAAATCCACCTTCTTGCAGTATACCTTCCAGGCAGTCAAACTTTATGGGCAGACAAACTCAGTTGAATACTGCTGCCACACGAGTGGTCTCTCCACTCAGACCACCTTGCTCGAGTGTTTCAAATCTGGGGAACACCAGATATAGACCTCTTTGCAAGTCCACAGAATGCCAAACTTCCCCAATTCTATTCCAGAATCCGGGCTCACAACTGTCAGGCAAGGGATGCCTTCCTACTTTACTGGGGTCAGGACTTCCTCTATGCCTTCCCACCCATTCCCCCTCATTCCCAAAACTTTATTCAAGCTTCAGAGAGACAGAGGTTATATGATACTCATAGCTCCATGTTGGCCACGGCAAACGTGGTATCCTCTGCTTCTGCGTCTCTCTCAAACCACTCCTCTGGAGTTGGGAAATGCTCCAGATTTCCTTTCCCAGGAGAACGGATCCTTACTGCACCCAAATCCCCAGTCCCTGTATCTCAGGGCCTGGTTACTGAAAGCCTAGATTTCCTGGATATCAACCTCTCTCAGCAGGTAAAAGATATCCTTCTGGCTTCCAGAAAACCTTCCATGAGGCGTTCCTACACTTTTAAGTGGAAGAGATTCTCTGTCTGGTGTTCACAAAAGGGACTTAAACCCCTTTTCGTACCTGTGGAGTCGCTACTGGAGTATCTCCTCCAACTATCCACTTCTGGTCTTAAGACCAATTCATTGAGCGTTCATCTTAGTGCTATTGCTGCTTTTCACAAACCTTTTGATGGACAACCTATTTCCTCTCATCCACTTGTATCAAGGTTCATGAGAGGCTTACTCTTAACAAAACCTCCCATTAAACCACCACCAGTGGCATGGGATCTAAATCTTGTTCTTGAGCAGCTCATGAAACCGCCTTTTGAACCCTTAGCCACTACAACCCTAAAGTTTCTTTCATGGAAAGTCATTTTCCTAATTGCTATCACTTCTGCAAGACGCATTAGTGAACTGCAGGCTTTAGTGGCTGACCCTCCTTATACAAGGTTCCACCATGATAAAGTAGTCCTCAGGACTCATCCTCACTTTATGCCAAAGGTGGTTTCACCTTTTCATCTAAACCAGTCGGTTTATCGTCCTATATTCTTCCCTAGGCCTCATGCCTCCAGTGCAGAAAGGAATCTTCACACCTTGGATTGTAAAAGAGCCTAGGCCTTTTATCTTCAAAGAGCTAAGCAACATAGAAAATCTTCTCAGCTTTTTGTTGCTTTTGACTCTAGTCATTTGGGACTTCCAGTTTCCAAAAGAACTTTATCTCAATGGATTGCAGATTGCATATCCTTTACTTATGAGAGTAAAGGGCTTTCTCTAGAGGGCCATGTCACAGCTCACAATGTGAGAGCCATGGCAGCCTCGATGCCTAATCTTCGTTCTGTGTCTATTGACGACATCTGTAGAGCAGCTACTTGGGCTTCGGTGCATACCTTCACAGCCCACTACTGCTTAGACAAGGACTCCCGTCAGGATGCCTCGTTTGGCCAAGCTGTTCTCCAGCATCTCTTTCATACTTAATACAACTCCTACCTGCCAGTCCCGGTTTTTGATGCCAGAGGTCAATGGGAGGAAGCATGACCCATCTCACCTGGGTTCGCAGCTTACTGGGGTCATTCCCCTGGCATCCATAAGCTGGGGAGTCCCCATATGTGAAGACTACATTCCTGCTTGTTCCTGGAGATAGCGTAGTTACTCACCTGTAACAGGTGATCTCCGGGAACAGCAGGAATTTAGTCTTCACAACCCACCCACCTCCCCTAGGAGTTGTCTCTACCTATCTATCTCTCTTTCTCTACTCCTCTCCTTTGGTCTCAGCTATAAACTCAACTGAAGTGAGAGAGGTAGAAAGGTGGGAAGGCAGCACGCAGGCGCTGTGGGATGCTCCCAAAAGCTTTTCTATTGGACGCTGGGTAGCGTTCCTGCGCAGGCTCCGTCGGTACCAACGATACCCATATGTGAAGACTAAATTCCTGCTGTTCCCGGAGATCACCTGTTACAGGTGAATAACTACGGTTTCCAAGTAGTTCCTGGGAGAGAGTGCAGTTTGGAAGATACTTTTTATCATATCTGATGGCAATGCTCTTAGCTAAGGGTACTGGCAAAGGATCACAAGCCTAATGAACACTGTACTACTTATTCATTTGAATTAGGATCCTCAGCTCTTTTTATTGAGTCTTTTTGTGGATATTTTTGCTTTAAAGAGAGCAAATTGTTATTTCATTGCCTCGTTGCCACTAATTGTGAAATAGACCGATGTCCTAACTATACTATATTGGCATAGCAGGTTAAAGAAGATTCTCCTAATGGAAAAACTTACTGTCATATGCAATGGCAGACATGGCTAATTTGATTATACATAACTATCATTTATACAGTGAAACCATGGGGTACTCAATAGGAACTGTCAGAACGATTTTCTCAAATTAATAAATATTTTGATATTGTTCACATGAGCTATTTTGTTCACTACAGTAATACAATTGAACATTGGACTCCAGAGGATAGAGGGGAGAGGTTTTTTTTTTTAATTTCTCCAGCTTGTATCCCACTTTATCACGAAGGTCAAAATGGGTCACAATGAATATGCACTGTTATAAACATATAGGCACAATTTATGGACATAAAAATATTAATACAACAATATGCAGCAAACACATTTACAGGCCTATTAGGGTCTTTAGACATGGTACCATATTATTCAGTATAAGCCTAGTAATGTTCTTTATCTTTATTAAAACATTTGATAAACCGCTACTGCCGAAGCATAGAGCGGTGTACAATAAAAGGTTCACACTGCAAATCATAGAAAAGAACGCCATAAAAATGAAAGGACAGTAAAACTCACAGCATCTAGCAATAAAAACCAAATAGATAGGTTTTCTGTAAAGAACCTAAGTCCTTAGTCCAAATGTTATCTGGAAGTGTATTCCATAATTTAGGTGTATAAAGAGAGAAAGCCCTAGAGTAGGTGGTTTGATTGCTCCTGGCTGCTATGCTGTAAGTGTGCTAGCAGCATGCCCTCATTGGCCGGGTAGCTGTGTGCTTTAGTAGCATGGCTGAAAGACACTCGGATATTAGTTTACAAGAAATTAATTCTCCATGGACAAGCAGGATTAAGTCCTCGTGTATGGGTGACATCACTGATGAAACCCTCACGCAGGAGCTTTCCAAGCTCCTCCTAGAAGCTTTTGGAGAACTTTACCACACAGGCGTTATTCTTCTCACCTGCTGACGGTGCCATTCTCTCTCAGTGCAGTTTTTTCTCTGTAGCCCTTCGAATGCACATCTGAATCCTGCTTCATTCATTCGTCTTGCTTGAGTGAGATTTTTGTATCTTTCACAGCTAAAGAAGGTGGGCACTGAGGTGGGCAGCAGTATCCATTCTATTGGCGAAGTTCCTTTAATGCCAATTCCATAATCATTGGTCTGGTCTAAATTAAACATACATTGCTAAAATGCTTTTTCATGGGAAGTATAATAAAGCTTCTTGGTTATACTCCTGAAGCAGCTTTCCTGCGAAATGCGACCACGTCAAGTGTACCAATAATATCGTGGGTGTACCAATAACATCACTGAATGTATTGGCATCAGCTGAAAGATGAGTTTTGAAATTTTTAGAATTTTTTGATATATTGCATATTTTTATTGATAAAATTAAAATAAGTTACAATGAAGGGATTTTTATGACCTACGAGGCCAAGTGCCCTAGACCTTTCCAAGAAGTCTAAAGTTTACCTGAGGAACCAGACTGAGGTCTTTTCCCCTTCTCTTTTTTAAGTTATTATTGAAAACAGATTTTTGTGTCATTGTTTCACTGTAAGGTCAATGTGCAGAACTCACCCATTTGGAGAAATTGCCCGCCCAAATCATAAATATTCAATAGCTCTCTCAAACCTGGATAGAAAACTCATCATGCAACTTCTCATACATAGTTTGAGATTCCCTATATTTGAAGTCAATTGCTTATCTCTCAGCTTTAACTTTATTTCTTTTCATGACTACAGCAACTCTTGCACTCTTTCTGAAGACTGTTCCAAACACTGCACTAAGTAAGGATAGGGAATTGCCCACTTCCTTATCGTTCCTCCAGTCCATTTCCAACCTGTGAGTAGTTGCCTCTCACCAGCAGCTTGGAGACTGAGAATGTCACAACTTTTGACATCACCATAAATAGAAAGCTGGCACCACTCACCAGCCTCCAGTATCTGTCTCCAAGCAGCTGTTGAGATGGTCCCAGGACAAGGACTCAGTGAAGGGACAACTAAGATATTATCAGGTTAAAAATAAAAAGAGAAATATAGAGCAAATTTGCAGAATGGTGGAGAGCTGGCATGAAAGGAGTTTGAAGTGGAGGTGAATTGGCAGCACAGTAAAGTTCATTTTTTAAAAAAAAAGTGCGAAGGATAGAAGCAATCTCCGTGAAACAGGCAGTTAAACCTGTTTTGGGGGAAAATATGGTTCGTTCAGTTCTAGCAGTTCAGTGGCTCCCGAACCGTTCGATGGATGTGAATCCACTAACAGATGCACAGCCTCATGGGAACTGGTACGAACTGGTGTCCTGTTTCCGCCGGCGCTACTCAGGCCAGCTGAGCAGCAATTCAGAAGGCTCTTCGCACCAGATCACAGCCGTGAGCAGAGGGCTTGTGTTCTTGGGTAGCAGACTGAAAAGGCAGTAACTACGGTGAGCAGGGATGTTTGGGAGGCTGCAGGAGCTGAGAAAGACGGCACAGCTGAGGACGGGTATCTCCCAGCTTGAGCAGGAACCGACACCATTAAGAACATAAGAAAATAAGATATGCCATACTGGGTCAGACCAAGGTCCATCAAGCCCAGTATCCTGTTTCCAACAGTGGCCAATCTAGGTCATACATACCTAGCAGTTTCCCCAAAAGAGACAGGTTCCGCGATGCTTGTACTGGGTCAAGCATTGATATCCTGGGTCCCTTCTTAATAATGGTTCCTGATCGTGTAACCAGTCTAGTCCCGGACCTCTGGGTTCCCAATCTCATCCAGCAGCTTGGAGACTGAGGAAACTCCTCCTTTTTGTGACATCAACAGTATATCCTCTCGGGATCCGCCTCCTGCCACCAGTTACCTCAGTCTCCAAGCAGCTGGATAGATGGGAGCCCGGTGGTCCGGGCTCACTGGAGTGACAATTGAGATTAGCTTTAGTTTTCTTGGGATAGTTTTTAGTTTTAATTTACTACTTTCCATACTTTCGAGGGCTGCAGGCCAAATTGTGGGGCTCCTGTGTCTTTAAATTTGGCTGCAGTGTTTTTTCTCTCTCTCAGTTACTTTCCCCCCCTCCTGCTTCGTTTTTTATTTAGCAGTGCCTGTTTGCAACTGCTAAAAGACGGCAGAGCACTCCGTTATTTCAGGAAAGGTTTTAAAGATCTTGCTCACTTTCCTCAATAACGTGGGGGATCTCGGAGCTGAGCCTGGCCAGCGCCGCACAGAGGTCTGCCTGTCAGTGCGCTTGGCCGGCTCCACACCGTCGCACCATTTTGCTTGCTGAGACTCTCAGCGGTGCAGCGAGAGCAGTTTTCATCGATGACCCCTGCAAGCTCTGGGACCGACGGCAAGTTCTTTCACCCCTGTAAGTAGTGAGGGTATCTTGCCTCGTTGGCGGCCAAGGTAAGCACTTCGAGGGACAGCCTTGGGCCGTTGGGGCATTTTGGCACGCAAACCCTCTCTAGGCCTGGCCGCGTGGCGATGGCGCGGGCCTTTGCCGGCAAGTGCGTTTTTTGCTGTCCGGGGAGGTTCTAGCGCCAGCGGAAGGTCCCGAGGGGATTTTAAAGTGGCGGTTTCAGTTTTTTCCTTAACATCTCTGCCTCTCTGACTTTGTGTAAAAAAAAAAAAAAAAAATAGAACGGACAGAGCATTGCTGCGGCTGAAAGGGGGGGGGGGGGTTTGCTGTCCTGCACTAGCCCTTCTCTACTTGCAGGGTCTCTGCTTAGCTGCGGGTGGGGCAATCTTGAGCTGCAATTTGGATCACCCTGCCATGCCGGCTAAGCCGCAGTGTGTCGTTTCTGGAGCGCGCAAGGGCTCCGGCTCCGGGGTCTGTAAGGCCTGTCTCAGGGAGGCCTCACCCTCGGAGCAGGCCCGGGAGCCAAAAGAACAAATATCGGGGGCTGAGGGTGACAGCCCTCTCTCACCATCTACAGAGGTGGCCCTGGTAGAACCAGTAGCGGGGCCGTCCTCTGCACCGGATTTTCCTGTCCCTCAGAGTGGTTTGCCAGGGGAGCTGACTTCTGTTTTTTCTCAGGAGTTTGTTCTCCTGCTACAGCAGTCACTGTTGGGTAGTGCTCAGCAGCGACAAGGTACCGCGGACTCTGGTAGGGGCAAGAGGCCCGCTTCCGTCCTCCATGCACCGGACCACACGCGTGAGATTAAGAGACCGCGTGTTGAGAGAGAGGCGGTAGATCCTTCCCTGGGCTCCGAAGGTCCTCTGTCAGACGAGGAGGGGGGTCTCAGGAAGGACATGGAGGACGAGTTGGAGGAAGGTGAGCTCTCGGAGAGAGAGGACCAGTCCAGAGTGGTGCGCGTTTTCAGAAGGGAAGAACTGCCCACGCTCATCGGAGAGGCGTTGAAAGTCTTAAATATACCGGTCCCGAGGGCATCGGCGGATGAGTCCTTAGAGGATCCATTGTTGCATGTGTTCCGTAAGAACCAGAGAGCCTTCCCTGTGCACAGGGTGTTCCAAGAAATGATTCAGGAGGAATGGAATACACCAGAAGCCCCGCTGAAAGGATCTGGGGTGATGGCCCGTCTGTATCCTTTGTTGGATCAGGACAAAGAGGTTTTTCGATCTCCGAAGGTGGATGCGGCCATCTCGGCAGTTACCAAAAAGACCACTATTCCCGTGGAAGGTAGTGCGGCCCTCAAGGATACACAGGATAGAAAGTTGGATGTTTTATTGAGACAGATCTTTGATATAAATGCGCTGTCACTTCAGGCAGCCATTTGCGGAGCGTGGGTGGCTAGAGCGTGCCTTCGCTGGTCGCAGAAGGTGCAAGGTGGACAGGATAGTGAGGAGTCCTCTGAGGCTGCCCGGTTGGAATCGGGTGCGGCTTACCTGGCTGACATTCACTATGATCTTATGCGTGGTTTGTCAAAGAGCATGGCTTCGGCGGTGGCAGCGCGGCGCTATCTGTGGCTACGTAATTGGGCTGCAGATAGTTCCTCTAAGGCTAGGCTAAGTAAGCTTCCCTTTAAAGGACGCCTGTTGTTTGGGGAAGATTTAGAGAAGCTGGTAAAGGACTTAGGGGAGTCGAAAGGAGGTAAATTGCCAGAAGGCAAGCCTAAGCCAGGCTGGGCGACTACGGCAGGCAAGGGGCAGCAGCGAGAGTTTCGCCGTTTTAGGTTCCAGAGATTTAACTCCGGGCAAAGGGGGCGGTTCGCTAATAGAAACCCGAGCTTCCGGGGGTTTCGAGGGGCAGGGCGAGGTTTTGATCCGTCCTCCTCGTCGGCTCTGGGGGCCCGAAAGCCGCAATGAGATAAGGGGGACCCAGGCTCCCTTACTGCCCGTCGGGGGGCGCCTGCAGGACTTTTATCCTGCCTGGGTCCATGTCACATCAGATCAGTGGGTGCTAGAGGTTATCAGAGAGGGCTACGCACTGGAGTTCGTGCGCCCGGTGCGGGAGGCTTTCGTTCGGTCTCCTGGCAGGTCGGCCGCAAAGTGCCAGGCCATCCGGGGGACGGTGCGAAAGTTGCTCGCCCTCAAAGCGATAGTGCCAGTTCCACCAGACCAATGTGGATCCGGTCGGTACTCCATTTACTTCATCATGCCAAAGAAGGACGGTGGCGTGCGTCCGATTCTAGATCTCAAAGGAGTGAATCGCTGTCTGCGAGTTTCCCACTTTCACATGGAAACGCTACGGTCGGTCATAGTGGCGGTTCAAAAAGGAGAGTTCCTCACTTCCCTAGATTTGTCAGAGGCTTATCTACATATTCCGATTTGACCGGACCATCACAAGTTTCTCCGGTTCGCAGTCCCGTGCGGCCATTTTCAGTTCCGGGTGTTGCCTTTTGGCCTGGCTACGGCACCATGAACATTTACCAAGGTCATGGTTGTGGTGGTGGCAGCCCTCCGAAAGGAAGGGATGCTGGTGCATCCTTATTTGGACGATTGGTTAATCAGGGCAAAGTCGAAGGACGAGAGCGAGTCGGCCACGGCTCGGGTAGTGTCTTTCCTGGAAAGTCTCGGTTGGATAGTCAATGCTTCAAAGAGTCAGCTGGTGCCCTCGCAGACCCTAGAGTACCTGGGTGCTCGGTTCGACACTCGGGTAGGAAAGGTTTTTCTGATGACAGACAGGGCGCAGAGGTTGCGCAAGTTGGTACACAAATTCTTGCAGTACAAGGCGCCATCAGCGTGGCATTATCTCCAACCGTGGGCCAGAGCTCATATGAGACCTTTGCAGAGTGCGCTGCTTCAGCGGTGGTCTCATCAGCAAGACCCGTTATCCCGCAAACTCCCGTGTACGGCGGAGGTCCGCCAATCGCTCCTATGGTGGTTGATACCAGCGTCGTTGGAATGCGGGAAGGAGCTGGAGTCTCCGGCCTGGGTGTCCTTGATGACGGATGCCAGTCTCTCGGGCTGGGGAGCTCACTGTCAGGGCAGGTTCTCGCAGGGACGGTGGACTCCGCAGGAGCAATCATGGCCGATCAACTGGTTGGAGCTGCGAGCGGTGACGCTGGCCCTGCAGGAGTTTCGGTACTTTCTCGGCGGCAAGGTGGTGCGAGTGTTCTCGGACAACGTGATGGCGGTGGCCTATGTCAATCGGCAAGGGGGAACCACCAGCATGACGCTGGAACAAGAAGCAAGAGTTCTGTGCCTGTGGACAGAGGCGAATCTTCTCGACCTATCGGCAGCTCATGTAGCAGGCGTGGACAATGTAGAGGCCGATTTTCTCAGTCGAGTAAAGGTGGATCCAGGGGAATGGGTCCTCCTTCCCGAAGTGTTCGACATGTTGGTGCGCAGGTGGGGCGCGCCGGTCATGGATCTTATGGCGACCTTCGCATCGGCGAAGGTCGGACGGTTTTTCAGTCGAAGAAGAGAGCGGATGTCGGAAGGCCTGGACGCTCTGGTACAGGTATGGCCGGCGGGGCAACTCCTGTATGTATTTCCGCCCTGGGTTCTCATAGGCCGAGTAGTTCAACGGATTCAGCGTCACAGCGGCCAAGTCATTCTCATCGCTCCGGATTGGCCTCACTGGCCTTGTACGGGGACTTGGTGAGGCTGTTGGTGGCGAAACCTTGGCGGCTTCCTTCTCACCCGGACCTGCTAGCTCAAGGACCCCTGTTCATGCCGCACATACATCGGTTCTCGCTTACGGCTTGGCTCTTGAAAGGGTGCCGCTGAAGGCCAAGGGGTACTCAGAGGCCGTCATTTCGACCTTGTTGAAGACCAGGAAGCGGTCTACTTCGCTAGCCTATGTGCGTGTTTGGCGGATTTTCAAAGCGTGTGTTGAGAGAAAGTGCGAAGCGTTGAGAGCCTCCATCCCTCAGGTATTAGAGTTTCTGCAGGATGGGTTTGTCAAAGGGCTAGTGGCAGCTTCGTTGCGGGTGCAGGTCGCAGCTTTGGCGTGTTATAGAGGCAAGTTAGGGGGTCAGACATTAGGTAGTCAGGGAGACGTCAAACGGTTTTTAAGAGCAGTGGCGCTTGTCAGACCGCCGTGTAGACACATTTGTCCGAAGTGGCATCTTCCTTTGGTTCTAGACGCGCTGGTTCGGGAGCCTTTTGAACCATTGCAGCGGGCGTCACTTAAAGACATCACGCTAAAGACGGTGTTTTTGGTAGCCATTTGTTCCGCCAGAAGGATTTCGGAGCTGCAGGCCCTGTCTTGTAGAGAACCTTACCTTTCTTTCTTCGCTGCGAAGGTGGTTTTGAGAACGGTGCCGGCTTTTTTGCCTAAGGTGGTTTCGGCTTTTCATGTGAATCAAGACATTACCTTGCTGGTGTTTTTAGAGGGCGCAGAGAGCGCCGCTTCCAGAAATTTGCATCTTCTGGACGTGAGGCGGGCCCTAAAGAAGTACCTTCGTCGGACCGCCAGTTTTCGCAAGACAGACAGGCTTTTTGTTCTTTTCGGGGGATCCCGAAAGGGGGAAGCGGCCTCAAAGGCTTCTATTGCAAGGTGGATTAAAGAGGCCATTGCGTCTGCTTATATCTTGAAGGGCAAGCCCAAATCCGGGTCTCGCCATCCCCAATCCGCATCAGCCACCTCATCCTCTTACAGAGCACGTTTCAGGGACATGCACTGCTACTGGCCACGCCAAACCAACGCTTATACTGCTAAGGCTGCTTCTAAACCCCAATCCTTTCGTGGGGTCCGTCGCAGAGACAACTTCTCTGCATCCAACAAGTTTACAGGTGCTGCCATGCCCTCCCGCTGATGGGCTCAGGGTACATTCCAAGGTGCCTCCAGTAGGTGGCCGGCTACAACTTTACTCCTGTGAATGGACCTGGATCACGTCAGACAAGTGGGTTCTCAAGGTTATTTCTCACTGGTACACCCTTGAGCTCAAGAGGCCTGTTTCATCCGTCTTCCTGATTTTCCCAGGCAGGGCACTGGACAAACAAGTGGCTGTCAAGATGACACTGTAGCGCCTCCTTCAGCTCCAGGTGGTCTGCCCTGTTCCTCCCACAGAGACTGGCTCTGGGCATTATTCCATCTATTTTGTCATTCCCAAGAAGGATGGCTCCTTCAGGCCTATGCTAGACCTGAAAGGTGTCAACAAATGTCTGCATGTGCCACATTTCTGGATGGAGATGCTCAGATTGGTCATTCAGGCAGTCAGGCCTGGCAAATTCCTAGCGGCCCTCGACCTCACCAAGGCTTACTTTCACATTCCTGTTCACCCAGCTCATCAGCAATACATACACTTAGCAACCCTGGGCTGCTATTATCAATTCAGAGTCTTACCATTTGGCTTGGCTACAGCAACCCGCACCTTCTCCAAGGTCATGGTGGTAGCAGCGGCCGCCCTCCATCGCCGAGGCATCAGGGTTCACCCCTACTTGGATGACTGGCTCATCCAAGCGAGGAGGCAGTTTTAGCAATGGCACGGGTGATGAGTTTTTTGAGTCGCCTCGGTTGGATAATCAATCAGGCTAAGAGCTGCTTACAGCCTTCTCAGTCATTGGAGTTTCTGGGGACTCAGTTCAACACACAGGTGGGCTGTGGTCTTCCTTACACAGGACAGATGCAAAAAGATGGTCATGCAGCTCCAGAACTTCCTTCGTATACTGACACCCTCTGCCTGGGACTACCTGCAGGTCCTCAGCACCATGGCGGCTACCTTAGGCGTGATCCCTTGGGCTTATGCCCACATGCACCCTCTTCAGCAGTCCCTTTTTTCCTGATGGTCTCCCAGATCCCAGGAGTATCAGGTCCGGCTCCGGCTCCCACTAACAGTGCGCTACCGCCTCAAGTGGTGGCTCTGTCTTCGCAAACTCTTACAAGGAGTCTCTCTAGAGACTCCATAGTAGGTTCCCGTCACCATAGATGGCAGTCTGGAGGGCTCACTCTATGAGGCAAATGGCACAGGATTCCTGGTTGCTACAGGAAGCCTTCTGGCCAGTTAATCGCCTCATTCAGTTCTAGTCCTCTTCCAGCATAAGCCCATTTCCATGCCCAGCCCCAGTATCAGTCCATTTCCAGTCTCAGTCCCCCCCAGCATCAGCCCATTTCCAGTCCCAGCCTGTGCGGTCCGACTGGCACTCCTGGACTTCCGCTCCCTACTTCACAAGAAAGCAGTACACATACACTCAGACAATATGACTAGTGGCTTACCTGAATCCGCAAGGGGGCATGAAATGCCCAGGGGTGGCCCGAGAGATGGCTCTCTTGTTCCCATGGGCAGTGGACAATCTGCAGGCACTGTCCGCACAACATACTGGGGAGAGGTGATTTTTCTGCCTGTTGGGGATAGATGAGTTTTATGAAGATACCTTTCTTATTTGTTGCTCCCGTGAGTCTGCTTTGTCAATAGGATACTGGTTCTGGTGGGTGGTGCCAGCTAAGTCTCCAAGCTGCTGGTGAGTCGACTACCCACAGGTCGGGACTAGACTGGAGGAACTCAAGGAAAGATAATTAGCAGGTAAGACCTAATTTCACCTTGTATGTCTGACTCAATCCTGCATGTCAATGAAAAAAGCAATATTGTTTACCTGTAACGGATGTTTTCTGTTGATAAAAGGATTGATAAGGCACAGTCTCCCCATCTCCCCGAGAGTTGCCTACATTCTTGAACTTTGGGATTAAACTGAGGAGCTGAGGAGAGACCATTGTGTGCGGGAAGGGCCATGTAAACTCAGAACTTTTCACTTCGTTCTGTACTGTGGGAGATCGGTTCCATCCTGGTGCCTTCATATGACATCAGTCTTGCTGTCTATGGAAAACACTTGTTACAGATAAGCAATATTGCTTTTCATGCAGCTTCACCCATTTAGATAAAGCAATTCCTATCCTTGGTTATACCCCACCTCACCTTTAAAACTTTAATCATTCCTCCAGACACTAAGGGCAATTTTATAACAAAGTACTTAGTTAAAGCATTTTTAAGGTGCCTATTTCAATCTTATTTTATATATTAAAAAAGTAGAAACCTGCTTGTCTTTATAAGATACTAGCCTAAGTGGCAGAAATTGTGTCTTAAGTTAAGATGGAAACATTTATACCAGCCCTAGGAGTAGTGTAAAAACCCATACCTAGATTTTGCATGAATATGCATAAATTATAATATTTAACAATCTACACATGCACTTCCAAATCATCCTGCTAGACCAGTCCAGACTAGTGGTTATATCCCCCTGCCAGCAGATGATGGAGACAGAACCAATCAGAAGCTTCAGTGACATCATCACTGGCACGTGCTCTTCTAGGGGATAGCTTCAGTATTTCTCTGTTCCCGGCTACTCCTCTCTGCTTCCGACTGTCTCTTTGAGAGTGACAGTCCAGTGTAGTTCTTTTTTGGTACCAGTGTGCTTCTGATCAGGTGGATCAGTTTGAGCAGCCTGGGGGGTTAGGGGGTGCCTACTCAAGAGGAGCAGTGCAGCCCTCAGGGGTGAACCCGAACTCCTGCCTTCTGAGAGTAGCTTTTCTGTCAGGCTTTCATTTCTTTGTTGATTTTTTTTTTCATTAAAGTTAAATAAATAAATAAGAGCTCCGTTTGTTTCAGTGAAGCAGTTTACCTCAGCCAGTGACTGGTTCCTGCAGGGCTCTGGCGGTAACTATGAGTACTACTGCACCCCTTCCTTCTGTTCACTTTATTTCTTTCAGCCGGCCACACCGTTTTTTCTGTTCAGCCGTTTAACACTGTTTTTCTTGCCTTTTTTTCCTGTGGCATTTATTCATTGGGCCAGCTGTTTTTTAGCTTCCTTCAGTCATGATTTGTCTGCTGGATCAATTTTTTTCGCTGCGGGAGCCCTATTTTTGTACCACGTTAGGTTTCTTGTGCTGCGAGTGTGCTGCTCCTTTTCTCTGTGAAACAGCAGCGTATCATGTGTTTTTCTGTATGGATGCCCTCTTCTTTTTAGTGCTGCTTTGGCTGTTGCCACAAGTGCTGGGTTTTGATAGACCACCTCTGCACTTCCTGGCGGAGAGTTCAGCCGTGGCTTCTCCTTTGGCCCCCTTGTGCCTGCCCCGCTGAAGGATATCTCTCTTTTTCCTGTTCTTTTCCGGGATAAGTGCAGCCTCCTGGGGAGCCTGATTGTTCCCAATTTATGTTCTTGTTCTGTCAGGCCTGGGTTCTTTGACATTCTGGCTCTGTGGCCTTTTCTTTCAAAGCCCCACTCCAAGGCCTGTCAGCATCCAAGGACCTGTCATCCTGAAAGCAAGCGAGCTCTTCCTTGCCTGCTAAGAAAGAGCGGTCCTGCAAGGAGGTGCCCTGGACTCCTAGAGAGTGGAATCCCTCAGAGTTGCCAGTTTCTGAGGATGATAGACTGGTCAGTGAGTTTAATTGTGAAGATGGGGAGTTGTCGCCTCCAGAAGAGGATACTGATCTTCAGGATGATTCCCAGGATGTACGTCTTTTTCTTAAGGAGGAGCAGCCAGCTCTCATTTCTCAAATTGTGGCGTCATCTTATTTAACGCCCAAATCGAATGGCAAGTTGCAGCCCTTTCAAGGGGTCCATTGATCTCGGGACAATTACTCCTCTTCCAACAAGTTCTCCAAGGCTGCACGCACCTCCCGCTGATGGGCCCGGGGTCCGTTCCAGGGTGCCGCAGGTCAGCGAGTGGTTGTGCCTCTTTTTCCATAAATGGGCACGGGTTACCACGGACATATGGGTCCTCGACATAATATCCCAGGGTTATATTCTCGACTGTGCTAGACCCATCAGGGGTGCCTTTCTGATCTTCCCTTGCGGGTCAACTTGCAAGAGAGTCGCAGTGCGAGAGACTCTTCAACAGCTTCTACAGTTTTAGGTGATTTCTCCAGTTCCCCCCTCCAAGGTTAGATCGAGCCGCTATTCCATCTATTTCATAATGCCCAAGGTGGACTGTTCCTTCTGACCCATCCTAGATCTCCGAGGGCCAATTGCTGCCTCTGCATGCTGCATTTTCACAGGGAGACCTTGAAGTATGTGCTTCAAGCGCACTTTGCGTGCGAGTTCTTAGCTTCCCTGGACCTTGCAGAGACCTACTTCCATATTCTGATCCGAGAGAACCAGCATCATTTCCTGTGCTTTGCGATACTGGGACGTCACTTCCAGTTTTGAGTCCTGATGTTTGGTCTTGCGCGGCTCCTCGCACCTTCTCAAAGGTCATAGTAGTGGTTGCAGCTGCCTTGCATCGTCAGGGGGTGTGTGTCCATCCTTACCTGGATGATTGGCTCATCCAAGCAAAGTCTTGCACAGGGAGCGTTGGCAGGGGTCCCCTCCTTCTTGAAAAGCCTTGGTTGGGTGGTCAACCATGCCAAGAGTTCCTTATGCCTGTCTCAGAACCTCAAATTTCTCAGGGCCCTCTTTGATACTTGGGTAGGGTGAGTGTTTCTAATTTAGGACAGATATCGGATGTTCTACAGTCTGCTTCATTCCTTCCAGCTTCACCCGGCTCCTCGGGTATGGGATTATCTGCAGATCTTAGGAATTATGGTAGCTACCTTGGATGTGGTTGCCTAGGCTTGAAAGCACATTTGTCCGCTTCAGCTTTCCTTACTGTCCCATTGGTCCCCTTGCTTGCAGGATTACAATATCAATCTTCCTCTCCTTCCCGCTGTTCATCACAGCCTTCACTGGCGGCTACAGTATGTCGCGATCACTTGATGCGAGGGATGCCCCTGGAGAGTCCATGTTGGATAGCTCGGACCACCGATGCCAGTCTTTCCGGTTGGGGCTCCCATTGTCTGCAACAGACGGCACAAGGAACATGGTTCCGGCAGGAGTCCAGTTCGTCCATCAACCGGTTGGAGACTCAGCAATCCGCATAGCATTCCGCCATTTTCTGTCTCTTCTTTGCATGCAGGCAGTTTGAGTTCTCTCTGCCAATGCCACAATGGCTTATCTCAACAGGGGTCGGCTTGGAGATGCATCTCCTGTTTCCTTGGGCCGAGCATCACTTGCAAGTGCTGTCAGCACAGCACTTCGCCAAGATAGACAATGTGCAGACAGATTTTCTCCGTCGCTACCGTCTCGACTTGGGCGAGTAGGAACTTGCTCAATGGGCGTTCAGATGCTTTGCAAACTGGTGGGATCGTCTCACTCTAGACTTGATGGCCACCTCGGCCAATGCCAGGGTCCCTGCCTTTTTCAGTCATTGAAAGAGCCAAAATCTACGGGTCTAGATGTGCTGGTCCAGCTCTGGCCTCCATCGCAGATCCTTTACATCTTTCCTCTGTGGGTCTTGATCGGCCAGGTCCTCTGGCGAATAGAAACATATCCAGATTGGGTGATTCTGCTGGTGCCAGACTGGCTTCATTGTCTGTGGTATGCAGACCTGGTTTGCCTCCTAGTGATCCTTGTCCCCACTTGCTTATAGCTTGGCTCTTGAATGGTGCCTTCTAGCTTGTAAAGGATATTTGGCTCAAGTTGCTTAAAACATGGCACTCTTCTATGTTGCTAGTTTACCATTTATTCAAGTCTTGGTGCTCCACCTATGCATTTTTGCTGTGGCGAACCCAAATATCTGATCTCTTGTCCTTTCTGCAGGATGATTTTGACAAGGGCCTCACCGTGAATTCTTTGAAAGTGTAGTTCCTGAGCAGGTGTCCAGTTTAGTCCTCCACATCCGGGTAGTGCACCTCCTCCTGCAGCAAGGAGACTGGACCAATCAACTCTTCAGAATCATAGCCTGCTTACTGCTGGAACTCCCATGAGCCCTCCAGTGTGTCCAGTCTCCTTGCAGCAGGAGGTGGTGTGAGCCTGGAGCTAGGCTCACTTCTTCTTTTCTAGTTGGGGTGTTCTCCAGTTTACTTTACTTTACTTTCCTTTGGTTTGCTTTAGTTTTCTTTTTTCTAGCTACTGTCCCTTTAATTGCTTTACAAAAAAAAAAAAAAGACAATCCCCTTGCAGAGCGTGTCTCTGACTCACGGGGCTTCCCGCAGTTCAAGAGGCTGAACGGTACTGCCCTTCGCTCCGGGTTACCTGCTAGCAGTCTTCACCTGTGCTCTGATCGCTCCCCCAGGACTGTTCGGGGGCAGCATCAGTAGACCCGCGACAGTGCTGCCTTCCGCTTTCTCTCAGCTCGCTGACAGGCACTCCGGCTGCAGTCCGGTGCTTGTCAGACCGGCAGTTTTCAGGCTCTCTCCTCTGCTCCGCTACTGTGGGGAGTCTGCCCTGACGCTTCCCTTTACCTGATTTCGGGGTAAGTGTGTTTTTTTCGGTGCGGTTTCTTTCTTTATTTACTTTTATTATTTTCTTCTGTTTTTGGCGCTCTTTTTCCTCAGCGCGTCTCGCTCGCGGCGGCCATTTTGGATTTATTTTTTGGCGGTTTTTTGCCTTTGGGGATTCTCATTTCTTTTCAGTTACTAGCGTTTTGATTTCCCTGATATTTTGGGGCGCTTATCACTGTTTCTTTTTTGTTTTCGGTTTGCAAAAAAAAAAAAACAAAAACAAAGCAAAATCAAAACCAGCACATCAGCTAAAAGCAGGGGACCAGAGAGCAGTGTAAACCCACTTTACAGGGGTTTTCAGCCCGCGGGCTCTGTGAGGGGTGTAGCTATTCCCTTTCTTCCTTCAGCTGCCACTCTGATTGCCTCTATCCATGTCTTCAAAGCCACAATGCTTGGTCTGCGGTTTGCGCAGGCGCTCTGTCTCTGCCGCTGGTTTCTGCTCCAGCTGTGCTGCAGTCTCTTCGGGCATTGAACATCAGGAGAGCTCCCCTTCTCCAGCGGAGCACTTGGTGGCCCCGCCCTCTGCTGAGGGTGATTCTGCTCCGGTGCCTCTGTTGCCGCCTGTGGCTCCCGGCCCTCAGGCTCCGGGGTCCGGGGTCTCTGTGGAGCACGGAGATGTTTCATCTTCTCTGACTCATTTTTCTCCCGACTTCGTGCTCATCATGCATCAGGCCTTCAAATTGGGGCAATTGGGCAAATGGCCTGAGGCCTCCCCCTCAACTTTCGTCCCTCTGCCGTCTGTCTCGGCCCCGCCGGAGCCGGCCTCCAAGGTGGCTAAGAAATCGCACTCTGTGAGCTTGGTGCAAGAAGAGCTCGAGGTACAAGACCTCGACCTGGATGCGGACCTTGAGGGCAGTGCCGATGACCTTGAAGAGGGTGAGATTCCAGACCCTGAGGGATCAGGCTAGGATTGTTCGGGTGTTTCGTAGGGAGGAGTTGGTGCCTCTTATCACCGAAGCCCTTCAGACGCTCAATCTCTCAGCGCCGGTTTCTGGGGAGGCCGATGTATTGGAGGATCCCCTTATTCAGGCGGTTCGGGACGCTCAAGTGGTCTTCCCTGTTCACCGGGTGGTTGCTCAGATGATTCAGACCGAGTGGGACCATCCGGACGCTGGTTTGAAGGGCATCCGGACGATGCATCGTCTTTACCCGTTGAAGGACGAGGATAAGGAGAAATTCAAGTCTCCACGTGTTGATGCGGTGGTATCTGCGGTGACCAAGAAGACCACTATTCCGGTGGAAGGCAGTGCTGCCTTGAAGGACTTTCAGGACAAAAAAGTCGATGGTTTATTGAAACAAGCATTCGACACCAATGCTTTATCGCTTCAAGCTTCCATTTGTGCGGCCTGGATAGCTAGGGCGTCTTTGCGATGGGCTCAACGCTTGCGTCAGAATTCTTCTTTGGACCAACAAGCGTTGCTCGAGGTTACTCGCCTTGAGTCGGGTTCCGCTTATCTGGCGGATGTCCATTATGATTTAATCCGTACCATGGCGAATAGTATGGCCTCGTTGGTGGTGGCGCGCAGATCTCTTTGGTTGCGTAACTGGGCCGCCGATCCTTCTTCCAAGTCTCGTCTTAGCAAACTTCCCTTTAAGGGTAAGTTACTCTTCGGGGAAGACTTGGACAAGTTGGTGAAGGACTTGGGTGAGACCAAAGGTGGTCGGCTTCCAGAGGACAAGCCCAAGTCGGTTAGATCTTTACCAGCGCTTCGAGGTTCCTTTCGGGATTTTCGGAGATTTCGGTCCACCCGTCTTTGGAATTCCCAGCGAGGCCGGTTTCCGTCTCGGTCTCAGTCCTTTCGAGGTTTCCGGGGAGCTGGCAGGGGTTTCTCCGTCGCTTCCTCCGGTGCCTCCTCCTCCTTCAGTCGTAAATCGCAATGAGATGAGGCGGGCTCCGGAGGGGGTTCCAGTTATCGGCGGACGTCTTCGCCACTTTCTCCCCTCTTGGGCCCACATTACTTCGGACCGTTGGGTTCTCGAGATAGTCAAAGACGGTTATGCGTTGGATTTTGCCTTCCCTCCAACGGATTCCTTTGTCCTCTCTCCCTGCAAGGGGTCGCAAAAGGAATGGGACATTCGGGTAACCTTAGATCGCTTGTTAGCGCTGGGGGCCATCGTCCCAGTCCCTGCGGCCGAGTGCGGCCTCGGTCGTTACTCCATTTATTTTGTGGTGCCAAAGAAGGACAGCTCCGTCCGCCCTATTCTCGATCTCAAGGGCGTGAATCGCTGTTTACGGGTGCCACATTTCCAGATGGAGACTCTGCGTTCTGTCATTGTCGCCGTGCGACAAGGAGAGTACTTGACTTCTCTGGATCTCACCGAGGCTTATCTGCATATTCCGATTCGTCCCGCACATCAGAAGTTTCTCCGGTTCGCCTTTCCCTGGGGTCACTTCCAGTTCCAAGCTCTACCTTTCGGCCTGGCCACCGCGCCTCGCATTTTCACCAAGGTGATGGTGGTAGTCGCGGCGGCCCTACGCAAGGAGGGGGTTCTGGTGCACCCCTACCTCGACGATTGGCTGATCCGAGCGAAGTCCGCGGAGGAGAGTTTGCGAGTCACGGACAGGGTCGTTCGTCTGCTGCAGGATCTCGGCTGAGTAATCAACGTTCCCAAGAGTCAGCTGGTGCCGTCTCAACACCTCGAATATCTGGGGGTTTGTTTCAATACGGCCACGGGGATGGTGTCTCTCCCCGGTCGCCGGGTCCAGAACTTGCGTCAGTTGTTGCAGATGTTCCTGGCGGACCCCGCACCTTCGGCCTGGTGGTATCTCCGATTATTGGGGACCATGGCGTCGACTCTGGAAGTGGTTCCGTGGGCCCGATTTCATATGCGGCCGCTTCAGCGTGCGCTGCTGCGTCGTTGGTCCCATCAGTCGGATTCCCTAAACCGTCGTTTGCCATGCCCTCTTCGAGTTCGACGGGCGTTGAAATGGTGGCTGTCCCCGCTCTCGCTTCGGACGGGAACACCCTTGGAGCAGCCTCTCTGGTTGCTGGTCATCACGGATGCGAGTCTCTCCGGCTGGGGAGCCCACTGCCAGGGCCGGTTTGCACAGGGGACCTGGTCTCCGCAGGAGGCTCTTTGGTCGATCAACCGGCTCGAGCTACGAGCGATACGGCTTGCGCTTCAAGCTTTCGAGGAGTCAGTCCGCGGTCGAGCGGTTCGAGTTCTGTCGGACAACGCGACGGCGGTTGCGTACGTCAACCGACAGGGCGGCACCGGCAGCGTGCCACTGGAAGTCGAGGCGGACGCGCTTTTTGCTTGGGTGGAAAGGCGTCTCCTGGCCATTTCGGCAGCACATATCGCTGGAAAGAACAATGTCATGGCAGATTTTCTCAGTCGGGTGCGCATAGACGCCGGCTAGTGGGAGTTGCACCCACAGATTTTGCTCAGATTGTTAGTCGGTGGGGTCCACCCGTCATGGATCTCATGGCGACGTTCACTTCGGCCAAGACGAGTCGTTTCTTCAGCAGGCGTCGGGAGCGAATGTCCGAGGGTATCGACGCCCTTCTCCAGCCGTGGCCCGAATTCCAGCTTCTCTATGTTTTCCCACCATGGGCTCTGATTGGCAGGGTAGTTCAGCACATCGAGGCCCACCGCGGAACTGTCCTCTTAGTAGCGCCGGATTGGCCCCGTCGCCCGTGGTACGCAGATCTGGTCCGGCTACTCCACGGCGTACCGTGGCGCCTTCCTCCCCTCGTGGATCTCCTCGTGCAGGGACCTCTGCACATGCCTCAAGTGGATCGGTTCTCGCTTACGGTATGGCCATTGAAAGGGCTCGGTTGAAAAAGAAAGGGTATTCCCCAGCGGTTATTTCCACCCTACTGCGTGTGCGGAAACCTTCTACCTCCCTCACTTATGTTCGGGTTTGGCGGATCTTTGAGGATTGGTGTTCACGGCATGCAGTCCGCGCTGCCACTTCTTCGGTTGCTGTCATTCTTAGTTTTTTAAAGACGGTTTTGACAAGGGTCTGGCCGCAAGCTCGTTAAAGGTGCAGGTTGCCGCTCTGGCATGCTATCGTGGCAAAATTCACGACGTCCCTCTTTCCTCTCATGTGGACATTCGACGTTTTCTCAGAGCGGTATTCCGGTTTATGTTTATGTTTATGTTTAATAAAACTTGATATACCGCCCAACGCCACAGGCATCTGAGCGGTTCACAATAAAAACATTAATTCAGGTTCTTTTTTAAAAATTTAAAAATTAATGCTGCAGGAAAAAGAAAGGAACGCCAATTTAAAACAGTAAAGGGGGAGGAGGAAAGAAAGAGAGCAGGTCAGAATTAACAAATTGCAATATAATAACACGAAACAGAAAGGGAGGGGAGGACACAAGTGGGAGATCAAACACTAGCTAAAAGAGAGCAGAGCAAGTTAACAAATTACAATAAATCAGCACTAGACAGAAGAGGAGGGGGAGGACACAAGTGGGAGGTCGAATGCTAGATTAAAAAGGTGGGTTTTAAGCTGGGACTTGAAGGACTGATATGACTCTACTGCACGGAGCGAGGGGGGGAGCGAGTTCCAAAGGCTAGGGGCCAGAAAGTAGAAAGCGGAAGAGCGAGTAGAAACAAGATGGGCCTGGGAGGGGGAGGGAAGGGACATCCGGTTTGTGTGAATAGAGCGGAGCAAACGATGAGAGGTACGGAAGGATATTTGGTCAGCAAGGTAGGAGGGGGTGCCAGTACGAGCAGCTTTGTGTGTAAGAATAAGAATTTTGTATTGGATGCGGAAAGTGACAGGTAACCAGTGATGGTGTAGAAGAAGGGGAGTGACATGGTCGAAGCGGGAGGCACAGGTTAGTAATCGAATAGCTGTATTTTGCACACGTTGAAGACGAGACAATTGGGATTGGGGGAGACCAGCCAGGGAAACATTACAGTAATCTAGACGAGACACCACTAAAGAGAGAAGGAGGGTTTCCAGAGCAGAAGAAGAGAGGAAGGGGCGAATGGCTCGGAGCTGCTTGAGGGAAAGAAAATAACGTTGAACAATGGAAGAGATGTGGGCCGTGAAGGAGAGAGAGGAGTCAAGGATAACACCCAGGTACCGAAGTGAGGAGACAAGAGGAATGGACTGGGAGGAGAAAGTGGGGGCGCAGGCAGGGGAGGGGCTCCCAAACGTGAACCATATAGCAAAGGATTTAGCGGGGTTAGCATGAAGGAAATTAGAAGAAAACCATGAGGCAATAGCAGCAAGACACAGATTAAGAGGGGCAATGTCAGGAGAAAGAGAACTTGTGTGATGTAAGAGAAAAATGTCATCTGCGTAGTAATACGCAGAAATGCCGAACTGTTGAATTATGAGGGCAAGAGGGGCAAGAAAAATATTAAAGAGAAGGGGGGCGAGAAACTGAACCCTGAGGAACTCCACATGTGAGGGGAAAGGGGGAAGAAGAGGAAGAACCAGTAACTACAGAGAAGGAGCGACATGAGAGGAAAGAGTGGAACCACCGAAGTACCAAACCAGAAAGACCCGCCTCCCGAAGACGAGTGAGGAGAGTGCGGTGATCCACTAGGTCAAAGGCTGCAGAAAGATCAAGGGAGACAGCTAAGGTGAATAAGCCACGATCGTGAGCAGTGTGAAGTTCGTTAAGAAGAGAAAGGAGGACAGTTTCAGTGCTATAGCCGGGACGAAAACCAGATTGCCGGGGGTGAAGGGTGAGGGAAATTTCGAGGTGAGAGGAAAGTTGAATGAAGACCAGTTTTTCCAGAAATTTAGAAAGGAAGGAGAGGTTGGAGATGGGGCGCCAGCTGGAAGGAGCGGAAGGATCAGAAGACGGGGATTTTAAGATAGGACGAACGACAGCGTGCTTCCAGCTGGGTGGAAATGTACCAGAGGATAAACTAGAATTGAACATGGAGAGGATGTAGGGGGAAAGAGCCAGAGAGGGTTCTAGGAGCCAGGATGATGGGATAGGGTCAGCTGAACAGGTGGTTTTGCGAAGGGAAAGAAAGGTTTTTTCAAGGATGCTGGGGGTTATTGTCTCAAAGGAAGACCAGGAGTGGGATAAGACAGGAAGGGAGCGGGATGGGGAATAGAGGGGGGGAGGGGAAAGCACAGCAGGAGGGGAAAGGGGTGGGGGACATAAGGGGAAGGAATGACGGAGGGTATCAACCTTAGCCACAAAGAATGATGCTAAGGAGGAAGGGTCTGGGGGAGAGGATGCAGGAAAGGAAGAGGGAGAAGGGGTAGAGTGGGATGAGGTGAGGGAGCGCGAACAATGGAGTACAGTTGACGGGAGGAATTGGAGGAGGTAGAGATAAGGTTAGAGTAATAATCACGTTTAGTGGTTGAAAGGAGGGATCGATAAGAGCGATGACACTGACGAAAACCTAGCAGGGTGGAGGGGGAGGGACACTTCTGCCAGAGGCGTTCTGCCCGGCGAAGATGCCTGCGCTGCAGGAGAAGACCAGAGTGAAACCAGGGGTGGCTAGTGTGGCAGCGAGGACGGGGACGGGGGCAAAGGGGGGCAACGGTGTCGAGGGCTGTGGAAAGTGAGGAGTGCCAGAGGTGGGCCTGGACGTCAATGGGGAGGGATTCAAAATCTGCAGGGAAAAGAATGGTAGGGGAAGGGAACTGGGAGAGAGTGTCCTTGGAAATTTTTCGAGTAGGCAAAGGTACTGAGCTAGGAGTTGAGATATAGGTTGGGGCTGGTGGAGGGACAGGAACAGAAAAGGAGAGACAATAGTGATCAGACCATGGAAGAACGGTAGCGGAGGGGGGAGTAGAAAAAGGAGGAAAGGAAGCAGAGGTAAGAAGGAGGTCAAGTGAGTGACCAGCAATGTGGGTGGGGAAGAAAATGGACTGCTGCAGGGACAGATCGGACAGAAGGGCAAGAAATGCAGAGTCCCTCGCTGAGGAGGGGGAGTCAACATGAATGTTGAAATCACCTAAGATGAGCAGGTGGGGATAAAGAAGAGAGAGACCTCAGATAGGGTGGTTGACAGGGAATCCCAGAGGGGGGTTGAGAGAGAGGGTGGCGCATAGATAAGGAGAAAATAGTAGGGGGTGGAAGGGGAAGAGGGGAATTCAAGCCGCAGGAGTAAGGACTCCGGGTAGAGTAGAGAGGGGGAAGAGGGGAGCTCAACAAAAGGGAGGGAAGAACGGTAAATGACTGCCACACCCCCACCGCTTCGACCCCGGCGGGAGGTGGAGAAGAAGGAGTATCCTGGTGGGAGGCAACGGTTTAGGAAGGGTTCATCACCCTCCTTCAGCCATGTCTCGGTCAGAAAGAAAGCATCAAGGTTGTGGGAAATGATTAGGTCATGAACTAGGGAAGTTTTGGAGCGAACGGAACGGCAGTTTAAAAGCGCAAGTTGCAGAAAGGTGAGAGAGGAGGAGGGGGCCGGGGGAGAAGGAAGGGATGGGAGGCATGGACAGTGGATGAGGTTCGATGGTTGACGAGCAAGGAATCCAGGGGGGGAGACAGTAGGCATTGCAGGGCGCCAACCCCAGTGTACGGGGATGGCAGACATGAGGCAGACTAATAGCAGGAGTAAACAACTAGGCCGGGGTAAAAACCAAAGACTGGGGAATAATGCGTGCAGGGGTGAATAAAGTGAAGTGAACACCGCAGGACGTGAGGGTGACAGAGAAAGAACAGCACGGTTAGTCATAGTAGGGGTAGAAGCAGAAGCCTTGGAACTGCTGCCCCGTAGCTCGCCCCAAGGAGCTCGCCTAAGGAGCACATCGTGCTCCTTGTGTGCGCTCCTTCGGCGCGCGCCTGAGCGGCGCGGGGCGCCGCGTCGGAGTGGATGTTAAAGGGCCCGAGGCCCAGCGTCACTTCCGGGGGCGGGATTACAGTACCTGGAGTGACAGGGTAAGCAGACAGGCAGGGTTGGACGTTTGCACAGCAAGACGCTAACAAAGAACAAGCAGGCAGGCAGTAGCAGGCAGCAGGGTACACAAATCAGCAGGAGACAGCAAGCAGCAGACTGCAGCCGCGTCGGAGTGGATGTTAAAGGGCCCGAGGCCCAGCGTCACTTCCGGGGGCGGGATTACAGTACCTGGAGTGACAGGGTAAGCAGACAGGCAGGGTTGGACGTTTGCACAGCAAGACGCTAACAAAGAACAAGCAGGCAGGCAGTAGCAGGCAGCAGGGTACACAAATCAGCAGGAGACAGCAAGCAGCAGACTGCAGCCGCGTCGGAGTGGATGTTAAAGGGCCCGAGGCCCAGCGTCACTTCCGGGGGCGGGATTACAGTACCTGGAGTGACAGGGTAAGCAGACAGGCAGGGTTGGACATTTGCACAGCAAGACGCTAACAAAGAACAAGCAGGCAGGCAGGCAGTAGCAGGCAGCAGGGTACACAAATCAGCAGGAGACAGCAAGCAGCAGACTGCAGCCGCGTCGGAGTGGATGTTAAAGGGCCCGAGGCCCAGCGTCACTTCCGGGGGCGGGATTACAGTACCTGGAGTGACAGGGTAAGCAGACAGGCAGGGTTGGACGTTTGCACAGCAAGACGCTAACAAAGAACAAGCAGGCAGGCAGTAGCAGGCAGCAGGGTACACAAATCAGCAGGAGACAGCAAGCAGCAGACTGCAGCCGCGTCGGAGTGGATGTTAAAGGGCCCGAACTATTTTATGTTCTACATTTACTTCAGGTGATCCTGCACTGAGAGGTTGTGGCGAGACCCGATTGGACTGATGCAGTGAGTGTTTGTTCAAATTTTGAGGATGTGTTTGACTCTGGGCTAAGCAAGGCATGCTTCTCCTCGAGGACTTGAAAGTGTGTTCTTTAGCTGTTTCACTTCTGCTTGTATTCATACTCTTTGGAACATCTCTGGTTCCCTGCCAATATAAACAAATCCATTGGGTCTGAAGACTGAGCTATTAAAAACCTTTGAATACAGTCAGGTCTCCTTCCACAGGGTTGTCTTGCCACCCTGGGATTTGAACCTAGTGTTACAGGCTTTGGCTCGGGCGCCCTTTGAGCCTCTCCGCAGTGCCTCTGTAAAGGACTTGACATTGAAAGCAGTCTTTCTCGTTGCCATCTGCTCGGCGCGTCGTATCTGAGCTTCAGGCGCTTTCTTGTAAAGCTCCCTTTTTATCCTGTCTTAGTGATAGGGTTATTCTGCGGCCGGTTCCTTCTTTCTTGCCTAAGGTGGTGTCCCCCTTTCACGTGAATCAGCCAGTGGTTTTGCCGGTTTTTGCTCCGGGATCGTCTTCCACGTCCGGCGCAGTGCTTCATAAGCTTGATGTACGTCGCGTCCTACGTCGGTATCTCAAAGTGTCTGCGCCTTTTCGAAAGACGGATCGTTTGTTCGTGCTCCATGGGGGTCCGCGGAAGGGGGAAGCGGCGGCTAAGGCCTCCATTTCTCGGTGGATTAAAGAAGCAATAGCGTCGGCTTACCTGCTACAGGGAAAGCCTGTTCCCTTGGAGTTGCGCGCTCATTCTACTAGGGCGCAGGCCACGTCTTGGGCGGAGCATAGTCTCGTTTCTCCGCTGGACATTTGTCGAGCGGCGACGTGGTCCTCCCTCCATGCCTTTAGTAAACATTACCGTTTGGATGTGACAGCGGCTCGGGATACCAGTTTTGGGTCTGCAGTCTTGCGCGCCGCGAGTAAAGATCCCCCCCGTTGTTAACTGCTCTGGTACATCCCGGATGTGGAGGACTAAACTGGACACCCGCTCAGGAAATGGAAATTGCACTTACCTGGTAATTGAAGTTCCTGGAGGGTCCAGTTTAGTCCTCCTTCCCGCCCGGAATTTGTTGCTCAGTCTTGGTGGCGCGCTCTGCCCGTTCTACTCTGATTTCAGTTACCTTACTGGCGCCTCTGCGTAAAAAAAAAAAAAAAAAAGAAGAGAGCAAGCTCACAAACTAAAAAAAAAAGAAAAGAAAAACAGGCAGGAGACCACTCTCCCTTGGGTTGGTGTCCCATAGCCTTCCTTTCCTCGTGGTCGATCTCGGACTTCTTTCTGTTTCCTCAGCTCCCGGTGTTGACTGTCGGTTTCGGGACCGGGAACTGAAGCAAGGTGCAGCGTTTCAGTCCTCTCGTTTTGGGAGGGGGATCTACAACGCCTTAATGGGTACTTTATGATTCTCTGTTCTTTCCTTAATCTGTTCTTTATTTAGTCTGCTTTGTTACTAGTTCACTGGAGGGCTCATGGGAGTTCCAGCAGTAAGCAGGCTATGATTCTGAAGAGTTGATTGGTCCAGTCTCCTTGCTGCAGGAGGAGGTGCACTACCCGGATGTGGAGGACTAAACTGGACCCTCCAGGAACTTCAATTACCAGGTAAGTGTAATTTCCATATTGCGGCTCTCATCTGTTTTCGTTGCCCTGTTAGGAGATGTTCGCTTGCCTCCCATTCGTATATTGGGCGTTTTTTGTGTGGAGTACATAGCTTGTATCCTTCAGTTGGTCCACTTGTCCCTTCTTGGGACTTGTCCTTGGTTCTCTGGGCGCTCAAGTGGCCACCCTTCAAGCCCTTGCAGAGGGCCACTCTAAAGGACTTGGGCCTCAAGACTTTTTGATAGCCATTACATCGGCCCACATGTTTCTGAGCTGCAGGTGCTTTCCTGCAGGACCCCTTCTTATCCTCTTCTGCAGAAGGGGTGGTGACGCTCAGGACAGTTCCTTCTTTTTTACCTCCAAGCGCCTGAATTTGCCCATTTTGGAGCCACTGTTTTGGCAGCAGCTGACTCTTCCTGCCCTTGGGTGATGTAGCTATGGTACTTCCCACTAGTCTGGACTGGTCTAGCAGGATGATTTGGAAGATGAAATTTTACTTACTGATAATTTCTTTTCCTGGAATCCTGCTAGACCAGTCCAGGACCCACCCGTTCTTTGTTTGAGAACCAGCTTTGCCAACATTCAGAATCAACCTTGTCTTTAGCTCGGCTGTTTGGCAGTTCTTCTGCTTCTACTGAATCCGGTGGCTCTGCTGCCTTTCAGTTGCATGTTCATGCAGTAGTTTATTTTGGTTAGCCTGCTGAGAAGGTTTTCTTTTTCTGAGCACTGTTCTGATGTTCTCTTGCTTTGTCAGTCATACTGAAGCTATCCCCCTAGGGGAGCACGTATATGTGCCAGTGATGATGTCACTGAAGCTTCTGATTGGTTCTTTCTCTGTCTCCATCATCTGCTGGAGACAGGAATATAAGCAGTGGTCTGGACTGGTCTAGCAAGATTCTAGGAAAGAAAATGAACGATAAGTAACATTTCACCTTGTGCGCTGTGCCCATGCTCCACCCAAATGAATTCTTATAAAATACTGACCAGCATAAAGTATGCATGTTACTTGATGGTGCCATCAATCAACATGCATACTTTGTGCTGGTCAGTATTTTATAAGAATTCATTTACACACAAATGTTGCCACATACTTGCATAAATGACTAAAATAACCTCAAGTCAGATGCATAGTTAGTGCCTAAAAGTATGCATCCCCTTTTAGAGTTACACTTTGTATTGTCTATATGTGTTGATTTGTAATTTCCATGGAAACCTGACTTTCTCCAGGACCAAGCAGGAAGTCAGTCCTCACATATGGGTGACATTGACGTCGATGGAGCCCCTGCAGAGCATTTCCCCAGCTTTCTATGAAAGCCTTTGGGAATACTGCACACATGCGCGGTCTCCTTCCCGCCTAAAGGTGCCATCTTGCTCAGTCTCTCTTTTTCCGTGGAGCCCATCGGACGTGTGTCCTAGTTCACCCGGAAAATAGATTTTTTCGTCAATTCCTTGCGATTTCTTCGCGTTTTTTTCTCCGGTTCGACACCGGTTCCCCTTCTCGCCGGGTTTGGTACACCGGTATCGAGCACAATCTTATTTTTTCGGTTTTTGCCCTTCATGGCTGGCGTTCGCACCCTTTTTGCCTTTTCCCTGGAAGGCCGGTCCTTTGACCTCGCGGGGACTCTTTTTTCCCCGATGGCTTCCAGTGGTTTTAAGAAGTGTGATCGGTGTAAGAAACTAATGTCTCTCACCGACACACACGACTGCTGCCTTCGGTGCCTCGGTCCTGATCATGATCCTAAGATCTGTGGACCATGTGGAAAAATGTCCACTAAGGCACTTCGAAGTCGTCAGCACCAAAAGGAAAGGCTTTTCTCCAATTCGGCCTCCAGCCGGGCCCGGACCTCGTCTGAGGCCTCGACGTCTCGGGAGTCTGACCCTGAGCATCGTCGGGGTTCCTCAGAGAGTGGGTCCCCCGAGCGGGAGCGAAAGAGGAAGAAGTGGCTCGCGAGGGCGGCATCGGAGGAGGTCCCTGGCTCCTTGAGGGCTAGGTCTCGGACCCCCGACTGCCGTCCCAGGCCCGTGGAACAGGAGAAGCCGCCAAAAGTACCTCGCGTGGAGCTGGAGTCTGCTGGACACGTAAGTCCTGTTGTCCTCGAGGACTCTCCTCCCAGGGAGCCGACGTCGGGCCCGGTGCTGCCGGGGCCCGAGTCAGTAGCTGCCGCCGGGGCCCAAGTCGGTAGCTGCTGAGTCTCCTGAGCTGGGTCTCAGGCTGACAGCCTTGGAGTGCAGACTGTCTGCCTTCATGGATCAGCAGCGGGTGCTGATGGCCAGCCTCGCTGGCGCATCTGCCCCAACCACCGGGACATCGACATCGAAGTCGACCCCGGAGACCGAGCCGATACTCGAGACCATGAAGGCTCGAGGTCGTCCTCGGTCGCGGTCACCCTCAACCTCCCTGTCGGGACCGAGGGCGTCGACGCCGGTGCCTTCGGCGTCGGGGCGGGTGCTGCCAGGCCCCGCGCGGTCGGAGCCCGACTCCTCTTCGGACAAGTCTGCCTGGGAGACGGAGGATGAGGAGTCCCCCGATACCTTCAAGACTTGGTGCGTCCCGTCGGACTCACCGCAGTCTGAGCCCCGAAGTAGGTCCCCTTCGGAGGATACCCGGTTCTCGGAGTTCGTGCGGGATATGGCCACTGCTTTGGCGATCCCGGCGGATCCCGAGCAGAAGCCTCGAGCCGAAGAGCTCGAGGCCCTCCAGTATGACTCTCCTTCAAAGGAGGCCTTTACTGTGCCGGTTCCTCCGATGCTGGAACGGCTCCTCTTCCGGATGTGGGAGGCACCGGCCTCGGCGCCGGTTCTGAGCAAGCGGGTCGATTCCATTTATCGACTCCGTAAGAGCCCTGGGTTTCAAAAGGCGCAGCTGCCGCACCATTCCATGGTGGTGGAATCGGCCATGCATCGTCTGAAAAGTCAGAAGATGCACTCCGCGGTGCCCCCTGGCAGGGAGGCCCGGAACCTGGATGCATTCAGTAGAAAGTGCTTCCAGGGCTCGATGCTTGCTTGCCATGTCCAGTCTTACCAGCTGTACATGGGCATGTACTTGCGGGACCTGGCAAAGGAGCTTGCTGGGTTCTCTGCTGGTCTCTCCGGGGAACCTTTGCAGAGGTTCAAGTCCTTGTCTTCGGGGATCTGGGAATGCTCTAAGTTCATGTCCCGAGCAGCCTATGATGGCTTCGAGGCCTCGGCCCGTGTTGCGGCTGCCGGCATCGCGGCTCGATGCCAGGCATGGCTGCAGTCATCGGACCTCGAGCCATGGGTTCAGGACAAGTTGGTCGATGTCCCTTGCCGAGGTGAGAACCTTTTTGGCAAGCCCATGGCCGAGAAGGCTGCTGAGCTCGAGACCGAGCACCTCACGAGGACAAGGCTGTCTCGAAAGACTTCTTCCCTTTCACACAAGAAGAAGGGCTCGGGTAAAAAGTCCTTTTACCCGAGGAAGGCGACTGCCTGCAAACAGTTCCCACCTTACCAGGCCTCCCCAGCTCCCCCACAGGGTCAGCAGGCCAAGGGGCAGGGACATGGGCCCCGTAAGCAGAAGGCCCCCAAGCCTCCGGCTCCTGCTCCCACTCAGCAGGGTGGGGGGTTTTGACTCCCAAGGCATAGCCTCTCCGTCTCTGCTGTCCCATCCCTGCATAGGAGGTCGCCTAGCCCTGTTTGCCCACCGATGGCCAACCATTACAGGGGACAACTGGGTTTTTAAGCATAGTCCACAAGGGCTACCTGCTTCATTTTCATCAGTTGCCTCCTCCCTATTTTCCAGGAGAGCCTCCAAGGCCTCCTCTCCATACAGCCCTCCTGCAGGAGCTCCAGGGTCTGTTACGAGACCAGGCAGTGGAGCCTGTGCCTCCCCACCTACAAGGTCACGGTTTCTACTCCAGGTACTTCCTAGTACCAAAGAGAACAGGGGATCTCAGGCCTATTCTTGACCTCAGAAATCTCAACAAGTTCTTGCAGAAGGAAAAGTTCAAGATGCTTACTCTTGGAACACTTCTGCCCTACCTCCAGCAGGGAGATTGGCTATGCTCTTTAGATCTAAAGGATGCGTACACTCACATCCTCATTCATCCAGACCACAGAAAATACCTCAGGTTCATTGTGGGAGGAAACCATTATCAGTACAGAGTGCTGCCATTTGGCCTCACCTCCGCCCCCAGGGTCTTTACCAAATGCCTGGCAGTGGTGGCGGCCTACTTGAGGAATCGGGGTATCTTTGTCTTCCCCTATCTGGACGACTGGCTCATCAGGGGTCAGACGTGCCAGGAGGCCAGGCAAGCCACGCTCCGAACGATTTCTCTACTCCAGCATCTGGGGTTTGTCATAAACTTCACAAAGTCCACTTTGCTCCCCTCCCAAAACTTAGAGTTCATAGGGGCAAGGCTAGACTCTCTGCAGGCAAAAGCTTTCTTGCCAGAGGACAGAGCCCAAAGACTGATGACCTTGGCAAACCAGTTTCTCAGCAGGTCACTGGTCTCCGCCAGGCTCTGCCTGAGGCTTCTCGGCCACATGGCTTCGACAGTACATGTGACTCCCAATGCCAGGCTTCATATGAGGCCTGCGGAATGGTGTCTCAGGGGTCAGTGGTCGCAGTCCACAGGGAGCCTCAGCGACAGAGTATGGGTGTCCAGACCATTCCTGCACTCCCTACGTTGGTGGCTGCATCCCCCCAACTTACTGAAAGGGATGCCTTTTCAGCCACCTGGGTCCACAGTGGTATTGACCATCGATGCCTCCCTACAGGGCTGGGGTGCACACTGTCTGGGCAAGTGCACCCAGGGCCTGTGGTCTCCCTGGGAGGTCCAGCAGCAGATCAATCTACTGGAACTTCGGGCTATTCGCTTAGCCCTCAAGACTTTCTCTCAAACCCTGGCTTACCAGTCTGTTTTAGTGCAAACAGACAATCAGGTAGCCATGTTTTATGTGAACAAACAGGGAGGCACTGGGTCCAGGCTCCTTTGTCAGGAGGCGCAGGACTTTTGCTTGTTTGCGCTCAGGCACAACATGTTGCTCAGGGCGGTTTATCTCCCTGGCCAGGAAAATTACCTAGCAGACAGGTTGAGCAGGATTCTGCAGCCCCACGAGTGGCAGCTCCATCCCTTGGTAGTTCAGAAGATCTTCCTGAGATGGGGACTTCCATCCGTAGATCTCTTTGCCAGTCCCCTGAACAGACAGCTGCCCAAGTTCTGCTCCAGGCAACCGCATTCTCTGAGACTAGCAGCAGATGCTTTTCTGATTTCCTGGTCCCAAGGCCTCCTATATGCGTTTCCTCTCACGCCTCTGGTGGCCCGAACCCTGTTCAAGATTCTAAAGGACCAGGCCTCGGTCCTTCTGGTAGCCCCCAGGTGGCCGAGACAATCTTGCTTCCCACTTCTGCTTCAGCTAGCAGTGAACACTCCACTACCTCTAGGGTTGCAGCCCGACCTTCTTTCTCAAGACCAGGGGTCTCTTCTGCACCCCAATCTCAGATCTCTCAATTTGATGGCCTGAAAGCTGCAAGGGTAGTTTTGGCTCCTTGGGGCCTACTTCCTGAAGTTGAGGAGGTCATCCTGGCCTCTAGGAAGCAGTCCACTAGAAAAACCTATGCCCTGAAGTGGAAGAGGTTTTCTGTGTGGTGTCAGCTGCGTACAGAGGATCCTTTCTCCTGTGCTGTACCAGTGGTGCTTCAGTACCTGCTGCACTTATCCAATCATGGCCTTAAGTCCAATTCTGTTCGGGTCCACCTCTCAGCTCTAGCAGCTCACCACTCACTGGTGGAAGGACACTCTCTATCGTTTCACCCCTTGGTGTCCAGGTTTCTCAGAGGTTTGCTCTTGCTCAAACTTCCTGTCCGTCCTCCAGCCCCTGAGTGGGAGTTGAATGTGGTCTTGCAGCAACTGACTCGCACACCTTTTGAGCCGATGGCTACTTGTCCTCTCTGCTTCCTTTCCTAGAAGACACTCTGCCTAGTAGCCTTAACCTCAGCCAGACGGGTGAGTGAGCTTCAGGCCCTCGTCTGTGACAGGCCTTACACCCGCTTCTATAGGAACAGGGTAGTCCTTAGGACTCATCCAAAGTTCCTCCCTAAAGTTGTCTCCTCTTTCCACCTCAACCAGGAGGTGGTTCTTCCAACATTCTTCCCTAGGCCTCATGCAAGCCAGGCTGAAGCGGTCCTGCATACCCTGGACTGTAGGAGGGCCTTATCCTTCTACCTTGACCGTACGCAAGGACATAGAAGGGCTACTCAACTCTTCATCTCTTTTGACCCTAATAATTTGGGGTTAGCTGTGTCCAAGCGTACCTTGTCCATATGGGTGGCTGACTGTATCACCTGGGCTTACAGGGCGGCTGACCTTCCCTTGCAGGGTCGGGTCACGGCCCATCGTGTCAGGGCAATGGCTGCCTCAGTAGCTCATCTCCGCTCTGTACCGTTGGCAGACATCTGCAGGGCTGCAACTTGGTCCTCAAGCCAGACCTTTGCAGCTCATTACTGCCTGGAGAGGGAGTCCCGTAGGGACAGTGCTTTTGGCCAGGCAGTACTCCGGAATCTCTTTGAGGTTTAGGCAACTCCAGCCCTCCGTTGGGCTACCGGTGGAGGTTCTTTCAGTGAAAAGCCTTTCTTTGCTGGGACTAGAGGGAGTTCTCTTGTTCAGCCTGGGTTCCTTGGTAGCCCAGAGCTAGGGAGTCACCCATATGTGAGGACTGACTTCCTGCTTGGTCCTGGAGAAAGAGTAGTTACTCACCTGTAACAGGTGTTCTCCAGGAGCAACAGGAATCAGTCCTCACAACCCTCCCTCCTCCCCTGGGAGTTGCATTTGTACATAGTTTATTTTACATTTTTGTGTGCTGTTTTTTAGCTATGTCATTTGACTGAGCAAGATGGCACCTTTAGGCTGGAAGGGGACCGCGCATGCGTGCAGTATTCCCAAAGGCTTTCATAGAAAGCTGGTAAAATGCTCCGCAGGGGCTCCATCGACGTCGATGTCACCCATATGTGAGGACTGATTCCTGCTGCTCCTGGAGAACTCCTGTTACAGGTGAGTAACTACTCTTTCTCTTATGTGTTTCTGAACAGTGCTGCATACTTCTTGGAGCACTATATAAATGACACAAGATGACAGGATAAAGGCTGCACCCACATGTGTTGTAATTGGCTAATTTGGTGTGTGGATTTACTCTCAGGTACTGGCAGTGGGACTAATGACTGCACTGGGTGATCACATGGTTAAGCCTTTCCTGGTGGCTCTCTTTAACAGCCTGCTGCAACCCATGCTCATCTTCCTGCTGAACCTCTGTTCCAGCCTGCGGAACCTGGCTTATCCTCTCATTGAAGTGCTGCGAGGCCTCAGCATGCAGCTGGCCCTCCTCCTGCAAGCCTTCCGATTGGTGGAAGTTCAAGTCGCCCTCAAGCAACCTAATGTTCATCAGGTTTAAAAAAAGAGGTCAGCCATACAAAGAGGTTTTTTGCCAAGCAAGGACAGCATTGGCTCAGGACAGAAACTAAGAAGTGGGCACAACTAATACTATACATCTTGAAGCTCTGCCTCAATAACATCACTCTGCTTCATCAAGGGGACCCTTTGTGGCATGGTGACCTCAGGCAATTGCCTGGCTTGCTCCCTCTGTAGGATCCACCAAACCTGACCTTGCTGCCAAGGAATTTAAAACTTTGTATGTTCTTCTCAAGGGCTGTGCCACCATCATTGAAGTCGACTTTTGAAAGACTTGCACTGAGCGTCCTTCTGTATTTCACTGTGCAGTGAAAAAGGGATAATTGAGCAACTGCACACAGGTATTACTGAAGGTCTTATCCTTACACAACAACTTTTATATTCAAGAAGTTAGAAACTGAATGGCCTAGTCTCAGGGGAATTCTTGGCCTTTACCAGCTGGCAAAACAGGTTTTATTGGTGTATTTGATAACAATTTCCTAAGAACTGGTCCATCTTTTGTTACATTAGCCTTCCACAGAAAGGATAGGCTTCTCTCTAAAGAGACACTATTAAGTCTTCCTTCCGTCTGACTTTTTCACCAGTTTAGTTTTTACCCCTCATTCAGGTCTTCTGCTGGTTGATATTGTTATAATTTATTTATTTAACCAGTTTTCTATACCGCCTTATCCGTCAATCAAAGCTGTTTACATTATGTAATCACTACAAACAGCTACTGAATACATTCCCTTGTCCCCAAAGGGCTCACAATCTATGTGTACCTGAGGCAACAGAGGGTTAAGAAACCCCAGTCCCTCCGGCCTGAGGTACCTTGTCCTAACCACTAGGCCACTCCTCCCTATATATAATCCATTGGTGGGAATGAAAATTACCGTTTGGGATTAACTCAGCTTTAGTCTTCCCAGGGGCATACTGTTTGTGGACTAATGTGTTAAAAATATTTGGGCCTTGTTTTCTGTGCTAGTTTGTTAAAGGGGATGAGATGTTTGTAGAGGAAATCCAGGTATTTAAACTTGAGGGAAAAATTCCTATAGATCATTGATTTAAGTAAATGCATAGTTGTTAAATCTTTGATCAAGCAAAGCTCTTCACTTTCAGCAAGATAGCAATGGCCAAAGGATAAAAGAGAGGAATTATAGAGAGCCCTAATGAAGAGCCAAGCAAAAAATTCTGTGCATCCTGCAGTGTGCATTAGAGGGACCCATCAGCCCACACCAATTAAAATCAGCACTGATGCCCTCACCAGAGCTGCTGTTTAGATGATATTGCTTTCCTACCCCCATGCATTAAATGCTGAGAATTTATGAATTTTTGGTGCAAATGAAGGGCCTTGACCTTAGAGCAATTAGTGCCTCTTAGCCTGCCTGTCCCTGCCATTTCAGGGATGCGAATTTAAGGACACTGTATAGCATCTTTCAACAGGAGTTGTTTTTTTTAAGTAGGGAAGGTTTGTATGAAAAGAATAAGCAGCTGTGGACCCCACCATTGGAAGATACACAAGTCACACTTTGCATCCTGAATTGTGCCCCATGTTGATGATGAAACATTGACAGAGACCAAAAGGAGTTACTCTCAAAACAAATATTTATTAATGCTTTACAAATAATTCTGTTTGATCTAACCTATTTGCTCAGTGCAGGAGACTAATTTTGATTCTCAGTCCAGCCTAGGCAGGGTCTAGGGATGCTGCAGAGTCAAGCTTCACAGTCTTTCTGAGGAGGGGGGGGGGGGAAGTGTCAGTCATTGGACAATGGTGACACTTAGTGACTAAATTCAGGATGCATGCATACCGAGTTCCATTGGGAGCTATGCTGTGCTCCTTGGCAAGGGCTTGCACAGTAATGGATGAGTTAGTGGTGGGAGGAGTTATAAAATAGGAGAAACCCCCCAGATAATTGGAAATGAAGGCTCATTGTGTTGTGGCCCTGTGGAGGCCAGCTCCGGTTGAGCTGGAGGTCTAAATAAGCAGGAGAAAAACTGCTGGGCCAAAAATAAAAATAATTGTGCACAGCAGAGCATGAAGTTAGCAAGCAGATATAAGAGGTTAGAAGATGTGGAATGGCTTCTCTATCTGTCGACATGCTCCTTCAGTATGTACCTCTATTGCAAAATGCAATATGTGTCTTCAAGTCAGTCCTGACTCCTGGCGACCCAGAAGCCCCTGGGTTTTCTTGGCAGTGTCACCGGAAGTAGATTGCCAGGCCTTTCTTCCGAGGCAATGGAGGGTTAAATGACTTGCCCAAGGCCACAAGGAGTGCTAGTGGGAATTGAACCCTGGTTGCTTGGTTACCAAGCTAGTGTTCTAACCACTAGGCTACTCCTCCATATAAATATAAATATAAATGTACCTCTATTGTTAGTGTGTTTTTCATTTTTAAAAAAATTTCTAGTATAAAACATTTTTGTTTGTTTTTATGTATTGAACAGGATTTTTTTATACTGTTTTATCATTTAGTCAAAGCAGTTTACATTGTAACTTAAACTTGGTAATGCACATTAAAATGGGACATCGATAACTTAGATTCTTCAGAGTCATGCCCATTTTACTCCTCAAGTCACTTCATTGGCTCCCTATCCGTTTCCGCATCCAGTTCAAACTTCTCCTGCTGACCTATAAATGCATTCACTCTGCGGCTCCTCACTATCTTTCTTCTCTTATCTCTCCTTACAACCCCCCTCGGGAACTCCACTCTTCTAGCAAACTGCTTCTATCTGTGCCCTTCTCTTCTACTGCTAACTCCAGACTTCGCTCCTTTCACCTTGCTGTGCCCTACGCCTGGAACAAACTACCTGTATCTGTACGCCAGGCATCTTCTCTAACCCTCCTCAAATCCAGGCTGAAAACTCACCTCTTCGCTGCTGCTTTTGGATCTTGACTCACCTGATCTCCTTTTTCTTTCCCTTGCTTTGTCCCTGCCTACACCTTCTGTGTTTGTCTTGACTAGACTGTAAGCTCTGATGAGCAGGGACTGTCTCCTACATGTCTGTGCAGCGCTGCGTACGACTTGTAGCGCTATATAATTGCTCAGTAGTAGTAGTAGTAGCAGCAATAGAGGGTTAAATGACTTGCCGAAGGCCACAAGGAGTGCTAGTGGAAATCAAACCCTGGTCTCTTGGTTCCCAAGCCATTAGGTACTCTGCCAAGCCACATCTTTATGGACCCACCGCTGCCATATCCATGCCAATAGGTACATTCATTCCTAACAGGGAGTCAATATCGAGAAGGGGATTACCTATCACAAATACTATCATTAAGACAATTTCATTTCAAACAATTGTGCGGTAAAAGAATAATTTATCTCCAGGAACAAGCAGGAATGAGTCTTCACATATGGGTATCGTCGGTACCGACGGAGTCTGCGCGGGAACGCTCCCCAGCGTCCAGTAAGAAAGCTTTTGGGAGCATCCCACAGTGCCTGCACACTGCCTTCCTGCCTTTCCTAACTGCCTCTCTCCAGTTCTTCTTTTCCGCGGAGCCAGCAGGTCGTGTTCCTGTCACCGCTGAAGAAGTTCTTTATTTTTCTTTATTTCTTTGGTCGCGTGTCTGCCTTCTTCGACGTCGGACCGGTACCGCCAGTCTTTTCTTTTTTTTTCTTCTTCTAAAAAAAAAAAAAAAAAAAAACTACCGTTTCCCACTTCTGTGCAACTTTTCCTTTTGGGCCTTAGGCCTAGGAAAATTTTCCTCATGGAAAAGCCCGCTTCCGGGTTTAAAAAGTGCACGAAGTGCAGCGGTACTCTTTCTATCACCGACACCCATGACTGGTGTCTAAAATGTTTGGGTCCTGTTCCATGATGTCTAAAAGAGGTCGACAGAATCGAGCGGCAAAGCTCAGTACCCTGTTTCCCTCTGATGCAGCTTCGGTGGCATCGACATCTTCCAGGGCTGCTTCTTCCTCCCATGGATCTCAGGTAACCAAACATAAGTCCAGCCGGTCCTCGAAGGGTAGATCTCCCTCTAAGTATCGAGATGCCTCCGGGCTTGCTCTCGAGGATCCTGCACCGGCAAAATTACCCCGGCGGGAGGCTCCGGCTTCCAAAGCTTCATCTATGGGGTCACAGGTTGACATCGATGGCGTGGCCTCGACCAATCACCTGTTGCCATGTTCTGGGGTACTGGTGGTTCCCACTGGTACCAACATCCAGACATTGGTTGCGTCAATGGATCAGAATATTCTGACCATGCAGCGTGCCATTACGGCATTCATACAAGCTACGACGCCTCCGGTACCGCAACAAACTCCGTTGTCAGTACCGGTTCCAGCACCGATATCGGTTCCGGTGCCGGTACTGATTGCATCGACATTGGCTTCGGTGTCTACTGCAGCGGTACCCTATTCTATGATGCCCATCGGTACCGAATCGGTACCGATCACTCCCGATGTCGATACCACTCAGTACGCGTATCGGGCTCTACAAGAGCATCCAGACAGGCGATACTTCGATTCCTCCGAAGACTCTGATGAATCAGAGGCTTCTGTCGAAGCATCGGTACTCCTTCCTCAGGAGCCCTCTTCTCCAAAAAGAAGAATGACTCCTCCAGAAGACTTGTCTTTTCAAGACTTCATTAGGGAAGTGGCCAGGGGCCTCTCTATTTCAGTGGCCCCTGAACCAGAGCCTAGAGCCAAAAAATTGCATATTTTACAATATCCTAAGGCTCCTAAAGAGGCAGCTACTTTACCAATTCATGAGATCCTTTATGATCACATGTTGGGCATATGGGAGACACCTCTTACTACCTCCCCTCATTCTCGCAGGTTGGACACCATGTACCGTGTTCCTCCTTGTCCTGGCTTTCATAAGACTCAGCTTCCTCACCACTCTATTGTGGTGGAGTCTGCTATGAAGAAGATAAAGAGTGCAAAAAGACACTCATCTAATCCTCCAGGAAGAGAATGCAGAACCTTGGATGCTTTTGGCCGGAGAATCTTCCAGGCCAATATGCTTACTGCCAGAATCAACTCCTATAGTCTCTATATGGGGATGTTTCTAAAGGAAGTTACAGATCATCTCCAAACTTTATCTCCTTTTATCTCAAAAGATAAAAGGGAGGAGTTTCTCACCTGGCTTAAACATGCCCAGGATGTTTCCAAATTTTCCAACCATGCAGCCTTTGACTCTTTTGAGTGTGCCAGCAGAGCCTCGGCTATTGCCATAGGTGCACGCAGACTTGCTTGGTTACAAGCTTCTGATTTGGAACCCTGGGTCCAGGATGGATTAGGAAATCTTCCTTGTACAGGTGAAAACCTTTTTGGCAAGGATTGGCAAGCAAAGGCCACTCAGATGGATGCTGAGAATTCTGCCTTAGATAGACTTTCAAAGTCTACTTCTGCCCCTGTTAGAAAAAGGTTTATTCAAAAAGGCTTTCTTTCCCAAAAAAGGGAAATATTTTCCTGGTTATGGTCACCAGGCATCTTCTGCAGGTCGTTTTGCTGCAAAGCGTCAGCAACAACCTAAACAAGCCAAGCCTAAGGCTGCAAGGATTGCTACGGCCCAACAGCCTCAGCCTCCTCAGAGCCTTTGACTTACAACTAGAGAACTTAGCCTTTCTGGCTCTAGAAGAACCAGAGCCTCTCACCATTCCAGGAAGGTTAGCTCACATTGCTCCCAGATGGGAACAAATCACAGCAGAGCAATGGACCCTCTCCATCATAAGGGAGGGGTACAAGCTTCATTTCTTAAACCTTCCTCCTCACACCATGGTGAGACAGTTCAATTCTCCAACATCTCTCCTCGACCTTCTGGGTCAGGAGATTGCTACCCTTCTTGCCCAAAGGGCAATAGAAGAAGTACCCCTTCTTCAACAGGGTTCAGGGTTCTACTCCCCCTATTTTCTTATCCCAAAGAAAACAGGGGGCTACAGACCCATATTAGATCTCAGAGAATTGAACAAGTTTCTATGCAAGGAGAAATTCAAGATGATTTCTCTCGGTGCTCTCCTTCCATACCTTCAGAGTCAGGATTGGCTTTGTTCTCTAGATCTCAAGGATGTGTACACCCATGTCCTCATCCATCCAACACACAGAAGGTTCCTTCGGTTCCTTTATCAGGGAAAGCACTACCAATACAGAGTGCTTCCTTTCGGTCTCGCCTCTGCTCCAAGAGTGTTCACAAAATGCATGGCAGTAGTAGCTGCATTTCTACGCACTCTAGGAATATTTGTATTCCCATATCTGGACGAGTGGCTCATCCGAGCTCCATCCCAGTCAGAGGCCCAGGCTTCCCTAGCCTGCACAAGGCGTGTTCTTCAGTATCTGGGACTTGTAATAAACATGGAACAGAAGAGAAGAAGGTATCCGCAGGGGCAAGCCAGGTAAAAAGCGGAAACCAAAAAACAGGCCTACACACAAAAAATATATATATAAATATGCAAAACACTTTATTGGAGGACCCAACTAAAAGGTTTCGGCCTGAGGCCTTCTTCAGGGGTCTAAAAACAAAATAAAATACATACATATTAAACATAAAAACAGATTTATACCATAAGTATAACATGTAACAAACACGAAGAGCTTTAATATGCAAATGAAAACACCATCCCTGAAACTTACAACTAAAAATAGAGAGAACGAAAAAAAGAAAAAAAAGAAAAGGAAATAAAAGAGAAATGCCTTTCACATAAGGTGCACAGCTAATTACAATTTAACAAGTTTGCATATAAAATGACATAAATGGAACAACCATATTAACAAGTATATATATATATTTTCGTACCATAAGTATAGGGCACAAACATCATTAATATACAAATCGAAACTATATATCTAGAATTACAACTAAGGAGAGAGAAAGAAAATAGAGGGGGAAAGCCCTCTGAGAGAAAATTACACAGCTAATTACAAATGTGCAAATAATTAAAAATATCACATAAAATGTAATAAAAACATTACCAGAGGTTGTAACAGCAACACATAAATCAGCTGAAAGCGCTCCTCATCTGTGTGAAAAATGATAGTGACGTTGAAACTTATCATTATGCCACTAAAACTAAACTGGTGCGATGCAATTGAACCTAAGAAGTATATATACTGCATTTATAGATCATAAAGGAAGGCAGCTAAAAGAAAATACTGCAGATGAAAAACCAGAGAAAGAAGACCATCTTAAAAAACAAAAGAAATACATAAGATATAAATACACACTAAAAATATAATAGAAAGCAACGGACGGCAGAAGGAAGAAACAGACTCGAGGTCATATAAAAGAACCGCCACAAAGCGGTATAGAAATTTCAGCTTCTTAAAAAAACCACATGAGAACCAGCAGTGAGCAAGGATGTAAAGCTGACACCATTTAAAAGTGTGATAGCAATACTAAAAGAGGGAGGGTTTGTTGTATTAAAAAATTGTTATGTAACAAAACGGCAGGAGCACTTGGAAAATGCCGCCGAAAGAGCAGGGAAGCCAGAGACACTCAGAAAATCAATTGTAAACACGGGAGAGATAAGCGCAACTATCTTTAAAACATTCCAGCATCAGTACATGAAAGAGACAGTCTCTAATTGTCAATATATATTACTATCTCAAATGACAAAAATATATATTAAAAAATGTCGTGAAGATAGTCACATAGTGGATGTGATATAAAGAAATTGTAAGAAACTGTACAAAACTACACCCATATAGAAACAAACCATAAACGGGAAAAAATAAAAACCATACCATTTCTCCAAGCATATATTCAAGGGAGAGGGGAAGTATAGTTATCCCATGGAGAACACCATAACGCTGAAAAATTATATGAAAGATAAGAAAAGAAAGAGGAAACAAGAATTGCTTACAGAGAAACTGCAAACAAGACCGATGATGTGGCTGAGCGTGGGAAAACGCCGCGCAGAAGCAAAAGGGCTATTTAAATCGTACTTGAAGCAGGAAACTATTACGTAATGCCTACAAGATATTTAGACAACTTAAACAGAAAGACTAAGCCTATTAAGGGCAAACGGATACGAATGTATATTAACTTATCATGCAGTAAGTGATCTGACTGATGACTGCAAAGTGTGACAATCATAATAAGAGAAAAATATAAACAAAAGAGCACTGAAACCAGAAAAATGAGCATAAATACACTTCTAAAAATGAGAATTAAAAATATAGGATATGAAAAATATAATAAATAAAAACATGAAGAACCAAACTATATAACTATACAACAGAAGCATAGAAAATCATTAAAACAAAATGCCAATAGTGCAAAAAATATAATACACTAATGCGAAACAAAAACCATACTATAAAGTGCCAAATGCAACGATATCATGTAAACTGCCATTAACTCTGGGTAGAAAGATGGTGAACACAGCCTCATAAAAGATCACTTAACTAATGTGACCATAAGAGTCAATACACAGACAAGGAAGCACAGCACAACCAGCTGCACTTGGAACAAAAACGTTGTAGTGGACCTGCATAGAATTATGAGCTAAGGTCTACAGCACAAAATGCATAAATGGGGGATGTTAAAAGAATGACCATAAACCAGCCAAGAGGAAACGAAAAAACATTTTTCACAACTGTCAATATGATAAATATATCATTAAGAAAATAAGAAATTGACATGTTAAAAACATATAAGAAAAAAAGTTAAATATTACCATACGTAAAAGCACTAAAAACAGTCTGGGCGAAAGCAACTTTGTCATATAGCCTACACACAGAAATAAACATAAACCATGAAGCTGCGTGCTACATGGTAGAGCCAAAAAAAGAATCCACTGACACAACAAATTACACAAATAAATAAATAAATGAATTAAAAAACCAGAAGAATCACTACTGGGTGTAGGGCTAAAAATTGCAGCTATCAGGAAAAGAATATGATAGATAAAAACCATATATATGAGTAATATAATGTATATAAGAGCCATAAAATCAATGAAAAACTATATAAATAATATAATACATGTAAGAGCCATAAAGCCATTATAATAATTCAAAAGAAATGATAATATTCTATTTCCTTATTTAAACCTTGTGGGACAACTGTGTTAAAAGAAAAAATAAAACGTTGTTCTTCTTGAATTAACCGGCGGCCACGGTCCCCACCGCGAGGATGATTACTGATGTGTTTGACTACAAAAAACTTAAGATCATCAAGGGAGTTTTGGAGTGTACACCAATGTTCTACTAGAGGAGCGGTGAGAATGTTTCTTCTTATGCAACTCTTGTGTTCTTGGATGCGTACCCTAACTGGACGTATGGTCTTACCTACGTAGAGAAGAGGGCAGGGACAGATAATCACATACACGACATATGAAGAGTTACAGTCAGTCCTAGTTTGTAACTTATATTGTGTGTGAGTGATGGGATATGAAAAAACAGATAATACAATGGTATGTCTACAGACAGAGCAACTATTGCATTTGAAATGTCCCTTAACTTCAGCATCTAAATTTAATCCGGAGGACATATAAGAGGAAACTAATTTATCGGCCAAATTGCATCCTCTATTATAAGCAATCATGAGATGTTGATTGGAAAAACATGGGCTAGTTTGGAGAATGTGCCAATGTGTTCTGAGAATTTTCTGTATCTTCCATGCAAGATGCGAAAACTTGAGAACACAAACAAATTTGTCATTGGAGGATTTATCTTTTGGCAGAAATAAGTCCCGTCTGTTAGAAGAACAGGCACGTTGAAAACCTTTGGTAATACAGTCCATAGGATAACCTCTAGATTTAAACCGTGCTGCCTTGTCGGTAGATTTGCTTACGAAATCATTAAAATCTGTACATAGTCTACGGAGCCGTAGAAACTGTGAGATGGGTAAATTCCTTTTGATGTGACTGTTGTGGAAACTGTCAAACCGCAAAAGTTTATTTTTATCTGTTGGTTTGCGAAAGATAGTAGTTGTAAATCCAGGCGTAGATTTCTTAATGAGAAGGTCTAAATATGGCAAGTCTGTAGTGCTAGATTGCATTTTAAATTTTAAATTATTGTCAAGAGTATTGAGCCAATCATAAAATTCAAGGAGCTGACCATGAGTGCCCTGCCATAAAATTAAAATGTCATCGATATACCTCTTCCAATATAAAATCAAGGAAGAAAAAGGGCAATCAACAAGGTGAGTCACCTCAAATTCTGCCACGTACAAATTGGCGATGTCCGGTGCCATAGATGCACCCATGGCCGTACCTTTAATCTGTTGATAAAAAGTGCCATTAAAAAGAAAATAATTACTGGTCAAGGCAATCTGAGCCAACTCAATAAGAAAATGAGTGGGTGTACAGACTGGAAGAGAACGTGAATCCAAATATTTAGTGAGAATGAGTAAAGCCTCTTTCTGCGGTATATTCGTGTACAATGACTCAATATCTAGTGTCACAAGAGTAATAGAAGAAGAGTCAATGTCTAAAGTATCTAAAAAGGAGATCACATCAGCAGCGTCCTTAACATAAGAGGCAATACGAGGAATAAACGGTCGTAGAAGCACATCAATAAATTTCGAGAGAGGTTCCAGAACAGAACCAATACCGGAGACTATAGGCCGCCCAGGGGGGGCCGTAAGAGACTTATGTATTTTGGGGATGGTGTATATGGTCGGTATCACTGGATACTTGACTGTCAAAAAGGCGTACTCAACGTGGAGTGAGGAAGCCAGCCTGTAGGCCGTATAACAAAAGAGAATCAATTTCTACTTTGAGAGAGGATGTAGGGTCACCAGGTAAAATTTGGTAGAAGTCTCTATCATCAAGTTGGCTAGACAACTCTTGAATGTAATATGTGCGATCTAGAACCACTATGCCGCCTCCTTTGTCTGCCGGTTTTATTATAATATCTGACCGTTTATTCAGATGAGAGATGGCAGCTCGTTCTTGACGTGTAAGGTTAGAGTATCTACATAAGGGTTTCTTTTCCATCTGTTGTATATCTCTTAGAACACATTTTGTAAAAGTGTGAACAAGAGGATCGACAGGGCCAGGAGGGACCCACCGAGATTTAGCACGTACCACAGACGAATCTGTCGAAACACTGGGTTTCTCAGAAAAAAAAAATTTAATTTGCAATTTTCTAAAAGATTTTTGTAAATCAACCCTAGTTTGAAACGCATCATAACATGCTGTGGGAACAAAGGACAACCCTTTATGTAGAAGATTGAGTTCTGTTTGTGTAAGGATGGCATGAGATAAATTGATAACAGGCAAATCAAATGAGGCTAAACTCTGCGTGTCCGTAAGAACATCCGGATTCAGTAAGGCTCGTATTGGTGACTTTGCATTGGTCGAGGTGCATGGCCTCAGCCCCTTCCTCTTCCTCTGAATTCTAACCGGGGGGAGGAGGGAGTTTTTTGGATTTGCGTTGCTTTGATTCCTTTTCCCACAGATCATCGAATAAAAAATCTTTAGAAGTACCAGGGGAGTTGGGAAGGGGGGTGGAGACCAGAGAGGCAAAGAGTTCCTCTGATTCACTCCGAATACGTTTTTTATTTCTTTCTTGTGTGTCATTATATCTACCTGCTGAGGAATCTCATTTTCTAAAGTTGCTAGAATCATTGAACCTGTGGCTGAACGGTTCGGATCTTTTTGAGTAATGGCCATACTGGTTATCATTCCTCTCATGTCTGCGATAGTGGTTATGGGAATAATCATATCGTTTAGGATTCTCGTTGTCATGATTACTAAGGTTATCATCCTTAAAGCTGACTTGGCGTGAGCCATTAAAAGGAGCACGAGGTTTCAGCCATAAATACACATTATCATTTTTATAATCAAGTTCGTCACGTTTGTGTTTATCTAGTTTCATCCTCTTTATCTCTCTACGATACTCTTCCAATTTTTTATTATAGTCTCCAAACAATCTCTCAAAATGTCTGTCCTCAGATTTCAAAAAGTCCATCTTTCTCTCAGCTTCTGTACGAATCTTCTCAGCCCTTTTCTTAGCGGTCTCGGCCAACAAAACCATAAGGTCTAGAGAACACTTGTTCAAAATGGCACACCACCTATCCATGAAGGGCTTATCATCCCGAAACATATTTGGTTCTCTCGTCATCCTCAAGCCTCTTGGGATCCGTTTAACCCTGCAATATTGAAGCATGCTGGCATAATAAAGTTCGTATCGTATAGCAGCTTTTTTGGTGCGAATTAAGTCGATCCAACGATCAGCAAGGCTAGTGTCTTCGGATTCATCTTCCACCAGAGGGGAGGCTCCTTGAGGAGATGATTCAAATGTTCTTCGGAATAACTGAAGACGTTGTCCCATTGTGTGTAGGCCATGGGAGCTTCAAAAATTGAAGACAGAACAGAAGAGAAGAAGGTATCCGCAGGGGCAAGCCAGGTAAAAAGCGGAAACCAAAAAACAGGCCTACACACCAGTGATTCTTCTTGTTTTTTAATTTATTTATTTATTTATTTATTTGTGTAATTTGTTGTGTCAGTGGATTCTTTTTTTGGCTCTACCATGTACCACGCAGCTTCGTGGTTTATGTTTATTTCTGTGTGTAGACTATATGACAAAGTTGCTTTCGCCCAGACTGTTTTTAGTGCTTTTACGTATGGTAATATTTAACTTTTTTTCTTATATGTTTTTAACATGTCAATTTCTTATTTTCTTAATGATATATTTATCATATTGACAGTTGTGAAAAATGTTTTTTCGTTTCCTCTTGGCTGGTTTATGGTCATTCTTTTAACATCCCCCATTTATGCATTTTGTGCTGTAGACCTTGGCTCATAATTCTATGCAGGTCCACTACAACGTTTTTGTTCCAAGTGCAGCTGGTTGTGCTGTGCTTCCTTGTCTGTGTATTGACTCTTATGGTCACATTAGTTAAGTGATCTTTTATGAGGCTGTGTTCACCATCTTTCTACCCAGAGTTAATGGCAGTTTACATGATATCGTTGCATTTGGCACTTTATAGTATGGTTTTTGTTTCGCATTAGTGTATTATATTTTTTGCACTATTGGCATTTTGTTTTAATGATTTTCTATGCTTCTGTTGCATAGTTATATAGTTTGGTTCTTCATGTTTTTATTTATTATATTTTTCATATCCTATATTTTTAATTATCTCATTTTTAGAAGTGTATTTATGCTCATTTTTCTAGTTTCAGTGCTCTTTCATTTATATTTTTCTCTTATTATGATTGTCACACTTTGCAGTCATCAGTCAGATCACTTACTGCATGATAAGTTAATATACATTCGTATCCGTTTGCCCTTAATAGGCTTAGTCTTTCTGTTTAAGTTGTCTAAATATCTTGTAGGCATTACGTATTAGTTTCCTGCTTCAAGTACGGTTTAAATAGCCCTTTTGCTTCTGCGCGGCGTTTTCCCGCGCTCAGCCACATCATCGGTCTTGTTTGCAGTTTCTCTGTAAGCAATTCTTGTTTCCTCTTTCTTTTCTTATCTTTCATATAATTTTTCAGCGTTATGGTGTTCTCCATGGGATAACTATACTCCCCCTCTCCCTTGAATATATGCTTGGAGAAATGGTATGGTTTTTATTTTTTCCCGTTTATGGTTTGTTTCTATATGGGTGTAGTTTTGTACAGTTTCTTACAATGTCTTTATACCACATCCACTATGTGACTATCTTCACAACATTTTTTAATATATTTTTTGTCATTTGAGATAGTAATATATATTGACAATTAGAGACTGTCTCTTTCATGTACTGATGCTGGAATGTTTTAAAGATAGTTGCGCTTATCTCTCCCGTGTTTACAATTGATTTTCGGAGTGTCTCTGGCTTCCCTGCTCTTTCGGCGGCATTTTCCAAGTGCTCCTGCCGTTTTGTTACATAACAATTTTTTAATACAACAAACCCTCCCTCTTTTAGTATTGCTATCACACTTTTAAATGGTGTCGGCTTTACAACCTTGCTCACTGCTGGTTCTCATGTGGTTTTTTTAAGAAGCTGAAATTTCTATACCGCTTTGTGGCGGTTCTTTTATATGACCTCGAGTCTGTTTCTTCCTTCTGCCGTCCGTTTCTTTCTATTATATTTTTAGTGTGTATTTATGTCTTATGTATGTCTTTTGTTTTTTAAGATGGTCTTCTTTCTCTGGTTTTTCATCTGCAGTATTTTCTTTTAGCTGCCTTCATGATCTATAAATGCAGTATATATACTTTTTAGGTTCAATTGCATCGCACCAGTTTAGTTTTAGTGGCATAATGATAAGTTTCAACGTCACTATCATTTTTCACACAGATGAGGAGCGCTTTCAGCTGATTTATGTGTTGCTGCTACAACCTCTGGTAATGTTTTTATTACATTTTATGTGATATTTTTAATTATTTGCACATTTGTAATTAGCTGTGTACTTTTCTTTCAGAGGGCTTCCCCCTCTTTTTTCTTTCCCTCACCTTAGTTGTAATTCTAGATATATAGTTTCGATTTGTATATTAATGATGTTTGTGCCCTATACTTATGGTACGAAAATATATATATATACTTGTTAATATGGTTGTTCCATTTATGTCATTTTATATGCAAACTTGTTAAATTGTAATTAGCTGTGCACCTTATGTGAAAGGCATTTCTCTTTTATTTCCTTCTCTTTTTTCTTTTTTTCGTTCTCTCTATTTTTAGTTGTAAGTTTCAGGGATGGTGTTTTCATTTGCATATTAAAGCTCTTCGTGTTTGTTACATGTTATACTTATGGTATAAATCTGTTTTTATGTTTAATATGTATGTATTTTATTTTGTTTTTAGACCCCTGAAAAAGGCCTCAGGCCGAAACTTTTTAGTTGGGTCTTCCAATAAAGTGTTTTGCATATTTATATATATGTTTTTTGTGTGTAGACCTGTTTTTTGGTTTCCGCTTTTTACCTGACTTGTAATAAACATCCCAAAATCACAACTCACCCCTACTCAGTCCTTGGAGTTCATAGGGGCCTTGCTGGATACCACAACTGCAAGGGCCTATCTTCCCCAGGCCCGTTGCCTACGCTTGGTGCAGTTAGCCTCTCAAGTTCAGTTAAAGTCCCATTTAACTGCTCGAGAGATGTTACAACTCTTAGGCCACATGGCATCCACCGTGCATGTGGTTCTTTATGCTCGCCTTCACATGAGGGCAGCTCAGTGGACTCTGTCCACCCAAATGGACCCAGGTATCAGGTTGCCTGTCAGACAAAATAGCAACCTCCAGTCGCCTCTTTTGGTCCCTCCAGTGGTGGAAGTCCACTCAAAATCTGTTGCTGGGGTCCCCCTTTCAACAGTTGCTACCCCAAGCAACCCTTACAACAGATGCCTCCCCAAAGGGTTGGGGAGCTCATCTACAAGATCTCTCCACCCAGGGCATCTGGTCTCCACAGGAGACATCTCTACATATCAACCTCTTAGAGCTCAGAGCAATTCTTCTAGCTCTCAGAGTCTTCCACACCCTGCTCAGCTACAAGACAGTCCTCATCCACACGGACAACCAAGTAGCCATGTTCTACGTGAACAAGCAGGGCGGGACTGGCTCTCTGTTGCTTTGCAACGAAGCTTTGAGATTGTGGGCCTTCGCCAGAGAGCATCAAATTCATCTCATGGCAGTGTATCTTCCAGGGGTTCAAAACTCTTGGGCAGACAGACTCAGTCGAGTTCTGCTTCCACACGAATGGTCCCTCCATGGGGACCAGATAGCCAGGATCTTTCGAATTTGGGGAACCCTGGACATAGACCTGTTTGCAATTCCGTGGCATGCCAAACTTCCCCGGTTCTGTTCCAGGATTCCGTGTCAGGGAGTTCAGGCCAGGGATGCCTTCCTCCTCCACTGGGGGCAAGACTTCGTCTATGCCTTTCCACCCATTCCCCTAATTTCCAAGACACTGTTCAAGCTTCAGAGAGACAGGGGGTCTATGATCCTCATAGCTCCACTTTGGCCACGCCAAGTGTGGTACCCTCTACTTCTTCATCTCTCTCAAGCTCCCTCCCTGGACTTGGGATCTGCTCCAGACCTCCTGTCCCAGGAAGAGGGAACGTTGTGGCACCCAAATCCCCAGTCTCTTCATCTCAGGGCCTGGTTGCTGAAGGCCTAGACCTTCAAGATTTGCATCTTTCTCAGCAGGTGAAGGATATCCTTCATGCTTCCAGAAAGCCTTCCACTAGACGTTCCTATGCTTTTAAATGGAAAAGGTTTACCATTTGGTGTGCAGAGAAGGGTCTTAACCCTCTTGCAATACCTCTGAATTCTTTACTAGAGTATTTGCTGCATTTATCCCATGCAGGCCTTAAAACAAATTCAGTAAGAGTCCATTTGAGTGCTATTGCAGCATCCCTTAAGCATCTCAATGGACATCCTATTTCCTCTCATCCTCTTATTGCAAGATTCATGAGAGGCCTTCTTTTAACTAAACCTCCCATTAGACCACCTCCAGTGGCATGGGATTTGAATTTGGTTCTTGGCCAGCTTATGAAGCCACCCTTTGAACCCTTAGCCACTACCTCCTTGAAATTCCTTTCCTGGAAGGTTATTTTTCTCATTGCAGTCACCTCAGCTCGCCGTATCAGTGAGCTGCAAGCCTTGGTGGCTAATCCTCCTTATACAAGGTTCCATCATGACAAGGTAGTCCTCAGGACTAATCCACACTTTATGTTTACAGCCCATTACTGCTTGGACAAGGACTCCCGCCGGGATGCCTTGTTTGGTCAGGCTGTTCTCAAACACCTGTTCCATACCTAATCAACTCCTACCCCCCATCCCTGGTTGGATGCCCGAGATCCATGGGGGGAGGTAGAGCCCTTCTCAGGGACTCACAACCTTGGAGATCTCCCTGGCATCTCTAGCTGGGGAGTCCCCATATGTGAAGACTCATTCCTGCTTGTTCCTGGAGATAGCACAGTTACTTACCTGTAACAGGTGATCTCTGGGAACAGCAGGAATAAGTCTTCACAACCCACCCACCTCCCCTAGGAGTTGTATCTCTCTATCTATCTTTCCTTTCCTCTCTCTCTCTTTGTCTCAGCTTTAAAACTCGAACTGGAGAGAGGCGGTTAGGAAAGGCGGGAAGGCAGCGCGCAGGCGCTGTGGGATGCTCCCAAAAGCTTTCTTACTGGACGCTGGGGAGCGTTCCCGCGCAGGCTCCGTCGGTACCGACGATACCCATATGTGAAGACTTATTCCTGCTGTTCCCAGAGATCACCTGTTACAGGTAAGTAACTGTGCTTTGTATACCAGACAAAAAGGTTTCAGTGTGAGAAAGTAAATTGTCTATAATCCATTCAGGCAAATCTATATATGAGAAAAAGCAAAATCTGCGTACAGGCGTTAAATTGGAACTTCACTTCTATCATCCTGCATAAATTACCCATTTGGGGATGTAATCTTAAAGGGACCTTACTTATAATAACAAAATTTAAAAGTCATATCTATTATAAAAATAGGGGATATTATTTCAAGTCATTTTTATTGATTTCCAATTAAACATCCAAAGCACTGTGCCAAGTAGGCGCAAAGAACACAGCAATCACAGTACAGATAAGCAACAAGGTATCATAATAGCAAAATAGGCTAGAGGGAACAATATATTCATGAATCAGGACGAGGCAGACAGTGGAAATCTACAGCTGCTGCACCGCTGAAGGGCTCTCTAATTCCCGCTCGTTCACACTCCGTTCCCCGCCCTAGGAATGCCAGCCTGAACATAGCTTACAGGGCTCGAGCACCTTAAAGAACAATAACAATAACAAACTAAAAGCCGTAAGTACTTAAGGAACCCCCAATCCCTCCCTATCCCTCCCCATCCACTCCCCGTCTTCACCCCCTCCCCTCCCAGCTCCCCACCCCAATTCCCCCTCCCCTACTCCCTCCCCCACTACCCCCCCTACAACCAAATCCCCATCACTGCCGTGAGAGCCCTTCCAAGCACAGGCATCCCCCTTTCTGTCGCCCAAATCCGGCAGCCACTCAATCAGCTCAATCAGAAACCTCAAGAATCCCCCTCTCACCCTCCATAGTACTCCCCCACAGAGGGCTCTCAGTCACCCCTCGCCAGATTTTCTCAAATTCCACTTGCTTCTTACCTCCGAGAATCTGGGCAGTGCGCAGTTCGAGGCCCTCCAAGTTTAACAGACCTCAGCACCACTCGCAAATCCCTGGGGGTTGGTCCTCCACCCAATGCCAGAGAATACAATGTTTCGCTATAAGAAAGCCTCTGTCATACAATTTTCCATCACACATATCCATAGCTTCAGCCCACCCTCTGCCCTCTCCTATCGTGGAGCCACCTCTGCAGTTGCTGGCACTATTACTGAGCCCATTGCTGTCCCAGTTACTGGGATGAGCATTGGAACTGGAATTGATATTGGGAACGCCGAACAAGCACCACTCTGGCGATAACTCCCCCCCCCAGGGGGTCTCCAGGCCCGTAGCGCATTGTGCACCTCATGCCAAAACTGTTTTATGCGAGCACATTCCCAAAATCGATGTAGCAATGTCCCCCTCTGGATCCCACACAGTTGACACACATCTGTCGAGAGCAGCCCCATCCTAGCCGCCCAAACATTGGGCACATAGGCCCTCCATAATAACTTATACTGGAGTTCTTGGAACCGAACTGATTCAGAAATAAGCCTGATATGCTGGAAAGCTTCGTGTAAGTCGAGTACTGTGATCTGCACATTGCCATCGCGACTCCATTTCTGAACTAGGGTCTCTAGAGGGGCCCGCTCCCCCCCCCCCCCCCGGATGCCATTCTTCACGCAAGGTCCGCAGCGAAAAATTCCCGTCTGGCTCTGCTATAAAGTCCCATACCCCTTTACTACATAACTGTAATCCAAGATTCTGCTGTAACGCTTGAATGTAGTGTTGTACCTGTAAATAAAAGTAGAACGATTGAGGCGTGAGTTGATACCGCCACGTCAAAGACTGGAACGAGTCCAACTCCCCCTGCGACTGCAGTCGCAATTGACCAAGATACCCCAGACCAGCCGCCGCCCAGCTCGCTGGCACACCCTCTTGTCTCCCGGGCTCAAAGTCGGCATTATCTCGTAGTGGGAGACATTCAGTGGCATACCAATGCATACCCTTTTTTTGGCACAGAAACCTCCACGCCTGCCGCAATGCACCAAGGCATATCGACTCCCTCCACCGTTTCGGTAGAACTTTGCTCTTACCATGCAACAAATAGGCCGCATGATAGGGTGTCGACATCCAGTCGACAAGGCCCTGCAGGAGTACATCCGCTTTTCATAGAATTAAATCCCTCAGCGGCCCAAGCAAGCACAGAAAATTATAATCTCTTACTGAAAACAAACCGAGCCCTCCCTCGGCTCTGCTGCTCATCAGCACGGACGCCGGAATCCGTGATTTTCTCCCCTTCCACAGAAATTTTACAATATGCCTCTGCAAAAGCAATACATCACGGCGTAACAACCAGATAGGGAGATGACGCAAAAGGTACATCCATCTGGGCACATCCATCATCTGAAATAGAGCTAGGCGTCCCATAAGCGAGAGTGGGAGATCCCTCCACTTCTGCAGTGTAGTCGCAGTTTTATGTAGCATAGGTCGAATGTTAGCTGCATAAAGCTTCGAGACATGATCCGGTATCTGAATCCCCAGATACCGGAATTCCCCTGGTGCCCAACGTAAAGGAAACTGCCCCTGCCACGCCTGTCTCACCTTGCTTCCCACATCCAAAGCCACTGATTTACTGACATTAATCCGGAGCCCCGAAAAGGAACCAAACCGCTGAATTAATCCCAAGGCTTGCTCCAGAGAGGCTTGCGGATTACACAAACATAACAACATATCGTCTGCGAACGCGCTGACCTTAATTCCCCCATTCGGCCATTCGATACCCCGAATCTCCTCCGCCCCTATGAGCGAGAGCAGTAAAGGCTCCAACTGCAAGACGAATAGTAAAGGCGATAGCGGGCAGCCCTGACGCGTGCCTCTTTGCAATACGAAGGGCAAAGAGCAGGTTCCTCCGCTTGCTACACACGCCAGCGGATTCGCATACAACGCCCTCACCCAGGCCAAAAAGGCTCCATCAAATCCAAATCTTGCTAAGACTTCGAACATATAAGACCATGACACTCTATCAAAGGCCTTTTCGGTGTCTAGACTTACCAATATCAAGGGCAGCTCTTGGGCTAAGCACTTCTCCATCCCGAGCAACACTTTACTGATATTGGAAAAAGCTCCTCTCCCCCTCACAAAGCCTGATTGATGGCTCCCAATCAACCGAGGCAGGATCTTCTGCAACCGGGCCGCTAACACCGAGGCCACAAGCTTCATATCATAGTTAATTAATGAAATGGGGCGGTAGGATGCCGGATCCTCCGGATCTCGGCCCTCTTTTGGGATGATGGTGATCGCAGCAGTCCGCATATCTCTCGGGTAGGAACCTAGTTCTTGGGCTTCCTGATACAGGGCCATCAAAGTGGGTGTCACTTGGGTCATCAAAATCTTATAAAATTCAGACCCATACCCGTCCGGGCCCGGGGCTTTGTGGGGCTTCCCTGCCTTTATCACTTTCTGAATTTCCTCTTGAGTGACACGCGCATTAAGCACCTGGAGTTCTTCCCCCGTCAGACGGGGCAGTTGCACTGCCGCCAAAAATTACCGCTCCTGCTCTCTGTTCTCGGCATCGGGCGTATACAGATCTTGATAGTATTGACTAAACACCTGCACAATACGGTTCAGCTCAGTATGCTGTACACCCTGTTTATCCCGAATCCGGGCCACTCCCTGAATGCCGCCTCTCCGCTTCACCAAGCGCGCCAATAGGCGCCCCGTGCGATCTCCATAGCGAAACAGTTGATGGCTATAATATTGCAGCGACTGAACCGCTCTTTCATGTAACACCTCATTTAGAGCCTTCTGCACAGCTAGATACGCAGAGAGCCTCTTCGGCATCGCCACAGCGGCTCGTTTGGCCTCTTGCAACTGGCACGCCAGGTTCAAAATCTGACTATTAAGACGTTTCCTCTCCTTCGCTACATAGGCTATAATGTGCCCCCTCAAAACCGCTTTTCCCACCTCCCAAAATGTCGCCACCCCCATGTCTCCTGTATCATTCAACATCAAATACTCCTCCCAATGATGTACCAGATATGCCCGAAAGTCCTCGTTCTGCCAGAGGTACCCAGGAAAAGACCACGGGCGCCCTCAGAGGGTCGCCCCCTCCAATCCAGAACCATTTTAGCATGATCAGACACCACCAGGGGCTCGATCTCCACTCTGATCACCTTTCCCAGACTCTCTCTCGAGATCAAGATGTAGTCAATCCTAGACCAGGTTTGGTGCACTCTCGACAGATGCGTGTAATCCCGCTCTACACCGTGTAAGACCCTCCACGAGTCTATCAAACCGCCCATATTACAAAGATACCCTACCCCTTTCTTGCTCCAGGCCCCTGCTGCGATCCCCAGTCCGAGATTTATCTAAAGTTGGGTCATGTGGGCAATTGTAGTCCCCCGCCAGTATCAAGGGTATCTTCGGCACCCCCAGTATCTTCCACAGCAACAACTGAAAGAAGTGATGATCATAAGTATTTGGGGCATATATGTTCCCCAGAAAAAGTTCCTCCCCTTGTATTTTAGCATGCAAGAAGAAGAATCTACCCTGCGGGTCCGCTTCCTCTCTAATGACCTCTACCGCAAGGCCTTTCTTCAAAAGGATCACCACCCCTCGCTTCTTGCTACCTGCGGAGGCTGCAAAGACCTGTCCCACCCAATCTTTTTTAAGCTTGGTGTGCTCCACTGCGCTCAAGTGTGTTTCCTGCAGTAACGCAATTTGTGCGTGTCCCCTCTTCAGGGCCTGCAATATCTTTGTCCGCTTAACAGGAGTATTGACACTGCCTACATTCCAGGAGACTATCCGTAAATCATCTCTCATTCACACAGTCGCCCAGCATCACAACCATCCAGTTCCACCAGCCACACCCATGCCCTGGGTCGCCCAGCCTCGACCCAGAGCTCAACATCACCAGGGGGTCACCCCAAAAAGGCACGCTATCTCTCTGCGTTCTATGAAATCTATGGGCAGATGCACTCTCTGTAGGTTCCAGGCTCTCATCTCTCACCGCATCCATACAAAACCCTCCCCCCTTGCCACCCCCCCTCTCTCCCGCAACCCTCCTCCCACCCGCCACCCCCTTTCATCCCCACCCATCCTCTATCCCCGAAAACCCCAACCCCCCTTCTCCCCCCCCCCCTTTACAGGCTGCATCCTCAACTCTATAACCTTATCAAACCCCATAAAACACATCCAACCAAAGCCTCAGTTACCTCACTGAGGTCGGGACCCCAAAGCAATGCTTCAGGGCTGCCTCAAGCAAACCTCTTCCTTCCCCCCTCCCCCACCACCAAGCTAGATAGGCATACAAATTGAGGGAAAGAAGTATATCGCGTAGACCTAGGGTTCAAACAAAAATAATAGTAGTGATAATAGTAATAATAGTAGTAGTAATAGTAATAGTAATAATAGTAAGTCCGGCCTTTCTCAGACAGTCACCAGCTACAGCAGCTCTACCCTGCCCATTCATAACAGGAGCAGCAGTATGGCCGACTATGTTTTTCTCAAGCTCATTGTCCAAAGGGGACACACCAAGTCACAGCGGTCAGGCCATCGCCGCCAACGTGTGAGCCGGAACCAGGAATTTCCATCCTCCACCCCCGAGATACAGCAGGGTCAGGGGCGAACCTCAACCACATCAGAGGGTGGGTGCTGTGCCAAAATGTCTTCGCAGCCGCCACCTGCTCAAAGGTGTGGCTCTGGCCATGGAGAGAGACCCGCAACACTGCCGGGTAGGCCAAGGTGAACCGGGCGTGTCGGCGAAACAACTCCGTGCATATCGGGGAAAACTCCCGTCGTTTAGCTGCAACAGCCGCAGAGTAATCTTGAAACAATAAAATCCTTTTATTGTCCAACTTGATCTCGCCTCTCTTCCGATAGGCCTGAAAAATGCGCCATTTATGCTGGAAGTTAAGCACGCGGATGATCACCACGCGTGGCCGGTCCCCATCCTCTCTCCGGACACCCAGCCTGTGTGCTCTTTCAATATGAAAGTTACCTTTGAGCTCCGGTAGATCCAGCACCTCGGGTAGCCAGGTTTCAAGAAAAGTGAGCAGTTCGCGATCTGGCCTGTCCTCTCCCAGACCCACCAGGCGCAAGTTGTTCCAGCGGGAGCGATTCTCTAAGTCTTCAAGCTTGTGTTGCATTTCTAGCAGGGTTTGCCTCTGGGCCTCAAGCTCCCGATCGCGGCGGCCCTCCCCCTCCTCCACACCAGCCACACGATGCTCTAATTCTTCCACACGCCTGCCAAAGTCAGTCAATGATTCTTCCACTCCCTCAAGTTTTTGCATGAGCCGATCAAACTTCGGATCAAGGAGCCGGACTACCTCCCTCGCTAATTCCTCCGAGGTGGAGTCCGTACTGTCCGCGCTCAGGGAGGCAGGCTGCAGTGCGGCCGTGGCGGAAGGCCCCGCTTTGACCGGATTTTCCCGCTCTTTTCTCATTGGTAAGGGCATCGTTCCCACAAATTGTGAGTCTTCCGTTCGCCGCAGTTAACAGCACACAACTCCCTGAGGTTGGGTGGAGGAGAGAGTTTAAAAAAAAAATAGGGGATATTAAAAAACCCCCCTTATAAACAATTTCCATTGACAATTAACATAAGATGTAAAAATATATGCTGTATAATATAATACAAAATCACCACTAGATGGTGTTGTAAACAATGCATAATGAATAATAGATAAATGAGTAATCAATTAAATAAAAGACCAATAAAACAGTAAAAGCATCTCTTAAATGAATTAAAATAATTAAAATATGGATCCCTATGTGAACAAGAGGGGTAGGGGTAGGGGGAAGAGGGGGTAAAGAAAGATTTTCTCTATTTGCTTGAAAATAAGTTATTAAAGGAACACTGATAGATCAGTTTCTATACTGAGTCCATTAGGTGCCATAGCATAAAAATGTAGCATTCTTCTAACCGTAAAATTACTTTATTGAGATCTCCACCTCTCCAATTCAATTTCACTTTTTTGAGAACAAAAAACTGCAGATCTGAAATCTTGTGTTCTTCTTGCCAGTGTTGTACTAGCAGTTTATCAGTCAGCCCCTCCATAGGCAGCTCCTATGTTCAATTATCTGCTTGCAAATACTACATGTGGTCTTACCCACATATAGCTTCTTGCATGGGCACTGAATGACATATATCACGTTATCTGTCTCGCAATTTGAACAATCTTCCAGAAAAAACTGTTTTTTGGTTATTGGATGGACACTTTCTTGACACACATTGCATGTACACAAACAGAGCACCTCCCACACTGATAGTGCCTTTTATACTTAGAGAGGTATGGTCTTTCAGTAAAGGCTGAAGGAACCAACATATTCCGAAAGTTAAAGTTCCTTTTGTGAGCGACCGTGAGTTTTAAATCTGAAAACCCAGGCAATGTTTGAATTAAATGCCATTCTTCCTGCAGGATCTTAGAAATACTGTGTGACTGATGTGAAAAAAGCAACAGGCAGATCATCCTTGTCTCATCATGCTTTGGTCTCTGCTGTAACAGTACCTCTTGTTGAGTATCCCAGGCTCTGTTATATGCTTTTTCAATATACCAGTCTGGATATCTATGTGCCTGAAACCTCTGTTTCATATTCTGTGCCTGGACATCAAAATCTTCCTCTGTTGTACGTATCCATCTAGCTCTTAAAAATTGGCCTGTTGGAAGGTTGGCCTCTAGGGCATGGTTATAGAAACTTTTATAATATAGGAGTTGATTCCTATCCATTGGTTTTCTATATAAATTTGTAAGGAAGCCTTCTGGACCCTTTTTAATCAGGAGATCCAGGTATGGGATGTATACAGGGTCAAATGTGATCTGAAATTGTAAATTCCTCTCCAGTTTATTGATCCAGTTGTTAAAATCTTCTAATACATCCATGCTTCCATCCCAAATTACTAAAACATCATCAATATAACGTTTCCATAACTTGATTTTGTTTATAAAAAGATGTTGAGAAACATTTTTTCTCAAAATTTGCCACATACAAGTTGGCTATATCCAGGGCATGGTGGAAGGAGGATAACCAGTGGGACACTGTGATACCTGGATACAAACTATATCGTAATGATAGAGCTGATCAAATTGGTGGAGGGGTTGCACTCTATGTTAGAGAGGGCATTGAGTCAGAAAGGATTAAAGTTTTGCAGGGAACAAAATTTGCTGTAGAATCTCTATGGATTGAAATTCCATTTATGAAGGGGAAGGTGATGGCAGTGGGAGTATACTATCGACCGCCTGCCCAGAATGAACAAATGGATGATGAAATGCTCAAAGAAATCAAGGAAGCTAACAAAAGTCACAACAGAGTAGTAATAATGGGTGACGTCAATTACCCCGGTATCGACTGGGTCAGTGTCACAGCAGGACAAGCTAAAGAGATAAAGTTTCTAGATGAAATAAATGACTGCTTCTTGGAGCAGCTGGTTCATGAACCGACCAGAGGGGAAGCCATACTGGACCTAGTCCTTAGAGGAACGCCAGATCTGGTGCAAGAAATAAGGGTGTTGGGACCACTTGGCAATAGTGATCATAGTATGATCATGTTTGATTTAATTAGTGGAGGACAGATAGTAAAGGAATCCACAGTACTACCTTTTAACTTTCAAAAGGGAGACTATGATAGAATGAGGAATATAGTTAGGAAAAAAACTAAAAGGAGCGGTTCCAAAGGTTAAAGACTTACAGCAAGCTTGGGTGTTATTTAAAAATACTATCCTCGAAGCCCAGACCAGCTGTATTCCATGCATTAAGAAAAGTGGAAGAAAGTCCAAAAAACTGCCAGCATGGTTTAAAGGTGAGGTCAGAGAGGCTGTTGCTGCCAAAAAAGCAACCTTCAGGAAATGGAAAAAAGAGCCAAATGATGAAAACTGGAAACAGCACAAGCACTGGCAAGTTAAATGCAAAGCATTAATAAGGCAGGCAAAGCGGGAATTTGAAAAGAAACTTGCTACAGAAGCAAAAACACGAAATAAAGACTTTTTCAAGTACATTCGTAGCAAAAGGCCTGTGAGAGAGTCAATTGGACCATTAGATGATAGAGGGGTAAAAGGGGCAGTAAGGGGAGACAAGGCTATAGCAGAGAGACTGAATGAATTCTTTGCTTCGGTCTTTACTGAGGAAGATGTAGGGATGTTACCCAATTAAAATAAAAACAAATATAATGATATTAATGATAATAAGCAATGAGTTGTTCCATTGAGGACGTGAATGAACAATACTCATCTCATTAAAAAACGCCAGTATAACATAAAAACATAAAAGAACACAAAGGGTATAACAACCCTCCAGTACAGCCAATAAATAAAACTAAAAAACACACAAACAAAATAACCTTAAATAGAAACGGTCAACAGGCTTATAAATATCAATAAATACATAAATGATATAAATAGATTGCTTAATATAAATAACCATAAAATCAATTAAAACAATAAATAAAGAATAAATAATGTTATAAATCAAGCAAAGACTGTAGTTATAAATACATAAACAAATAAAATCTAACAGTCACTGTGACCAAACAACAAGGCATATCACAAATATAAGATAATTAAAATGATGAACATACATATATAAGAATGTATATAAACAGATAAATATTGTGGTAAGTATATGTCTTCAAGGATGTGACAGTAAATTAAAAAACATACCTGCATATTGTGTGATTTTACTATTGTATATTGCTCTTCCTCTGAGAACACAGGAGAGCCTAGAGCATATATACATTCTTATATATGTATGTTCATCATTTTACACCGGGAAGATATATTACAACTATTTGATAAATTGAATAGTAGCAAATCACCTGGACCGGATGGTATACATCCCAGAGTGTTGAAAGAACTGAAATATGAGATTGCAGACCTGCTATTGGTAATCTGTGAACTTTCATTAAAATCATCTGTAATACCTGAAGATTGGAGGGTCGCCAACGTAACACCAATTTTTAAAAAGGGTTCCAGGGGTGACCCGGGAAATTACAGACCGGTGAGCCTGACGTCAGTACCAGGGAAAATGGTAGAAACCATCATAAAGAACAAAATTACACAGCATGTAGATAGTCATGGCCTAATGGGAGACAGCCAACATGGCTTTAGACAAGGAAGATCTTGTCTTACTAATCTGATATGTTTTTTTGAAGGTGTGCATAAACAGGTAGACAAAGGTGAGTCGGTTGATATAGTGTATCTGGACTTTCAGAAAGCTTTTGACAAGGTCCCCCATCAGAGATTTTTGGCGAAGCTAAAAAGTCATGGGATAGGAGGCAGTGTACTATTGTGGATCAGGAACTGGTTAAAAGATAGAAAGCAGAGGGTAGGGCTAAATGGCCAATATTCCCAATGGAAAAAGGTGAATAGTGGAGTACCCCAGGGATCTGTACTGGGTCCGCTACTTTTTGACATATTCATAAATGACCTGGAAAAGGGAATAACTAGTGAGGTTATCAAATTTGCAGATGACACAAAACTGTTTAAAGTTGTTAAAACCCAAGAGGATTGTGGAAAACTGCAGGAGGATCTGGATAAATTGGAAGACTGGGCATCCAAATGGCAGATGAAATTTAATGTGGACAAGTGCAAAGTTATGCACCTAGGAAAGAACAACCCACACTATAGTTACACGATTGAAGGCTCCACATTAGAAACCACCACCCAGGAAAAAGATTTAGGAGTCATCGTGGATAACATGTTAAAACCCTCCGCCCAGTGTGCAGCGGCGGCCAAGAAAGCAAATAGAATGCTAGGTATCATAAGGAAAGGGATGGAGAATAAAACAAAGGATATTATAATGCCTCTGTATCGCTCCATGGTACGACCGCACCTTGAATATTGTGTTCAATTCTGGTCACCGTATCTTAAAAAGGACATAGCGTTATTAGAAAAAGTACAGAGAAGAGCCACCAAATTGGAGAAGGGGATGGAAGGCTACTCCTATGAAGAGAGGCTAAAAAGGTTAGGGCTTTTTAACCTGGAAAAGAGACGGCTGAGGGGAGATATGATAGAGGTCTATAAATTAATGAATGGAGTGGAACGGATAAACGTGGATCAATTGTTTACACTATCAGAATATAGAAAGACTAGGGGACATGTAATGAAGCTACAGGGTAAACTATTTAAGACAAATAAGAGAAAATATTTTTTCACTCAACGTGTAATCAAACTCTGGAATCTGTTACCGGAGGATGTAGTAAGGGCTGTTAGTATAGCTGGGTTTAAAAAAGGTTTGGACAAGTTCCTGGAGGAAAGGTCCATAAACCACTATTAAAAAGGGACCCAGGATATCAATGCTTGACCCAGTACAAGCATTGTGGAACCTGTGTCTTTTGGGGATATTGCTAGGTACGTATGACCTAGATTGGCCACTGTTGGAAACAGGATACTGGGCTTGATGGACCTCGGTCTGACCCAGTATGGCATGTCTTATGTTCTTATGTTCTTAGGGCCATTGAAAACCCCATTGCTACGCCTTTTACCTGCTTATAAAAGAGGTCTCTAAAACAAAAAAAGTTTTCAGTTAGGGCTAGATGGGCAAGCTGTGTTAAAAATACAGTGGATATCCTCTTTTGTTCCCTATGTTCCAACAAGACGACTTCTATAATCCCCAAAGCATCTGTTTGCAGAATATTTGTGTAAAGGGATTCTATATCCAAAGTCACAAGAAGTAGTTCTTGATGATACCCCTCAAATGCTGCCAAAATTTGAATGATTTGTGACCTCACATATGACCATGTGTCAAATACAAAGGGCCGCAATAAAATGTCCAAAAACTGTGATATGGGTTCAGTGGTTGAGATGATGGAGCGTCCTGCAGGAGATTCTAAAGACTTATGGATCTTGGCTAATATATAGATAGTAGGAATGATAGGGAAATCTACTATCAAAAAGTCTTCTTTATTAGTAAGGTAGCCAACCTCAAAACCCACATTATCAAACTATCTATCTCCTATTTGTCTATCTCTTTTACATGGAAGGCCTTATCCATCACTACCAGGGCTCCACCCTTATTCACTGGTCTTATAACAATTTGATTGTTAGACTGTAGGGATTGGATTGCATGTTTTTCTGTGAAAGATTTGTAATAGGCTAATCTGGGTTTTGTATCCTACTCTGTCACATGTTTGAAAACCACCCATTCAAAAAACTCTATAAGGGAGACTATTTGCGATGGGGGGAATCCATTTCAATTCATTTCATTTATTAAAATTTGATACACATCCTCTCATGGGGACAACAGGTCAGTTTACAATAAAAGTAAAATTTTATAAAGATCAGAAAAGCACTCCATAAGTGGATAGGACAGAGAGACATGAGAGGACATGACACATAAGGAAGTGTTAGGAGAGGAAACGCAAGGGGACTATCTAGGGGCATTTAAATATTCAGATTGCTATAGAGCGTCAGTGGAATTCTGATGGCAGATTAAAAGCTAGGCAAAACACATGCGTTTTGAGTGATGTTTTAAACATACGGTAGGTGGGTTCTAAACGGAATGCAGGCGGAAGGTTATCCTATAGAGAAGAGGCTAGAAAATAGCTGAATGGCGAGTTGCTCCCAAACGTGCCTGAGAAGGTGAAGGGAGAAAAAGACATTCTCCAGGAACAAGCAAGAAGTCAGTCCTCACATATGGGTGACTTCGGCACCGATGGAGCCCGTGCGGAGCATTTCCCCTGCTTTCAAAGAAAGCCTTTGGGAATGCTACCACACATGCGTGGTCCCTCCTGCCCAAGGATGCTAACTTGCTCAACCTCCTTTTTTCCGCAGAGCTCAACAGATGCACCTACAGTTTTCTCTGAAAAAATCCTTAAAAAATTATCTGTTCCCAGTTTGCATACTAGTTCCACTTCCAGCCTCAAGCCAGCACTGGGACGGGTGCTGTGCTCGGTGCTTTCCCTCTTTTTTCATCGAGGCTTGCCTCGACAGGCATTCGTGCCATTTTTTGCCCAGGGGTCATTGACCTCAGCTGGGTGTCTCCCACCATGTCTCCCAGTGGGTTCAAAAAATATGACCGCTGCAGTCAAACCATGTCTGTCACAGACACCCATGACTGCTGCTTCCATTGTCTAGGACCGGACCTTGATAGCACCTCTTGTGACCTGTGCCAGGCCATGACACCTAATACTAATAAAAAGAAGTTGGAATTGCAGGAGAAGCTGTTCCCAAGGTCCAACTCGGCACCAGACTTCCTGACGATGAGTTCCAAACCCAGCACTTCTCGTGAGGCTCGAGTGTACTCTGAGTCCTGCGGCAGCAGCAGCTCCTCAGAGAAGACCTCGGACCCCGAGCGAAAAAAGAAAAGTCCTCGAAGTCCATCGAGGTTCTACTGGGGAAACCTGGTAAGATGAGTCGGAGGGTGATTCCGAGAAGCGTCTCACCAAGGTCCTCAAGAAGGGTTTCTTGGCCGGCAGAGACTGTGCGAGATTCCTCGAGGCTGTAGTCCTTGTCAAGGATGCCCTCGTGAGAGTGCCGGTGCCAGACCCAAAATGCTCGGTGCTCGTGCCGAAAGCTGCGGAGCCTTCTGGCTTGGAAACCAGAATGGCAGCCATGGAGCAGAAAATTACTGCTATCCTGTCCATTCAGCAGGCAGTGATGTCATGTTCGTCTGCATCATCTGCCCCAACGACCGGGTCCCCGATTGCAGGGGAGTCCCCGGTTATCGAGCCGAGCGCCACCACCTCAGGTACGTCCTTGGCCCCGGTCCCATTCCTCGAGCATCGGTCCTCCCAAGTGAATTTCTGAGATGGACCCCAGATCCTCGGGAGGCCCCCGGCCTCCAGGCCTCGAGGCATGGAGCCACAAGGCCTCAAACTTGTCATCTCCCCTTGAATCTGAGTGGGAAACCGATGACGAGACCTCCCCAGAAACCAGACGGCATTGAGACATCCCCTCGGACCCGTCTCCCCCGGTACCATTCTCCTGAGCATGTGGCCTTCCATAACTTTGTCAGTGTTATGGCCCGAACCCCCTCGGTGCAAACTGAAGCGGAGGAGGACCCCCACACCGAGGAACTGGAGATCTTTCCATTCAAGTCTCAACCCAAGGAAACTCTCACGGTGCCAGTGCAGCCGATCCTCAAGCGGCTACTTTTGAGAATGTGGGAGACCCCCGGCATTGGTGCCAGTGGTCAGCCGATGCCTCAACGCCATATACCGTGTCATGAAGGGGCCGGGGTTCCACGTGCCCCAACATAACTCCATGGTTGTCGAGTCAACCAAGCAAAAGCTCAAGAGCCAGAAGAAATACTTCTTCTGTCCCCCCTGACGCTATTCCCCTCGATGCCCTTGGGCACAAGAGCTACCAGGGCTCAATGCTGGGATGTTGAATCCAGGTCTTTGAGTTATACATAGGCATGTATCTGAAGGTCTTAACCCAGGAGTTGTCCGGGTTCTCAACGGGACTAGTTGGGGAACCTCTTTGACAGTTACAAGCCCTAACCTCTGGGATCAAGGACCATTCAAAGTTCCTTTCCCGAGCAGCCTATGACGGATTCAAGTCAGCAGCTTGAGTAGCAGCAGCAGGCATCTGGGCTTGACACCAAGCCTGGCTAGAGTCATCAGATCTCAAGCAATAGGTGCAGGGCAAGCTGCTTGACGTCCCCTGCACTGGGGAGAACCTGTTCTGCAAACCCATGGCCGACAAGGCGGCCGAGATAAAAGCCAAAGTGGTGATCCAACAGAGGCTCTCAAAAAAGACCTCTTTCTTTCCCTGTATGAAATCCTCGGGGAAAAGGCCTCTGCTCCAAGGGGAAAAGGGGTATTTCCAGCAGAGTCACTGCTACCGGCCCTTCTTGGGCCAGCAACAGGGTTCTCACTCCAAGAGACAGGGACAGGGAGCTCAGAAGCCTCAAGCTTCAACACAACCAGGGGGGAGCTTTTGACTCCCAGGGCAGGGTCTCCCCTCTCCTGGGAGACTTTCACCAGCCCACAGGGGGCCGCCTGGCACTCTTTGCTCACAGATGGGCCAAGGTCACCTCACACTAGTGGGTGTTTCAGGTGGTACCTCCTCCGCTTACAACAGTTACCACCACCAGACACTTTTCTCTCAGAGTCTGCAGGTCTGCTCAAGGTCAAGACAGTGGAGCCTCTAACCAAACACCTATGGGGAAAAGGTTTCTACTTAAGGTACTTCCTTGTCACAAAAAGAACTGGAGCCTCAGGTCCATACTAGATCTGAGAAACTTAAACAAGTTTCTATTGAGGGAGAAGTCCAAGATGCTCTCCCTTGGAACACTGCTGCTATAGCTTCACCAAGGAGACTGGCTGTGCACCTTGGATCTAAAGGATTGCATACACACACATCCTAATCCATCCCTCCCACAGGAAGTACCTATGGTTCATCGTGGGAGGAGGGCACTACCAATACAGGGTGCTGCCCTTCAGCCTAGCCCCTCGCCAAGAGTTCAAATGCTTGGTAGTGGTAGCCCGCCCACCTGCGCCTACAAGGAACTTTCATCTTCCCCTACTTGGATGACTGGCTAATCAGAGGGGGTTCAGCCTCAGAAATCAGTCAGGCTGCAGAGAGAACAACCCTCCTACTGCAGCACCTGGGGTGTGTCATCAACTACCCCAAATCCCAGCTCTCTGCTGTTCAAAATCTGGAGTTCATAGGGACTCAGTTGGACACATTACAAGTCAAGGCCGTCCTCCCAAGAGAAAGGGCAGACTGCCCCATACAATTGGCAGGGGAGGTACAACACCGCTGGTCAGTACCAGCTTGCCGCCTTAGCCCACTTGCACATGCGGACAACACAATGGTGCCTCCGCTCATAGTGGACTCAAACCACGGGCAGGCTATGGGGCAGGTCACAGTCACATGCCACTTGGAGTCCCTCACCTGGTGGCAAAACTTGTGCAACCTCCAGGCGGGAATGCCTTTCTAGGTACCCGCACCGCAGAGGACCCTGATAACAGATGCCTCCCTCCTGGTTTGGGGAGCGCATTGCGGGGACCACGGCACGCAAGGCAGCTGGTCTCGAGAGAGTCACTCTTGCAGATCAACCTCCTAGAATTCAGGGCAATCTTCCTAGCCCTGCGAGCATTCTGCCACTGCCTGCGGCACCGATCTATGTTGATCCAGACGGACAACCAGGTTGCCAGGTTTTACATCAACAAGCAGGGAGGCACGGGCTTGTACTCCCTCTGCCAGGAGGCGGTCACCCTCCTCTCCTTTGCAGTGTGCAACGGCATGCTCCTCCGAACGTTATACCTGCCAGGCCAGGACAACTGCTTAGCAGACAGGCTGAGCACAGTCCTTCGCCCACACGCATGGCGTTTGAACCCCAGGGTAACGAAGCAGCTCTTCCACCGCTGGGGCAGGCCTGTGATAGACCTCTTCGCCTCCCTGGACAACGCACAGCTACCTCGCTTTTGCTCACGCCAACCGCACCTGGGAAGAGTGGCGACAGATGCCTTCCTGATCCCGTGGTCAGAAGGCCTACTCTATGCTTTTCCACCAACCCCCCCCCCCCCGATCGCTAAGACCCTCTTCAAGATCCAGAGCGAGACGTCAGTGATACTGATCGTCCCCAGGTGGCTCAGGCAACTGTGGTTCCCTCTGCTGCTTTCCCTGTCAGTGGCATTCCCAGTTCGACTAGGCCGGGCCCCGGACCTCCTGTCCCAGGAGGAGGGCTCCCTCCTGCATTCCAACCTGGGGTCACTAACACTAAGAGCATGGCTGCTGAAAGGGTATTGTTGGCCCCTTTCAGTCTTCGTCAAGGAGTGCCTACTGGCCTCCGGAAAACCCTACACCAGAAGGGCGTATGCCTTTAAATGGAGAAGGTTCTCTTTCTGGTGTGCGGAGAAGGATGAGAATCCCCTTCTCCTGCAAGGTGCAATTCGTTCTTCAGTATCTCCTACACCTGTCACACACCGGTCTAAAATCAAACTCTGTGAGAGTGCACCTGAGCGCCATAGCCGCATACCCCCACCCTATAGAGGGAAAAACCCTGTCAAGCCAGCCCCTGGTCTCCAGGTTCCTCCGGGGCCTCCTGTTATGCAAGTCCCCTCTCCGCCCACCAACAGCGGAGTGGGACCTCAATATGGCGCTCTCTCAGCTCACCAAACCACTGTTCAAGCACCTGGCCACTTGTCACCTTTGGTACCTGTCATGGAAAGTGGTTTTTCTAGTAGGGTGAGCGAACTCCAGGCTCTGGTGGCAGATCCACCATACATACAGTTCTACAAGAACAGGGTAGTGCTCCGCACGCACCACAAATTCCTCCCGAAGGTGTTATCTTTATCTTTATTAATATATTTTATATACCACTCACACTCAAGGTACCAAAGCGGTTTACAATAGCAAAAATAATAGGGCTGCTGAAAAGGAAAAGAACGCCATAAGTAAAAGGAAAGAAAGATACGACATAGGATAGAATAAGAGGGGAGAGTAGAGCAACAGGGCAAAGTGGGTTAAGAACGACTGAAATCAACGATATGGGGGAAAGGAGAGGGGAGGGGGAAGGTTAAAAGCTGTGCAGAACAAATGGGACTTCAGCATGGTCTTGAAGGTTTTGTAGGAGGGTTCTAGACGGAGGGCAGGGGGGAGCGAGTTCCAGAGTCGAGGGTCTAAGAAGAAGAAAGCAGAAGAACTGGTGGATTCGAGATGAGCCTGTGATGGAGAAGGAAGGGACATGCGGTTCAGATATCTCTTTTTCACCTCAACCAAGAGGTGGTCCTTCCCACCTTCTTCTGGTGGTCTCACACTGGCAGGGAGGAACTACTGCTTCATACACTGGATTGCAAATGGGCCCTGTCCTTCTACTTACAGAAGACTCGAGCCCATCACAAAGCTCCTCAGCTTTTCATATCATATGACCCCAGTAGACTGGTGTGCCACATGACTAAGCAAACTCTGTCTACTTGGGTGGTGGACTGTATTGCTCTTGCCTATAAGCGAGCTGGCCTCTACCTTGAGCACCGGATCACAGTGCATCGTGTAAGAGTGATGGCCATGTCGGTGGCCAACCTCCGCTCAGTGCCAGTGACGGAGATCTGCAAGGCTGTCACATGGTCTTCAAGTCACATGTTTGCAGCTCACTACTGCCCGGAAAGCAAGTCCCACAGGGTCAGTGCCTTTGACCAGGTGGTACTCTGTAATATTCTCGGTGTGTAGGCCACTCCTGCCCTTCGACCCTTCTGTGTTCAGGCTACTGGAGTGTTAGTGTCGCAGGAAGCTAAGATCATGTAGAGTCTCTCAGTGGGGATTCACCTTCTGCAACTCATGGCTAACCAATTGGTCGCTGTTGGTGCTGTCATGGTTCGGTCCTCAGCAGCCTGGAGCTAGGGAGTCCCATATGTGAGGATGGACTTCCTGTTTGTTCCTGGAAAAAATGTAGTTACTCACCTGTAACATGTATTCTCCAGGGACAGCAGGAATCAGTCCTCACAACCCTCCCTCCTCCCCTGGGAGTTGACTTCCTACTTGTTTTAGTTTTTACTGCCGTCCTAGCTATGTCATCTGACTGAGCAAGATGGCACCCTTGGGTGGGAAGGGGACCACGCATGCGTAGTATCATTCTTAAAGGCTTTCTTTGAAAGCTGGGGAAATGCTGCAAGCGGGCTCCATTGGTGCCGTCGCCTATATTTGAGGACTGATTCCTGCTGTCCCTGGAGAACACCTGTTACAGGTGAGTAACTACGCTATTCAGATGTAGAGAATGAAAGGAACTATGAGGATGTATGTAATATAATAGCTGACGAGAGGTAGAAGAGAATGTCTATATAAAATGTTTTATGAACCTGAGTGAGAACTTTAAACTGTACGCAATAGGATATGGGAAGCCAATGTAAACACTGTAGAAGGGGGTTATGTGATCGAACCGAGATGCATGAAATATTGATCTAGCTGCAGTATTCTGATGTAGTTGAAGCTGATTCACTTCATAGTGAGGAAGCCTGGCCAAAACATAATTGCAGTAATCAATACGAGACAGAACAAGAGAAACAACTAGTGTAACTAAGGCAGAGGTAGAAAGGACAGATCTAATGTTCCTGGCGAGGCAAACAGAAAAGAATGCTGGACAAGAGAACTTATGAGGGCGTGAAAAGAGAGAGGTGGATTTGCTTTGTATGGATCAGTACACTCTTCATTTGTTTGTGAGAAAAAAATGCTTAATCCTAACTTTTCTAAAAAATTTGTATCAGCCAACTTGTATTTCAAAGGGATCATAAGACTTTGTGGGGATGAAAGATAGGCCTTTATTCAATACTGAAGTCTCAATCTCATCCAAAGTGCCCTTAGAGATGTTAACTACACTATTATTCATTTCAGAAGTCAAAACTTCTGTTATATGATCTGTCCTGTCCCCATCCGCCCTTGATTCCTCTCCCTCGTCCCCGACCTCTTGTGTGCCCATTCATTCTGTCTTGATCCTGAACTGGGAGCCGCTTCTGAGATGTATTGCGACCTCCCTCCTTCCAGAGTTTGTCCGTATCAAAAAAATTATGTGCTGAGGCTGAAGAATTCTTCCTTTGTGTGGGGAAAAGGGAAGCCGAAGCATCTACAAACTGCAGATTCACTCCTGCTCCTTTTCTTCTTCTGCTCACATAAAGGAGGTTAGAATAGATGAGAGAGAATAACTATTTTTTCTGTCAAATCAAGTCAACTTCCATCTAGTCCATTTTCTGTCTCCTTGGTTCTTTTTACACCATGAGTAGACATATCCTATTCTATAATAATCTTTATTGTTAAGAATTTTTTCCAATTTTTTATCCTTAACTTCCTTTTTAAATTGTTGTATATTTTTTATCATACCTTCTGAATACTATCAAATCTATTGTCACATTCCTTAACTGCTGTTAATTTTTCATCTATCTCCACTTTTTAAGAGGTTCAGATTTCTTAATAGAAGTATTTATTAATTAAAAGAATCATTAAACCTAATGAACACTTATTCAGGATGGCATTCCAGCATTTGACAAATGACTCATCTGCCAAGTACAAGCCGGGGGCTTTATTCATACGCAGTCCCCTCATTATAATCTTCGATCGACAACATTCTAAGAGGTACGCTGAGTGCACCTCTTCTTTTGTAAGTTTTTGCGTGAGAAGGACATCTTCCCATTGGTTGTGTCTCCCTTGTGATTTTCTGTTTGTGAGAGAAGTGATTCTTGAGGCAAAAGATTTGCCAAGATGTCCTCCCCATAGCTAAACACATCTTTCCATGGTGAAAACATGCTGGAAAACAACAGTCCAACGACAAAGCACAATTATCACGTGAGGTAAAGAACAAACCAGTCCAAAGCATGGTTCTCCTTAAGCAGATTGTTTTATTCAATATTTTCTCATTTCTGGGGTACAGAGAGCCTAACCTGACACGGCTGTGTTTCAGCACTGCCTTCCTCAGGGGTTAACAGGCACTATAAGAACATAAATTATAAATATATATAAATAAATTATATGCTTAAGATCATAAATTATAAAATAAAGTAAAATAATTAAACAAAACCTTTTAAAACATAAGAAATTGTGATGATGATGATAAAAAATTAATGCCATCCTGAACCGTTAAAACATAAACATTCCATTTAAAGTGAGAAACATTTAAAGGAAAAATGACTATTGTATGGTTAAAAATGAAATTACATAGAAAAGGTACCGGTACATTCATTCTTAATAGGGAGACAATATTGACTAAGATTACCCATCACAAATAGTATCATTAAAACAAAGGACTTTTAAAACAATTGTTTTGATGAGGAAAGGGAGGCTGGAGACCTGCTTATTTGATTTCATTATCTGGAGTTACGTGAAGATTCAGTTGTTAAAAGGAGGTCATGCAGGATAAACGTTTAAAAAGCACTGCACAAGAGATATACATATTTTTACAAAAGACTGCATTCAGTAACAGCAACAGATAACATGTGTATTTGCCAGCACTTACAACAGGAGCAGAAATGTTGTAAAATTATTATTGAATTTTATTGTGAACCGCTCTGCTGTCCCCTAAGGGCGGTATCTCGAGTTTTAATAAATGAAATGAAAAAATGTATAAGTACCAGCACTTAAATAAATATCATAGCTTGATTTAAAAAAAAAACTATACATAAGTTGCATCAATTAACTAGCAAAGCTAGAATTTTTTTTTTTTAGGCAAAAATAGGAAATGGGGGATTAAGAAAATTACTCACGTGATCTCTCTTCTAAAGCCCTGGCCAAAACCAGCACTTTTATAAAGCCTGAGCTTGCCTCAGAGCTGACAGGGAATTTATGTATTTTCATTGTAAAATGGGAAATGCGTATATATTTGGCCCACACAAAACACTTCCCCTTGAAATCTCTGCACCCTGGCCATCTATATGTATAAATAGTGGCTTTCTGAAATTGGCTACATGTGTAAATGAAATCTACACATGTAAATGCTGTTATTAGACATGTAATTTCTTCTAAAAAGATGCTATTCATCTAGGGAAATGAGTGGTAGGTTTAATTTGGCTCATTAAGTTAGCATCCTAGATTAGGCTTCTAAATTTGGCTGAAAATCCTCCTAAATTTAAGGAACTAATTTAGAGACTGAGGTGTTTTTTTTTTTTTAAATTGACCCCTGTTAATAGAAAATAATGGTTAACAAAGATAAACATGCACATATCTTATGAAGTAATGCTTACATCACAGCTCTGCCCAAACTGTGCCCTCGGGAACACTTATGCACAGCTTCTTGTTATATTTCTAAGGACCAGTTGAACAGCCAGAAATTTTGAAAAGGTATTTGGAAAGGATTCTTCAAAGCCTCACACAACCTCAGTGCCTCCTACTTCCTCCTCCCTCCCCCCACACTCGGCTCTCCCCCCAAAGAAAAAGGCTCATCAGAGCTATGTGACTGCAGGCCCTGGCAGCAGGAGAGAAGCATTGAGCCTGGCATGGGTTTCCTGCCTTGGACTCCCTAGGGGTGAATAGTCCTCTGTCTTATCTGACTTGTGTTTGAGGGGGCTACCCATCCACTGGGCGATGTGTCCATCAGATTTGGACTGCTCGGGTATCCTTTGGTGTGGCATGCCTTGTTCCTGCTGATTCCCACCTCGCTGTTCTGCCTGCACGTTAGCTGTGCTATGCACACTTAGTATGTGCTTTCCTGTACTGTATGTGGTGCATGCACGCCTTAATTCTGCATGCGGTAATTGTGCCCATGTGACTGGAGCATGCAGTAGTAGTGCCTGCACAGTCTGAGCATGTGTTACAGCATGCCGTATTCTCCAGGAACAAGCAGGAAGTCAGTCCTCACATATGGGTGATGTTGGCGCCAACGGAGCCCGTGCAGAGCATTTCCCCAGCTTTCAAAGAAAGCCTTTGGGAGATGCCACTACGCATGCGTGGTCCCCTTCCTGCCCAAGGATACCATCTTGCTCAGTTTCCTCTTTTCCGCGGAGCCCATCAGATGTCTGTCTGGCTTGTCCCTGGAAAAAGTTAATTTTTCAGCCTGCGTTTCATACTCTTCTCCGGTACTGCACCGGTACTCTTCCCGCCACCTGACCTTGCTGTCTCGGAATCAAGTTCGGGTCCTTTTTGTAGTTTTTTCCTTTTTTCCAACTGGCAGCTTGGTGGGTCTTTGATCTTGCTGGGGTACTTCCCCTCCCCCCCCCACCATGGCTACCAGTGGTTTTAGAAAGTGTGATCGGTGTGCCAAAATTATGTCTTTGACCAACACACACGACTGCTGCCTTCGCTGTCTTGGACTGGACCACGACCCCACAACATGCAGTCTCTGCAAAAAGATGTCCAACAAGGCCAGGGCCTCATCTGAACCCACGGCATCTCGAAGTGGCTCTACGAAACCTGAGCAGTGCCGTGGTTCTTTGGAGAGAGGGTCTCCCTTGAGAGAACCCAAGAAGAAGAAGACATCGAAGGCGGCGTCCCTGGACCGGATCCGACCAGTCGGGTACATCCCTAGCCAGGCCACGCAGTCCGAGATGTCTGTCCGCGGGATCGGAGAGGGAGCGGCCTGAAAAGGTTCCCCAAAGGGATTCGACCTTGGACCGGCCTCAGTCACCAGACACCATCCTCATCGAGGATTCCCCTTTGGGGGAACCGGCGGTGGGCCCGATTCCTTCAGTGCCCACGCCGATGGCTACAGAGCCTTCTGGCCTGGAGTCCAGAATGGCGGCCCTGGAGCACAGCTTGTCTGCCTTCATGGACCAGCAGCGCAGATGCTGTTGTCCGGTACAATTGGTTCCTCTGCCCTGACCACCAGGCCCTCAACATCGAAGACATCCCTGGAGGCTGAGCCACTCAACGGGGCTACAATCGTCCCCAGCGCCACTCAACGGGGCTACAATCGTCCCCAGCGCATGACACCAGCTGCGGGGTTTCTGAGGGTTGTGGGCTGGGACCCGCGGACCATCCTTCCATTGAGTCCTTGACGGACTACTCTGAGTGGGAGATGGAGGATGAGGAGTCGCCCGGCACCCGTTGCCATCGCGATGTCCCCTCAGACTCTCCCACTTCAGAGCCCTGGCGGCAGTCCCTGCCGGAGGACATGGCATTCTTTGACTTTGCAGGGGCATGTCTAAGGCCCTAGCATTCCCGACGGAATCGGAGGAGGACCCCTCAGGCAAAAGAGCTAGAAATCCTCCAGTACGAGGCCCCTCTGAGGGAATTGTTTACAGTGCCCATCCCTTCCAATCCTGGAACAGCTAATGCTCCATATGTGGGAGACACCGGCATCGGTGCCAGTGGTGAGCAAGCAGCTCGACGCGATGTATCGAGTTCGGCGGAGCCCGGGCTTCCAGAATTCACAGCTGCCACACAACTCCATGATGGTGGAGTCAGCCATGCATCGCCTGAAGAGTCAGAAGATGCACTCCTCGGTGCCTCCCAGAAGGAAGGCACACACTTTGGACGCCCTTGGCAGAAAGTGTTACCAGGGCTTGATGCTCATCGGCCACATCTAGGCCTACCAGCTGTACATGGGCATGTACCTGAGAGACCTGGTGAAGGAAATTGCCAGGTTCTCGGCTGGTCTGTCTGAGGAACCACTGCAGCGGTTCAAGAACCTGGCCAAGGCCATCCATGAGTGCTCCAATTTTATGTCTCGAGCAGCCTATGACGGCTTCGAGTCAGCAGGAAGGCAGGATGATGTTGCACCCCAACATCCAGTCCTTGGCCTTCATAGCATGAATGCTGAGAGGCTAATTGTTGTCTGGGCTCAACCTGCCAGACAGTGTGATCGATGGCCTTTTGGCCTCCAGGAGGGCCTCAACGAGAAAGTCTTAGTCTTATTCCTGTAAATGGAAGAGGTTTGCTGTCTGGTGTGAGGGCCAGGCCTGGATCCTTCAGTCTGTCCCACACAAAAACTGCTTGGGTATCTCCCAGTCGGGACTTAAGTCCAGCTCTGTAAGGGTCCACCTCATTGCAATTGGAGCATATCATTGAGATATGGAAGGGAAGTCCATCTTGGTTACAGCCTTTAGTTTGCTTTATGTGGGGGTTGCTTCTCTTGAGGCCTCCCTACAAACCTCCTGCAGTGTCTTGGAACCTCAATGTGGTTCTTGCGCAGCTCATGAAAGCTCCCTTTGAGCCACTCGATTCCTGCCGTCTGAAGGTCTTGATCTGGAAGGTGGTATTTCTGGTGATGGTCACTTCAGCACGTAGAGTGAGCGAGTTTCAGGCTCTAGTAGTTCATCTACTTTACACCATATTCCGAATTCCATCATAATAGAGTGGTCCTCTGTGCTCATCTTAAATTCCTTCCAAAATGGTATCAGATTTCCATCTTAATCAGTCAGTTGTTCTTCAACATTTTTCCCAAGACCTCATAACCACAAAGGGGAAGCTGCATTGCACATGTTGGACTGCAGGCAAGTCTTAGCTTTCTATTTGGCGTGGACAAAAGTCCATAGAAAGTTACTTCAAATGTTTTGTTTCTTTTGACCCCAGCAAGCTAGGGGCTGCCTTTTTCCAAATGTTCTCTTTCAATTTGGCTAGCAGACTACATCTCTTTCACATATGCCCAGGCAGGCCTGAACCTTCATGGTCATGTCAGAGCTCACAATGTCAGAGCTATGGCTGTGTCAGTGGTCAGCTTATGCTTGGTCTCCATGGAAGAGATCTGCAGAACTGTGACGTGGTCCTCTGTCCACGCATTCACATCTCACTACTGTCTAGATGGGGACTCCCGATGTGACAGCAGCTTCAGCCAATTTGTACTCTGAATTCTGTTTGTGGATTAGAATCCAACTCCATCCCCCCAGGCCCATTCTATTTTGTCCCGGCTACCAACAAAAAGAAAATAAAAAAGGGAAGAGAGAATCATTCATTTTGTACATAGTTGATGTCTTGACTGCTAAGGCCTGTTGCCATTATGCAGACGGGTTTTTGTCCCGTTAGGCTTGTCTGCATTGTCCTCTGTTTTTAGTAGCTTGTAGCTAAGAAGTCCCATATTTGAGGTCTTATTCCTGCTTGTCCATAGAGAAAAGGTAATTACCTGTAGTAGGACAGCAGGAATAAGTCCTCACAACCCTCCCACCTCCCTGAGGAGCTGTATTCTGCTACTGCTATGCTATCAGCCCAGTTTAAGATGGCGCTTTGGAGTCAGGCGGGAAGGAAGGGCACAGGTGTGGTGGAGCCTCCCAAAAGCTTTCAATAGGAGCTGGGGAGTGTTCCCGCGCGGGGTCTGTCAGAGGATGTCACCCATATGTGAGGACTTATTCTTGCTGTCCATGGAGAACACCTGTTACAGGTAACTACATTTTCTCTTGACGTGGTTTCCACGCTCCTGAAAGCAAAGAGAGGTTCTTCCAGTCTAGCCTACATGCGTGTCTGGTGCTGATTTCAGCACTGATGCCGTGAGCATCAGATTGATCCTAGTATGGTGGACCCCCCTTTCTTCACAATGGCTTTGTCAAGAGCCTCTCTCTAAGGTTCAGGTGGCAGCCTTGTCATGCTTTAAGGTACCAGTGGCATTGAGGTATAGACTCATATCCAAATGTGTCTTGTTTCCTTCAGGAGGTAGTACACTTGTGTCCCCCCCTGCATTCAGCCATTTCTTCTTGGGATCTCTGCTTAGTTCTCCTGGCCTTGACATCAGAGCCCTTTAAACCTAGCCTAGCAGGACTCAAGGAAGGGACATTATCTGGTAAGTAAATTGTCACCTTCATCTATTGAAAAAATTAGCCTGTAAGATTTGTTGTACTATCCTGAAGATGGACTTAAAAATAAAGTGCATCCATTGTAGTTGGCAAAAAAAAATTAATGAAGGGGTCAATATTCAGTGATAGCAGTCTGTTTTCTTTTATAAAATCTAGATATTCACTACCAGCTCTGAATATCTAGATTCACTGGTGACTGGCACCGCTATCTCTAGGTAGTGGAAATATTCAACCTGCTATCTAAAGATGGCAAGTTTTCAAATTTTTTATATCTTGTTATAAAATTACCAGCCCAGAGTGTAAATACACATTCTACTCTTTACTTTTGTGATGAAAATGTAACTTTCTCTTTTTAAATATGTTTGGTACTGTATGTTTGAGTTTAGGAAGTGTAAACTGCTTTGACATTATATATGAAAGGCGGTATAGCAAATGTAAATAAACGTAAGTAATAATCATAACCATATAAAGTTAGGACAGCCTCTTTTCTGACCTAACATTTGTGTGTATAGTTATCTGGTTAGCGCTAAAATTTCCTCTAAGTGGATAACTTTTCCACAGCTCTGCCCACGGACCACCTTGGCACTATCTGGATAGTGCCGATGTGGTCAGAGGAAATATTCCACAGCACTGTACAGATAGTGCCGCTGACTATCTTGCTGGCCAACACTTATGCAGTTAGCAAGTGCTGCTAAATGAATAAGTGTATTTGAATATCGCCCTGGAGTCTTTCCTTCCCTTTCCATTTGATTGTTCTTGATGCAACACTGTTTATAGCTGTAAGGCTGTTCTCATAGTGTTAGTAGCTGTGGGCTTATTGTAATTATGTGGGGCTTTTGCTAAGAATGTATGAGCCTTTTCTTAGAACACTGTAGGTCAGTAGAATGGATAAAAGCTGTTTATGTTGCTAAATGGATGTGTGCTACAGCAGTTTTTCCATTGACCTGTACAGCATCACTGCAGCATAGTTAGCATGCACTAAAAACAACCAGCCTAGTAAAAATATCACACTAACTGCTTAGCGTATGATGGGGTGGACAGTGGATGTGGATTGCATGTTGTGGTTAGCACACACTACTTACCGCACACTGTCAATATTGCAGTTAACACAAGCACACTTGATACCTTCTTTAGAGGAGGCATTAGGTGCACCACATTAATTGTGACTGAAGTTAACATGCAATAGGGAACCTTTCAGTGTGTTAATTGTAGGGGGCATGCTGGTCGCACCCCTGAAAGTGCATGGCCTCTGAACTTGCCACACATTAGTTTTTACTTCTAGTGCACGGTAAGTGCAAAACCTCATTCACTAGTAAACCTGCCCTAAAGCTTTTAAAAACCCTTGTGTAATATTATTAGGGCATCAGGAAGAGTGCTTCCTATGAACATCATGGGTGCTGGAGAGACTTGGCCTAGCTTCCTATTTCACAGTGCTCGCTTGAAGTGTTGCAGTGCTCAGTAAATCACATTCTGATGTCGTATCATAAGGAAAGGAATGGAAAATAAAACAAAAGATATTATAATGCCTCTATACCGTTCCATGGTGAGACCGCACCTTGAATATTGTGTGCAATTCTGGTCGCCGTATTTTAAAAAGGATATAGCGTTATTAGAAAAGGTTCAGAGAAGAGCCACCAAAATGGTAAAGGGGATGGAAGGATACTCCTATGAAGAAAGGCTAAAAAGGTTAGGGCTCTTTAACCTGGAAAAGAGACGGCTGAGGAGAGATATGATAGAAGTCTATAAAGTAATGAACGGAGTGGAATGGGTAAACGTATATCGACTGTTTACGTTATCAGAATATAGGAAGACTAGGGGACATGCAATGAAGCTACAGGGTAAACTATTTAAGACTAATAAAAGAAAATATTCCTTTGCGTCCCTCTAGTCCAGTCCCGGAACCTTAGAGTTTAGAATGCCTTCCAGCAACCTTGGAGACTGAATGATGTCATCTTTTTCTGATACCACCGATACAAGTAGGCTAACTCCGCCCCCTTTCAACAGTATTTCAGTCTCCAAGCAGCTTTTGAGACGTCTGAGCCTGTATCTGGGCTCAGTTGTAACAAACAAGTAGAGCTGAATTATTTATTTAGTTTGATTTGGCTTGATTCAAATTTTGAATAGATTTTCTCTTTTTGTTTTAAGAGCGCTGCTGCTGCTGAAGCTTCCTGCTGGGCTATTTTAATTTGTTTTGTTTTGCCTCCTCCCCATCTTTTAAAACGATCAGAGGCTTAATAGTTTTAACGGATAGATCCTCCCTGCTCCTGAACCCGGTAAGAGGGGTGAGGAGCAGGTGGAGAGAAAGAGAAAAGAAGAGAAACAAAAAGTTTTAGGCTGTGCACTGCCCTTAGATGTAAGGGATTGCAGGGCATTTTGTTTTCTCTGACGTTGGTGCCGAAGCCGCTGAACGGCTGAGCTCTGACGCATTGACTCCCAGGACTTTAAGGTATGTGGGGGAAGGTACTGGTAATTAGTTGTTTTTTGAATCGGCCTTGTTGCCTTTGATCGTTTGGCCTGCGAGTGTTCGGCGCGCGGGTGTGCGGCATGTGAGTGTTCAGCGTGCGGGTGTGCGGCGTGCGAGTGTTTGGCGCATGAGAGTTCGGTGCGCGGGTGTGCGGCGCACGAGTGTTCAGCGTGCGAGAGTTCGGTGCACGGTTGTGCGGCGCGCGATTTCTTCATTAGCTTATGCGGGAGTTAAGCAGCAGTCTTTTTAATTGTGTTTTTGACTTTATTATTATTCTCTTTAGTTTGGGAAAATAATCCTTTTAAGGTAGTCTTTTTTTTATTGTGTTTTTGACTTTTTATTATAGAATGCCGGCTAAGCCACGGTGTTTAGTTTGTGGCTCGCGGTGTGGAGAATTAATGGATTCAGGGGTGTGTAAGTCATGCACTTTGGAGCCCGATGGTGCAATCAAAGCCCAAGGAAGTTCCTTGGGTGCTCAGGTTGGTTTAACAGGGGAACTTGGTAATTCTCTGCCACCTGCTTTAAGTCCTGTGCGGACAGGGCCTGGGTCTTCTGCTGAGGTTGATGCTCTGGTGCTTCCATCTGTTAGCACAGCAGATGTTCATTCTATTCCTCCTAATTTCTATTTGCTGATGTCTCAGGCCTTGGAGCTTCTGCAGCCTATGTTAGGGGTTTCTTCTCAAACTTCAAAGGGTATGAAGCATACTGGGTCTGTTTGTCTACCCGAGGAGGATGCAGGGTTAGCAAAGATCAGTAAGCAGGCAGTAAATGATAGTCTTCTCGAGGAAGTGTTGGAAGGTGCGGACGATGTAGATCAGTCCCCTGAGATGGAATTAGAGGAAGGAGAGTTGCCAGAAGAACAACAACAAAGTAGAGTTAGAGTATTTCGTAAAGAGGAGTTGCCTGCTTTGATTTCTGAGACTTTCAGGTCACTTAATATGCCTGCGGGGGATTCGGTAGCTGAAGAATCTTTGGAAGATCCACTTTTGCAGGCGGTGCGGAAGTCCCAGCGAGTTTTCCCAGTTCATAGAGTTTTCAGGTCTATGATTCAAGAGGAGTGGGACTGTCCTGAGGCAGCTTTTCGAGGTTCTAGATTTTTAACTCGTCTTTACCCTCTTTCAGATCAAGATAAGGAGCTTTTTCGCTCTCCTAAAGTGGATGCTGCGGTTTCAGCTGTAACCAAGAAGACTACGATTCCGGTTGAAGGAGCCGCTGCATTAAAGGATGTTCAGGACAGGAAATTAGACATTTTGCTTAAGTAGGTGTTTGATGTTAGCGCCCTTTCCTTGCAAGCCTCGATTGCGGGGGCATGGGTCACAAGAGGATGTTTGCGATGGTCGCAAAAGTTGCAGGTAGATCAGGTAAATGAGCAGTTAGAGGAGGTAACTCGGTTTGAATCGGGTGCTGCTTATTTATTGGACATCCATTATGATCTTATCAGAGCTCTGGCTAAGAGTATGGCCTCGGTTGTAGCGGCCCGAAGATACCTTTGGTTGCGTAACTGGTCAGCGGACGGTTCTTCTAAAGCTCGTCTTAGTAAGTTATCTTTTAGGGGTAAACTTTTGTTTGGTGAAGATTTGGAAAAGTTGGTTAAAGAACTAGGGGAGTCCAAGGGTGGTCGTCTGCCGGAGGATAAGCCGAGGCAGAGTCGAGGTGCTGGAGGCTCACAAGGAAATTCTAGAGAGTTTCGTAGATTTTGGACGCCTCGTTTTAGCCAGCCCCAACGGGGAAGGTTCTCAGTACGGGGTCAAGGATTTCGGAGTTTCCGGGGAGCCAGAAGGGGATTTTCTCAGTTTCAGGCCACAAATCTTAAGAAATCCCAATGAGATGAGACAGGCTCAGGCAGGGTTTATTCCCATGGGAGGAAGGTTGAGGGATTTTTACCCTGCCTGGGTCAAGATTACCACAGATCAGTGGGTTTTAGAGATCATTCGAGAAGGTTATGCTCTAGAGCTCCTTCGGCCCGTGTCAGACTTCTTTGTTCAATCTCCTTGCTGCACTCCACAAAGAGTGAACGCAGTCGCAGACACACTGCAGCGTTTACTGCAGCTTCAGGCGGTAATTCCCGTTCCTGTGGAGCAGTGCGGTCTCGGTCGGTACTCCATCTATTTCGTAGTGCCAAAGCAAGAGGGCACTTTTCGGCCGATTTTAGATTAAAAAAGGGTAAATCGTTGTCTTCGGATCACCCATTTCAGAATGGAGTCGCTACGCTCTGTCATCGCGGCTGTGAAGGCAAACAAATTCTTAACCTCATTAGATCTGACAGAGGTGTATTTATTTATTTATTTTTATTTTATTTATTTAGCTGTATTTATATCCCGCTTTTCACCGGGTCAAAGCGGTCAATTGGGAGATACATTTAACACGAGGGGATATGACACACATACGCTAATACTTACAGGGAACATGGGCAATGGAGGGTTAAGTGGCTTGCCCAAGACCACAAGGAGTGCCTACAGGACTAGAAATCCCAGTCCCTCCGGCCTGAGATTGCTGTCCCCAGGTGGGACTTGAACCCCCGGCCCTCCGGCCTGAAGTACCTTGTCCTAACCACTAGGCCACTCCTCCCTATTTACATATCCCCGTGCGGAAAGATCATCAACGATTTCTGAGATTCGCTCTGCCCATGGGGCATTTTCAATTTCAGGCGATGCCCTTCGGATTGGCTACAGCTCCGCGAACGTTTACCAAGGTTATGGTAGTGGTAGCGGCTGCACTACGCAAGGAAGGGGTACGAGTGCATCCTTATCTAGACGACTGGCTGATTCGAGCAAAGTCAAGACAGGAGAGTCTAATAGCCACCGCGCGGGTAGTACAGTTGATGGAGAGTCTTGGTTGGGTGGTCAATTTTGCAAAGAGCAAGTTGGAACCAACACAGTCTCTAGAATATTTAGGAGCACGTTTCGAAACAGCGAAAGCTGCAGTTTTTCTCCCAAGTCACAGAGTTCAAGGATTGAGGGAGATAGTCAGTCGGTTTCTAGCAAGACAGGCGCCGACAGCGTGGCATTATCTACAATTACTGGGTATAATGACGGCCACGATCAAAGTGGTACCGTGGGCCAGAGCTCATATGCGAGCATTGCAGGGGGCTCTTCTACAAAGATGGTCTCACCAGAAAGATGCGTTGACTCGGCGCCTAATCTGTCCTCCAGAGGTTCGTCAGGATCTTCTCTGGTGGTTAGCAGAGGAGCATCTGGAGGCGGTTATGCCTCTAGAGCCTCCATCCTGGATTTTGCTAACGATGGATGCAAGCCTCACAGGTTAGGGGGTTCATCTCCAAGGCAGGTTTGTCCAAGGTCTCTGGTCACCAGAGGGACAAACTTGGTCCATCAACCGTCTAGAGATGAGAGCTGTGAGTTTGGCGTTGCGGGAATTTCAGAGATATCTGAATCATGCAGCAGTAAGGGTATTCTCCGACAATGCGACAACAGTCGCCTACATCAATCGCCAAGGAGGAACCGGCAGTCTGGCTCTGCAAACAGAGGTGAGTCAGCTTTTGAAGTGGGCAGAGCGCAATCTGTTAGCTCTTTCCGCTCAGCATGTCGCAGGAGTGGAAAATGTGGAAGCGGATTTTCTAAGTCGTCGCAGAGTAGACCCAGGAGAGTGGCAGCTTCACCCGGAAGTGTTTGCATTGTTGGTGCAACAATGGGGGATTCCCCTAATGGACCTGATGGCAACTTTCGAGTCGGCGCAGCTGTCACTTTTTTCAGCCGAAGACGGGAACGAATGTCCGAAGGCCTCGATGCCTTAGCACAGATATGGCCGGAAGACGGTCTCCTTTATGTGTTTCCTCCGTGGACTTTGATAGGGCGTGTACTTCAACGGGTGGAGCGACATTGAGGTCGGGTGTTGCTAATAGTGCCCGATTGGCCTCGAAGACTGGTATGCGAACCTAGTGCGTCTGCTAGTGGACATGCCATGGAGGATTCCATTTCGAGAGGATCTTTTACAGCAAGGTCCATTACGCATGCCCCAGGTGGCTCGATTCTCGCTTACGGCTTGGCTCTTGAAAGGGCTAGGATGACTGCCAAGGGCTATTCATTGGCGGTCATCTCTACTTTGCTGAAAGCACGAAGACGTTCATCCTCGCTGGCGTACATACGAGTGTGGCGAATTTTTGAGGCATGGTGTGCCAAACGGAATCTTAGGCCGTTAGGGGCCTCGGTGCTGCAGATTCTTTCTTTTTTACAAGATGGTGTGGAAAGGGGTCTAGCGGCTAGTTCTTTGAGAGTGCAACTGGCAGCTATCTCATGTTATCGTGGTAGGATTCAGGGTCAGCTATTAGGTTCTCACGTAGACATTCGTAGATTTTTAAGAGCCGTATTGCTTATGCGGCCTCCTAAACGTAATTTAATGCCTTTATGGGATTTAAATTTGGTTTTAGAGTCTCTAATGGGTCCACCTTTTGAGCCATTGGGAGTTTCGTCATTGAAGGATTTAACGTTGAAAATGTTTTTTCTCGTGGCAATCTGTTCTGCTAGAAGAATTTCGGAGTTGCAGGCTTTATCTTGTAAAGAGCCATATTTATCATTTTTTAATCACAAGGTTGTATTACGTACAGTGCCAGCATTCTTACCGAAAGTGGTTTCAGTGTTTCATGTCAATCAGGTGATCTCACTGCCTGTATTTTCAAAGAGCCAGAAAGATAAGTCAGGTCGTAGATTGCATCTTCTGGATGTTCGTAGAGTGTTGAAGTGGTATCTCCGCAGAACCACTACTTTCAGGAAATCTGATAGATTGTTTGTGTCCTTTGGAGGTCCTCGTAAAGGAGAAGCGGCGGCAAAGTCTTCTATTTCTAGATGGCTAAAAGAAGCGATAGCATCGGCATACCTTCTTAAAGGAAAGGCGGTTCCGGTGGGTCTTCGAGCCCACTCAACCAGAGCGCACACAGCGTCTTGGGCGGAGGTTAGTTTAGTTCCAGTAGGAGATATTTGTAGAGCGGCTACATGGTCGTCTTTACATTCTTTTGCTAAGCACTATCGGTTAGATGTGCAGGAAGCAGAAGATGGGCGTTTTGGTTCAGCGGTTCTTCAGGCTGGCCTTGCGGGTCCCTCCCATTAAGATTAACTGCTCTGTTACATCCTCTAAGGTTCCGGGACTGGACTAGAGGGACGCAAAGGAAGACGAAATTAGACTTACCTGCTAATTGTTGTTCCTTAAGGAACTCTAGTCCAGTCCCAGATCCCTCCCAGTGTATTTCAAGGGGGTTTTTCATCAGCCTGAGTCTTTTTATTAAGTTGTTAGGAATTTAATTTTAAAGCTTTTAAAATTTTGCAAACATTTACATATAGTTCAATGTTTCAGGATATTTTGTGGCAGTAGTGCTTTGTAAGCATGCAAAAAAAATATTTTTTTTTATATATTTAAGGTTTGTTTAAAGGTATTTTTTGCCTATTACTATATTTTATTATCTACTTATTTGTTGCTCTGCTGAGTCTGCTTTGTCAATAGGTACTGTTGAAAGGGGGCGGAGCTAGCCTACTTGTATCGATGGCATCAGAAAAAGATGACATCATTCAGTCTCCAAGGTTGCTGGAAGGCATTCTAAACTCTAAGGTTCCGCGACTGGACTAGAGTTCCTTAAGGAACAACAACAATTAGCAGGTAAGTCTAATTTTGTCTTTTTTCACTCAACATGTAATCAAACTCTGGAATTTGTTGCCGGAGGATGTAGTAAAGGCTGTTAGTGTAGCTGGGTTTAAAAAAAGGTTTGGACAAGTTCCTGGAGGAAAGGTCCATAAACCATTATTAAGGAGGGACCCAGGATATCAATGCTTGACCTAGTACAAGCATTGCAGAACCTGTGTCTTTTGGGGAAACTGCTAGGTACGTATGACCTAGATTGGCCACTGTTGGAAACAGGATACTGGGCTTGATGGACCTTGGTCTGACCCAGTATGGTATATCTTATGTTCTTATGGTTTCTGAGGCCGGAAGGATAGCTCTGTTGGCCAAGGGGTGTCCTGAAACATCTATAAACCAGAAGTACAATAGGGCTCTTATTCCTACCTCTCGGGATCCTTTTTCCCAATGAACATGGAAGGCTCCCTTACCTAGGCATGGCTCCAGCTGGCAGAAGGCAGCCAATGTCACTTGGCTGACCTGAGGAACAGGCCCAAACTGAAGCTGACCCAATAGTATTTTATGAGGGAGGGAGGGGGGCTGATAAGTCTCTGGCCTTGTAATGAAACAGAAAGCTACAAAACTGCAGAGAGATCATTTGGACCTCTGGAACTGAAGTGTGCCATAGCTTTCTGTTTCATTACAAGGCCAGGGACTTATCAGTCCCTCCCTCGTATTGGTACATTTCAAAACATTTTATTTGAGGTTTCATGTCACTTATATTCAAATGCCTTAACAATTAGTTGTAAAATTATTGTTATCCAAGTACAGTGGGTTTCATTTACCTACCTTAGAGGGACAAAAGCCTGAGCTGGTGGTATCTGACCTGAGGACTCCAGATGTTAGAAGTTTAATCATTAAACAGCTATCCTGTTGGCTTTTAAATGATACGAATAATTCACGCCAAAAGATTTGTAATGTTTTTATTCAGTACAAAGTTGTTAAATATTGTAAACAAAAACAATATATAAAATATATTTTTAACCAATGTGTGTATCATTTTTAATAGTTGGAATCTCATGTTTGACTATTGTTAATTTTTAGTAGCTGCTGACCAGGACTATATAAAATATGAACAGGTGTAGACTATGGACATAATTACTCAACTGAGGCCAAAATAAGAGGGAATAGCAGAAGTGAAGGTACTAACATTTTCATTAGATGCATCTTAAAGAAAGAGGAGAAAGGAAAACCAGGCAGAGAACCAGGGAAGCCAGCATTTTGTGACCTTGAATAAGTCACTTCACCCTCTATTGCCCCAGATACAAACTTAGACTGTAAGACCTCTGGGGGCAGGGAAATATCTACTTTACTTGAATATAACCCACTTTGAACTCCTGTTGAAAAGGCATGAACTAAAGCCAAACCCTCTTTTCTCTGAAGATAACCATCCCCAGTAGTAGAGGTCATGTGATCTACCTCATTTGTCATCTGAGGACTATCTAAAGATTTATAGAAAAAGCATTTGAGGATGTGCAGTTACAGAGAAAATGTGGCAGGCTTTTGGTTATTTTTAGAAAAGTTCGTAAAAAATGTATTTTTATTGTATTCTTAATGGAAGATTTTATTGATTTGTGTTATGTTTTTATTCCAATAAAGTTTTATTTATATTCTAATATATTATTTATTTAATTCTTGTGTGTGTTTGTGCTTTTAGAATTACAGTCATCCCTCGCCGCTTCGACTTTCCGGCTTCACTCTATCGTGGTTTTTTCAAATACATGTATATTCATTAAAAAGTTGATTGAGACAGTGAAAATGATACAGCGCATGCTCAGTTGTCTGAGTCAATTATACACCCCTGTATTACAATTAAAATTAAAATTACTGTACATATGGACTGTAGGCCTTTATCTAAGCCCCACGATGTCTCCTAAACGTGCTGCTGCTGCTTCTAAGCCTTCTGACGATGAAACTAAGCGCCGGAGGAAGATGCTTACCAATCAGGAGAAGGTAAAACTCTTGGATATAAAGAATCCTACTTTGCGGAAACTCACTTATTGCGGTAGAGTCTGGAACTGATTAACCACGATAAACGAGGGACGACTGTATTATCTTTGTTTCTGCTATGTGCATTAAAAAGGTTAGGGCTCTTTAATCTGGAAAAGAGACAGCTGAGGGGAGATATGATAGAAGTCTGTAAATTAATGAATGGAGTGGAACGGGTAAACGTAGATCGATTGTTTACGTTATCAGAATATAGAAAGACTAGGGGACATGCAATGAAGCTACAGGGTAAACTATTTAAGACTAATTGCCGACCTATATCAGTTCAGGAAGGCACTCAAATCCCACCTTTTCCTCCAATACTACCCAACCAGCAATCAAACCTAGATACCCCTCTGAAGAAATGACCCACTCTAGAAAGACCCTTACATTCGTTATGTGATTTTTACCTAACCTTGTTCCGTGTAAATATCTCATGTATATAGTTAACCCCTGTTATCCAAGTTTGCACTCCTGTTCGATGTAAAACCAGACAGCTTGTTGTTATGGTCGTTATGTTATGATGTAAACCGTGCTGATACCGAATAGCGCGGTTTATAAGAAATTGTAATAAATAAATAAATAAAAGAAAATATTTTTTCACTCAACGTGTAATCAAACTCTGGAATTTGTTACCAGAGGATGTTGTAAAGGCTGTTAGTGTAGCTGGGTTTAAAAAAGGTTTGGACAAGTTCCTGGAGGAAAGGTCCATAAACCATTATTAAGAAGGGACCCAGGATATCAATGCTTGACCCAATACAAGCATTGTGGAACCTGTGTCTTTTGGGGAAACTGCTAGGTACGTATGACCTAGATTGGCCACTGTTGGAAACAGGATACTGGGCTTGATGGACCTTGGTCTGACCCAGTTTGGCATTTCTTATGTTCTTATTAATACTTTGGAATTTATTGGGGTTTTCCTAAATACAACTTGGAAAATCTACCTTCCTGATCAAAAAACCCAGGATATCATGACCTCAATAGGAAAAATACTCTTCTCAGTGGACAAGCAAGATAAATGCTCACATATGGGTGACATCACCCAAGCCCTGTGCAGGGACCTCTCCCAGTTCCTTTTTAGATTGGTTCCTCTGTGCATGGACGCATAATCCTACCTGCCATGCCTCATCTCCTCAATCTTTGTTTTTCCACAGAGCCCCATAGACATGTTCATTGTTCTATGACAATTCACAGTTCTTTACGTTTTCTTTGTGTTTCTTCTCTAATTTATAACATTTTGAGAGTTCTCCTTCCCTGCTGCCATTATCACTGCACTTGGCTGCCCTTTTAGTATTTTTAGATCAAGGTTTTCTCTCATTTAAAGTTTCCTTTAGATTTCACACATTGCCGCTGTAGGCTGCATTTAGGCCTCAGACATTCTGTCCATGATACTTAGTTTTGTTTTGTTCAAAATCAAGTCATTTGATTTCACTGTGTTTTTGTTTCCAGATGACACATCCCAGAAACTGGCCAGTGGGTTTAAAAAATGCACCTCGCACAGCAAGACCATGTCTATTACAGTCACCCATAAGCCTTCTCATCGAGCTTTGTGTTCACAGATGACAAAGAGAAGGCTGCAGGGTCAAGAGAAGCAGTGAAAATTGTATTTTTTTTGTTAAGACTGACTCATTGTCTTTAGCGGTTTTGGTCTCCATGGCCTCCGAAGTTGCATCCAGACAATGGTGGCGCATCAACATCGAAGGGACTTTGAGCTCACTCAGAGCTGAGCACCAAGAGGTCCCCCAACATTGATCACCCACTGATGTTGCCCCAAGAAAGAGGAAGGATTTGTCCTCATCTTCAAAGACATTGAGGACCAGAGATTCCGAGCATCAAGTGGAGGCTGCAGTGCATCAGCATCAAAGTTCATCTGAAAACGATGTTGCAGCATTGACTTATTAGAGGGATCTCGATCTTTGAAGCAGTTCTGACATGAGGATTGCTCATTCTCCTCTGTATTGGAGAGGCCACACCAGTTTCCACAGGGCCGAGACCAGTCTGATGATATTCCACATCAGATTTTGCAGATATCATCCAAATCTGCTGCAGGCCCCATACCTTTGTCCATGGTAGCCCTTGGAGAGTGGTTCATGAAAAGCTTTGAGGAGAAGGTGATAATGTTTTTGGTCCTCCACGAAGCTGCTGCTTCGTCATTATCAAGGGTTTATTAAAAGCTTGATATATCGCTCTTTGAGTCAGCAGAGCAGTTTACATAAAATAAAATTAGTTAAGAGTTGACAGGAACTCCATTAATAATTTAAAAAGAGATAAGAAGCAATCACGATAGAGAGAGGAAAGAGGTTAGAAAGAGAGGTAGGTTGCAGAGAGGAGGGTATAAAAGGCAGAACAAATAAGTTGGGCATCACTAGGGAGACAGATTAAAAGCTTTCTGAAAAAGAAGAGTTTTGAGACTGGCTTAGCATTTTCAATAGGAGAGTTCAAAATGGAAGTCCGGAGGGAAATCAATCTGTGGGCTGGGAGCAAGGAAATAGAGGGCAAACTGAGGGTGGAATCATATTTTGCATGTGAGACTGGAGACAGGGAAAAGATAATTAGCATAATTGAGCAGAGTGCACAGTGAGGGGTATGAAAAAATTTAGAGATAAGAGCTATGTGAGTGTACCAGTATGCAGAACCTTATGAACCAGAGTGGCAAGGAGTTAATATTGGATGTGGTAATATCTAGGTAACCAATGAAAGTGAATTAATAGGGGTATAATATGATCATATTTAGAGGCATGAGCTAGCAATCTAACATCAGTATTCTAGATAGATTGTCATCCATTTTATTTCATAATTGGGGAGGCTGGCATAGATTATCTTACAATATACGTCACTAGACTGAGAAACAATGTGGTTAAGGTAGATAAAGAAAGAAATGGGTTAATGGCTCTTACTTAAAATGAGCAGAAGGAATGTTTTACAATAGAACTGATGTGATCATGGAAGGAGAGTGCAGAGTCCAATATAACACCAAGGTATTTAAGGAGGCTTATCAAGTAAAGAGGCAAAAGACAGAGTTGCAGAGGTAACAGCAAGCCAAGTAGCGGAGGTTTTCGATATATTGAGTTTGAGAAAATTAATTTTTAACCAAGAAGCAATCTGAGAAAAATAGTCATTAAGGCAGGTAAGCTTGGGAGAGATGGAATGTGTGTGTGTGTGTGTATAGAACAAGTAAAATGTCATTGACAAAATAATATGCCAAGATGCCAAACTGTTAGAAAGGAAGAGTTAAGAGGGCAAGGAAGATATTGAAGAGCAGTAGAGCAAAGATGGAACCCTGAGGAACACCACAAGTGAGCAGGTGAGTGGCAGAAGTAGTAGATCCAGATGGAACAAAGAAAGAATAATCCACAAGAAAAGAATGAAACCACTGGAGCAGGGGCGGCCCAAGGGGGGTGCGGGGCCATGTGCGGAGACTTGGTGTGGGGCCTCATTTGCATAAGTGACCTCATTTGCATAAATATTTGCATAATGTTACCATACACTAACTTTTAGTAAGCATGCCTCTTAATGAGTATATGGATAAAGAAAAACTAAAAGATTTCTACATTACTATAATCCAGTGCCAACTGCCAGGCACATTAGGAACTACTACAAACACTGCCCATTTAGAACCCATAGCAAACCTGCCATATCCTAACAGCACTACCAGGACTCACAAAGCACCATACCTTACCTATCAAAAGGCAACACTGCAAATATTAAACCAATACATTTCAGAGAACAATAATACATGACCTACTGGGGAAAGAACAAGTGGCAATGTCAAATAGGAATTACATAAACAGTATACCTCAGCTCAGTTACACATGCAGAACATAGACCATCACCAAACAAGGAATCACAATTTAGGAACAGGAAGACCATAATTAAACTGGGAACCCCAAAAGCCAAACTTGGAATATACAACAACACTGTAGAAATAAAACTATAAATTAATTTCCTCTTGTACTAAACAAAGCACAGATGTAAATGATGCACATTTCCCAGAGCTGACATATTCCAGTTAAATTCAAAATAGAGATATCTTTCTACCTTTTGTGCATTTTTTTTCAGTTGCAATTGCTCCAGCCACTTTCTTCTGGTTACTTTGTGTCTTCTGCTAACTCTCCGTCTGCTGTCCATTTGTCCTTTCTTCTCTCTTCTAATTTTTTTCCATTCTTAACATACTAATCTTTCTCCTTTTGCTCTTTCCTCATTCCTATTTCATCCACTCAAATTTTACCCCTCCATCCTCAATCCCCACTTACTCTCCCAATACCCAGCCAACTGTAGATTTTTCTTCTGTCCCACACAAAATATTTTTCCCCTCTCCATTTCACTCTCCCAGCTCCATCCCATTCTAATCTCCCCCAACATCAGCTCCCTTCTAGTTCCAGCCCCACCCAGTATCCACTCCCTTCTAGTCCCCGCATCAGCCCATTTCCAGTCCTAGCTCCCCCATCCATTTCCATTCCTATCCAAGTTCCTCCATCAGCTCATTTCCAATACCAGCCTTCCATCAGCCCATTTCTAGTCCTTTCCTAGCCCCACCATCAGCCCATGTCAAATCCTAGCTCCCCTCCACTCAGCCCATTTCCAATCCAAGCCCCCCATGAGCCTACTTCCAGTTGTAGCCCCTCCATGTCTATTTCAATCCAAGCCCCCACCACAGCCCATTTCCAATCTTAGCTCCCCCAACACCCAATTCCCAGTCCTATCTTAGCCCCCTTCATCAGCCCATTTCCTGTCCTAGCTCCCTCCCCTCACAACCCATTTCCATTCCAAGCCCCCCTCCCCATCAGCTATTTGCAGTTCAGGCCCCACTTCCACTCAGCCCATTTCCATTCCAAGCCCCCCTCCCCATCAGCTATGTGCAGTTCAAGCCCCCCCCCTTCCCCTCAGTCCATTTCCAGTCCTAGGAACCCCCCCCCAACCCATTACCAGTCCTAGCTCCCCCATAGCGTATTACCAGTCCTAGCTCCCCCATAGCCTATTACCAGTCCTAAGTCCCCATCAGCCCACTCTCAGTCCTAATCCCATCAGCCCATTTCCAGTCCTAACCCCCCATCACCCAATTTTCAGTTTAAGCCCCCCATAGCCCATTACCAGTCCTAACCCCCCATCAGCCCACTCCCAGTTCTAACCCCATCAGCCCATTTCCAGTCCTAACCCCCATCACCCAATTTTCAGTTTAAGCCCCCCCCATAGCCCATTACTAGTCCTAAACCACATCAGCTCACTTCCAGTCCTAACCCCCATCACCCCATTTCCAGACTTAGGGGGTTAGGACTGGGGCTATGAGGAGTTATCAGCCCTCTTCCAGTCCTAACCCCATTAGCCCATTTCCAGTCCTAACTCCCACCCCAACAGCCCAGGGAAATTTTAAAATAAAAAAAAAGCTGTCTGCTGCCGCCGCCGCAGCAACGGCATAATCGCATATCCCGGGGGCCCCCCCCCCCCCCCCCGACAAAGCCTGCCCTCCCTGCATCAGCTCCGTCGGCTTTCAGAGCGCGAAAGGAGAGTTTCTCCTGCGGGCTTAACAGAGCCACGGAAGGGAAACTAGTCTCCCTTCGAGCTCTGAAAGCCGACGGAGCTGATGCAGGTAGAGCAGGCTCTGTCGGGGGGGGGGGGGGGGAGACCCACAGGATATGAGATTCTGCCGTTGCCACAGCGGCAGCAGACAGCTTTTTTTTTTTTAATTTTAAAATTTACTTTGCAAGCAGAATGTTCTTTGTGCGGGGCCCCCTGAAACGCGGGGCCCTGTGCAAAAAACATTCTTGCTCAATGGACGGGCCGGCCCTGCATTGGAGTATAGTACCATGTAAACCAATATCGTGGAGACCAGGAACAAAGAATAGAGTGGTCGACTACGTTGAATGTTGAAGAAAGATAAAGAGAAACAATAAGAAATATTACCTTGATTGAATGAGTTGTGGACTTTGCTGAGAAGGGAGGCAAGAATGGTCTCTGTGCTGTGGCACAGGCAAAAATCAGATTGGCAGGGGTGGAGTGTATTGGCTTTTTCAAGGCATTCACTGAGTTACGAGAAGAAAAGCTTTTCTAGAATTTTGAAGAGGAACCCAAGATTAAAGACAGGTCAATAGTTAGCTGTGAGAGTTTTGTCAAGAGAGGGCTTTTAGAGTAGGGTGAACAGGGGCTTTTTTCCATTGGGAAGAAACATCACCAGACAAAAGCCTGTTATTGATTAAATAAATGGCTCTTGAAAGAAAGGCCATTGAGTTAATAGAGATCCAATAGGAAGGGATAGGATCTAGTGTGCAAGTTGTTTTCTTCAGGAACAAGCAAGAAGTCAGTTCTTGCATATGGTAATGTCAGCACGCACGGTGGGCATTCCCCAGCTTTCACAGAAAGCCTCTGGGAGTTAGGCCAGGCATGCACAGTCACCTTCCTGCCCAAGGGTGCCATCTTACCTCAGTCGTCTTTTTTCCACAGAACCCATCGGACGCCTTCATCTGCACCCTGAAAAAAGTTGCATTTTTTGCCATCGTTTTTTCTATTTTTTCATCCGGTCATGTAGCATCACCTTCTTGGTTCCTGGAACTGCTGCCACCTCGGCATCACATTTTTTCAGTTCCCTTTTTCATTCTTCTTGTTCTTGGGTGTACGGGATGTTCTCTCATGCCCTCCCTAACTAGAGCTTTGGAGTTTGATCTCGCTGGTACCGTTTTTCCCATTATGTCCTCAATTAGTGTTTTTAAGCAGTGTGACCACTGCCTGCAGTGCCTCAGAGCCAATCACAATGCCTCTGCCTGCTCTCTTTGTCTTCAGATGATAAGCAAGGGTCATAGGAATCATGAAAGGCAGCGGGAGATGCTGTTTGGCCATAAGACCTCTTCTTCGGCCACAGCTTTGAGCATGGAATCAATGCCCCCGGGGGCAGCAGCGGAGGCTTCAGACACTCCTGGCGGCTATGCCCACTCAGAGCCCTGAGGTCAAGGGGCATCAGACTGGGGATCGTCCTGAGAGAGCTATCCCCAGAAGGATCACACTTCGCCCATGGTGGCGTCGAAGGCCGATGCCAGAACCAGGAGTAAGACCCTCGGCCACCGGCATCGGAATCCTCAGCATGATGCCAAGGGTGATGGCCGGGAATGGCCTTTGAAGCTGCCCTGGTGGGAGGAGTCAGGAAACAGACTACCAATGGAAGGACTGAGAGCTTTATTAACAAGAGGTCTGCCCTACACATGAGAATTTTGTCTCAGTTTCACATTAGATCATTTTGCTTTTTATTGATTGTAATTTATTGCTTTTATCATATATTACTGCATACATTTGTTTTTTAATAAATCGATTATTGTTATTATTTCTATTTATATATGGTCTTTTATTTAATTTTTATGCTTATTATATATGTGATTTTAGTTGATATTCTATGAAATTTACACTCACATTGAAGAGATGGATGTTTTATAGTTCATTCTGTAGTTAAATTTTAATTCTGGTTGTATTGTTTATGATTGTTTTTATGTCATATTTATGTATATTTTCATAGGTCGTAGTCCCCTGAAGAAGGCTGTGTGGTCGAAACACATGTAGGACAGACCTCTTGTTAATAAAACTCTCAGTCCTTCCACTAGTGGTCTATTTTCTGCTGCTTTCTGTGCCGTTAGGCACCACATCTGCAGTCCACTTCTGTGCTGGCAGGAGGAGACTCCATCAGAATCAGGAGATCGACACCAATCTTCTGAGGCCATTATCATTGAGGAAACCTCCTCAACAGAACTGGCATCAGGACCAATACCCTCGGTACCCATGTCAGTGGCTGTGGAGCCTTCTGGCCTGGAGGTTGGGGTGGCGGCCTTGGAATGCCTTTCTGGCTTAGCAGCAGGGCCTGGTCCCCAGTTCCTCTGGGTCCTTGGGCCCAGCAACTGGCCCCTCCACTGTGAGAGCTGTGCCTGAGGAGATCCAGCTGGTGCTGGCACGGCATCCAGAAGCCGAAGCCTGGTCCCGCTTGAGGCCTCGGGTTTCACCCATGAGTGCCTCCAGTTCAGAGAGCCGGGGGTCCTGTTGATGCTCCCGGCCGGGTGTGCGCATAAGACCCATTGGGTTCTCGAGGTCTCGTTTGATTCTGATTTGGAGTGGGAGACCGATGATGAATTCCTGGACACCTGGCAAAACTGGGATATCCTCTCAGACCTGTCTCCACCGCAGGATCATCAGCAATCCCTGCCCAAGGACCTCTTCTTCCTGGACTTCCTCCAGGACATAGCAAAAGCTCTGGCCTTCACCACAGAGTCTGAGAAGGAGCTTCAGGCGGAGGATCTCAAGATCCTACAGTACGATGCCCCTCCTAAAGAGGCCTTTATGGTACCCATTCCCCCTATCTTGGAATGCTTGTTGTTCAGGATGTGGGAGTCACCTGTTACAGTGTGTATTGTGAGCAAGCGGCTTAATTCCATGTATCAAGTCCGCAAGGACCCTGGCTTCCAAAAGACACAGCTACCACACAGTTCTATGGAGGTGGAGTCGGCCATGCGTAGGTTAAGAGCCAGAAGACACACTCTTCAGTGCCCCTTGGCAGGGAGGCCTGCACCAGTGATGGCTTTGGTAAAAAGTGTTACCTTGGCTTGTAGTCTGTATTCAGGCATACCAGTTGTATATGGGCATGTACCAGAAGGACCTGGCTGGGTTCTCAGCTGGTCAGAACCTCTTCAGCAGTTCCGGACCCTGGTGTCCACAGTCAAGGAGTGCTCCAAATATGTCACTCAAGCGGCCTATGATGGCTTGGAGTCCATAGCTAGAGTAGCTGAGTTGGGCATTGGTGTCCACCACTTGGTGTGGTTACAGTCCTCTGACATGGAGCAGTAGGTTCAGGATAAGTTGGTCAATGTCCTGTGCTGGGGGGAGAGCCTCTTTGACAAGCCCATGACAGCCCAGGCAGCAGAGCTGGAGTCAGAGTATATAACCAGAACCAGGCTCTCCCAAAAAACCACAGACTCTTCTCGATGGAATGCTTTGGGGAGAAAAGCCCTTATACCCTAAAAAGAGGAAGGCTCACAGAACTTACTCCCAGTATCTGGCTCTCCAGCAGGCCAAGGGCACTGCCCTCATAAGCCTAAGGCCCCCAAACCGCAGTCCACGCCTCAGCCATAACCTGTGGGGGGGGGGGGGTGACTCCTTGAACATGTCCTCTCTTCCGCTGCAAGGGCGAGGGCCTCAGCATACAGGGGTTGTCTGACAATCTTCGCCGACCAGTGGGCCACCATAACCACCGATGCCTGGGCCCTCCAGGTGGTGAGGGATTGTTACCTCCATTTCGAGCAGATGCCCCATCCTTTCTTTCTCGGAGAGCTTCCCTTGACGACTCTTCACAGCAAGAGCTTGAAGGTCTCCTCACAATGAAAGCAAACAAACCTGTCCTGCCACCTCTAAGGGGCAAGGGGTCCTATTCCCGCTACTTCCTTGTTCCTAAAAAGACAGGCAGCTTTCAACCCATCCTGGATCTGTGGGATCTCAATTGATTCCTGGTAAAAGAGAAGTTCAAAATGCTCTCCCTTGGAAGGTTGCTGCCCTACTTCCAGCGGAGAGACTGGCTATGCTCCGTGGATCTAAAAGATGCTTATGTCCACATCCTGATCCATCCTCGCCATCAGCAGTACTTCTGCTTTGCCTTCAGAGGCTGGCGTTACCAGTACAGGGCCCTAGCCTTCGGAACAGCTTCTGCCCTAAGAATGTTCCCAAAGTGACTGATGATGGTTGCTGCCTACCTACGGCTGCTGGGGGTGTTTGTATTTCCTACCTGGATAACTGGCTCATCAAGGGCAGCTCTGCCGACAAGGTCCATCAGGCGGCACATTGCACCATTCTCATTCTGGAGCACTTGGGCTTTGTTATCAACTACCCTCAATCTCATCTGCAGCAGACATAGCATCTGGAGTTCATAGGGGCCCCTCCTGGACACTATCCAGGTCATGGCCTTCCTTCCTCTGGACAGGGTTGGTCGACAGACTCAGCCTGACTTCTGGGACACATGGCCTCGAAAGTGCATATCACGCCTGATGCTTGCCTCTGCATGCATCAGGCCCAGTGGACTCTCTGCACTCAGGCAACAGGACACCTGGAGGACAGGTCGCATAACTGTGCCTCTCTCCAAATCCCTCATCTGTTGGCAGCACCAGATGAGGGACTGTTTTTTGATTGGCTTGATTAAGCTATGTCATCATACTGAGATAGGATAGCACCCTTGGGCGGGAAGGTGACTGTGCATGCGTGGTCTAACTCCCACAGGCTTTCTGTGAAAGCTGGGGAGTGTTCACTGTGCAGGCTGCATCGGTACTGACATCACTCATATGTGAGGACTGATTCCTGCTGTCCTTGGAGAACACTTGTTACAGGTCAGTAACTACGCTTTCTGAGAAGTGATATCGTTTTTAGTGAGAGAATTGAAAGAAATGAAATTAAGTGAACTCCAAGTTTGCATTAAGTCCTTAGGAGAGGGGGAATACGAGGAAAGGGAAGATGGAAAGGGATCAGATTTGGTTGGGTGCAATAAAGGAGATAAAACAGAAGTGGTTAAGGATCCCAATGCAAGTTCTGATTGCAGACCAGTTACCTTTTTTACTAAAATAATGTGCCAGTTGTTTAGAGGAGGGGGCGTCATGCGTGACTGATGTAGAAATAGAGTATTCCACAAGAATTTCTATAAGTGGTTACCTTGGGGTTAACAAATCAAATATAATAAACCAAAAAAACCCACCATAAAGTGTATGTATTTGATATCTCTCTAAATTTATTTTATTTATTTAAAAGCTTTTCTATACCATGTTCTTTATTATCAGTGTGGTTTACAATTATGCAAAATGACGTTGCCATAGTCGAAATGTGGTGTTACCAGCGCCTGGAATATTGTTTGAAAATCGGGAGCCAACATAGGTCTTAGGTGCCTTAGTGTCTTGATTTTATTGTATATAGTCCTGGAAGTGTTTATGTGCATAAATAACTTTTTGTCAGACTTCTTTATAGAGACCCCTCTTTCAGGGTGTTTCCCTCATATCACATCCCTCCTTAAGAGCAGAGATGTCTCTCTGCATATACAGATTTGACTTGTCCAGGCCATGGTATTTTCAATAATGTCATATGGATGCGAAAGTTGGACAGTGAAAAAGATAGACAGAAAGACAATTGATGCCTTTGAATTATGGTGCTAGTGACGAATACTGTGTATATACTTCTAAAGGAACACTCCACCCTTCAGGACACAAATGCAGTCAAGCTCATTCCACCAGGTCAAAAAGGCTGGATTTTATTTAAGATATGCCAAAGAAAACAGGGGAATGCCTGTCTCATCCTAGATCTAAGGGATCTGAACAAGGTTTTAGTTTGAGAAAAGATCAGAATGGTTTCCCTAGCCATCTTGCTTCCTTTTCTTCAAAATGGGGATTGCTATGTTCTCTGGAACTAAAGGATGCCTATGCCCACATACTGAACAGATACATCCCAGTCACAAATATCTGCAGTTTGTTATAAGGAAACACCACCACTACAGCGTACTGCCTTTCTGCCTCACATCTGCTCCTTGCATTTTTACAGAATGTCTTGCGGTTGTTTTAGCATTTCTACATAGACTGGGTGTGCATATGTTTCCCTACTTGGATGATTAACTGATCAAGAGCATCACTCAGGAAGGAGGTCATAAACCCTTTCACCTTAATACTCAGGGACTGGAGCTATTAGGGTTCATCATCAATTACCCCAAATCAAACTTCATCCCAAAAAAAACAATTGGAATTTATTGGAATTCTGCTAGACAAGACAAGACTCGGTGAAATTCTTCCTTCTGCAAGAGAGGCTCATCCAGCTGGTGGTAATCATGAAAGGAATACTACTGCGTCAGCAGATAGCATGGGAAACATGGCTTCAATAGTTCATGGACATGTCTCAACATGAGACAGTCTCAGTGGACCCCGAGCAAGCAATGGGCATAGTCCACTCACAGGCTCAAGGATGTCATTTTTGTCACTTCATCTCTCCAGGAATCTCTGTCCTAGTGGATGGATCATTCCAATCTGGTCAAAGGTCTTCCTTTTAAAATTCCACCTCCTCCCCATCAAAATTTGCTAATGGCAGATGTGCAAAGGAACCAATCTAGAAGCTTCTATAAGGAACTGTGAGAGGTTCCCAAGCGGGTCTCTGCTGGTGACATCACGCATATGTGACAACTTGTTCTGTTGTCCATAGAGAACACCTACTACAAGCAAGTAACTTGGTTTTATTTCAGTGTATAGTCAGTGAGATACTGGTACCTTAGCGGGCAGTCAGTTCCCAGTGAGACATCCATCTTACAGTAAATTTTAGTATTTCAGGGTGGCATTGTATACTAACACCAAACACCTGCCTAAAGTAGTACTGGATTTCCACCTTACTGAGTTATTCTTCCAAATGTTTTCCCTCAACCTCACAGCAAAGAAGCAGCACTTCATAAACTCAGTTACAAGAAAGTCATGGCTGCCTGTATGGAGCAGGCTAAAGGTCTAAAGTTCATCCAGCTCTTAATTGAACAGACCTAGAATTTCTCTGGGAGATCATTCCATCTCTAGTGGTCTAGCAAATAGCATTTCCCGTGATTCCTCTCATGGCATTGATCTTGGAATGCTACGTACAAAACTATGCAGTTTGGGTGATGGCAATTGCAGTGGCACTCTAAGGGCAACCTCCTTACAAGGTGTCTGCAACACGTAAGTTCAGTTTAATCTTCCGCAAACATTACCTTGATATACTACTGCCTCTTGGTGGAATCTGAGATTTGGCTTGTTGATACTGTAAGTTCTTTTCTCAAAATAGAGCTCAGCTCTTAACCTTCCTGGAACGCTTAGCTAGCTTGTCCCATATGTGTTGCCTCCACTGAGGCTGCCTGCCATCAGTGAACGTGAAACATATTTTTACACTGTTAATGTTCCATGTAATGTTAGTGTTAATTCTTTGACATGTTCTCTGTAAACCGCTCCTGATCTCTGGAAGGGGCGGTATAAAAAAGCACACAAATAAATAAATAAATAATGGTTGTTCTCTGACAACTGTAACTTCATGGAGCCATATGTCCCATCCCATTCCATTTTGGGGGCTTTTTTATCACTTGCTCTTGTTGCTAATTTGTTCATTTGAGTGACGGTTGGTACATTGCTTCATGGAATCCAAACTGTATATGCTTAATAAAAAGATTGTTTTTGAAAGGCTTTACAGATTCTCCTGTGTATGTAGTGTAAGTCAAGTGACCCATACACATGACCATTAAGCTCCTGTCTGTAAAACCAAAACTTTAAGGTAAGAGATTGACTTTTCTGCATTGCTGTGTTACATGATCTGCTGTATGCCTGACTGGCAAGACTATTACTGAAGGAGTGTTTCCTAAACCTGACCCTCAAGACCCCAAAATAAGGCCACTTCACAAGAGAAACAAAATGTGGATGTTGTCCTGACTCTTAGCCCAGACATATGCCAATATTTTTAGGACTTTCCTTGTGAATATCCTGCAGTTATAGCTATGTTTGCCTCTTTGATGTAGTTTAATCCTGTCTGTTGCGCCCCCCCCCCCCCCACTGTCATTCACTATATGCTAATTTAGTTCTTGCTCCTTTCACATTCAGCCATTCCAGCAACTGGTCTATCAGGTTATCTACCAGCTCCTTGAAAAATTCTTGTGCCTTTACTGTCCTTCCCTGCCTTAACACTCAACCGAGTCCTCTAGCAGCTGTATTAAGAAAATTGGTGGTATTATCACTGCATTATCATGTGCTACAGAATTGCCTTCTGCCATGTGATGTTTTCTGGATGATATCATTCTGTGGGGCTCAAGAGCTAACATCCCTTCAAGTGCCTTCTCTGCTGTGTCTACCTTAGCTCCATGAAGGTACAGTGCCTTGAAATGAGAATCAGTGCAATTGTTCTGATCTGTTTCCCTCTGGTCAGTATTTGGATCCTCACAATGGATGGCCACCTGTTGGTGATCCTTGCCTACTTTGCAGTTCTCCATGTTCTTGTCTGAGCTCTTACTTTTGGAAGAGCCAGAATTTGTAATTACTTTCTGATTAGCTGCAGCAGCAAGAGCTATTTTCACTTTATCCTCTTTAATTAAAACTTCTGCCAGTCTTTCCTTTCTTCCTTCTTCAGGAACGTCAACATTGTATACCAAGGACTTTTGCTGAACTTGGACCTGGCTGCAGTTTGAAGACCCCTTGTCCTCAGAACACATAGTTCTATCACCAGCTCTTTCAGCCGCTTTGTCATTGGTCAAAATGGACCTGCTGCTCGAGTCTGGTTTTTCTGACATCAGCGCTGTGGGAGCAGGTTGATGCCTGCTTGCCTTGTTGTCAACTATTTTTCCAACAGTGCTGGTGACTGTAATGTTTCTACGACTCCTGCCTGTCAAGTCTTTCTTCTCCATATCACCTGAGCTCTTATTTTGCTCCTCAGCCAACTCACCATAGCACGCATGGCAATAAAGCTCGCTTGTACTTGCTGCCGATTTCCTCTGATTGATCTGCAAAACAATTTTTTGCATATTAATGGCAGATAAAGACAGTGTTTTGCTTGACATTCATCGCTCATAAATCTGTTGGGGTTTTTTTTCCTTCCTACCTAAAAATTTGTCTGGGATGAAATCTTTATAATACGAACTCAGCAACTGGGCTAAATCAGAGATCTTCTATTGACTCAAGTACTGAAATTCTGGTGTTGAAGCCTTGGCTTGTAAACTCAGAACCCTAGACCCAAAGGTATATTATAGAGACATAAGTAAGAATCAATTCTCTGTGGATAAGTGCTCACATACAGGTCACCAATGGAACTCTGCTCAGGAATCTCTCACCTTCTTCTAGAAGCTTTCAGCGTGGTCCCTCCACACATGTGTATGCTGCAGTGTCATCTCCTCAGTCTTTGTTTTTTCACATAGCCTCACTCATGCATTTTGCATTAGTCTGCAGTCTTCCCATTGACGTTGGTTAACTTACTGTCTGTAAGTTCTTGTCTTCCCCTGTCACTACGGTGCTGGCAGAGGACATTTGTTTTTAAGTTTCCTATATTTTTTGCATTTCACCACTTATGTCACATTTAAGCCTCTAGCATCCTGGCTGCTCTCTTTATTCAGAACCAAGTCATTTGATAAGACTTTGCTGTGGTATTTTTCCAGATGATATGTCTCAAACTTGCCAGCAGATTCAAAAAGTGCACCTGGTGCTCCAGGACCATGTCTATTCCAGATGCTCACAAATGGTGCCTGTACTGCTTGGGGCCTGACCATGAGCCTTCATATTGTGTTTTGTGTTCACAGATAAGAAGCCAGCAGGGTCAAGAGAAACAATGCAAATGTATTTTTGGTACTGATATGACCAATCCATTGGCTTCAGTGGTATCACATTCCATGGTCTCTGACAGTGCATCAGATGCTGGCGATGCATCAACATTGAGGGGGTCCTCCAGCTTACTCAGTGTCAAGTACCAGTAGTTCGCCTCTGCACTGTTTTCCTATTGATGCTATCCTTGAAGAAGAGGAAGGATTTATTCTCTTCTTCAAAGACAATGAAGATCAGAGATGCTCAGCATCAGGCGGTGCATCAGCATTAAGGTTCACCGGAGCACAATATCAGGAACACTGAGGTATCAGAGGAGGCTTGAACTTTGAAGAAACCCTGATGCGAGGACTGATCATTCTGCTCTATATCGGAGGGGCCCATGCTAGACTCCGCAAGACCGAGACCACCCTGTGATACTCTGTCAGCTTCCAAGGACATTGGCCAAATCTGCTGTGGGCACTCACCTTTGTCCTTGGCAGCCATCAAGGAGTGACACATGAGAGATTAGAGGAAAGGATGATGCTGTTCTTTGCTCTTCGTGAAGCTGCTGCTTTGATGGCATCATCAATGGTGCATCGAGCGCATCCTTGAAACTCATTTGTCTGCAGGAGAGGAATTGACATTGAGACCTTGAAGGGCCTCGACACTAGCTCTTGCTCAACCTATATCACTCTCCAACAGACCAGAAGGTGATTGCTTTCTGCAGCATCAGAAGCCATTGGTGCATCAACAGTCTTGGAAAAGATCTGCCTCTCTTGAAAGATGGGGATCGACTCAAGCAGAGACTTTGGATGTCTGCTGAGTACCTTTGAGTCTGCATCTGACCACTACTGGGAATCTGAGTTAGAGTTTGAATACTTCTCAGAGGAGAGGTCTCCAGTTTCCCTGAGATCCTACTCTTCATCATGAGCATTGCAAGTCCCCACCTAAGGAACTACCTTTCCATGATTTTGCCAGAGAAATGGCTAAGTCTGTTCCATTTTTGTTTGAGACCTAGGAGCAGCCCAGGGTCAAAATTCGATTACCTCTAAGGAGACAGTGACAGTTTCCATGCACTACATCCTTCAGAGGCTGCAGATGAGAATGTGGGAGACAACTTGCTCTGTGCTTCCAGTCAGCCGGTGAGAAGGATGACTCTATGTTTAAAGTCCAGAAGGCTCCCATATTTGAAAATCTGCAGCTGCCACACCATTCCATGGTTGTTGAATCTGCTCCCAAAAGAGTCAAGAGTTGTAAATCTCACTCTTGGGTGCCCTCAAGGAGGGAAGCTAAGACTTGGATTCTTTTGGAAGAAAGTTTTTTTCAGAACACTATGCTCTTCCCCTGCGTGGCATCTTATCAGCTCTTCATAGGCATGTACTTGTGGAATATTATGTGCAATCCAGTCAAGTATGCTGACTTTCTCCCTCCAGAGAAGACCAAGCTGTACCTTTCCCCAGTAGCTTAAGGGGAAGGAGTATGGAAAATGTTGTTGAGTGACACATGATTTTTTTGATACAGCATTAAAAACCTTCTCAATGAGTAGTGGTGCCCAGAGCCTCTGACTTACAGCCGAGTATAATGGAGCAACTCGCTGATGTGCTGTGCCATGAAGAAAATCTCTTTGAAGATAAGGTTCAAGAGGCTGGGACCATGATGAAGCAAATAGTGACACCTTGGGGACTCTCTCCAAGTCCACTTCTGAACATTCATGAGGTTTCATAGCAGAGATCCTATTACTCTCATAGCTGTAGGTATCCTCCTCCCTCTCAGACCAGACAACCTTCTTGCTGCTGTCCCAAAAGCTTCAGATAGTACCCCAGCCAAAACCAGAAAGAGGGTATTGACAGGCTCCTAGAGAACATAGCTTCCACCCCAAACTTGTTCCTGCACAACATTCCAGTCAGAGGTGGGCTCATGTACTTTGCAAGACAGTGGCCCCATTATAATCTACGACTCTTGGGTCTTCAGAATAACCCGGGAGAGGTACAGATTTCATGTATTCAAACTTCCAAATTGCTCACCAAAAGTCCATTCCTTAGTCAGCATCAGGACCTCTCTGTTGCACACATTGAACTGCAAGATAGACAGGTCTTCTAGCTGGAGTGGACTAAAATCCATAGAAAGTCTGTCCAGCTTTTGGTTTCTTTTTACTCCTATTGGTTGGGGACAGCCATCAACAAATGCACTCTTAATTTGGCTAGCAGATTGCATCTCTTTTGCTTATGCCTAGGCAGGTCTGACACTTGAGGGCCAAGTCATGGCTCTTAATGTCTGAGCCATGGTTGCATCAGTGGCTAACGTGTTTCAGCTTCCATTGAAGCAATTTGCAAAGCTGCAGTCTTGGTCTGCACATTCACATCTCACTATTGCTTGGAAAGGGATTCATGCTGTGACCGCTCACTCAACCAGGCTGTACTTCGAAATCTGTTCAGGGCTTAAAATCCAATCCTTCCCTCTAGGTCAGGAGTACTCAAATCCGGTCTTGGAGGGCCACAAACCAGTCAGGTTTTTGGGATATCCCTAATGCTTGTATGCAAATGCTAGAAGTCTACAAAACAAGATGGGAGAGTTAGAATATATAGCACTAAACGAGAGGTTAGATATGATTGGAATATCAGAGACATGGTGGAAGGAGGACAACCAGTGGGACACTGTGATACCTGGGTACAAACTATATCGAAATGATAGAGCTGATCAAATTGGTGGAGGGGTTGCGCTCTATGTTAGAGAGGGCATTGAGTCAGAAAGGATTAAAGTTTTGCAAGAAACAAAATTTGCTGTAGAATCTCTATGGATTGAAATTCCATGTAAAAAGGGGAAGGCGATGGCAGTGGGGGTGTACTATCGTCCGCCTGGCCAGAATGAACAAATGGATGATGAAATGCTCAAAGAAATCAAGGAAGCTAGCAAAAGTTACAGTGCAGTAATAATAATGGGTGATTTCAATTACCCCGGCATCGACTGGGTCAGTGTCACAACAGGACATGCTAGGGAGATAAAGTTCCTAGATGAAATAAATGACTGCTTCTTGGAGCAGCTGGTTCATGAACCGACCAGAGGGGAAGCAATATTAGACCTAGTCCTTAGTGGAACACCAGATGTAGTGCAAGAGATAAGGGTGTTGGGGCCACTTGGCAATAGTGATCATAGCATGATCGCCTTTGATTTAATTAGTGGAGGAGGGATAGTAAGGAAATCCACAGTACTACCCTTTAACTTTCGAAAGGGAGACTATGATAGAATGAGGAAAACAGTTAAGAAAAAACTAAAAGGAGCAGTTGCAAAGGTTAAAGACGTACATCAAGCTTGGGTGTTGTTGAAAAATACTATCTTGGAAGCCCAGACCAGCTGTATTCCACGCTTTAAGAAAAGTGGAAGGAAGTCCAAAAAATTGCCAGCATGGTTTAAAGCTGAGGTCAGAGAGGCTGTTGTTGCCAAAAAAGCATCTTTCAAGAAATGGAAAAAAGAGCCAAATGATGAAACCTGGAAACAGCACAAGCACTGGCAAGTCAAATGCAAGGCATTGATAAGGCAGGCAAAGAGAGAATTTGAGAAGAAGCTTGCTGCGGAAGCAAAAACGCGAAATAAAGACCTTTTCAAGTACATTCGTAGCAAAAAACCCGTGAGAGAGTCAGTTGGTCCATTAGATGATAAAGGGGTTAAAGGAGCACTAAGAGGCGACAAGGCGATATCGGAGAGACTGAATGAATTCTTTGCTTCGGTCTTTACTGAGGAAGATGTAGGGATGTTACCCACGACTGAAGTGGTATTTAAAGGTGTGGAAGAATTGAAGGAAATATCGATACATCGGGAAGATGTCCTACAACTATTAGATAAACTGAAGAGTAGCAAATCACCTGGGCCGGATGGTATACATCCAAGGGTGTTGAAAGAACTGAAATTTGAGATTGCAGACCTGCTATCAGTAATCTTTGAACTATCATTAAAATCATCTCTAATACCTGAGGATTGGAGGATCGCCAATGTAACACCAATTTTTAAAAAGGGTTCGAGGGGTGATCCGGGAAACTACAGACCGGTGAGCCTGACATCAGTACCGGGAAAAATGGTAGAAACCATCATAAAGAATAAAATTACTCAGCATATAGATAGTCATGACCTAATGGGAGACAGCCAACATGGCTTTAGACAAGGAAGATCTTGTCTTACTAATCTGTTATGTTTTTTTGAAGGAGTGAATAAACAGGTGGACAAAGGTGAGTCGGTTGATATTGTGTATCTGGACTTTCAGAAAGCCTTTGACAAGGTCCCTCATGAGAGACTTTTGGCAAAACTAAAGAGTCATGGGATAGGAGGCAGTGTACTACTGTGGATCAGGAACTGGTTAAAAGATAGAAAGCAGAGGGTAGGGCTACATGGCCAATTTTCCCAATGGAGAAAGGTGAATAGTGGTGTACCCCAGGGATCTGTGCTGGGTCCGCTGCTTTTTGACATATTCATAAATGACCTGGAAAGTGGAATAACGAGTGAGGTTATCAAATTTGCTGATGACACAAAACTATTTAAAGTTGTTAAAACCCAGGAGGATTGTGGAAAATTGCAAGAGGATCTTGATAAATTGGAAGACTGGGCATCAAAATGGCAGATGAAATTTAATGTGGAGAAGTGCAAGGTTATGCACCTAGGGAAGAACAACCCAAACTATGGTTACACGATGCAAGGTTCCACATTAGGAACCACCACCCAAGAAAAAGATTTAGGCGTCCTTGTGGATACCATGTTAAAACCCTCGGCCCAGTGTGCAGCGGCGGCCAAGAGAGCAAATAGAATGCTAGGTATGATAAGGAAAGGAATGGAAAATAAAACAAAAGATATTATAATGCCTCTATATCGTTCCATGGTGAGACCGCACCTTGAATATTGTGTGCAATTCTGGTCGCCATATCTTAAAAAGGATATAGCAATTTTAGAAAAGGTTCAGAGAAGAGCCACCAAAATGGTAAAGGGGATGGAAGGCTACTCCTATGAAGAAAGGCTAAAAAGGTTGGGGCTCTTTAACCTGGAAAAGAGACGGCTGAGGGGAGATATGATAGAAGTCTATAAATTAATGAACGGAGTGGAACGGGTAAACGTAGATCGATTGTTTACCTTATCAGAATATAGAAAGACTAGGGGACATGCAATGAAGCTACAGGGTAAACTATTTAAGACTAATAAAAGAAAGTATTTTTTCACTCAACGTGTAATCAAACTCTGGAATTTGTTACCGGAGGATGTAGTAAAGGCTGTTAGTGTAGCTGGGTTTAAAAAAGGTTTGGACAAGTTCCTGGAGGAAAGGTCCATAAACCATTATTAAGAAGGGACCCAGGATATCAATGCTTGAACCAATACAAGCATTGTGGAACCTGTGTCCCTTGGGGAAACTGCTAGGTACGTATGACCTAGATTGGCCACTGTTGGAAACAGAATACTGGGCTTGATGGACCTTGGTCTGACCCAGTATGGCATATCTTATGTTCTTATGTTCTTATGAGATAAAGCCAAATACAATGGAGGCAGTGCATGCAAATATATCTCATGCATATTCATTAGGGATATCCCAAAAACCTGACTGGTTTGTGGCCCTCCAGGACTGGATTTGAGTACCCCTGCTCTAGGTCCTTTTGTTTTCCTTCTGTTCTGAGCTACTTCATTCTTATACCACCCATTTAAAGCCTCATTGCCAAAAATAAAAGATTCTGCTGTTACTTGGTGTCTGTTTGTTGCGACACTCTAGTTTGCCCCTTTTTCTTTTCAAGGCAGCTGGTAGCTAGGGAATTCCATATGTGAACACTTGTCCATGGAGAAAACAAAGTTGCTCACTTGTGGCAGGTATTCTCTGTGGCCTAGCAGTTTAAGTTCTCACAACCTTCCCACCTCCCTTTGGAGTTGTATTCTGGTGTAGTTGGTTATCAAACTGAGAAGATGAGGGGGGGGGGGGAAGACAGCAGCAGGCGGGAATATGTGCGTAGGGACAACTAAAAGCTTCTAGAAGGAGCAGAGAGAAGTCCCTGCATAGGGCTCTGTCCGTGAGGTCACTCCTTATTCAAGGACTTATCCTACTGTCCAATGGGAACACTTGCTACAGGTGATTAATTTTGTTTTTTTCCTATGTGTTATTCTCTCCTCCCAAATTTTAAGTTATGGCCAAATGTTTTTGTATACCTTTTTACAATGATTAGCACAAAGACTTTCTTTCCTCTGTGGTCTTAAAACTCTAGAACAGTATAAGAAACACTCTTACAGTTGTATAAAGTTACCCTGACATCTGAGTCAGGTAAGAATTAACTCTCATGTTGCTTTTATTTATAAAAAGGCATTTTCTTGGACTTTTCATATAGGTTACTCATTAGAAAATTAGCCCCCATGTAAGCCATTACATACAGACTCCTTTAGTTTGTAGAATGTGTAGTTGTAAAAAAAATCATGCACAGATGTAAATATACAGGGGAAAGAGCTGAATATTTCTTTTTTTTATAGTTTGAACAAAATGCTACAGCTATTTGCCCACTTAGATTACTTAGGAACTTTGCAGACCTGAAGTCAGAATGCATTTGAGGAAGATGGATTTCAAGTGTCATTGACCCAAGTAAATACAGATTTACACAGGTAAGAAGGCTGTCTGAAAATCCCTCTCCTGTGCAGCTAACATTATGTATTTTGCTCACCAGTGTGCATACTTTTCCCACTGAGAAAGGGGGCGTTCCTTGGAGGGTGCTTGAGTCAGGGTAGAAAAAACTCACATGTACATTTTCAAACCTACACACATTTCTATAGAAAACACACCCACAGAAATAGCGGATGCAAATATCTGTGGGTACGTTTTTTGCACAGAGCAATTTTTAAAGGAAAAGCGCATACATAATTTCTCTGAGAATTGATGTGAAGTCCATGGGTCAGAAGTACCCATGGCCTATGCAATGTGGGTAGTTTAAAAACTGTCCTCATACAGAAATCTTTCAAAGGGATCAGCCAGTAAACTAAGGAGTTAACTCACTGATTCCCCGGAGTGAAAACCTCCATGCACAGAGCCACTAAATTTAACCCCCCCAGTTTAATTAGATGGTTAGACTTTGCGTCTTTAAATGGAGACATACCCAAGAACCTTGTCAAGTGAAAAAGCTATGTACATCTGTTGACTATTTCAATAGACAGATGTAATTTCCCTTGCCCAACCTCATCTGCAGAAAGAGCGGGAACAAAGCATGTGGGTGCCTCTTTGTCTTTGTACATCCTAATGAATTTTGAAAATTCCCTTAATACTTGTAGACTTTGTTTTTAGGTTGCTTAGCAAAGGTTTTCCTTAAATAAGTAAAATTTCATAGTAGGGTTCATGCTTTACAATACCACAGCAAGCAATGCCACACAAAACACTGTGTAGCAAGTATGCAATGGTGGTCAGGATGTTTGGCAACCAAACAATCCCATACAGCAGCACAGAGAAAGCAATTTCAAACAATTAAGTAATTGTGTTAAGAGTCCTTTCTGGGTTAGCTTTCTGAGCTTGGAACTCATCATAGGACGCTGGCACACTCAAAATGCTTTATTTACAAATTTAAGCACATAATTGAAATGGGAAGTGTTTCCCTAGCCAATTTTTTGGAAGTCGCTTAACATACCGCTACTTATATTGCTGCTTGCACAACACAATCCTAAGTGCTTTCCTCAACCCATATCATTTGCTAAACCCTTTCTGCTGCAAACTACAGCCTATTTTATTTATTTATTTTTATTTATTTGTTATCGTTTTTAAAACGCCCCTTCCATAGATCAGGGGCGGTTTACAGATAACCAACATGTTACATATAACAGATGTGCAAACTTTTACATGTTAATTTTAACATGCAAACAGTTGAACAGATTAACAACAATTGTGTACATATTAACTATATACAAGAGTTATGTGCGTAGGTGAGGGTAAGGTTCATCATTGCATGGGTTTGAGAGGCTGAATAGATTCATTGGGTTAGGTTATGTGTCATGTGTTTAGGTCACTTGAGAGCTCGAGTCCTTATTGTCCTTTCCGTAGTGTGCAATGAAAGGTGCATTTTAAGTTCTTTTCTATTTGTAGATCCTTGATTGAGCGGATAGATATTAATAGCGAGTTCCAGAGGCTAGGGGCAGTGAATGTGAAGGCTCTGGAGTTCATGGTCTGTTTTGTTTTCCAACTTGTGTAGGGGATCACAAGAGAATGGAGCGTGTTTTCTCTTTGGGTTCTTGTAACTGATTGGGTGTGGACAAGTGTTGAGAGGAAGGATGGGCCAATATTGTTAATCAGCTTAAAGGTTGTTATGAGTAACTTGTATTTTATCCAACTCGGTATTGGGAGCCAGTGTAGGTCGTAAAGAATGGGTATAATATGGTCCATTAGTCGAGCCTTGCAAATGATTCTGGCTGTAATGTTCTGAGCTCTCTGGAGTATGTAAGTTTTTTGCCGGTAGACCCTGTAACAGGCTGTTACAGTAGTCAAAGTGGGGGTGATAACGGTATGGACTACTGATCTGAAGTCATGTGTTTCGAGGAATGGTCTTGTGTGTTGAATTGTCACATATGGGTTTAACAACAAACTCTCTGTGTCTTCAAGTAGCACGCGTCCAGCTTCTACAATAAAACTCCTCATTATCTCCTACAGCATATTTCTAAGATAGGCTAAAGAGAATAATCTAAGGGAAATGTTTTGCCTATGTGCCTTTTCCAGCTCTTAGTGAAGAAGTGGAAATTATGGAAATGTATTTATTTTGTTTAGCAACATTTCTATACCACTGTATCTATAAGTCACAGCGGTGTACAGGGAACAAGAACATTAAAACTTTACATGGAAAAGGGTGTTTTCGGCTGCTATGCCTGTTTGGAATTCCTTACCCTTTGGCCTTGCGGTTAGAACAGGATTATGTGATGTTCAGGAGGAATTTAAAACGTGGTTATTTCCTGTTTAATCTAGGCAGAGTCAGGGGGTTTAAGGGTTCAGAGAGTTAGATCTATGTTGGAAATTTTGTCACTGCACAACAGTGCCTCCTGGGTTGGGGTGGAATGTTTTGCTGCTCTCTGTTAATTATTTTGTTTTTGTATGTATTGTATTTATGATGTTTGTATTTGTTTTTATGTCAACTGCTTTAGAGCCCTTATTGCAGATAAGGCAGTAAATAAGTTTTTAAATTTAAAAAAAAAGTCACAATTTTATTCTAATTAGGTGGTTACTATCCCTGATCAACAATATGCCCAGCTTACACATAACTCCCTGGCAACACCCAAAACCAGGGTACATTAGGCTTCTAGTCAGAACACCTTACATAACAGATATATTATTTCATCATTACTGCAAAACATTGATAGTTTCTACATTTCTTACAAACAACATTTCAGTTCCTACCTTATTTAAGTTTCTGACCACTAAATCTCACACATTCCTCACTAATGAGTTCCTGAGCCCCCCTCTGCTCTCCTTCTCCTTACAAACAGCTTGGCTTTTTTTGTTAGTTCACCAACAACTTTCTTAACAGGCCCAATTACCTTCACCTTTAACATTGAACTCTAGTTATTTTCACACTGTGTCCCCTGTAGAATATCTGTGTTTATATGCGTTCTGGGTAAACTTACTCTCTATTTGCTTTACCTTTTAATTTAGAGTTCTTTTCTCCCTTTTATGATTCTTATTTGTAAACCGCTCTGAGGGTTGAAGGGGGGTATAGAGGGCCTGATATTCATTTGGGCATGCCCGTTGACCCTTAAACCTGGATATTCAATGCTGCGGTGACGGAATTGAATATGCAGATTCTGTGCCGAGCCGACAATATCACAGCGCCTAAACAGATAGTGGCAATACTGGACCGCTACCCAGTTAGCCATCCATGGCTAGAACTAGGTGAGACAAAAGCTTATCTAGTTTTAGCCATGGATGACTAACTGGGTAGCGGTCCAGTATTGCCATTACCGGGACTCCCTGCCTCTGCTCCGCCCCCAACAAGCCCCGATGCTAACCGGATAGCATCGGGGGTGCGTAGGGGACATAGATGGGAATATTCAACAGCACTAACCATGTAGGTGTCATTGACTATTCCCATATAAGGCATTTACACGGTTTACAGGGCTGAAAACTGTGTAAATGTCTTTTGAATATCTGGCCCAGAAAGTCCTAATTAAACCATAGACCACCATGCTCTGAGTCTTTGCTGCACTGCTAGGATAGTTCCCAGACTGCTTTGCTCTGTGAGCTCACTTTCCTTCAGGGCTGTAATAGAGAGGTTACTACTCCTATTAATCATTTATATAGCTCTACAAGGCAAACAACACTGTACATACATATACACTCGAATAGTGCGTCCCCAACAATGTAAAACACCAAACAGTATCCTTTCCCTTTCAACTTCTTATGTAGATAGTTTACCTTGTTCTCCAAGTTCCATTTCCTGTTCAATGTAATGACCAGACATATGTATATTGTCGGATGTTGTTGTTCTATGTAAACCGCGCTGATCGCAAATAGTGCGGTATATAAGAAATGTTAATAAATAAATAAATAAATAAAAGACGGTCCCTGCTCATCAGAGCTTACAACCAAGCTTTTTAGTTGTATGGTCCCCTTATTAAAATCAAAAAAGGTTCAGAGATCATCAATTCATCCTCATCACTCTTCCCAGCCCCCTCCCCTCAGCGCCAAGCCTGTTACCACTATCCCTCTTTATCTCCTTTCCCCAGCCCATCTCCATCAGTTCTCTCTCTCTCTCTCTTCCTAGCCTGCCCACCCCAGCCTCTGTCTTTTCTACTAACCCAGTCATCATCAGCTTCTCACTATCTCCAGGAACAAGCAGGAATGTAGTCTTCACATATGGGTATCGTCGGTACCGACTGAGCCTGCGTGGGAACGCTCCCCAGCATCCAAAAGGAACGCTTTTGGGAGCATCCCTCAGCACATGCGCGCTGCCTTCCCAGCTGTCCCTCTTCAGTTCTTTGTTTTCCGCGGAGCCGACAGGACCCATACCCTGTGTCCACAGAAAATTCCGTCTTTAAAATTGTTTTCTTGTGGTCGTGTTTGCCTCTGCACGACGCCTACCGGTACCGACGGTTCTTTTCTTTTTTCAAAAAATTTTATAATTTGAACTGTTTCTCTTCAGAAACTTTTCTTTTTCAGTGCTAGGTGCCATTTTGGGCATTAGGCCTCATTTTCCTGAAACATGGAAAAACTAACTAGTGGTTTTAAAAAAACGTACTAAGTGTGGCGATACCATTTCCGTCACTGACACCCATGATTGGTGTCTTAAATATTTAGGGCCTGAACATTCTCCATCGGAATGTCTCTCCTGTATGGGGATGACTAAGAGAGGAAGACAGAACCGGGCTGCAGAGCTTGGTACTCTTTTCTTCGGATGCCAGATCCATTGCATCAACATCTTCAAGAGCCTCCTCTTCCTCCCATGGATCTCAGGTAACTAAACAAAACCGGTCCTCAAAGGGTAGCTCTCCTGCTAAGCATCGAGAGGCCGTTGGCATTGCCCTTGAGGGAACCACACCGGCAAAACAGCCCCGGTGGGAGGCTTTGGCTTCCAAAGCATCAATGGGGCTCCAGGATGTTCTCAAGGCCTCGACCTCGCAAGAACTACTGATGCCATGCTCAGGGATCCCAGTCGTTTTCACCAGTACCGACACCCAGGCATCGGCAGCATCGATAGACCAGTGGTTCCTCGCTATCGAACGCAGCATTGAAGCTCTTCTCACAGCTGCGGTACCGTTGACACTTATGGTTTAACGGGCATTGATACCGACATCAATACCAGTACCAGCCCCGGTGGGAGTACTTCCCATGCCATCTTTGGCTGGAATCGACAGATCGATACCGGGACCATGCTTTTCATGAGCATCGTGGTCAGGAATACTTCGAATCCTCCGATTCTGAAGATTCTGACAATTCTGCTGGTACCAGAAGGTTTCTCCCGGAAGATCCCTCTTCTCCCCAACGCAGAATGTCACCTCCAGAGGACATGTCTTTTCAGGATTTTATTCGTGATGTGGCCAAAGGCCTTTCAATCACGGTAGCTCCTGAACAGGAACCCAGAGCAAAGGAACTGGAAATTCTCCAATATCCTAAAGCTCCAAAGGAGGCAGCCACTCTGCCCATTCATGAAATTCTGCATAACTTGATGCTCAGAATGTGGGAGACACCTCTGACTACATCTTCTCATTCTAGGAGGCTTGATACTATGTATCGAGTTCCGCCATGTCCTGGATTTCAAAGACTCAGCTGCCACACCATTCAATGGTGGTGGAGTCAGCCATGCGTAGGATGAAAAGTGCAGACGCATGCATCCAATCCCCCAGGTCGTGAATGCAGGACTGGACACTTTTGGGCGCCGAACGTTTCAGGCTTCCATGCTTTCAGCTAGGATCAGTTCATATATACTATATATGGGCATGTTCCTCAAAGAAGTTACAGGAGACTTGGAGCTTATGAGCCCACTTCTCCCAGATGAAAAGAGACAAGACTTTCTTGCTCTAGTTAAGCATGCTCAAGAGGTCTCCAAGTTTGTTAATCGTGCAGCCTTTGACTGCCTTGAATGCATCAGCAGAACCTTTCCTATTGCCATTGGGGCACGGCGGTTTGCCTGGCTTCAGTCATCAGACTTGGGTACAGGACAAGTTAGGCAGCATTCCTTTCATGGGAGAGAATTTCTTTGGCAAGAACTGGCATGAAAAGGCGAACGAGTTAGATGCTGACAGTACCACTCTAGATAGATTGTCAAAATCTACAGCCACTCCAGCCAAAAAGAAGCCTTATAAAAACCCCTCTTTCAGCAAAAAGAGGAAATTTTATCCTTCCTATACCCAGCAGAGTCAAACTCAGAGTCAGGTTGCCCAAAAGGGACAAACTAGACAGCAAAAGAAACCAAAAGGCCCGAGAGCCCAACCAGCTCCGCAGGTTCAGCCTCCTCAAGGGCTTTGACTCCTTCCTAGAGAGCTTAGCCTTCCTGCCTCTGAGGGGTCCCTAACCCCCCAATATCCCAGGCAGGTTATGCCACTTTGCCAACAGATGGCATCAGATAACAGCAGAAGATTGGACTCTGTCCATTGTAGGAGAGGGGTACAAGCTCCATATTCACAGCATGCCCCCTCCTACAATTCTAAGACAAGGCAATTCAATTCTCAAAACTCCGCAGACAACTAGATCATGAGATCTCAACACTTCTTGCCCAAGGGGCAATAGAAAAGGTACCCATTCTTCAACAGGGTGCAGGGTTCTACTCCCCCTATTTTCTTATTCCAAAGAAAACAGGAGGACACAGACCCATTCTAGACCTCAGAGAATTGAACAAATACCTGTTCCGAGAGAAGTTCAAAATGATTTCTCTTGGAACTCTTCTGCCATACCTTCAAAGCCAGGATTGGCTTTGCTTTCTAGACTTAAAGGCTGTATACACTCACATTCTGATCCATCCAAATCACAGGAAATTCTTACGATTCCTTTTCAAGGGAAAACATTTCCAGTACAGGGTTCTTCCCTTTGGTCTGGCTTCAGCTCCAAGGGTATTCACAAAATGCATGGCAGTAGTAGCTGCATTTTTACGAACCCTGGGGATATTCGTCTTCCCTTACTTAGACGACTGGCTCATTCGAGCCCCTACAGTTGCAGAAGCCAGCACTGCACTGTCTCGCACAATGCGTATCCTCCAATACTTGGGGTTGGTAATAAACTTCCCAAAATCCCAACTTGTTCCTTCCCAATGCCTGGAATTCATAGGAGCCTGTCTAGATACCAGACAGGCAAAGGCTTTCCTTCCACAGGCCCGGTGTCTTCGCATAATGCAACTAGCTTCTCAAGCAGCAGGAAAAATCCTCCCTAACTGCTCGAGAGCTACTACAGTTGCTGGGACATATGGCATCCACAGTTCATGTAGTCCCATATGATCGCCTCCACATGCGAGCAGCTCAGTGGACCCTATCCACACAGTGGACACAGGCCACAGGACATTTATCAGACAAAATAGTAAACTCTCAACAACTAATTTTGTTCCTCCAATGGTGGCAATCACTAGAAAATCTGACAGTGGGGTCTCCTTTCCATCAACCCCTTTTTCAGGCCACCCTAACAACAGAGGCATCACAGGTGGGTTGGGGAGCACACCTGAATTATCTCTCTACCCAGGGCACCTGGACTCCACAGGAAGCTGGTCTACACAAAAACCTCCTGGAATTAAGAGCAATCTATTTAGCTCTTCGAGTATTCCATGCCCAGCTCAGCTACAAGACAGTCCTAGTTCAGACGGACAATCAAGTAGCCATGTTCTATGTGAACAAGCAGGGCGGGACAGGCTCTCTGTCGTTATGCAATGAAGCTTTACGACTGTGGGCCCTCACCAGAGAGTATCAAATTCACCTTCTAGTGGTATATCTTCCAGGTATTCAAAACCTTTGGGCAGACAAACTCAGTCGAGTACTGCTGCCTCACGAGTGGTCTCTCCACCTAGACCAGGTGACAAAGATATTTCATCTCTGGGGCACTCCAGACATAGATCTCTTTGCAAGTCCATTGAATGCCAAACTTCCCCGGTTCTGTTCCAGGATTCCGGCTCACAATTGTCAGGCAAGGGATGCCTTCCTCCTTCACTGGGGTCAGGACTTCCTTTATGCCTTCCCACCCCTTCCCCTCATCCCCAAAACACTCTTCAAGCTTCAGAGAGACAGGGGTCGCATGATTCTCATAGCGCCACGATGGCCACGCCAAGCGTGGTATCCCCTGCTTCTACATCTCTCTCAAGCTGCACCTCTGGAGTTAGGGCATGCTCCAGATCTCCTTTCCCAAGAGGACGGGACGCTATGGCACCCGAGTCCCCAGTCCCTGCATCTCACGGCCTGGTTGCTGAAGGCTTAGACCTCCAGGATTTCAACCTGTCACAACAGGTAAAGGATATCCTTCAGGCTTCTAGAAAACTTTCCACAAGAAGATCTTATGCCTTCAAATGGAAACGTTTTACTATATGGTGCTCCAAGAAGGGATTAAACCCCCTTGTCATACCTTTTGAATCGATACTAGAGTATCTCCTTCACTTATCGAATTCTGGTCTAAAGACCAATTCGGTAAGAGTCCATCTTAGTGCAATTGCAGCTTCTTATAAGCCTCTGAATGGACAACCGATTTCCTCTCATCTACTCAGAAGACCTCTCATAAATCTGGATATGTTAACCATACCTCCCATTAAGCCACCACCGGTGGCATGGGATCTAAATCTAGTTCTCGGGCAGCTCATGAAGCCGCCTTTAGCCACTACAACCCTTAGGTTTTTGACCTGGAAGGTCATCTTCCTTATTGCAATCACCTCTGCACGTCGCATTAGTGAACTGCAAGCTTTAGTGGCTGATCCTCCTTATACTAGGTTTCATCATGATAAGGTTGTTCTTAGAACTCATCCACACTTTATGCCAAAGGTGGTTTCGCCTTTTCATTTGAATCAATGCAGAAAGAAACCTTCATACTCTGGATTGTAAAAGAGCCTTAGCCTTTTACCTACAGAGAACACAGCAACATAGAAAGTCCTCGCAACTTTTTATAGCTTTTGACTCTAGTCATTTGGGACTTCCAGTCTCCAAAAGAACTTTATTTAAATGGATTGCCCAATGCATATCCTTTGCTTATGAGAGTAAGGGTCTTCCTCTTCAGGGCCATGTCACAGCTCATAATGTGAGAGCCATGGCAGCTTCCATGGCTAATCTCCACTCCGTGTTTATCGATGACATTTGTCGAGCAGCCACCTGGGCTTCGGTGCACACCTTTACAGCCCACTACTGCCTGGATAAAGCCTCTCTTTGGGATGCCTTCTTTGGCCAAGGTGTTCTTCAAAATCTCTTTCAGACCTAATTCAACTCTTGCCCACCAACCCTGGTGGAATGCCAGAGATCCATGGGAGGAAGGATGCCTACCTTTCTAGGGGGGGGGAGAGGCATCTTCAGCTAGGGAGTCCCCATATGTGAAGACTACATTCCTGCTTGTTCCTGGAGATAGCGTAGTTACTCACCTGTAACAGGTGATCTACGGGAACAGCAGGAATTTAGTCTTCACAACCCACCCACCTTCCCTAGGAGTTGTCTCTTTATCTCTTTGTCTCTTTCCTCTCTCCCTCTATCCTTTCACTCAGCTACAAACTTAACTGAAGAGGGACAGTTGGAAAGGCAGCGTGCATGTGCTGAGGGATGCTCCCAAAAGCGTTCCTATTGGACACTGGGGAGCGTTCCTGCACAGGCTCCGTCGGTACCGACGATACCCATATATGAAGACTAAATTCCTGCTGTTCCCGGAGATCACCTGTTACAGGTGAGTAACTACGCCCCCTCCTCCCCCCGGTTCCTAGAAGTCTTCTTCTCTCCCTCCAGCCAAGCTGCAGCTTCTCTTCAACTATTGGTGCTGCACTGTTCTTTCTAAGTCCTGTAGGCTGGGGCTGATCCTGATTCTCCTACTTCTGGCCTCTACGGCTACTTTTGATCCCATCACCACTGGTTCTGTTTCTGGTTTGCTCACCCGCCTCCAATCTCACACTCATAGCTGCTATTGCTTATGGCTTGTGCAACCATCTCCAATCCCACTGCCATCATTTCTGCTTCTTCTGGACCACTGCTACCACCATCCCCTCAGCCACTGCTAATCTACCTTTAGATCAATCTCTGGATTCTGCTCACATGGAAAATACTTGTTTTCTCTTCTGTGTCCTGCAGATGTCCTGGAATGGTCTCATGGACCCCAAGGGGTTGCAGACTACAGGTTAGGAACTAGTGTTCTAAAACGTGCTCTGGCACTCTCTCTAGTGTTCGAGCCATGTAAACACAGTGGTGGGCACTGTTCCCTCTAAGCTGTGCGCGTGTGCGCGCGCACACACCTCGCCGAGCGAGCGCACATACTTTACAACAGAGCGCACAAAAATTACAGCTCTGATTCTGATAGAAACCAACACAGAGGTCTTAAAATTTAAAAGTTATGATTGTAATTACTAGAAATTTACCACTTCATTTAGTAATCATCTATTTTCATTTAATTTGATTAAAATCAATGTGGTGTACATACTGTATTCTGACGTGTAGTCAAATTTTAAAGTATATAACTCCGAGTGTCGTTATGTGGCGCACAAAAATGTAACCTTCCTTCAAAAGCTGCACACAGCTGATATTTTATGCACACACAGCCTACAGAAAATTAGAGGGAACATTGGTGGTGGGCTATCCACACTACATAATACTACATCATAAGGCCCAAAGGAAGCAGGCAATTCTACATGAAGCCTTCAATTTGATATGACAATGCAGTTATGATGTATTATAAATATTCCTTGACTCATACTTACCAGGGTCTTAATGCCAATAATGAATGGTAAGAAAACTACTGGGGAGGATAGTTCTGCAAAGTGACTTACACAGGTAAACGTTAATTTCCATTGGCAAGCAGGATTATGCCAAGCACACAAGTAGGTAACATTACATATTGCTAGGATAGAATAACTGTTCCAGCTGTTCCTCAGCTCCTCAGTTTTGATTTTTGTGCTCCGATGGTAAAACAAATCTCTCCCGGCTCTTGTCAAGAGGTTTAATCTCTGTGCATTTTTCTGACATGTTTTTTTGTTTTATCTAAAAAAAGTACTTATGGTATTAATCTTTATTTTCTTTTTCTTTGGTTCCTGCAGCATGTCCCAACCAAATTCAAAGTTTTGCCCCCTATCTACCCTCTGGGAGAAAGTTCCATAACCCACACCAAGCGTTTAATCTACCTTCACCCCACCTACAATCAAGCTAACAGTAAACATTTGGGACATATGTTGCTTTAACCACCATCTGAATCTACTGGTGAAACTGCTGCACAGCAAGACAAACTTCTCTCAGGATATAACAATCTTTCTACTTCAGATTCAGAGCTTTAAGGAGGCCATTTTCTACCATACTGCTCCCCACACACTGAGATCTCACAGAAGGGGTGGGGAGGGCTTTTTAGAGACAGACTTCATTACTCTACAATCCCACCCTAGAATCAGGCGGTGACTCTATGTGGCTTTCATCTGGGCCAACTACTCCACCACCATGGAATGAGTCCCTTTATGAAGACATCTCATAGCTGAGATTCATTCAATGAATGGTGAGGGAGGTGCCATGCCTGTTTCAGCTAGAAGTAGAATGATGTGCAGATGTAGTTGGATACTAAAGTACTACAGAGGCTACAGCTGTTGTACCAAATCATGGCTTTCTACAGGAGCAACAACTTCTTATGCGGCAAACCCAACTTACTAGTCAACAGGGGTGGCATGCAGACTGGCGACTAGAGGGGTCAGATGTCTGGAGTGGACGTCCAAACCCCTGTAGATGCCTGGACCCAATTCCTGGTCCAGAGCTCCCTGCATGTTCAGGGCTGCTGTGCGGTGAGCTCTGGATGGGGAAGGGAGGGGGCGGGCAGGACCTTGACCCAGACATACAGGGCCATTTCTGGCCACAGCCCTGTACGCCTGGGCTGGATGACATGGATGGGTGACTTATTCCACCTTGGGGGTGGAATAAGTCAACCCAAGTTTGGCAATCTGTGGATCCCCTAAAGGTATGGCAGGCACAGGAGATTCCCCACAGCCTGACCCCAACAGGCCCATTTGACTGGGAGAACTGGCCTTGGGCCTGATGGCGTCAGGACCTGAGCCGGAGGCTGTGGAGCCTTATGAGCTCAGTCTCAGGATGGCGGCCCTGGAGCGCATGTCTGCCTTCATGGAGCAGCAGCGGGCACTGATGGCAGGTTTCACTGGTCCATCCGCCCCAATCACTGGGACCTCGACGTCCAAGTTGACCCCGGAGGCCGAGCTGATCCTCGAGACTCTTCAGACTCGAGTCGATCCTCAGCTGAGGTCTCCCTCGACCTCCCGTTCGGAACCGAGATCGTCGACTCCAGTGCCCTTGGCGTCGGAGCGGTTGGGACCGAAGCCCTCACGGCTGGAACTGCTCGATTCCTCCTTGGAGGAGTCAGCATGGGAGACGGAAGATGAGGAGTCCCCGGACACCCATCGGACCCGGTATGTTCCATCGGACTCACTGGGTTCCGAGCCTCGGAGAAGATTCCCTCAGGAGGAAACCCAGTTCTGGGACTTCATCAGGGACATGACCAAGGCTTTGGCATTCCCAGCGGACGCCGAGGAAGAGCCTCGAGCAGAGGAGCTCGAAGCCCTCCAGCATGACTTTCCCCCCTCGGGAAGCCCTTACTGTTCCGGTTCCTCCAATGCTGGAATGGCTGATGCTCCGCATGTGGGCGTCGCCAGCCTCGATGCCAGTTCTCAGGAAGCGGGTTGATTCCATCTATCGAGTCTGCAAGAGCCCTGGGTTCCAAAAGGCACAGCTGCTGCACAACTCCATGGTTGTGGAATCAGCCATTCACAGGCTCAAGAGCCAAAAAACCCACTCCTCGGTGCCTCCTGGCCAGGAGGCCCAGAACCTGGACGCTCTCGGCAGAAAGTGCTTCCAGGGCTCGATGCTGTCATGCTGGGTCCAGACTTACCAGCTGTACATGGGCCATGTACTTGAGGGCCCTGGCAAAGGAGATTGCCGGGTTCTCAGCTGGCCTCTCCGAGGCACCTTTGTAGCACTTCAAGGCCTTGTCCACAGGGATTCAGGAGTGCTCGGTTTGTCTCGAGCAGCCTATGACGGCTTCGAGGCTTCGGCCTGAGTAGCCGCGGCCGGCATCGGTGCACACTGCCAGGCCTGGCTAATGTCATCGGATCTGGAGTTATGGGTTCAGGACAAGTTGGTCGATTGTCCCTTGCTGAGGTGACAACCTCTTTGGCAAACCCATGACTGAGAAGGCTGCGGAGATCGAATCCGAGTACTTGACCCAGAGAAGGCTCTTCAAGAAGACTTCTGCCCCTTCTGAGAAGAAAGGCTCGGGTAAAAAGTCCTTTTTCCCGAGGAAGGGTGCTGCTTACCGCAACTACCCCACTTACCAGGCCACCCCAGCTCCCCAACAGGAGCAACAGGCCAAGGGACAGGGGCATGGCCTGCGTAAGCAGAAGACCCTGAAGCCCTAGGCCCCGGCTCTGACCCAGCCAGGAGGGGGTTTTTGACTCCCAAAGCATAGTCTTTCTCCCACCAGTGGTGCGGCCTTGCACAGGAGGAAGGCTGACCCTGTACACCCACAGGTGGCCAGCTATCACCACAGATACCTGGGTCCCGCAAATAATCCAAAGGGGCTATTTGGGGGAGGGAGGAGTGGCCTAGTGGTTGGGGCAAGTTACCTCGTGCCGGAAGGTCGGGGGTTCAAATCCTACTAGAGGACAGCAACCTTGGGCCGGAAGGACTGGGGTTTCTAGTCCCACAGGTGCTCCTTGTGGTCTTGGGCATGCCACATAACCCTCTATTGCCCATGTTCCCTGTAAAATAGTTATCTCCAATGCCCTGTTCAATGTAATTTCAGTTTGTTCAATGTAAACCGCCTTGATATCATGAAAGGCGGTATATAAGAAATGTTAAATAAATAAATAAAATTTGCTTCACTTCAACCAGGTACCTCCCTCCTTTCCAGGAGAGCCTCTCAGATCCCCTCTTCAGAGGGACCTCCTCTTGCAGGAGTTAGCAGGTCTTCTAGAGGATCAGGCGGTGGAACTGGTGCCCCACCACCTGCAGGGAAAGGGCTTCTACGCCAGGTATTTTCTGATACCAAAGAGAACTGGAGGCCTAAGGCTTTTCCTCGACCTGCGAAACTTAAACAAGTTCCTGGTGAGGGAAAAGTTTAAGATGCTTTCCCTTGGAATATTGCTGCCTTACCTCCACCAGGAAGATTGGCGATGCTCCTTAGACCTGAAGAATGCCTATACGCACATCCTCATACATCCAGACCACAGACAATATCTGAGATTTGTAGTGGGAGGAAACCATTTTCAGTACAGAGTACTCCCCTTTGGCCTAGCCTCTGCTCCCAGAGTGTTTACCAAATGCCTGGCTGTGGTGGCGGCCTTCCTCAGAAACCAAGGGATTTTTGTCTTCCCTTACCTAGACGACTGGCTCATCAGGGGCCAGTCGCCTCAGGAGGCCCAACAGGCCACTTCTCGCACTATCAACCTGCTGCAACATCTAGGCTTTGTCATAAACTACGCAAAGTCTATTTTGCTCCCCACTCAAAACTTAGAGTTCATAGGAGCAAGACTAGACACCCTTCAGGCGAGAGCTTACCTGCCGGAAGACAGGGCACAGAGGCTGCTGGCGCTGGTACACCAGGTCAGATGCCAGTCTCAGATCTCAGCGAAACACTTCCTACGCCTCCTGGGCCACATGGCCTCCACGGTACTTGTGACCCCAAATGCCCATCTCCATATGAGAACAGCTCAGTGGTGCCTCAGAGATCAATGGACACAAGCCACCGGCAGCCTCTGAGACAGAATAAGTGTCCAAATGACTGGTGAAGTCGTTGCAGTGGTGGTTTTGTGGTAGGCGAAGGCCTATGATCCATGGTGTCTGAAATGAGCAGAGAGGCCTAAACAGCTTGACCTGTAAATGAAGCCTGTGGAGAGGCCCAAAGGAATTACACATTCCCCTGAATGCTGCTACCATAGAATCGAAACTTAACTGAGCACAATTAAGTATAGCTAAGCAGAATCGAAACTTAGAGAATATAGAAAAACAACTTTAATTGGTATTGATAAGAGAGTGAAGCTTCTATGGAATTAATTAACTCTGCTGAAAGAAAAGTTACAGTGCCCTGCTTTCCCACATGTTCTAGTCAGCTAAGTGACCTTGGAGGAGAAAAGTATCAAAGCTGGAAGAACTGACCATTGTAATTGGGACTGTAAGGGGGGTAAGCAGGTGCTGAGCCCAGTCAAAGGTCTTCATTGGATGACTACGTAACGGTACCGGGACCAATAGATGGGGTGAAAGGGGTTACCGGGACCAATGAGAAGTTTGCCTATACCTAGAATGGATAAGAAAAGTATAAAAGTTGTTGTTTTACTAACAGCCATTGCTCAGCCATTTTGAACGTGATTCTGCTTGAGTCTTGTGCACAAATAAATGATTTGGACCTTCTGAACAGACTCCTGGTATTATTGGTTTGTCTGCGCTCTGCTGCTACAGTTTCAGCCACCCAACCTGCTCGAGGGAGTGCCTTTTCAGATTTCCTCGCACACAAGTGCTAATGACAGACGCCTCCTTGTTGGGCTGGGGAGCCCATTGCCAGGGATCATGCACTCAGGGGCTGTGGTCTCCTCAGAAGACTACACACCAAATCAACCTCTTAGAGCAGTGGGCGATTCACCTCGCTATTCAAACCTTCCATCATGTTCTTGCACATCAGTCTGTCTTGGTGCAGATAGACAACCAGGTAGCAATGTTCTACGTGAACAAGCAGGGAGGCACAGGGTCTCGCATCCTATGTCAGGAGACACTGGACCTCTACTCCTTTGCAATCAGGCAGGGTATGTCTCTCAAAGCAGTTTACCTGCCTGGTCAGGAGAACTTCCTAGCAGACAAGCCAAGCAGGATTCTCCAACCTCACGAATGGCAACTGAATCTGGAAGTGGCCCAGCAGGTTTTTCACCACTGGGGGCATCAGTCCATAGATCTCTTTGCCAGTCCGCAGAATCACCAGTTGCCCAAGTTTTGCTCCACAGCCACATCCTTGGAGGGTGGCTGCAAATGCTTTTCTGATATCCTGGTCAGAGGGCCTCCTGTATGCGTTTCCTCCCACACCTCTGGTGGCCTGAACTCTGTTCAAAATCCTTCGGGACAAGGCCTCGATCATTCTGGTAGCCCCCAGATGGCCGAGGCAGCCATGGTTTCCTCTTCTTCTTCTTCAGCTGGCAGTGGAAGTCCCACTCCCGCTGGGGATACAGCCCGACCTCCTGTCTCAGGAGCAGAGCTCTCTCTTGCACCCCAAACTCAGGTTCCTCAACCTGATGGCATGGCTGCTGAAAGGGTAGTGCTAGCTCCTCTCCTCCTACCTAGGAATGTAGCAGAAGTGTTACTGGCCTCAAGGAGGCAGGCAGTCCACTAGGAAATCCTATGCCTTCAAGTGGCGTAGGTTTGAGATGTGGTGTACCCAGCGCAATGAAAACCCTTTTTCTTGCCTTGTTCCAGTGGTGTTGCAATACTTGCTTCAACTCTCAGAGTTAGGCCTCAAGTCTAATTCTGTCAGGGTCCAACTGAGTGCTTTATCAGCACACCACTCTCCAGTGGAGGGACAACCTCTTTCGGCTCACCCCTTGGTGTCCAGATTACTCAGAGGTCTACTTCTAAAAAGCATGGGACAAACACAGAGGCTCTCTAAGGGTAAAAAGGGTTGTAGTTGTTGATATGGAAGGACAGACTAGATGGGCCATGTGGTCTTTTTCTGTCATCATATTTCTATGTTACTAAAACCCCTGGTTCGTCCTCCAGCAACTGAGTGGGAGTTGAATGTGGTCTTGGATCAGCTTACTCGCCCACCTTTTGAGCTGATGTCCAAGTGCCATCTGCGCTTCCTCTCCTGGAAGGTGCTCTTCCTGGTGGCACTCACATCTGCCAGACGTGTGAGTGAACTACAAGCTCTCGTTTCTGATAGACCGTACACATGGTTTTATAGGAACAGGGTGGTCCTTTGCACCCACTCCAAGTCCCTTCTGAAAGTGGTCTCTTCGTTCCGTCTCAATCAAGAGGTGGTTCTTCCAACCTTCTTTCCCAGGCCGCATGCCAGCCTGGCAGAGGCGGTCCTGCATACCCTGGACTGTAAAAGGGCGTTGGTCTTCTACCTGGAGCGTACGCAGGGACATCAAAGGGCTACTCAGCTCTTCATCTCTTATGACCCCAATAAGCTGGGTCTACCTGTCTCCAAGTGCACATTGTCCACCTGGGTGGCAGACTGCATCGCCTGGGCATACAGGGCGGCCGACCTCCTGTTGCAGGGTCGAGTCACGGCCCACCATGTCAGGGCTAAGGCCGCATCAGTGGCTGACTTCTGCTCTGTTCCGCTGGCAGACATTTGCCGGGCTGCCACCTGGTCTTCGGGCCAGACTTTTGCAGCCCATTACTGCTTGGACAGGGAGTCCTGACGGGACAGTGTTTTCAGCCAGGTGGTACTCCGTAACCTATTTGAGGTTTAGGCAACTCCTACCCTCCGACTCTTTGGTGCCAGGCTTACCGGGGAGTGTTGCGTTCTCGACGGAATTCCTATTACAGCTGCTACGGCTCTTCTAGAGGGAGCCATTTTTCAGCTATGGGTTCTTGGTAGCCTATAGCTAGGGAGTCCCATATGTGAGGACTGACTTCCTGCTTGTTCCTGGAGAAAGCGTAGTTAATCACCTGTAGCAAGTGTTCTCCAGGTGTTCTCAAGGAACAGCAGGAATCAGTCCTCACGACCCTCCCTCCTCCCCTTGGAGTTGCAGTCCTATTCTTATGTTTTGTTCTTTTTGCCATCTTTTTAGCTGTCATTTGACTGAGTAAGATGGCACCCTTGGGCTGGAAGGGGACCGCGCATGCGTGATGCAATCCCAAAGGCTTTCTTTGAAAGCTGGGGATTTGCTCCGCACAAGGGCTCCGTCGGCACCAACGTTACCCATATGTGAGGACTGATTCCTGCTGTCCCTGGAGAACATCTGATCTCCAGGAACAAGCAGGAATGAGTCTTCACATATGGGGTATGTCGGTACCGACGGAGCCTGCGCGGAAACGCTCCCCAGCGTCCAATCAGAAAGCTTTTGGGAGCATCCCTCAGCGCCTGCGTGCTGCCTTCCCGCCTTTCCAACTGTCTCTCCTCAGTTTTCGTTTTTCCGTGGAGCCGGCAGGACGTCTTCCTGTCACCGCAGAAAATATTTTCTTTAATGCTTTGTTTTCTTGTGGTCGCGGCTGTTCCCCCGACTCCACCGGTACCGCCGGTGGTTTTTTCTTTTCTTTTTCTCAAACTCAGGGAGTTTTTTTCCCTCAGTTTCTGTCTTAAACTTTTGGGCCTGTAAGGCCTCTCCATTATGGAGCCTTCTTCTCCTAAGAAGTGCCTTAACTGTGGAAATACAGTTTTCTTTTTAGACTCCAATAACTGGTGTCTAACCTGTTTGGGTCCTGACCCTTCTCCTCCGGAGCCGTTAGGCTACAATATTATGAGAAGAGATTTTCCATTTTGAGTTTCCCTCGATACCGAGTTCCCTTCCAGTGTCAGGGCACCGACCATTTCTTCTCTACAGGATCAGGTAACCCACAAACAGTCTGTTAAGACTAGCCAATCCTTGAGTGGTAGGTCTCATGCCAAGCATGACGACGGCTCCGGCCTTGCCCTCAAGACCCTATTGGCTTCAAAACCCCGGCAGGAGTCTTCAGTCTCCAAAGCCTTTTAGGGGTTTCAGGTTGTTCCTGGGGCTCACCCCTCACAGAACATACCTGAGCCATGCTCGGTGGTGGCATCCGCTTCGAGCGGTACCGATACCCCGGCATCGGCACTGGTGTTGAGCGATTCACTCCTCACCAGGGATCGTCAACTGGCGTTCTCGGTACCTTCGGGACCGATCGATACGTTCCAGATTGACTTTCCAGTATCGGCAGCACCGCCGATACGACCACCGACGTCAGTACCCTCTAGACATGCATCGATAGACTCGCTTCCTTCGATGCCGAGTCTAGAATCGATATCTAGTCTGGAAGATTGGGTACCGACGCGTCTTGGAACCGACGCTTACCAATTCCGGATGCGTGGTACCGAGGATACTCACCAAGGGTTTTTGGTTACCTCGGTACCGCTTGAGCAGCCTCCGATGACTGCTTCGATGTCGGTATCGCCTTTGATTCCGGCACAACTACCGGTATCGGTATCGATGCCGGTACCTGCAGTATCATCGGGACCAGCTCCTTCCATGCTTTCTTTACCAGGATCGCTCCTTTCTATGCCTAGTTTGGAGTCGATACCTGGCATGGACGATGCAGTACTGACTGTCTCAGGTTATAACCGCCAGTACCAGTATCCATTCATTAGGGATCCTTTTCTGCACCGGACAAATACATCCTCCGGTGCCCAGGCTCGCTCTTCAAGTTTAGCCTGTCCAGGGATGGTTCCCATTGGAGATCCTTCTTTTCAGAAATTTCTCCTTGACATGGCAACATTCCTTGCTATTCCTATCCCTGGCTATGATCCTACACAAGGCTCTTCTGGAGAAAAGGAAAATATAATGCTTCCTTTACATCATTCTTTGCAGGATCTTCTTCTGAAAATATGGGAAACACCTTTAGGGGTTTCCTCACCTTCTACAGCAACTGATCTTCTGTATCAGGTGCCCCCCTCTCCAGGGTTTCAAAAGACTCAACTTCCCCATCATTCCATTGTAGTGGAATCAGTAATGAGGAAGGTAAAAAGCAAGAAGAAGCATTCTTCTTACCCGCCAGGTCGTGAATCTAGAACACTGGATGCCTTTGGACGTCAAACCTTCCAAACATCTATGCTGGCAACAAGGATTCTCTCATATATTTTTTATATGAGTCTATCCCTTCAGGAGGTCACAAAGAAATTATCTCTTTTGACTCCTTTTCTATCAGAGCCCAAGGCTGCAGACTATTCCTTACTTCTTAGTCATAGCCAAAATATCTCTTGGTTTCTTTCTCGTGCTTCCCTAGACTCTTTTGAGTCTGTTAGCAGAACCTCTGCTATTGCCATAGGAGCACGACGTAGAGCCTGGCTCCATGCTTCAGACTTGAACAGATGGGCACAACAAAGACTGGGTAATACTCCTTGTACTGGAGAAAATCTCTTCAATAAGGAGTCTTTACGTCAGGTTGCTCATTGCTCCACTGACTTCCCTGTTTCTGAGTGCTATCCTAAGCCTTCTCCTTCCCCAGTAGGTAGGAAATGCCCTACCAAACCTTCTTTCCCTAAAAGAAGAAGGTTTTATTCTTCTCCTGCCCATCATACAGATGTTCCCAAACAAGGGAACCCTCGCCCTGGTCTGAAGAGTCCAAACCCAAGCCAGGAAAATTAACCCTCAATAGGGTTCTAATTAATCTCTTTATAGCCTACAGTTCACTTCTTCTCAGTAGAAGTTTTTTCACTGTTTTTTCATTTAAAACTCTACACATGGATTCCTGTTTCCAGGACATCCACTTGCTCTTAGGTATGCTGAGCTGTCAGGATATTCATGTCTATGGATCACAGGGTTTTCCTCCTCTTCCTACCATGAAGAGAGGTTTGCCAACTATCTCATGATAGTTTTTCTGTACCAACATGAATTTTTTCCTTCTAGACTTACCATATGGCAAGTCTCCCTTCAGCTCCTATTTTTCTTTACCCTCTTTTTCAGGCCTTCCCCTGTAAGAGTGGTACCATACCACTGGAAGGCTTTCTTAGCCTTTCTAGTCTTCCTTTCCTTTCCAGTGTAGAGTTTTTTCTCTGGAGTAACCTCCCTTCTTTCCTTTGGGCAGCTTATCAGACATGATCAGGATTTTCTCCTATTGTTCTGTCTGTTCTCTCTGTTAAAAACAGAAAGATTCTCTCTGCTGTTATATTCAGCAGCTGCCCATGCAGGAGTTCCAGTGATTGGACTACTGGTACTTTTCAACAAGTTCCAGTCCTGTCTTCCACTACTTTTTCTCTAGCCTTAGTAGTGCTTCCAAGATAGTGCTCATCTATCTTGGATAATCCTTATCGCTTCTTTTCTGCCATCTCCAAATCCCTGGAGTTGGCAGCATAGTTGAAGTGGCAGCTGGTTTTCTCCAACAGCCAGTTTTATTTCCCAATTCTCCTGCATAATACTCTCTGCAATCCTACTGAGAAGCTTTCCACTATGGGCCCTTGCTAGAGAGCATGGGGATTTTTTCTCTAATTACTATCCTATATGGTTGAAAAAGGCTTCCTCAGTCATTCCTCATGACTGTAAGGGTTCTTTACACCCTTCTATTTCCTTTTAATAAAGGACATAAGCCTTCTCTACGTGACAGTCTAAAGAGTTACCTAATTCCTACAGGAAATATGCTCTTTTTCCTTGCAGCTTGTCCTCATGGTATCCTAATCCTTCATGGACAGCACATATTTAACTAAACAACGCATGATACCCCCCCCCCCCCTTTGTCCCTCAAGTGGGTCAACCTGGTATCTCATCCTCTGCGTTTTCTGTCCATTCACCATGTTAGAGTTCTACCAAACTCAGGACTTGCTGTTTACAGACTGATATTATCCTCTGTTTTTCCACGCAACCATCCTGGTTATTTCACTGGATAGCATTCCTGCTCCATCTTAACCAGAGGGAACAGATTCTCTGTATCTTCTCAAGTAGGTTCCACCTTCTTGTTGTTAGATGAATCGTTCCTCTTCACATCCTCCATGTGAAGCTTCCTATAGACATATCTCTGTCTGCTTAATTGCAGACATTTATCTTTAGACCTATATATTCATATATGTACATATGTCTATATACATTCTTTAGATACATATGTCTGTCAGCCATCTCTGCATATGTTATGCCCCCTGCATCTCACCATAAACATATGTATATATTTATACCCTTTTATATATATATATATATATAAATATATATATATAAATATATATACATAAATATATGTGTGTATCGGTCGAGATACTTCCTTATAGGTAATTATGTATTTACATACTTATCTTTCTAACTGTCTGTGCTCATTAAGGTTTTTTTCCTTCCTGTATGTTCCAGACAGTGGGCTTGCACATGTTCATTCTATTCCACAGTATGTTAGTCTATTATGCACACAGCCACTGCTGTGGTGCTGACAGCTCTTACCATACCCTAGGTTCAGGTATCCCTGAAGCTCCATACCCCAATATCTTCCTACCTCTCATCACTTAGGAAAGACATGGTGGATCTTCAGTAGATCTGAGGTTTTTAACTCCTCAGACATCTGTCCTTTCTTGGGCCTACGGGGTTTCTCCCATACCCCTTCTTCCCCCAAGAACTAGGCCAGTTGTCCAAATCGGTTGTCCAGTCTTCCTCTTTTGCTCCTAACTATGATTAACTCTGTAGCCAAAAGAGTTTTCAGCTTTTTCCATAAAGCTTCCCATTAAAGACCTACCATTTTTGTACTATCCCAGTTGAATCCTGGGGTCACCTGTCACTTCCAGTTTTTGACCTTCACCTTCACTTCAGTGAGGTCACCTTGAAGATTCCTCTACTGGATCCCCAGTAGACTCCATCTGCCTCTCTACTTCCTGCAATCCAGTAGGTGAGGTTCATATTGTGATTGTTCATTTCAATATATTTCATGATGATTATCATACATACAAGGACTCCTTACCTGTAGTCCTATTTTGGGTTAGCTGTTTTTCCTACAGCTCCTCTCTCTTTTCAACTCTTACCCTCCATCCTCAGGATGCCTGGCCATATGAGGTATAGCATGTTTCAATTCCCAACATGCTAGTGCTCCAGGCATCTTAGCTTGGGAGTCCTCATATGTGAAGACTCATTCCTGCTTGTTCCTGGAGATAGCACAGTTACTTACCTGTAACAGGTGATCTCTGGGAACAGCAGGAATAAGTCTTCACAACCCACCCACCTCCCCTAGGAGTTGTATCTCTTTATCTATCTTTCCTCTTTCTCTCTCTTTGTCTCAGCTATAAAACTCAACTGAGGAGAGACAGTTGGAAAGGCGGGAAGGCAGCACGCAGGCGCTGAGGGATGCTCCCAAAAGCTTTCTGATTGGACGCTGGGGAGCGTTCCCGCGCAGGCTCCGTCGGTACCGACGTACCCCATATGTGAAGACTTATTCCTGCTGTTCTCAGAGATCACCTGTTACAGGTAAGTAACTGTGCTTTACAGGTGAGTAACTACGCTATCTACATCATCCTCTAAACCAAAGGTTCCCAATACTTTTGGTTGTGTAGACCCCTTATTAACCTCCCAAAGAGTTCAGGGACTCCTAGTTCATCCCCCACACTCCTCACAGACCCCCCTCTCTTCAGCACTAAGCCCGTCCCTACTAGCCATCTTTATTTCCCTTCCCGTTTCTGTCTCCACCAGTCTTTCTCTCTCATCCCAGCCAGTTGCCATGTCTGTCTCTCTTCCTCCTTCAACCTATTCCCTCCAGTCTCTCTCTCTTTCCAATCCCTCACCAGCCTTTCTTTATTTTCCTCCTTTCACTATCCTACAGGCCCCCCTATAATGGTCTCCCAGTCCCCAAGAGTCCACAGACTGCAGGCTGAGAACTACTGCTCTAGATGAATGAGAGCTTCTCAATACCAAAGGAGTTATTATTGTAGAAGAACCTTTCTTCCCTTTACAAAGTTGCTCAATAAAGGCAGCTTGTCTCCTATAGTCATAGCTGATGCCCTTCCAAAACATGGAGCCGACTCCAACAATCAGAGATGAAACAATGTGCTTACTGTAGAGCAGTGGTTCCCAACCCATTCCTCAGGTACCCCAGGCCAGTCAGGTTTATTTATTTATTTAACAGATTTTATATACCGTCTTTCTACAAATCAAGACGGTTTACATAAAACAATGTGGCAGTATGTTTCAACTATTTACATAGAACCAAGTAACAAAGAAATATAGGAAAAAAATAATATAAGGAAACAAAGGTTTTCAGGATATCCACAATGAATATGCATGAGACAGATCTGCATACAATGGAGGTAGTGCATGCAGATCTATCTCATGCATATTCTTTGTGGATACCCTGAAAACTTAACTTGATTGGGAACCAATGCTGTAGAGCCTACACTATGTTCATTATCTTTCAGAATTCAACTTTGTACCCCGCAAGCATGATTTCCTTCTTAGGAGCTGTTCTGGACATATTAGTAAATATTTTACTGTTATTAGAAATATTTCAGTACTTGATGCCTCAAGTCTTTCTGCCACTGTCACAACTAGAGTCTATTTACAGATGTTAGGACATACAGCTGCTGCTGTACATCTGGTCTCATTTCCCCACCTAAAGGTATCAATGAGATTTCTATTTCCAGTGGAACCAGAGTACCCAGTCTCTGTCTTCTACACTTCATCCATTGGTTGTGCTATGAACTATGCTTCCATGGCAGATGTCCACATATAACCTGATGTCAGGTATCCCATTTGCATCACTAGGGTATCATTCAGTCCTTATAACAGATATTTTCAGCACCAGGTGTGGACCTTATTTACATTCCCACCTTACTCAGGAAACCAGGCCCCATTTTGAAAGACTGCTCCACATTACTCATTTGAAACTCCAGGCCAAATTTTACTTCTGCATCTTCATCCATCTTCTCCAACATCCATCCATTTTAGTTAATTTATTTATTTACATTCTCTTATATACCGCGCTATTCTGCATCAGTGCGGTTTACATTGAACAGGGCATTATAACTTGGAGATAACTATTTTACAGGGAACATGGGCTATGGAGGGTTAAGTGGCTTGCCCAAGACCACAAGGAGCACCTGTGGGACTAGAAACTCCAGTCCTTCTGGCCTAAGGTTGCTGTCCTCTAGTGGGATTTGAACCCCCGACCTTCCGGCCTGAAGTACCTTGCCCCAACCACTAGGCCACTCCTCCACTCCAAAAAGATGTTAAGACAAAAAACCAAGTTGCCATGTCTCTATCAACAAGTAGGGAGGGATAGGATCACTCCACCTGTTCTGAAAACAAGGAGAATTTGGAACTTTGCCATTAGCAAGTACATCCATTTCAAAGCCATTTACCTCCGTGGTGTCTAGAACCAGATATCAAGGTTCAGCAGAGTATTTCCTATAATTGCTTATCTTTCCACAAAGGAATTGAGTTCTAAATGAACTTTATCATTTATTCTCTATTGTCTCAACTGGAGGGCTTAAAGATTTACTATGGTGATTATTTTCCTGTATATCTTCCCTTTGAGGAATAAAAATCTAATTCCTCCATCCCTATGTATTCCTTTTATTTCTCTAGGTATATTACTCTTGACCAAAGATGCTGCTCCTGCTATCTTTCTCCCATCTAGTGCTATTAGCTGCACAAATATGTCAGTATTTTGTATCCCTTAGTAAGCTAATATCTCCATGTCTCAGATGTGTCTCTTGAATCAAAGCTTTATCCCATTCCAAATGAACAATCTCCTTGAAGAGAATCTCTCTCTTCATTGGCATGCTCAATCCCTCGGCATTGAGAGATCCATTCAGAATTCTGTGCCATTTCTTGCATATTTTGTTAGATAGAAACTCTTTCAGGACAATCCTTTTATCCTCTTATGAAGGCCCTGCACATCCATTCATCCCATTATCTAGAAAACTAAGCTGAGCAACCAACACGTCTGTAAGTTCATGTCAAACTTATATACATCCAATATATACCCCATTCACTCTTACCCCACATGCAAGACTCGTTCCAAGATTCATGCCTTACATTCATCCATCCCTTCCATTTTTGCCGCCACATATTTACTCTTCAGCCCCATTTCCCTTTGAAACTCTTTAGGCCAGTTAAATACAAAGTCTGATCCAGTTTATACTGTGATAAGGATCGAATGGAATGGGGGAAAAGTGAGGAATACACCTTTAAAAGCAGAGGTAAACAAGGTTCCCATAGAAACCACAAGCTACCGAAGCATGCAGTAGCTAGAGCTAAGCCCTGCCTTAGCAGTGACGTAAGAGCTAGTTTGAGCCCTAACAAATCTCACATGTGCAGCAAGGAGAATGTGGCTGGAGAGAAGCACCATTTTAAAGCTGCTTCAGAGGTTTGTAGAGAGGAGCCCGGCAGAGACACAGGTACAGTTTCTGAGCTTACCAGAGACATAGTGGAGAGAGAAGGAGAAGTGGAGACTGCTGATTCTTATTCTCAGAGAGCACTGGAACCAAAGCTGAAGCTTGTGCCAAAGCACCCCAGAGAGGAGAAACTGGAAAGGTTTGACTCCAGGTGGGGAAACAGCTCTGATAGCAAGGGGAGCAATATACGTTGGGAAGGTACGTTTGCTTCAGTTCCTAGCAGGGGCTGTGCTGAGGACGTTGTCAGGGAGCTGAGGTTAAGCGCTGAACAGAGTGCTGGCAGAAACACAGTGAAAGCAGCTCCAAGCAGAAGTAAAAGGAATTCAAGTAAGTCCAATGAGACAGCACTAGAGGCTGTGGAAAAGCTGTTGCAAGAGAGAAAGGCTCATTCCCTAAGTAATGTGGGTGCTGACCAGAAAGAACAGTTTTTAGGAAAACTTCAGAAGCTTCTGCACAATATTAAGTTTAAACCCTGTGATAAAGGCTCCCAGGAAGACAACCCAATTGAACCTTGTGAAGACATGCAAATAGATGTTTATGAGACACCTCTTGATAATGACGTAATCGAAATGGATTGTTCGTTTTGTAAAACAAACAGCTTCAACATGTGCTAGCCTCATGCTGTGAGAAGAAGTTTGCATAGCCTGTGTGTTAAATTGAAAGGGAAAGAACTGTTGCTGAAAACTTTGTTTACCTGATGTAATAACCAGCCGTAGCTGTGAAGGGCATTTATCTAGGAGGAGCCTAAGAACAGCTGCTGTGTAAAGAATACTTCTGAGTTTGATGTTTCAGCCTAATTTGTTCCTGATATGCTTTACTTTGGAGAAAGAATCCTTGTCTTGTGTTGCGCTATGAATTTGATGCGAGGGGGAAACCCAGAATAAATATCTTTGTTTGCCTTGAACACCCCGTGTGGTCAAACTACTTTGTCTGAAGAGTGATAGAAACTACAAGTCCCAGCATCCATTGCTGGAAACCAAGGCTTGGGACATTACTTAAAGGCAAATAAGGCAGCCCTTTTGCCTACCAGCCCTTGGCCTAGGCAGGGGGTCACGACAATACACCATGGTCTTTGGGCAAAAAGCTAAACAGAGATGGCACTGCAGTTGGTCCCTAATGCACTACTGTCCAAATAATGAACTATCCAGCCCTTTCCTTTACAACTCAGTCCAGCCATGTCCAAATTACAGTGCCTCTTCAGACTGCTCCACCTTGTCTCCCATTCTTATCCTTGATGATCTTAATTCCATCCATTGACTGGCCATATAAATGTAAAGCAAAGTGACTCCTCTTCTCCTTTCAAGTTGCTGAATCTAATCACGTTCCAAGTCTACTATGTTTGTTCAATACTCACTCATTCGACACATACTAACTCAGTCCTGGATTTCTCTATCATGCCCTGCAAGCCCAGGATCAAACCTGAGGAGTTCTGCTTTTCTGACCGGAAATGCATTGCCATCTAAAATTTGCTAAGCACCCCTTAGGTTAGCATCTGCAGCTTTCTCTTTTGGCATGGAGCGCAATTCCATAACGTGCATGTCCAACTCGCAGTCTAAATAAAAATAGGCCCCCTTTGAACCTAATTCTGCATCCGTGGGTCTGGACATTTATTTTATTTATTTATTTTTATTTTATTTAGCCAGTTTTGTATACCACTATCTCCAGGAACAAGCAGGAATGTAGTCTTCACATATGGGTATCATCGGTACTGACGGAGCCTGCGCGGGAATGCTCCCCAGTGTCCATTAGGAAAGCCTTTGGGAGCATCCCACAGCGCCTGCGTGCTACCTTCCCACCTTTCCAACTGTCCCTCTCCAGTTCTTCGTTTTCCACAGAGCCGACAGGTCGCGTACCCTGTCACAGCAGAAAATTAAATCTTTAATCTTTGTTTTTGTGGTCGCGTCTGCCTTCCCTCGACGCTATACCGGTACTGCCGGTTCGTTCATTCTTCTTCTTCTAAAAAAAACAAAACAAAAAACTATAGTTTCTGAAGTGGTTTACTTCAGAAACTTTTTTTCCTTGGTGCTAGGTGCCATTTTGGGCACTAGGCCCAATTTTTCCTTAAAAATGGAAAAACTTGCTTCAGGTTTTAAGAAATGATCTAAATGTAGCGGTACCATTTTCGTCACCGACACCCATGATTGGTATCTCAAATGTTTAGGTCCTGACCACTCTATTTCAGAGTGCCTCTCCTGTGGAATGATGTCAAAAAGGGGCCGGCAGAACCGAGCTGCTAAACGTAGCACCCTTTTTCCCTCAGACGTGGCGTCTGTTGCATCGACGTCCTCCAGGGCTTCATCTTCCTCCCATGGATCTCAGCTAACTAAACATAAATCTAGCCGGTCCTCAAAGGGTAGATCTCCTTCTAAGTATCGAGATGCCCTTGGCGTTGCCCTTGAGGAATTTTCACCGGCAAAACTGCCCCAGCGGGAGGCTTCAGCTTCCAAAGCATTAACGGGGCTCCAGGATGTTCTCGAGGCCTCAACCTCGACAGAACTACTGGCGCCATGCTCTGGGGTTCCAGCCACTTCTACCGGTACCGACACCCAAGCATCGGCAGCATCGATAGACCAAAGATTCCTTGCTATCGAACGCAGTCTAGCGGCTCTTCTCACGGCTTCGGTACCGTTGAAACCACTTCAGAACCTCAACTGATACCGGTACCGACTGCATCAATATCAACGGGTATGCCTCCCGTACTGAGTCATGCGTCTCTCTCTGGCATCAACAGATCGGTACCGGAACAACCCGAAACCGTCTTCGATTGATACCGGTACCGTGCTTTGCACGATCACCGGGATCGGAGATATTTTGAATCCTCGGATTAGTCTGAAGACTCTGCCGATACCAGAGTGCTTCTCCCCAAGGATTCCTCTTCTCCTCAGCGCAGAATGTCTCCGCCAGAGGATATGTCCTTTCAGGACTTTATCCGTGATGTAGCCCGAGGCCTTTCCATCACAGTAGCTCCTGAAAAATAGCCTAGGGCAAAGGAGTTGGAAATCCTCCAATACCCTAAGGCTCCCAAAGAGGCAGCTACTCTGCCTATTCATGAGATCTTACATGATCTTATGCTAAGGATGTGGGAAACACCTTTAACCATATCTCCTCATTATCGAAGACTCGATACCATGTATCGAGTTCCACCTTGTCCTGGCTTTCAAGAACCTCAATTACCACACCATTCAATGGTGGTGGTATCAGCCATGAGAAGGATGAAAAGTGCAGAAAGACATGCATCCAATCCTCCAGGTCGTGAATGTAGGACTCTCGATGCCTTTGGGCGTTGATGCTTTCAAGTTTCCATGCTCTCAGCTAGGATCAGTTCCTATATCTTGTATATGGGAATGTTCCTTAAAGAGGTCACAGGAGACTTGGAGCTTATGAGCCCCCATCTTCCTGATGACAAAAGACAAGATTATCTCACTCTTGTCAGTTTGTTAATCGTGCAGCCTTTGACTGTTTTGAGTGCATAAGCAGAACCTCTGCTATTGCCATTGGTGCACATCGGATCGCCTGGCTTCAGGCATCTGACTTGGAAATTTGGGTACAGGATAAATTAGGAAACATTCCTTGCACAGGAGAAAATCTCTTTGGCAAGAATTGGCAGGAGAAGGCTAATGAAATAGATGCTGACAATATCACATTGGATAGATTGTGCAAATCTACAGCCGATCCCGCAAAGAAAAGATCCTCCAAGAAACCATTTTTCAATAAGAAAAAGAGGTTTTATACTTCCTATACTCAACAGGGACACCGTCCAGGTCAGACTGCCCAAAAGGGTCAGGAGCAACAACCTAGACAACAAAAGAAGCCAAAAGCTGCAAAACCTCAGCCAGCTCAGCCTCCTCAGGGGCTTTGACTCCTTTCTAGAGAACTTCGCCTTCCTGCCCCTGAAGGGTCCAGAACCCTTAACCATCCCAGGCAGGTTATGTCATTTTGCCCACAGATGGTACCAAATAACAGCAGAAAATTGGACTCTGTCCATTATACGAGAGGGGTACAAGCTTCATTTTCACCGCCTGCCCCCTCCTACAATTATAAGACAGTTCAATTCTCAGACCTCTCTCGACAATCTTAGGTCAAGAAGTCACAATGCTCCTTGCTCAAGGAGCAATAGAGGAAGTACCCATTCCCCATCAGGGTACAGGGTTCTACTCCCCCTATTTCCTTATTCCAAAGAAAACAGGAGGACACAGACCCATTTTAGACCTCAGAGAATTCAACAAATATCTGTTCCGAGAGAAGTTCAAAATGGTCTCTCTAGGAACTCTGCTGCCATACCTTCAAAGTCAGAATTGGCTTTGTTCTCTAGATCTCAAGGATGCGTATACTCATATTCTCATCCATCCAAATCACAGGAGATTCCTCCAATTCCTGTTTCAAGGAAAGCACTACCAATACAAGGTTCTTCCCTTTGGCCTGGCATCTGCGCCCAAGAGTGTTCACAAAATGCATGGCTGTGGTAGCAGCATTTCTCCGGACTCTGGGAATTTTCATCTTCCCTTACTTAGACGACTGGCTCATTCAAGCCCCTACAGTTCCAGAAGCCAGCTCTGCTCTGTCTCGCACAATGCGAATCCTTCAGTATTTGGGACTGGTCATAAACCTCCAAAAATCCAATCTTGCTCCCACTCAGTCCCTAGAGTTCATAGGAGCTCATCTGGATACCAGACAGACAAGGGCTTTCCTTCCGCAGTCCCGCTGTCTTCGCATAGTACAACTAGCTTCCCAAGCAGTGCTCAAACCTTGTCTCACTGCTCGGGAAGTGCTACAATTGCTAGGCCACATGGCATCAACCGTGCATGTGGTTCCTTATGCTCGCCTCCATATGCGAGCAGCCCAGTGGACTTTATCCACTCAGTGGACACAGGCCTCAGGTTGCCTGTCGGACAAAATAAACTTAGACCATCTTATTTCGTCCCTCCAATGGTGGCAATCACCCAGAAACCTTCTGGTAGGGTCTCCTTTCCAGAAACCCCCATCCCAAGCCACCCTAACAACAGATGCTTCACAGGTGGGATGGGGAGCTCACCTGCACGATCTCTCTACCCAGGGTACCTGGACTCCACAGGAGGCCTGTCTTCACATCAACCTCCTGGAGCTCAGAGCAATCTTCCTTGCTCTTTGAGTATTTCACGCCCAGCTCAGCTACAAGACCGTCCTAGTTCAAACGGACAATCAGGTAGCCATGTTCTATGTGAACATGCAGAGCGGAACAGGCTCTCTGTCGCTATGCAACGAAGCTTTGCGACTATGGGCCCTCGCCAGAGAGCATCAGATTCATCTCCTTGCGGTGTATCTGCCAGGCATTCAAAACTCTTGGGCAGATAAACTCAGTCGAGTTCTGTTTCCACACGAATGGTCTCTCTATGAAGACCAGGTTGCCCAAATATTTCAGATTTGGGGAACCCCGGACATAGACCTCTTTGCAAGTCTGCTGAATTCCAAACTTCCCCGGTTCTGTTCCAGAATTCTGGCTCGATGTTGTCAGGCAAGAGACGCCTTCCTCCTTCACTGGGGTCAGGACGTCCTATATGCCTTCCCACCCATTCCCCTCATTCCCAAAACCCTATTCAAGCTTCTGAGAGACAGAGGTCATATGATCCTCATAGCTCCACGTTGGCCACGGCAAATGTGGTACCCTCTGCTCCTACATCTCTCTCAAGCTCTGCCTCTGGAGTTGGGATCCGCTCCAGATCATCTCTCCCAAGAGAACAGGATGCTATGGCATCCCAGTCTCTGCATCTCAGGGCCTGGTTGCTGAAAGCCTAGAACTTCAGGATCTTAACCTTTCTCAACAGGTAAAGGATATCCTTCATGCTTCTAGGAAGCCCTCCACAAGACGCTCGTATGCCTTTAAGTGGAAAAGGTTTATCATATGGTGCTCGCAGAATGGTCATAACCCTCTTGCGATACCTCTGGAATCTATACTGGAGTATCTATTTCATTTGTCAAATGCGGGTCTCAAGACAAATTCAGTAAGAGTCCATCTTAGCGCTATTGCAGCTTCTTACAAGCCTCTAAGTGGACAACCTATTTCCTCTCATAGCAAGATTTATGAGAGGCTTTCTTTTAACAAAGCCTCCCATTAAGCCACCACCGGTGGCATGGGACTTAAATCTGGTGCTCAGGCAGCTCATGAAACCGCTCTTTGAACCATTAGCCACTACATCTTTGAAATTCCTTTCCTGGAAAGTCATCTTCCTCATTGCAATCACATCAGCACGTCGCATCAGTGAATTGCAAGCGTTAGTGGCTGATTCTCCTTATACAAGGTTCCACCATGATAAGGTAGTTCTTAGGACTCATCCACACTTTATGCCAAAGGTGGTTTTGCCTTCCCATTTAAACTAAGCGGTTTACCTTCCTGTGTTCTTTCCGAGGCCTCATGCCTCTTGTGCAGAAAGGAACCTTCATTCCTTGGACTGTAAAAGAGCTTTGGCTTTTTACTTGCAAAGGACACAGCAACATAGAAAATCTTCTCAACGCTTTGTTGCTTTTGATCCTAGTCATTTGGGACTTCCAGTTTCCAAAAGAACACTGTCCAACTGGATCGCACAGTGCATATCCTTTGCCTACGAGAGTAAGAACCTTCCTCTTGAAGGCCATGTCACCACTCACAATGTGAGAGCCATGACAGCCTCAATGGCTCCTCTTCACTCTGTGTCTATCAACGACATCTGTCGAGCAGCTACTTGGGCTTTGGTACATACATTCACAGCCCACTACTGCTTAGACAAGGACTCCCGCCGGGAAGCCTTGTTTGGCCAAGCTGTTCTTCAACACCTTTTTCAGACTTAATCAATTCCTACCCACCGTCCCTGGTAGGATGCCAGAGATCCATGGGGGGGAAGTGGGGCCCTTTCACAAGGGCTGACAACTTCCTGGGGCCTGACTCCCTGGCATCTGCAGCTAGTGAGTCCCCAAATGTGAAGACTACATTCCTGCTTGTTCCTGGAGATAGCGTAGTTACTCACCTGTAACAGGTGATCTCCAGGAACAGCAGGAATTTAGTCTTCACAACCCACCCACCTCTCCTAGGAGTTGTATCTCTCTCTTTCTTTCTCTCCCTCTCTCTTTTGTCTCAGCTATAAACTCAACTGGAGAGGGACAGTTGGAAAGGTGGGAAGGCAGCACGCAGGCGCTGTGGGATGCTCCCAAAGGCTTTCCTATTGGATGCTGGGGAGTGTTCCCGCGCAGGCTCCGTTGGTACCGATCAATGTTCCCTCTAATTTTCTGTAGGCTGTGTGCGCATAAAATATCAGCTGTGTGCAGCTTTTGAAGGAAGGTTAAATTTTTGTGCACCACATAACGACACTCGGAGTTATATACTTTAAAATTTGACTACACGTCAGAATACAGTATGTACACCACATTGATTTTAATCAAATTAAATGAAAATAGACGCTTACTAAATGAAGTGGGAAATTTCTAGTAATTACAATCATAACTTTTAAATTTTAAGACGTCTGTGTTGTTTTCTATCAGAATCAGAGCCATAATTTTTGTGCGCTCTGTTGTAAAGTATGTGCGCTCGCTCGGCGAGGTGTGTGCGCGCGCACGCACATGCACACAGCTTAGAGGGAACAGTGGTACCGATGATACCCATACGTGAAGAGTAAATTCCTGCTGTTCCCAGAGATCACCTGTTACAGGTGAGTAACTACATTTTATCCTTCAATCAAAGTGGTTATGGATGTAACAAGGGGTCTACATTCAACAGAGGTGACAAGACATACATATACGTCTGGGCGTTAAGTCCCAGGTCTGAGTTGCTGGTGTTTGGTGGCTGTCTCAGCAAGGCTTCGTGGATTGGGAGTTAAGGTACTTGTTCAAATAAGGCCATGAACAGGTGGGTTTTGAGGGATTTGTGGAAGTCCTTGAGGTCCTTTTGTGCTCTTAGTTCCTCAGGGAGTGAGTTCCATAAGTCCGGTGCTGAGAATGAGAAGGCTCTTCTGGAAGTTGATTGTTTCATTTTGTGGTATCCGGTTGGGGTGAGGCATCTGTTGCTGCCTTGGGTTCACCTGGGTCTGCTGCTAGTGTCTTTGGTTATTGCGGTCTGTAGAATTTCTGCTGAGTAGTGGTGTATGGTCTTGAAGATGATTAGTGTTGCCTTGAATTTTGCCCGTGCCATTATGGGTAGCCAGTGCAGCTGTTGGAGTACTGGTGTTATCTGTTCGTTCTGTTCTGCGGTGTTTTGAACCAATTGAAGGGGTTACCCAAACACTCTGTACACCGACTGATATAATGAATTTCCATAGTCCAGTATGGGGGTGATGACCACCTGGCATACTGTGCGGAAATGTTCTTGGCTGAGGATTGGCTTGAGTCGTCTGATGATCTTTAAATGATGGTACGCTTTTGCTGCAGTCTTGTTTATGTGGGATTGGAGATTCAGGTTCTTGACTATGGTGACACCGAGATACTTTACTTCATCTTTTGTTGTGATTGTCCTGTGTAGTATGTTTTTTTTCTTGGGGTGGGTTGAATGTTGTGCTCCTGGAAATTAACATTGCTTCAGTCTTGTCAAAGTTTACCTTGAGATTATTGTTGGCAAGTCAGTTGTTCATATGTTCAAGGCACTCGGTCACTGAGGTTATGTCAGGAGTGCTCAGGTCAATTGAGATATACACCATTATATCATCTGCGTACAGGTGATATTGTATGTTGTGTTGTCTGATGATACTGCATATGGGCTGGATATAGATGTTGAATAGTATTGATGATGGGGCTGATCCCTGTGGTATTCCTTGCGTGGTGGGAAATTGGGCTGATTTCTTCTCCCCGCATTTTACTTGCTGTGTGCAGTTGCTTAGGTAGGAGGTGAACCATTTCAGGGTGTTGTTGCGTAGTCCAATTTCTTGGAGGTGCTGTAGGAGCATGGGGTGTGATACCGTGTCAAAGGCAGCTGAGATGTCAATGAAAATTAGTAAGAAGCCTTTCTTTATGTTGTCTATCCCTTTCAGTAGGTTGTCAAAGAGGGAGGTGAGCAGAGTCTTTACGTTGTGATGTGGTTTGAAGCCATGTTGGTGCAAGTCTAGTGGAGCATGAAGGTCCACGTGATCCTGTAGTTGTCTTTGCACTACTTTCTTGATGATTTTGGAGATAAATGGCAAGCTTAAGATCGGATAGTAAGACTTCGGAACAGACATACCCACGGGTCCAGAATCGGAGAGGTAGGATGTGTTCGGCACAGCATGTGCAAGCACTATTTGGCCAGCCTGTGCCTTGGACACGGGTAAACATTTTGGATGTCCTCGTGCCCACCATATTCTGAAAAGTTACACATTTTGGATCCTGTGCATCCCCGTGCTGTACCTACAGATGCTATGCCCCTCGGGAAAAACATGCATCTCCTAAGCTGCTAATCACAGATAGTAGTTTGCAGATGCACACTAGACAAATACCAATGAGAGCTGCTGCAACCTAGACCATATACTAGTCCCCTCATGCCCTGAAAAGTGCACCCCAAAATGGTATATGAAAATGTAAATTTGAACATGTATGTCAGGATATACCATGCATCAAATGGTACGTGGCATTAGGTACCAGCCCCAATGATTTCTGCTTTGGTCATCCCTACAAACACACTATAAACTGCTAGGGATGAACCCTCACCAGGTGCACAAAACCCCAAACTAACTTCCAGTTCCCCAAAGGATGCATAATATTGCTGAGCAACAAATATATGCCCTGTTCATGCCTATGGCCTATAAGTGCACTCATTCTGCTGCTATGCACTACCATTCCCCTCTTATCTCTCTCTACACACCTCCCCATGAACACCACTCTTCCATCAGATTGCTTCTATCTATGCCCTTCTCTCACTGCCAAATCCAGATGCTGCTCCTTATGCCTGGAACAAACTACCTGAGTCTGTATGTCAGGCTTCGTCTCTGGCCCCTCTCAAACCAACTACAGCAACAAACTACCAAACCAAACCAAGGCCCCTCTCAAACCAAGGCTGAGCACTCGTCTCCTTACTGCCACTGTTGGATGTGATCTGCCTAAGCTCCCTTGTGCTTCCTGACCATTTCCCCTGGATGTATTCTGTCCAGAATAGATCGTAAGTGCCACTGAGCAGGGACCATCTTTTACATGTGTCAGTGCAGAGCTGCGTATGCCTTGTAGCACTATACAAATGATTAGTAATAGGGTCCTATGGCATCTGAGGCCCACCTATCTGTGTACTGGCATTTCTCACAGCAGCTACACTTGTCCCATCGTGGCGTATGTCAAATGGTATACATCTGCTATCTGTGGAGCAACCCTGTCTGCCTTCCCACGGCCAGCTTTGAGGCACTGCTCCCCTGATCAGGTCTATGTGAGCATGGGAGGGGAGATCCTGTACCATCACACCAAGTAGCCAGATTCCAGATATATCACCATTCTTGCAGCTCTCATTGATCCTGGCCTGGGAAGGAATGTAGGCCACATGGGACAATCTGGGGAATGTTGGCACTACATCAGTTGTGTCTCCCAGTGTCAGACACAGCAGATGTATGGATGCCCTATCACACTGCCAACAATATCTGATCTAAGTAGAGTACCCTATGTAAAATAATCCAGAAGGAATTGGCATAGGTTTCCTATGTCTAAATGTCAAAACATATCTCTGTCAATAAGGGATCCTTAGAATAAGGGCATTCAGCAGTGCAAACTGCATTAATACATGCTCAACAGCAACACCATTGATCCCAAAAAATGTGCATTATGGGCATGCATTAGTGCTGTTTCACTGTTGAATGCCCTTACTTTGAGGGTCCCTTTTTATTGACAGGGATATGTTTTGACATTTAGCTATAGCGAACCCTTTCTGAGTTTGACTGTCCAATCACACTGGCAGCTGATGATGCTGTGGTTATCCATATAGTTCAGGTACTGGCCAGGTTTTTATGTCCCTCCTTAATTGCAGATGAGCACACCAGATCCCACTGAGCACCCCTCAAACCACATGCGCACACACACACACTCTCACTTTCTGTCACAAAAACATGATTCAGCCAAAAAGATGCCTTGAATCTATACATAACAACTATGACGTAACATAATAGCATGGGTATCAGGATTATTATATGATCTCCATTTCTCACCCAAACAAGAATCTTTTCTCTGCTCATGCCTATACTATCCCTACATCAGCAGTCTCATTTTTCAGAAAATGGGAATTGTTAGGGTCCCTTAGATTGGCTCCTTTACCACAAACAGCACATTACTGCATAGCCTGAATAAACACTATTGCTCTTCTTAATCTCTGTAAGGGTGTTTATTACTGTAGCTATACCTTCTAACATTCACTCACCTCTGCACCCTTTACCTTAAAACTGCATCTTGTGTATTTCTGGAATGCAGTCACACCAGTTCAAAACATACTTGTCACAACTATTCTTCAACATGGGCTGCATTGCAGAGAAGAGCAGAATAAGTCCTGGCCTTATTGCACGTTTCAGCAGGAATAATGTGGATGTTTCTGGGAGGGAGGGAGTGGTCTAGTGGTTAGGACAAGGTACTTCAGGCTGGAGGGTCAGGGGTTCAAGTCCCACCTGGGGACAGCAATCTCAGGCCGGAGGGACTGGGATTTCTAGTCCTACAGGCACTCCTTGTGGTCTTGGGCAAGCCACTTAACCCTCCATTGCCCATGTTCCCTGTAAGTATTAGCATATGTGTCTCATATCCCCTCATGTTAAATGTATCCCCCAATTGACCGCTTTGACCCAGTGAAAAGCGGGATATAAATACAGCTAAATAAATAAATAAAACAAACCTAAGCTTTCTTTAGAAGCTCAGATGACAAGACTTCGACTTTCATACTTCGGACACATCATGCGAAGAGAGAGATCATTAGAGAAAGACATCATGCTTGGCAAGATAGAAGGTCAACGCAAAAGAGGAAGGCCAGCAATGAGATGGATCGCTACAATAACATCAGCTATGGGTACCAGTCTGTCAACAATGAGCCGCCTGACTGAAGACCGAACACAATTTAGGATAGCTATCCAGAGGGTCGCCATGAGTCGACTCCGACTCGACGGCACTTAACAACAACAACAATATGTACATGGGCCTTTCCTGAATACATTTTCTACATCTCTGTGGCTGACCATGCTCCTTTGCTAGCGCCGCAGATGTGCGTGTCAACGGTGTTTCAAAATGCAGTCAGGGATGTTTTTGGCACGTGCCGCCCATAGAAACTCCTTATTCGTGTTCTGGAATGGCCCTTAGGCTGTAGACCCTCTTTACCTGGGAACACCAAAGGCTTTTTCCATCATTTGAGCTCTCTTAGTGGAGCCACTGATAGCAAATGTTAATCCAAATGAGTAGAGCCGCTTATAGCATAGGTTTTCCATCTCTAGGAAAATTATTTTTAGTTTATTTTCTAGCAAAGTTTGCTTACATCCCAATTTGTTAAGTGGCCATTTCCAGTGGTTGAGATATCTTTCTCCCCGTGCTGCTTATATACTGTAACAGTGGTTCCAGGGATAATGTCTCCAAATAAGTAGTTCTGGATATTATGAGAGGAATCAACTTCACACCTAAGATGTATGTTGGATATGATCTCACTCTCTCAAATGTACTGCTAATTTTCTTCTTTATACTTGCATTGTTCCAAAAAGCTGCTTTCTAGAACTCATAAGATGTCATATATACAGGCAACATATCAAGTTGTTTGGCTACCTAGTAGTGTTATATAAATGATAAATAGTAATAGTAGTAGAATGTTCTTTATAGTTATGCACCAATTGCTTTTTCCAGCTTTTGATAGTGTCAGGACTGTACCTAGCCCTGTGCGAGCGGTGCAGCCGCACAGGCTGCAAAGGCTTAAGGGGCGCATTTCAGCTGTCTGCCATTGGCTGCTGCCGCCACTTTTTCTTTTCTCAGCAGCGGCAGGCAGCTGAAATGCATCCCTTAAGCCTTCTCATGGCATGCTAAGCAGGTCTGGTCCCTCTCTCTTCTGACATTGCGTCAGAGAACGTAGGGACAGATCTGCTGAGCGTGCCTCTTCTCTCTGTCGGCCTCCAGAAAGTGGCTAGATTGGGGGGGAGGGGGGCAGGCAGGCACACACCTGATATGCAAGTCGCACAGCGCGCGATTCATGCACGGTATGGCCCTGGACAGTATTCCTTTTCCAGTTTCTGTCTATCTTCTTCACTTAAATACAGAGTTTGTGGCATGAAAATAACAATAGATCATCTTTTTTTCCTCAGGGATCCACTTAACTATATCTAGTCCTCTTAATTTTTTCATTAGCTTCTGTTGCCGCTGGTCCATAGGTAGGTTCACCATAGCCTATAACGCGAGACCCGTTAGCTTTACATGAAGCTTCTGCACTATTGCTGCCACTATCATTAGCCCTAGTGTTGAGATTAAGGATTGGACACCTTTTATCCTGGATGAGTGCGGCCAGTATGAACTTTTCTTTATTTTTCCTTTATACTTCAATAGCAGTGATCACCCTGGTGAAATTTGGTCTAGATATAACACAACTAGGTCACCATATCACCCTGTTATCTCTTCTTCAGATGTGCATAACAATGATTAATCACCAGGGTTCAAATACCACTGATATTACCTCCGATCTTGGGCAAGTCACTTAATCTTCCATTGCCTCAGGTACACATTTAGACTGTAAAATATCTGCTTCCTTATCGTCTCTCCGGGCCAGTCCAGAACAGATGGGTAGTCAAATCTCCCTCCTCTAGCAGCTGAGGACTGAATACTGATTCTTGCTGCTAGGATACCCAGCTCTCCCCTGGCGACAGAAGGCAGTCTTAATGTCCTCAGCAGCTGAGCTGGATGTGTGGAGATTTGGCTCCCCATCATAGTTCTGTTACGTTTATTTCTCTGGCCTTCTTTATTATTTTCTGGAAGAGTTTCACATTGTGGTTGGTGCTTAGCCCTAGCAGGGTGTTTTTAGCACTTCACTGTTATTCCTGGTACCTGAACTGCTTTACACAGTGAATGGGACAGAGCCTGTCTGTGCCATGTGCTGATTGGGAACAGACCTGGGGGCCCCAGTAGCTGTCCTACTTCGCAGGTGCCTTTCAAGTTTCCTGAACCGCTAGCTGCGGTGCCTTGTTTGGTCGGGAGTGCTTCTGTCAGACCGGCATCTTTTCAGGTATTTCTTGAGAGTGCGTATCCCGATCGCGTTTTTCTACTGTTTGCTGCCCGCGGGCGTGTTTCGGGTTCGGGGGATTCCCGGTACTTTCGGCCTCCTTGACTTCTCTCCGTTGGGCGCAACGCGAGCCTGCAATGCCCGAGCACTCCGGTTCTCAAATGGAGCACTTTGATAAATTTCAGCCGCCAAGTGAAAGCGCGGGAGTGGCGGCCATTTTGTCTGAGCCGTCTGTTTCTTCCGACCCGCTTGCTAAGCCGGCCAAACGAAAGGCCAAATCGCGGCATGCCACTGTGGAGCAGGAAAAGCCTGTGATTCCTGCTCTGCCAGAGGTAGTTGATCCTCTTCTTTCTCCGGAATTCATTTTGGCGTTTCACAGAGCTTACCAGCTTAAGCAGTCTCAGTCTCCTGTGCCTGTGGTGACAGGCTCTCTTCAGATGCCTCAGGCTGGGGTATCTAGTAGGTCAGAACCCGGGGATGGGGTTTCTTCCTTGTCAGCCTTTAAAGTTACCAAGGGGGATGACATTTCTCTGGCTGCAGAGGCTCTGGGACCAGAGGAGGGGGAGCTCCATGACGACCCGGGTTTGGACCCCTGGCCTGCTGATTTAGAGGAAGGTGAATTGGGGCCAGGGGAGGACCCTAATATGTTTAGGGTTTTTAGAAAGGATGAGTTGCCTGCCCTGATTGCGCAGTCTCTATTAGCGCTCAATATTCTTCCTCCAGTGGTGCAGCAGGAGCCTTTAGAAGATCCCTTGTTGCAGGGGTTCAAGTCCGAACAGAAATGTTTTCCCTTCCACAGAGTCATCAAACAGATGATAGAATCTGAGTGGGAATTTCCAGAGGCTTCCTTGAGAGGGGCTCAGGCCATGGCTCGTTTGTATCCTGTGCCCCATGAGGAGAGTGAGCTTCTGCGTATGCCTAAGGTGGATGCGCTGGTTTTGGCTGTCACCAAGAAAAAAACCATCCCGGTGGAAGGGGCTACGGCTCTTAAGGACGTACAGGATCGTCGATTAGAGGGGCTCTTGAAACAGGCCTTTGATGCCAGCGCCCTGGCGCTGCAGGCCTCTGTCTGTGGAGCGTTTGTCTCTAGAGCTTCTATTAGGTGGAGTCAGCTGGCGTCTAGTCCCGAGGGGGACTCTCCTTCTTCTGGTGAAGGGGCTAAGCTAGAATCTGCGGCATCTTATCTGGCAGATGCTTTTATGATTTGATTCGCATTACCGCGAAGGCTATGGCTTCCGTGATTGCCGCCCGTCGTTTTCTCTGGTTGCGCAATTGGGCGGCGGATGCTTCCTCCAAGGCTCGGCTAAGTAAACTGCCGTATAAAGGTAAGCTTCTTTTTGGAGAGGCGCTGGAGAAAATTGTCAAGGATTTGGGTGACTCCAAAGGGGTCGCCTTCCCGAAGACCGTCCTAGGACGGGTAAGCAGAGTTCCTTCTCTAGAGGTCAGGGGCGAGATTTTCGTGGCTTTAGGGGGGCCCGCTTTGCTCCGTATCAGCGGGGTCGCTTTCCGTCCCGGGGACAGTCCTTTCGAGGTGCTAGAGGTTCCGGTAGAGGCTATTTTGGGGCCTCTCCAACTTCCATTAAGAAGTCTCAATGAAACGAGGCAGGTCCAAGCGGAGCTTCCGGTAGGAGGTCGTTTGCAGGCGTTTGGTTCCGCTTGGGCCACCATTACCACCGATCGGTGGGTGCTGCAGATTATCAGAGAGGGTTATGCGCTAGAATTCGCTTATCCTCTGTCAGACGCCTTCCTTTTTTCTCCCTGCGGTCCGCCTTTCAAGCGGCAGGCGATACACGACACGTTGCAGCGCTTGCTGCAGCTCCGGGCCGTGGTCCCAGTTCCTCGAGACCAGTGCGGCTTCAGTCGATACTCGATTTATTTTGTAGTCCCCAAAAAGGAAGGCTCCTTCCGGTCCATTTTGGATTTGAAGCACGTCAACCGCTGTCTACGGATCTCCCACTTCCGAATGGAAACGTTACGGTCAGTGATCCGTTCCGTGCGTCCGGGGGAGTTTCTGTCTTCCATAGATTTGACAGAGGCTTACCTCCACATTCCTATCAAGCCGGCACATCAGCGGTTCCTTCGTTTTGCGGTTCCCATGGGTCATTTTCAGTTTCGGGCCTTGCCCTTCGGTCTGGCGACGGCGCCGCGCACCTTCACCAAGGTGATGGTGGTAGTGGCGGCGGCGCTTCGCAAGGAAGGCGTCCAGGTGCATCCCTATCTGGATGACTGGTTGATTCGAGCGCCGTCACGAGAAGAATCGGTCACAGCGACCGCTCGAGTGGTTTCTTGTCTCGAGGATCTTGGATGGATAGTAAATCAGGCAAAGAGTCGCCTGCAGCCGGTTCGGCAGCTTGCTTACCTGGGAGCGTTTTTCGACACAGACAGAGGGCTAGTCTCCTTGCCTCTGGAATGTGTTCGCAAGCTTCTCTCTCACGTGTCCGGTTTCTTACGTCTTCGAGCTCCCACAGCTTGGAAGTACTTGCAATTGCTAGGGCTAATGGCGGCTGCCTTGGGCCCGAGCGCACATGCGTCCACTCCAGCAGGCACTTCTGACGCGGTGGTCTCCGCAGCGTCATCCGCTTTCCCGGCGCTTGGGCTGTCCCGAGCACGTGAAACTCAGTCTTCAGTGGTGGTTGGTTCCGGATCATCTCCTAGCGGGCGTTCCCCTAGCTCTACCGGATTGGGTCTTGGTCACTACGGATGCCAGTCTGTCCGGTTGGGGGGCGCATTGTTTGACGCACATAGCACAGGGCTCCTGGTCGCCGGAAGAGGCTCTGTGGTCCATCAATTGACTGGAGCTCAAAACGGTCTATCTAGCGCTGCTAGCGTTTGCCGAGTTGCGGGAGGGACAGCCAGTGCGCGTCTTTTCCGACAATCTCGTGACAGTATCCTACATAAATCGCCAGGGCAGAACGGGCAGTCTCCCTCTCCTGGAGGAGAGTCAACGCTTGTTTCAATGGGCGGAGGTGCACCTGGAGGAACTTTCGGCGTCTCATGTGGCAGGCAAGCACAATGTGCAAGCCGACTATCTCAGTCGTCATCTGCTGGATCCCGGAGAGTGGGAGCTCCATGCGGACGTTTTTCGCGAGGTCACTCTGCGTTGGGGTCAGCCGGTCATGGACCTGATGGCAACTCTGCGCAATGCCAAGGCGGAGCGTTTTTTCAGCAGGCGAAGGGAGCATATGTCGGAGGGTCTCTACGGTCTCGTTCAGCCCTGGCCGTCGGGACAGCTTCTTTATGTGTTTCCTCCGTGGCCGTTGGTAGGTCGAGTAATTCAGAGAGCGGCCACTCACACGGGTCGGGTGATCCTTATTGCTCCGGATTGGCCCAGACGTCCTTGGTATGCCGATCTGATGCGGCTCCTGGTGGCGCCGCCTTGGCGGTTGCCCGCTCGAGCGGACTTGTTACATCAAGGGCCCGTTCCGATGCCCCAGGCGGATCAGTTCTTGCTTACGGCCTGGCTATTGAGCGGGATCGGTTGCGCCGCAAAGGTTATTCATCCGTGATCGCCACTTTGTTGCAGTCTCGCCGCCGCTCTACGTCGCTGGCATACATCCGAGTGTGGCGCGTTTTTGAAGCATGGTGCGCCGACCGCTCCTTGCGAGCCCGTTTGTCTTCCATTCCGGATATTCTCGCATTCCTTCAGAGCGGTCTGGAAAAGGGACTTGCTCTGAGCACCTTGAAGGTACAGTTGGCGGCGCTGGCGGTTTTTCGGGGTCCGATTCGCGGGTCTCGGCTTTCCTCGCATCCGGATATCTTGCGGTTCATTAGGGCGGCCAGGCATATTAGACCGCCTGTCCGGCAGGTTATTCCTCCTTGGGATTTGAATCTGGTGCTGGAGGCTTTGACTACCGCTCCCTTTGAACTGCGCTCCTCCAGTTCCATCCGGGAAATGTCCTGGAAGACCGTTTTTTTGGTTGCCTTATGTTTCGCTCGCCGCATTTCCGATTTGCAGGCGCTTTCGTGTCGGCCGCCTTTTCTTCAGTTTTCTGCGGAAAAAGTGGTGTTGCGTCCCGTTCCGTCTTTTCTGCCTAAGGTGGTCTCAGCATTCCATTTGAACCAGTCCGTTTCACTTCCCACCTTTGTGGCTACCGGACCCGGGGGTTCGGTTGATCGTTCGCTGCGACGGTTGGATATGGGTCGCGTGCTACGTCGGTACCTTAGAGAGACCGAATCTTTTCGTAAATCCGACAGGTTGTTTGTACTGTTTGGAGGGCCGTCCAAGGGTAACACGGCCTCCAAGGCTTCCATTGCGCGTTGGGTGAAGCAAGCCATTCGGGTCGCGTATGAGGCCAGAGGCAAGACCGTGCCGGTTGGGCTTCGGGCTCATTCTACCAGAGGGCAAGCGACCTCGTGGGTGGAGTCTGCCTTGGTTCCTCCTGTGGATATTTGTCGAGCAGCGGCCTGGTCTTCTCTTCATGCCTTTTCGCGTCATTATCGTTTGGATGTGCTTGCGCGTCAGAATGCTTCGGTGGGGGCTTCCGCCGTGATAGCGGGGCTCACAGGTCCCTCCCTGGGTTAGTCACTGCTTTGGTACTACCCATCTGTTCTGTACTGGCCCGGAGAGACGATAAGGAAGCAGAAATTAGACCTTACCTGCTAATTGTCTTTCCTTGAGTTCTCTCCGGGCCAGTCCAGATCCCGCCCTTTCTGTGTCTTCTGTAACTTCGGTGAAGTAAGATTTATTAGCCATCTTCGGGTTGGCTGGTTTTTTGGGGAAAAGAAACGATAGAAAGAAAAAAAAAAAAAAAAAAAAAAAAGTAACTCCACGGGCGCGGCTCTCAGTCAGTGCGCCTGTGTGTGGTGTTCTTCACGGTGTTGCCGTGTTCGTTGGCAGCGCTCCGAGCACGCTCAAAACCTTCTGTGTAACTCTTCCTCGGTTCTCATGTGCCACTTTGTTATTTTTTCTCTGCTTGTTACGTTAAGACTGCCTTCTGTCGCCAGGGGAGAGCTGGGTATCCAAGCAACAAGAATCAGTATTCAGTCCTCAGCTGCTAGAGGAGGGAGATTTGACTACCCATCTGTTCTGGACTGGCCCGGAGAGAACTCAAGGAAAGACAATTAGCAGGTAAGGTCTAATTTCTGCTTTACCTGAATGCAACGCGCCTTGAGCTACTTCTGAAAAAGATGTGAGCTAAATGCAAATCCTAGAGCTTAGTAGTTGCTGTAGATGATGGGCAGATTGGATAGGCCATATGGTCCTTTATCTGTTGTCATCTTCTATGTATCTGTGATAGTGGCATAACTGAAAGCTCTCTTTATCACTGTGTTTCTTTTAGACAGGCTGTAGCATCATCATAGTTGGAAAAGAAGAGAGTAATGATAGTGGAAGTTGAATGTTAGTGGGGGTTATGCTTTGTGCATGTGAAATAAGGGGAGGCGATGGATATGGTGAATATTGTAAATTGTTTCAAGTTCCAAAAGAAAAGTGATATATTAATCCAGATAAATAAAGAAGCATTCAGAATAGTCCATTAGTATAGAAATTCTCATGCAGAAATTTTTACCTGCTCTGTAGATGCAAATATGTGCATGCATTCGATGTGTGTACTCACATATTTTATAAAATACACATGCATCTTGCAACTCTGGCACTGCTACACCCAAACTGGGCCTCTGGGAATATCTAGAAGCAGTGTGCTTATAAGTGCACATGACCATGCAATCTTATAAAAGTCATTTTCTACATGTAAGACTGGATTTATACAAGGAAAAAACTTTAAAAATTATCCTCGTATTGGCCTGTTTTATCACTGTCAACAATCTCTTTCATCATTCTGGACAGGTGGATGTTAGTAAATCCCCACTGCTATACTCCCTCTCACACATGGAATTTCTATGCATAGAAATTCCAGAATGTAGTTTGTTTCTGGTAGCATGTGTATCCTACTTGAGCCTGTTGTCATGAGATTTTGATACAGTCCTGGTATCTTGGTTCCCACCCCAATACTTTTTGGTCCATGTTCTAGTCTTCCATAGACTCAAAAGAAGAGTACAAAGCCCAGAATGTAATGAAACAGTAATCTTGCATTTCCTTCTTTTACCTAGCTATCATTCTTAAGGAAACAGATGAGGACTCCAGGTCATGGCTCATCTCTACCTTCTTCTCATCCCATGGTATTTTATTTTATTTTATTTTATTTTATTTATATTCTCTTATATACCGTGCTATTCTGCATCAGTGCGGTTTACATTGAACAAACTGAAATTACATTGAACAGGGCATTTTAACTTGGAGATAACTATTTTACAGGGAACATGGGCTATGGAGGGTTAAGTGGCTTGCCCAAGAACACAAGGAGCATCTGTGGGACTAGAAACTTGTCCTTTTGTTTAGCTCTCTTAGCTAAAAAATACTTTAAATGTATAAATTTCCTACCCATATCTAAACCTCCTTAATAAATTTTATACATATCCTATATCCTTATCACATTACAGCTATCCATAACTCACCCGCCTAAAGTATTTTTCAGGTAAGAGAGCTAAACAAAATATTAGTAAATAAATACGATGAACAATAGGTTTTGAGGCATTTGTATAAGGAGTGCTGCGTATGACGTCATTATACAGGAGGGATTTGGAGCCCGCCAATGATAGAATAGAAGGGATGGTTTGAATAGGGATGAAGATTTCCATTCCGCATGCGCGGTGTTCCTCTGAAGCGATCATTTTCAAGTTTTCTCTTGAAAGAATCGCCGAAAACGGAGCTGTCTGCAGCAGTAAAGTAGGTACACTATGCTGCTATGGATAACTGAAAGAGAGATTTAAGGATCATTTACATTAAATAAAAGGGATGATGGGTTGCTTATTCTTATTTTGTCTCTATAGTGATAACAGTCGAGAAGTTGAGAAGGTTGATGATCCCCTGAAGAAACGGTCATTGTGAAACACGACGATGGTGCCAGGGGGGGAGGCATTGGGATCAGGGAGCGATAAGAATAAGGAGCTCAAAATATAAGTGAAAGTTTGATATCTATTAAGCATTGATGAATTAGTACAACTCATAGTGCACATATTAGAGTTTGAATTTTGAAAAGAAAATGTTCAAATGCTCAATACTGAAGAAGATATTATGATTTCAGAGTGCACATCATGAAGTCATTTTTGTTTTTTTGAGCTGCATGGAGACAGAAATCCGTTAAGGTCTTATTAGGCTCCCAATAGTAATGTTTTTAGTCTTGACTTAAAAGAAGTTGAAGGTCATTGATGCAATATAAACACCAAATGTTGGACATTTTTGGTCCATAAAAGTGTTAAGATAAGTCTGAGACCTTCGACTGAATAATTGAATAAGTAACCGAGTTTGGTATTAATTGAGCGTTAACACGAAAGAGTTGGACAGTTACAATGAAAGGCAGTCTAGTACATTAATAAATCGTAAATCTTATAAAGCTAACATTGGCAATGTTGCTTTTTGTTTGTCACTCCCAGATACTGCTGTCAACAACCACAAATCAGCTCCCAGCTCTGGAGCTATATCGGGCTTAGAGCACTACCATATCTCAGTCATGAATTTGAAGGCAGTTCAAGGAAACTTCCTCCACCCAACTGCTCACTATTATAATCAAATAGCCTCTCTCATGGACAGAGAAGGCTGCTACCCATAAAGAACATTTAGAGCATAATAAGAGTCTTATTCATAAAATACCTTAACTTCCATACAGGTCAGGTAATTATCTCTGTCCAGGCAAGAAGGAATAGTGATGTTATACAAAGTATTCTGGGGATGTCTACTTTTTATAAACTTTGAAATAGGAGTAGAAAGTGCAGGACGGACTCACCTGACCTAGAGCCAGGCGGCTACTCTGTGTATCTTTATTTGTAAAGTTTGATATCCGCCCATGCCAGAGCATCAGGGTGGTGTACAATAAAAAAAAATAATTGGCTACTGAAAAACAAAGTAGGAAAGGAACACCATCAGCATATAGGACAAGGATAGAAGAAAAAAAATACAGAGAGAGAGAGAGGACAGAACCTGACGTGGAAGGAACTAACAGTAGACAAAGAGCAAGAGGGACGGGAAACTGTAGAATAGCCAGATTATATAGCTAACAAGTTACAATGGGTGGGAGGCACAACTGGGGGAGGGGAGGGGAGGAGAGGCCATCAGCGGTAACAGGGAGATCATAGGCCTGGCAAAAAAGGTGTGTTTTAAGAAGTGCTTTGAAACGGGGGAAAGATAGTTCGGTGTGAAGGGAGTGCGGGAGCGAGCCCCATAGAGCGGGGCTTAAGAAGAACGCAGAGTGACGGGTAACTTCAAGGTGGGCTTGAGAGGGAGGGGAGAGGAAAAGACGGTTGCCCTGTGCGGAACGAAGGAGACGGGGAGCCGGTTGTAGGTGAATAATGTCAGCCGGATACTGTGGAGTGCTGGTGTGCAGAACCTTATGCGTGATAATGAGGAGTTTATAAATGAACCTAACCTTGATTGGAAGCCAGTGAAGAGAAAGGAAAGGAGACAGGAAGTGATATGGGAACGAGCAGGGGAATGAGTGATAAGGCGAGTGGCTGTGTTTTGGACTAACTGGAGACACTGGAGTTGATAGTGAGGGAGACCTGCGAAGATAGCGTTACAGTAATATAAGCGGGTGATCACAAGCGACAAGACGAGGGTGGTAACAGAAGAAGTAGGGAGAAGCGACCGAATAGCCCTGATCTGATGAAGGTGAAAAGAGGAGGTATGTATCACTGAAGAGATATGTTGGTGAAAGGAGAGGGAGGAGTCCAGGGTAACACCCAGGTACCGAAGAGTAGAAACAAGGAGGATGGGGCAAGTGGACATAACGGGGGATAAATCAGGAGAGGGGACACCAAAGGAAAACCAGATGGTGGAGGACGTGGAGGGGTTAACATGGAGAAAATTTTGATCAAACCAGGAAGTGATACAGAAGCGAGACAGGAGTTAAGTGGAGTGAGATCTTGAGAGAAGGAAGAAGTATGCTGGACCAAGAGAATGTTATCGGCGTAAATATAGGCAGAAATTCCAGCTTGTTGAATGAGCAGAACAAGAGGAGCAAGAAAGACGTTAAAGAGTAGGGGGCAAGAATAGAGCCCTGAGGGACACCACAATGCAAGGGGAGTGAGGGTGAAACATTAGAACCTGAGTGGACAGCAAAGGAGCGAGAGGAGAGAAAAGATCGAAACCACTGTAAAACTATGCCGTAAATACCCAGATCGGACAGATGTGAGAGGAGAGTGCGGTGATCAACAACATCAAAGGCAGAGGAAAGATCACCATGGTCGTGAGCGTGGTAAAGTTCCGAAAGGAGTGCTACGAGGATAGTTTCGGTGCTGTGGCCGGCTCGGAAACTCGATTAGCATGGGTGAAGTGAGAAAGTAAAGTAGAGTCGAGGTGGGTGGCAAGCTGTGAGAAAACAAGCTTCTCAAGGATTTTCGAGAGAAATGGGAGGTTAGCTACTGGCCGCCAGTTGGCAGGGACAGCAGGCTCAAGAGTAGGGTTTTTTTTAACAGAGGACGAACTATGGCGTGTTTCCAACTGGTGGGGAAGTGACTGGAAGTGAGGCTGGAATTAACTATAGTAAGGGCATATGGGATGAACATGTGAAGGGTTGAGCAGCCAGGAGGAAGGGGGGGGGGTCAAGGGGGCAAGTGGTCTGGTGAGACGAGGAAATAGCTTTGATAAGTTCAGAGGAAGTGATAGGCCAGAATGAGCTCCAAGTGTGTGGAAAGGTACGGGAAGGGGGCAGAGAGGTTACTGCGAGGGAGGAAAGAAAGTCAGGGGGAGGAGAGAGAGGGAGGGATTGGACTTTATCCGCGAAGAAAGAAGCAAGGGTGATGGAACTGGGGGCGTAGTGGGGTAGTAGAGACGGAAGGGCGGAAGCAGAAGGAGAGGAGAAGGATTTGAGGATCTGAAAAAGGCACCTAGAGGAATTTGAGGAGGAGGTGATGAGTAGTGAATAATATGATTGCTTGGCTGAAGTTATCATGGAACGATAGAGAAGGTGTGCCTGATGGAACGCAGTGTTGGAAGCAACAGAGGGTTTCCTCCGCCACAGGTGCTCCGCGCGGCGTAGATGGGTACGGTGCAAATATAGACCAGGATGATACCAAGGGTGATGAGAGGGGGAGCGAGGAGAGAGAGGACGGAGTGGGGCTCGTGATCTTTTCAACCTGGTCAAATCCCTCTCGAAGGAACCATCTCCCAAACAACACAGTGAGATCCACCCACAAAGATTCGCTGACTACTTGCAATCCAAGATTGTGCAAACTGACAAAGTTTCAGCAGACCCGTATCATGAACCAACCGGCCTAACCCCACTAAATAAATTTTCCACACCATCCACTAAATGTATTGAGGATACATCTCTCAATACCTCCACTGCGCAGACTGACCCTTGCCCAGCTTTTTGGATTAAGGAGCTACGCGGTGTATTCAGCCCTTTCATCGCGAATCTAATGAACCTCTCCTTCACAACAGGTTCCTTCCCCACAGCACTCAAACAGACTTCCATTAGGCCGCTATTGAAAAACCCCAAACTAGACCCTCAAAAGGTCGATTCCTATAGGCCAATAGCTAATATTCCCCTCCTAGCTAAGATAATTGAGAAAGAGGTACAACGGCAAATTCAAGATCATATAGATTCTGCAGCTCCCCTAGATCACTGCCAACATGGGTTCAGAGAATATCATGGAGTCGAGACCCTACTCACTAGCCTATTCAACGATATCATCACAGGCATTGACAATATCCGACAAGGTTTTGTACTCTTCTTAGACATCGCCGCGGCGTTCGACTCGGTGAGTCACGAAATTCTCCTCGGTCGACTGAAAGAGAAGGGCGTCTGCAACATTGCGCTAGGATGGTGTAAGTCTTATCTGGATGGAAGATGGCAATATGTGAAGTCCGGATCAGAAGAGTCAAAACGCTTCCATCAAAAGCAAGGTGTGCCTCAAGGTTCCTCGTTGTCTTCTCTACTATTCAATATATACATGCAGCCCATCTGCAACATCATTAGATCTTTCAACGTGAACTGTTTGATATATGCAGATGACATACTCTTATACATGCCGTTCTCTACAGCTCAAATGGACCTGACCCCACTGGTAGACTGTTTCAATGCGGTCTCAGATTGGCTCCAATCACAAAACCTCCGCATTCAACATAAGAAAATGGAGGTGCTTTTCATCGCCAGAGACCCCAACTTTATTCCTCCATCCCATGTCAGTGTCAAGGAGGCTGACTTACAAACCAAAGAAACAATAAGATACCTTGGAGTCACTTTGGACCAACATCTGGATATGAAACACCACATAAGCAACATAGTCAAAGCTGTATACTTCAAAATCCGCACGCTCAGGCATCTGCGCTCCCTGCTGGACCCAGACGATTTCCGGACCATATACCAAGCGCTAATCCTGCCACACTTCGACTTTGCAAATGCCATCTTACAAGGTCTCCCTCAATCCACACTGAGCCCTTTACAGCTAGCCATGAATGCTGCAGCAAGGGTCCTCTACGGAGCCTCCAGAAGTGACCACGTGACTCCCATTCTCAAACAGCTTCACTGGCTCCCCATCCATGTGAGGATTATCTTTAAAACCCTACTCCTCTCATTCAAGGCAATCAAAGGTATTTCATCCTCCTCACTCACAGAACTTATTCACACGGTGCCCCCCAACAGATCCAGAAGAGCAACAGCTGTAAACCTACTAATAACCCCAAAGGCATTGACAAAATGCAACATGACAACTGCAAACAGGGCGTTCAGTTTCTATGTCCCCAAATGCTGGAACGCTCTACCTGCCGACATTCGGGCCATTGTAGACCTATCTCAGTTCAGGAAGGCACTCAAATGCCACCTTTTCCTCCAATACTACTCAGTCAGCAACGGAACCTAGGTATCCCCACTTAAGAAATGACCATTACGTTCATTATTTTACTGTCACCCCAATCATGTTCCGTGTAAATATCTCATGTATATAGTTCACCCCTGTTATCCAAGTTTGTATCACTGTTCTATGTAAAACCAAACAGCTTGTTGTTATGGTCATTGTGTTATAATGTAAACCGCGCTGATACCGAATAGTGCGGTATATAAGAAATTGTAATAAATAAAATAAATAAATAAATGAGCGTGCAGCGAGGGAGGGACATAAAGAAGAAGACCTTCAAGGCCATCAATGGTCTCTCATCCTCCTCACAGAGCTCATTCACACCGTGCCACCTAACAGATCCAGAAGACCAACAGCTTTAAACTCTCTAATAATTCCGAAGGCCTTGACAAAATGCAACCTGACAACAGCAAACAGGGCCTTCAAATTTTGCACCCCAAGATGCTGGAATGCTCTACCATCTGACATTCGTGCTATCGTTGACCTAGCCCAGTTCAGGAAGGCACTCAAATATCACCTGTTCCTCAAGTACTACCCAGTCAGCAATGAAGCCTAGATAACCCCACCAAAGAAAGTAACCACATGTTATTTCTAGAGCTTTGTCATCACGCCTACTTGTAGATATTTTATGTAAATAGTTCACCCATGTTATCCAAGTTGGTACACCTGTTCTCTGTAAAACCGAACAGCCTGTTGTTCTGGTCCTTTTGTTTTAATGTAAACCGCGCTGATGTCGAATAATGCGGTATATAAGAAATTGTAATAAAGAAAGAAAGAAAAAATATTGGGGTAGAAGAATCTGAACGAACTAGAAGGGATTCAGGATAGTGAGGGGGAGGTGAAACGAGTAAAAAGAAGAGGGAGGATCTATGGATCAGGGCCACATCCCCGCCAGTTCGACAGAGACAAGGTGTGTGGAAAGCAGAGTAACCCGGAGGAAGGCATTGGTGAAGGAGGGCATCTTCTCCCTCACGAAGTCAGGATTCTGTAATGAAAAGTGCATCTAAGGAGTGCTGAGTCAAAAGGTCGTGAACTAGATGAGTCTTTGCGCGAAGAGATTGACAATTTAGAAGGGCAAATGAAAGTGTTACTATTGTAGCAGCCGAGGAAGCTACAGTGGGAAGGGTTGGAAAAGGCTGGCGAGAATGGCATGGAAGCAGATTGCACGTTGTGAACCCTGGTGGAGTTGGGGCAGGGAGAGATGGGCGGTGGCCCCAGAAAACAGGGATAGCGGCCATGCTAAACAGAACGAGGAGACGCAGGTGGAGGAAGCAAAGGGCTGGGTGAAAGGAATAGTGTTGCAATGAGTGCAATAGAGAGAAAGTAGGTCCGATGGAGTGGGATGCAGTGATCAGGCTGATGGCACAGAATGCTCCCGTCATCGCCCCAATGAGCTCACCCAAGGAGCACGTCCTGCTCCTTGGGCACGCGCCGCCATGGCACGGAACGCCACCCCTGAGTTCCTTAAATGCTGGCAGGTACCTGGAGGCTGACGTGGACGCGTTGCATGTATCCGCGTCACGTCCAGGAGGCGGGACACCGGTTCCTGAGTGTCAGGAGGGCAATGGGAGACCTGGAGGCTGACGTGGACACGTTGCACGCATCCGCGTCACGTCCAGGAGGCAGGACACTGGTTCCTGAGTGGCAGGAGGGCAATGGGAGACCTGGAGGCTGACGTGGATGCGTTGCACGCGTCACGTCCGGGAGGCGGGACACCAGTTCCTGAGTGGCAGGAGGGCAATGGGAGACCTGAGGAGAAGAGACACAAGCAGTAGGAGACAGCAAGCAGCAGGTATGCAGCAACAGCAGGACAATGTAGCAATGTACATGCATGCAGGTAAGATATAACTACTGAGTCACCTTTTCTGCATTCTCAGTCTAGAGCTGATGTGCTATAGACCTTCATTCAGTACTGACCACTGTTTCAGTTCATCTTTTTAACTCCCGTCATAGCTTGTACTGGGAAAGAAAAAGCAACTAATCCTGGGGAGAAATCAGAGTTTTTATCATCTGATTATAGTTGAGTGACCTGAGGTGCAGGAACAGAAAAGAACTTGTCCAGAGTCCCCCAGAGTCAGTTTCCATGTCACCAGCCGCAAGCTTTTAAAAGGGGGAGTTCCTGAAAAAAAGCAAGTGGATATCTCACTCTTCTATCTACATGCCTGGGCTCAGGGAACCTTTAGAAGGGAGATGAGAAAAACAGTAATGTTTTGTGTCACAATATAAGCAGCTTCCCCCAAAGGGAGGGAAGCACTGGCAACTCTGGCTCCACCATTACACTCTTTTATTTCTGTAGTTCATGTCTCCTGATATAAGCTCGTGCTTCATCTCATGTGATATAAATACAGAAGCAAAAATATATTAGAACTCAAGAATACAAGCATTGTGGAACCCGTGTGGTACTTGTGACCTAGATTGGCCACTGTTGGAAACAGGATACTGGGCTTGAGGGACCTTGGTCTGACCTAGTATGGCATTTCTTATGTTAACAGTGGGAGATACCTGTGTTAGCCTCTCCTTCTTAAAGGGTTTTCTTCCCTATTCTCACAAGAAGCTTTGATTGATGCCCATCTCCAGAGGCTGGCGTTAGCAGGTCATCTATCTGCTGCCATTGGTCACTGCTATGGTATTATATGTTCCCATGGCAGTGTATGGCATGAATCTTGTGTATGTGTTATCAAGTGTGATGTCCATCCTGTTTCCTACCTTACCCTCAGACTGAACATTGCAGTGGCATTTGGTTGAATATTCTCCCAGCAAACCTTTTCCAATGCTGCACTACTGTCAACAGTCAGCAGGTGTCACCTGTGCACTTGCTTAAGAAATCTATGATACAACTCAGGACTTTAAATCAGATTTTTTTTTGCCAAGCCTTCCAGTCTCGATAGCACACTGATACGCATATCAGTGCTCATTGCTCTGAATTTGTGCCATTGTCCTCCTTACCTTTGGTTAGACAAGACCCAGGCACTGGTTGTTCTCAAAAGTACACTCCTGAGTCTCCCTAGCATTCACAAGCTTGTTTTTTACCCCTTTGTGTTAGAAGATTGCCCTCCTTATTGATGTTTGCAGTCCCCATAGAGTAGAAAGCATAGGTCTTGTACCATTTCTGCTCCTGTAGGAACATAAAAAAAAATCTACCCCGGATCCAGAACTAATCAACACACATTAAAAAAAGATCTGTTGTACTACCATATCAAAAAAATGTTTTGTCGGACCACTAGTGCAATATTGCTAGAACCATATGACTAGCCTATACACCCTGCTCCTTTTAATCTTAAAGTAGATACTTTCAGTTTAATCTTTGCTAGTTCCTCAATCATGTGATTTCAAATTTCAGTCAACAGTTCCTACTTACGGTCCAGGTTTTCAAATTAAACGCAATGAGAAAAAAAAATCACTAAAGTTCACAGCAAAACCTATAATTAGTAACTTGCAATTGATCTTGATTAAACTTCTTTAGCTGACACAATATTGTGTTTTGAACCCTTAATGGTTCTACTTCAGGATTAGCATCCCACCAAGCCACTGTTTATCAGAATTAAATCACTTATCTAACTTGCAAGAAGGACCCATACAAATATGGACGTTTCTTGGCTCCTATATGCATGAATTGCATGTTTTTAGCTAGGAAATTTAATCAAGATCAACTGCTTCCATCCCCCTCCCACCAACGAGAAGGAAAACCATTGATAGCCCTAATCCCCCCTCCTCTCCCCTGTCGGAAAAATCATTGGTACTCATGGGCCCTGATCTGATCCCCACCTACCTCACTAAAATCATTGGTGGCCTGTGAGCCTCCATTAACCTCCCCTCTCACAGTACCTTTTGTAGAACAGGTTCCAGGAGCAATTGTCCATATGCTTCAGCAAACCCACTGCCATTTTTCAATGACAGACTGCCCTCTTCCCCCTCCTATAGTGCATCCTGGTTTGCACAGCATAGGGTCAAACTGACCCTGCACTGTGCGTCCCAAGATGAACAACAGGGGGAGGGGGGTCTGTCTGCCAAATAATGATGTTCTTCCTTATTTGGCAGACGGAGCCATCCCTGGTATGCAGCACACATGGCAGCAGGGGGACAGGAACAAGTGGGCATTGCTCCTGCTTCCTGTTTTACAAATGGTACTGTGGGGGAGGGGAGGGTTAATGGAAGCCCACAGGCCACCAAGGATTTTAGTGAGGTTGAGGGGAATGGGATCAGGGCACATGGGCCACCAATGATTTTTCTGAAAGGGGAGCGGAGGGGGAATCGGGGCCCATGGGGCCACCAATTGTTTTCGGTCTGGGGTGGGCACCGGCCTCCCCCATTGTTGTGCTTATGGCAGTGGGGGACTTCCCTGATGCCTGGATCTTCACCTCAGATGGCCCCGTTCCTTGGGATAGCATGCCAAAAACCTGTGCAGCATACAAGGGCTGCTAACACGGACCTCTACAGACATGTGTTGGGATTGCTCTCTCGCTTTAGCGCCGACGTTTTGCATGTTGTTTGCTTACAGCATTATTGCGCAAAAAGTCATTGTTAGACTTGCACTATGAAACCCTGCACCAGAGCCGTAAGTACTTGTCGTGCACGGTTCCTGCATTAGCCTCACAGTGCGCATGTGCTTGCAGCTGTAATTCAGGGGGTGAGGAGGCAGGAATGGTGCTTACCACAGTGGAGTGTTTCTCAACTGCCAACGATACCTGGTCCATGTTGCACTGATGGTAGCAGCAGCTCTTTACAGCACATACGATCAAACAAAGCACAAGACCCAGAAACAGTACCAGGGCTGCCAGGCTTGCAGCTAGAATGGTGGCATCGGACAGGCTGGGGGCTCTCTGAGTCTGCAAAGGACCAAGCGGTACTGCAGGAGAGAAGGGAGTGATCACTGAGGCATTCATCACGTCTAGCATCTCTGGCATTACTGTGAGGAAAAACATCTTGCGTTACCTTTCTGTCCGTGACCAAGTATTTCCACGTTCACTGCACAGGCATCCGTTTCCCTTGACTCCTCATCTCTTACAATGATCTATGACCCCAGCATGGGACAGAAATGCGCAGGAGGAGAAAGGAACAGAGAAACATGAATAGCAGAATCATTTGTTTAATGATTTTAACTGCTTTTATGCTTAGGTCATAGGTGCAATATCATATTTAATAAATCAGACTTCTACTGTACATTTTGACTCAATAGCCGTCACAGAGAAACCTTCAACAATCATTAAAAAGTAAATAATCTTACTGGAAACACGGCTTCAAATGTTTCACGGATATTCTTCAACCCTTTAACTGATTCTTTAGTTAGAACAGTGCTTCCCAAATCTGTATCAAACAGGACCCCATGTTAACACTCAAATTCATGCGACACCAAACAATGATGAAAACAAAACAGCAGACCTTCCCTCCCCTCTCTCATCCACTTCCTCTTCCCCACATTTATCCAAAGCATGAAGACAGCCGCAGGAGTGCCCTGTGTATCAGTGTGCGTTCACAGACCTCAGTACTCTGCAGGGGTTACAGCCGATCAGGAGGTGCACACAGGAGGAGAGGGCAGGGTCGGTGAGCACTCACTGACTCCCAGGCCCCATGCTGACTCCCATTACTAGACAGAGGTTACAGTGGAGGTCCAGAGGGAGAGGGAGCACAGCTTCGTTTCTGTGACACCCCATTTGGAGGCCTTATCCACAGTTTAGGTATTCATATACAACACTCCAGAAAGGCCTTTCATAGGAAATCAAACTCCACTTTAAACATATTCTCATAGAATTACCTTTTACAGAGCCCTAGACTACCTTTTAATGGTAATCATTATTTGGTTTTCAATGTGGTTTTTTTTTTACTTGTCAGTTTCCTCTTACTCCTTTGTACTTCCAGCTAAACAGTCATAACCTTCATTTGCAACTACACAGTATTCCTTCTCTCAAACAATACTTTGCTTGGTCATTGCAGTGATGGGATTGGGACCATGTACCAAGACTCCTTTCAGGATCCTGAAATCATGGGCCCTAAATCCAGCCACTAAGTATCACCCTTAAGCAATGACCACAACTCCCTCCCCCAAAAACTCCAGGGGCTAAACTAGAAGTAGTGCCTCCAAGGCATCTCCAGGTTACCCAGGCAGCAAAAGACCCAACTTGCCATCTGAGCCATCAACCAATCTATGGTAATAGCATGAAGCTGCAAGGGGGTAAATTGAAAGGCAATATCAGGAAATACTTTTTCGGAAACAGGGCGTATTAGGAAACAATTAACCTCGATGCAATAAAACATCATAACAATTACTTAGACAGGCTAAACAGGAGAGAAGGCTTAAGTGTCAGCCGTATGGGCTGTCTGAGAAACCTCCACCACAACTTCCTCCCTAGCCATTAAGAACTCATTGAGCTGCCTAGGTTCAAAGAAAATGTACATCTTTTGTTTATAAACCACATAGCACTTGGCAGGAAATTTCAAAAGAAAAGTTGCCCCTAGAACCAAAACTCTGGGACGAAAAGCCAAAAGACTTTTCCTTCTCATCTGTGTAACTCTTGATAAATCAGGAAAAATTCGAACTTTAGAGCCTAGGAATTCCTCATTGATATTCTTAAAATACAGACAAAGAATAAAAAATTTATCTGATTCTAAGGCCAGAGTAACAAGTAGAGTCGACTTGTCAGTGATAACCTCAAGAGAGGATTCCAAAAAAACCATCAGGTCACCTCTCTCAGCATGAACAAGGGGGGTACTGGAAACACCCTTCCCTATCCCAGCAGGAAGATATTGCGCCCGGACCAGGGGTGGAATACTTTTTCACTGAAAGGGTGGTAGATGCTTGGAATGCCCTCCTGATGAAAGTGGTGGGGGCAAATACAGTGACAGAATTCAAAATGGCATTGGACAGACACAGTGGATCCCTTGACAGAAACAAGATAAAATCAAAATAAACTTAACTATCTAATTTCTCAACAAACAGGGGTGCCCTACACGGAGCAGTGGGTTCACCCCTAAACAAAGACATGGGGAGGGGTGACCTGCATGGAGCGGCAGGTGCACCTACTCTTGTCATCTTACTGGGCAGACTAGATGGACCATACTGGTCTTTATCTGCCGTCATTTACTATGTTACTATGTTGTTGTTAAGTGCTGTCGAGTCGGTGTCGACTTAGGCAACCCTTTGGATCAGGGCCGGATTTACCTTGAGTGAGGCCCTACGCCAACAAAAATTGTGGGCCCCCAGAAAAGATAAAAACGAGCACGCCGGATCAGCTGCGCGCTGTTGGCCCTGATGTCATAATTAAACTGGGAATCCCAAAAGCCAAACTTGGAATGTACAACACTGTAGAAATAAAACTATACATTAATTTGCTCTTGTACTAAACAAAGCGCAGACGTTAATGATGCACATTTACCAGAGCTGACATATTCCAATTAATAAATTCAAAAGAAAGAGAGATTTGTCTACCTTTTGTGCATTTTTTTTCAGCTGCAATTGCTCCAGCCACTTTCTTCTGGTTTCTTTGTGTCTTCTGCTAACTCTCCATCGTCTGCTTTCCATTTGTCCTTTCTTCTAGTTTTTTTCCATTCTCTCTCTACATCTGCTTTAACATACTAATCTTTCTCCTTTTGCTCTTTCCTCATTCCTATTTCATCCACTCAAATTTTACCCCTCCATCCTCAATCCCCACTTACTCTCCCAATTCCCGGCCAATTGTAGATTTTTTATCCCTCCCACACAAAATATTTTTCCCTTCTCCATTTTACTCTTCCAGCCCCATCCCATTCTAATCCTCCCCCAACATCAGCTCCCTTCTAGTTCCAGCCTCACCCAGCATCCATTCCCTTCTAGTCCCTGCATCAGCCCATTTCCAGTCCTAGCAACCCCCCAACCCAATACCAGTCCTAGCCCCCCCATCAACCCACTTTCAGTTTAAGCCCCCCCTATAACCCATTACCAGTCCTAATCCCCCATCAGCCCACTTCCAGTCCTAACCCCATCAACCCATTTCCAGTCAGCCCCCCATAGCCCATTGCCAGTCCTAACCCCCCCCCCATCAGCCCACAGCCCATTACCAGTCCTAACTCCATCAGCCCACCTCAAGTCCTAACCCCCCCATAGCCCATTATCAGTCCTAACCCCCTCCCCAGCCCATTACCAGTCCTAACCCCATCAGCCCACCTCCAGTCTTAACACCCCCAGCCCATTACCAGTCCTACCCCCCATCGGCTCACGTAACATTAAATAATAAAATCAAACGCTGGCTGCTGCCGCTGCCGTCGCAGCAGCGGCAGCATGGACTGTCCCGCGGGGGCCCCCTCCCTCCCTCCCTCCGTGCCGGCTTTGAGAGGCACGAAGGGAGAGTGTCTCCCTCGCGTCTCTGTTAAGCCCGCAGGGGCTGATGGGAAATTTCCCATCAGCCCCTGCGGGCTTAACAGAGACGCAGGGAGACACTCTCCCTTCGTGCCTCTCAAAGCCGGCACGGAGGGGGGAGGGAGGGGGCCGCACTATGCCGTCTCCTTGCGCCTATCTGAAGTCAGCACGGGCCGGCGCGCAGGTGGGGGTAGGGCTGGCGATCTGTCTGGGGGACGCTGGCTCTTACTTTCTCATTACGATGATTATTCTTAATTGCGCTGGGTGCTTCGCCTCTTTTTATAGATTGTGTGTAGGGGAGGGAGAGCCAAGGTAAGGGGAGGAGCAGCAACCAGCGTGGAAGGAGGCAGGGAGAGCCCGGAGCTTATTAATGTGGGAGCCAACTTGGGCATGGACTGTGCCGCGGCAGCAGAGGGGGCCCCGCGGGACAGTCCATGCTACCGCGGCAGCAGCCAGCGTTTTTTTTTTTAAATTTAATTTTAAGAATTTTCAATTTTTGTGGGCCCTTGTCAGCTGTGGGCCCTACGCCACGGCGTAGATGGCGTATAGGTAAGTCCGGCCCTGCTCTGGATAGTTGTCCTAAATTGTGTTCAGTCTTCAGCCAGATGGCTCATTGTTGACAGACTGGTACCTTTAGCTGCTGTTATTGTATTGATCCATCTCATTGCTGGCCTTCCTCTTTTGCGTTGACCTTCTATTTTGCCAAACATATCGTCTTTCTCTAGTGATCTCTCTCTTTGCATGATGTGTCCAAAGTGTGAAAGTCGAAGTCTTGTCATCTGAGCTTCTAAAGAAAGCTTAGGTTTGATCTCCTCTAGTACCGACTGGTTTATTCTTCGGGCAGTCCATGGTATACACAGTATTCGCCACCAGCACCATAATTCAAAGGCATCAATTTTCTTCCTGTCTATCTTTTTCATTGTCCAGCTTTCACATCCATATGATGTTATTGAAAATACCATGGCTTGAACAAGTCGAATCTTTGTATGGAGAGAGACATCTCTGCTCTTGAGGATCTTATCAAGGTCTTTCATAGCCATTCTGCCAAGAGCAATGCGTCGTCGGATTTCTTGACTGCTTGTTGCTTCTTTATTGAAAGCTGATCCAAGTAGGTTAAAATTGTTCACAATTTCAATTTCTTCTCCTTCAATGATGAAGCTGTTGATTTTGCCAGTTGTCATGATCTTTGTCTTCTTTGCATTAAGGTACAGGCCCATTTTGAGGCTATGTTACTATGTTAATATGAAAAATGAACCATTTTCATTATTAACCACAAAAATTACAAAAAGAAAACCAATATATTAAACAAACTAACCCACTAAGGGGGTAATTTTACAAAATGGTCATCTGAAAATTGCACACTTTTAGTGTTGCGTCACAACACATGTACTCTTACCACATTATAAAGAGGTGTCCAGCTTTTGGTTTTCATTAAGGAAAGAAACTAAGATACACACATCACATTTCCAAATCTACATGCATTAATTTCTCATTCAAAAAGTGCTTGCAGATAAAGCTGGTGGAAATGACTGTGGGTACTTCGTACCCTTAGTAAGTTTCAAAGGGAAAAAGCAAACCTTGAAAATTGGGGTAAAGCCAATGGTTACTCATCCCCTTTGTCCTCAAATTGCCTCCAACTTGTTTTTTCTTTTTTGTCCTCTGGAGGGAGGGGGACGGAAGAAGCAGCTATTCATGAAATGTTGGGCATTACAGTTCAGAATTTTCAGAAGAGACTTGCTAAAGGGTTCACAGGTAGATCTGTTTAAAACAATATCCAATCATTTAACGCTTCCCAGCAAGGAGTGATGATTCAGCGTCTGCCGTGAACGACTGCTACTTGCTAGGATCAGGCCATAATTTAGGAATAAGTAATCACAGGTAGGTGCCTAGGGTGCCACATTTTGAAGGAAGCAGATACCCAAGCCAGAGGAGCTTGGCCTCTGGATTTACAGTCCGGTTTAGCCTTTTTGGAATCAAAATCTTAAATACAGTCGTGGCAAGCAGAGGTGGCCCAAAGGTGGTGCAGGGCCATTTGCAGAAATTGCAGGGCCTCATTTGCATACATTTTATTTTAAAATGTCTATGTTGACAACTAAAATTTTAGGCGGCTTTGAAAGGAGCCCTTCACAAGCCTCTCTTTTGTCCTGGCAAAGACTTAGGGCATGTTTAGTAAATATTAATGTGCGTTAACTGCCACTGCGCCAATAGACATAAATGGGTGCTGCTACACTTAGCGCACATTAACATTTGTGAATGCGCATTAACTATTAGTAAACATGCCTTTTAATGAGTGTCTGAATGCCATTAGAATGGGCAGGGAGGATAAAGAAAGACTACCAGATTTCTACATTACTATACTCCAGTGCCAACTGCCAGGAAGTACCATAAACCCATGCTCATTTAGAACCCATAGCAAACCCGCTGTACCATAAGAGCACTACCAGGACTCACAAAGCACCAAACCCTACCTATCAAAAGGCAACACTACAAATATTAAACCAATACATCTCAGAGAATACCAATTCATCTCCTACTAGGGAAACACAACAAGTGGGACTGTCAAATAGAAACTACATGAACAGAATACCGCAGCTCAGTTACACATTGTAGGCCGGGTTACACATGCAAAGCATAGACCGTTACCACACAAAGAACAAGGGATCACAATTTAGAAATAGGAAGACAATAATTAAACTGAGATTCCCAAAAGCCAAACTTGGAATATACAACAGCACTGGAGAAATAAAACTATAAATTAATTTCCTCTTGTACTAAACAAAATGAAAAGATGTTAGCGATGCACATTTCCCAGAGCTGACATATTCCAGTTAATAAATTCAAAATAAAATAGTATTTTTCTACCTTTTTGTTTGGGCATTTTATTTTTCCATCAGAACTGCCACAGTTATTTTCTTCTGTTTGCTTCGTGTTCTTCTGCTAACTCTCCATTGACCGCTGTCCATTTGTCCTTTCTTGTGCGAGATGAAGTGCCCCTTGAGCACCTGACAGGCTTGATCCAGTCCTGGGTTTACCCCACTGCATGCAGGGACATGTAGCCTTGCTTTTCTTATAGAGTGCAATGGGAAAATCAGAACTACAAGTCCCTGCATGCAGTGGGGTAAACCTAGGACTGGATCAAGTGTGTCAGGCGCATCTAGAGCCAGTTGGCAACCCTATCTGCAGGGAATAAAACCCTATCACATGCAGTGATTGGTTCTTACCTGTAGGGAGTAGCACCCCATCACATGCAGTGATTGGTTCTTACCTGCAGGGAGTAGCGTTCCATCGCATGTAGCCGATTGGCTCTTGCTATGAGCAATCCATTGGGCAGGACCTGGAAGAGCTCAGTGTGGTTTGCCTGAGGCTTCAGACTGAACTGGAGCTTTGGATTTGAACCCTGGAATCAGCACCAAGAAGGGGCATATGAGCACAAAGGAGGAGCAAGAGAATGAGACAAATCAGCAAGCATTCAGTCAGTAGATACTAAAACAGCTGAAACTGGTCATACAGACAGATGATTTGGTTATCCTCGATTTCATGCCACTCTGACATTTTTAGAATGCGAAGAGCTTGAAGGAGAGAGAATTTTCTAATGAAGATGAACACCACACACAAATATTATCTATGTATATCCCTGCCTGAATCTGTCCTTTTTGGCCGATTCCATGACAAAATGAATATCCAACAAAAGAAGGGAGAGGAGTGAAGAGGCAGCAGCGGAAGAGGGCTCTTCCTTTCTGCTCTCGTATCATGCTTTCCAGCCAGCCCTCCCTCCCTCCCTCTAAAAGTACTTCAGAGAGTTCTCTGGAAGCTGGAACTGTGTCGGACCAACTCAGACACAGCCCAAGTCTGGTCTTCTTACTCCAGTCCCAATGTAATTTGATGGCCCTTGCCATCCTACAGTACCCAAGGCACATCTCACAATGATAGGGTATTATATTGGAAAAGGAGAGAGCTTTTGTCCTCTAGAGGAGCAGTACCAGTGTGACGGGCAGGCCGTTTAAGACTATATTCACTACAGCAAAGCCAGAAACTGTAGGATTTTCACATAATTACTGCACATATGATCCTTATTGCTATCATGACTTCACTTATTAAAACTGCTTTAATGTTTTCTTTTTTCGCATTGTTGAGATCGGAGGAGACATCAGTGTTACAGCAGAAGTCTTGTAACAGACACCTCGTTCCAGCTACCTCCATGAGACAGACTGGTGATTTTAATTCCGCAGTGACAGCGCTCTGTTACAGTAAAACCTACAGGCATGCTGTTGAATTCTCTAGTCTAGAGTAAATGTTACCACAGGTAGTTCTGTAAATTAGTAAAATCATACCTCCTTGAGAAACTTTGTAGAAACCTACTTTAAAGTGGCAGTTTCCAGAGAAAGCTGGATCATCACATGTCAATGGATAAAACCATCAATGGTGCATAATTTATTCTCAACCAATAGTATCAGTAAAATTGGCCATGGAGATCACTGTAGACAAACATGCCACAAGATTGCTGTCATGCTACAGTTAAAGGAGAAAGTAGATCTTTCCTGCTAATTTTCTTCTTCAGACCATATTTAGGCATGTGGATTTATGCTCTTCTACCAGCAGATGGAGACAAAACCACTAGTTTGATGATGTCATCTTATAGGAACCTGTGCAGCTCACAGCCAGGGCCGGCCCGTCCATTGAGCAAGAATGTTTTTTGCACAGGGCCCCGCGTTTCAGGGGGCCCCGCGCAAAAAACATCTTGCATCCCATTAAAGTTTTAAAAAAATCATAAACCGGCTGCCGCTGCCGCCGTGGCAGCGGCAGAATGGAGAATCCCGCGGGGCCCATTTACAGTCCTTACCACCCCCCCCCCCCCAATCAGCCCAACTAACTTTAAAAAAAAAAAAAAACCAGACACCGGCTGCTGCTGCCGCCGTGGCAGCGGCAGAATGGAGAATCCCGCGGGGCCCCCCTGTCCGGCAGTCTTCTCTGTGGCCTCCGTCGGCTGTCAGAGCTGCGCGAAGAGAGAGAGCTTCTCTTCTCGCAGCTCTGTTAATCACGCCGCGGGGCTGATGGGAAATCCCATCAGCCCCGCGGCGGGATTAACAGAGCCGCGAGAAAGGGAAACTCTCCCTTCGCGCGGCTCTGAAAAGCCCGCGCTGAGGCCGCATCAAAGACTGCCGGACAGGGGGGCCCCGCGGGATTCTCCATTCTGCCGCTGCCACGGCGGCAGCGGCAGCAGCAGCCGGGTTTCTGGGTCTTTTTTTTTAAACTTAGCTGGGCTGGGGGGGGGGGTAAGGACTGTAAATGGGCTGATGGGGGGGGAGGGAGGGAGGGAGGGAGGGGGTAAGGACTGTAAATGGGCTGATGGGGAGGGAGGGAGGGGGGGTAAGGACTGTAAATGGGCTGATGGGAAAGGGGGGGTAATGACTGTAAATGGGCTGATGGGGAGGGAGGGAGGGGGGTAAGTACTGTAAATGGGCTGATGGGGAGGGAGAGGGGGGATAAGGACTGTAAATGGGCTGATGGCGAGGGGGGGTAAGGACTGTAAATGGGCTGATGGGGAGGGAGGGAGGGGGGTAAGGACTGTAAATGGGCTGATGGGGAGGGAGGGGGGGTAAGGACTGTAAATGGGCTGATGGGGAGGGGGGAGGACTGTAAATGGGCTGATGGGGAGGGGGTAAGGACTATAAATAGGGAGGGAGGGAGGGAGGGGGGTAAGGACTGTAAATGGGCTGATAGGGGGGGTTAGGACTGGTAATGGGCTATAGGGGGTTCGGACTGGAAGTGGGCTGATGGGGGGGTTAAGACTGGGAATGGGCTATGGGGGGTTAGGACAGGTAATAGACTATGGAGGGGCTAAGACTGGAATGGGCTGATGGGGGAAGTTATGACAGGTAATGGGCTACGGGGCGCTACGACTACAAGTGGGCTGATGGGATTAGGACTGGAAATGGGCTATGGGGGGGGTAGGACAGGTAATGGGCTGTGGGGGGTTACAACAGGTAATGGGCTATGGGGGTCTAAGACTACAAGTAGGCTGATAGGGGGTTAGGACTGGTAATGGGCTGTGGGGGGCGTTAGGACTGGTAATGGGCTGGGGGGGTTAGGACTGGTACTGGGCTATGGGGGGGCTAAGACTACAAGTGGGCTGATGGGTTAGGACTGGTAATGGGTTGATGGGGGGGTAAGACTGAAAATGGGCTGATGGGAGGGTAAGGACTGGAAGTGGGCTGATGGGGGGGTTAGGACTGGTAATGGGCTATAGGGGGTTCGGACTGGAAGTGGGCTGATGGGGGGTTAGGACTGGTAATGGGCTATAGGGGGTTCGGACTGGAAGTGGGCTGATGGGGGAGCTAGGACTGGTAATGGGATGGGGGGTTGCTAGGATTGGAAATGGGCTGAGTGGGAAGGGCGCTTGAACGGCAAATAGCTGATGGGGACAGGGGCTTGGAATGGAAATGGGCTGAGTGGAAAGGGGGCTTGAACTGCAAATAGCTGATGGGGAGGGGGGCTTGGAATGGAAATGGGCTGTGAGGAGAGGGAGCTAGGACTGGAAATGGGCTGAGTGGGGGGGGGGGCTAGGACAGGAAATGGGCTGATGGAGGGGCCAGGATAGGACTGGAAATGGGCTGTTGGGGGTGCTAAGGTTGGAAATGGGCTCATGGAGGGGCTAGAACTGGAAGTAGGCTCATGGGGGGCTTGGATTGGAAATGGGCTGAGTGGAGGGGAGCTAGGATTTGACATGGGCTGATGGTGGGGCTAGGAAAGGAATAGAAATGAGCTGATGGGGGGCTGGGATTGGAAATGAGCTGATGGAGGAACTGATAGGACTGGAAATGGGCTGATGAGGGGCTGGGATTGGAAATGAACTGATGGATGGACTCGGATAGGACTGGAAATGGATGGGGGAGCTAGGACTGGAAATGGGCTGATGGTGGGGTTAGGATAGGATTGGAAATGGGCTGATGGGGGACTAGGACTGGAAATGGGCTGATGCAGGGACAAGAAGGGAGCAGATGCTGGGTGGGGCTGGAACTAGAAAGGAGCTGATGTTGGGGGAGGATTAGAATGGGATGGAGCTGGGAGAGTGAATGGAGAGGGAAAAATATTTTGCGTGGGAGGGAAGACAAATCTACAATTGGCCGGATATTGGGAGAGTAAGTGGGGATTGAGGATGGAGGGATAAAATTTGAGTGGATGAAATAGGAATGAGGAAAAGAGCAAAAGGAGAAAGATTAGCATGTTAAAGCAGATGTAGAGAGAGAATGGAAAAAAAAAAAAAACAAGACAGAAGAAAGGACAAATGGACAGCAGATGGAGAGTTAGCAGAAGACACGAAGAAACCAGAAGAAAGTGGCTGGAACAATTGCAACTGAAAAAAAATGCACAAAAGGTAAAAAAATCTCTCTTTATTTTGAATTTATTAACTGGAATATGTCAGCTCTGGGAAATGTGCATCATTAATTTTTGCGCTTTGTTTAGTACAAGAGGAAATTAATTTATAGTTTTATTTCTACAGTGTTGTTGTATATTCCAAGTTTGGCTTTTGGGGTTCCCAGTTTAATTATGGTCTTCCTGTTCCTAAATTGTGATTCCTTGTTTGGTGATGGTCTATGTTCTGCATGTGTAACTGAGCTGAGGTATACTGTTTATGTAATTCCTATTTGACATTGCCACTTGTTCTTTCCCCAGTAGGTCATGTATTATTGTTCTCTGAAATGTATTGGTTTAATATTTGCAGTGTTGCCTTTTGATAGGTAGGGTATGGTGCTTTGTGAGTCCTGGTAGTGCTGTTAGAATACGGCGGGTTTGCTATGGGTTCTAAATGGGCAGTGTTTGTAGTAGTTCCTAATGTGCCTGGCGGTTGGTACTGGATTATAGTAATGTAGAAACCTTTTAGTCTTTCTTTATCCATACACTCATTAAGAGACATGTTTACTAAAAGTTAGTGTATGGTAACATTATGCAAATATTTATGCAAATGAGGCACCTTATGCAAATGAGGCCCCGCACCGAGTCTCCGCACATGGCCCCGCACCCCCCTTGGGCCGCCCCTGCTCACAGCCAACCACTATTTGTATAACAAAGCAAAGAAAACAATGAATTGCCACTTAACCCACCAAGCAAGGGGGGGAGGGACCAACAAACAGTAGCCACAAGGAGCTGGCATAACAGAAAAATAACGCAACCCAAGGACTAAAAACACAGGATGTACTCCTTTGTCCCCCTCCCCCCTTCACTTATTTTTCTCTTCATACCTATGTAACTGCAGTAAGAACTCTCTTGGGTTCCGACTGGTCTGAAGAGACTCCAGGAAAGAAAATTAGCAAGTAAGTTCTAATTTCTCCTTTCTAGACCCTCCAGACTAGTCCAGATTCATGGGAAATACCCAAGCAGTAATCAATCACACAGGGAGGGACCCAGCCACTCCATCTGCTAAAATACAGAACCCAAATGCCACATCCAGCCTAGTGGAGTGGAGGAGTAGCCTAGTGGTTAGGGCAACAGCCTGGGACCGGAAAGATCAGGGTTCAGATCCCACTGGTACTCCTTGTGGCCTTAAGTCACTTCACCCTCCACTGTGTTAGGTACAAGCTTAGATTGTAAGCCCTCTGGGGACAAGGAAATGCCTATATACAGTGTAGTTACTCACCTGTAACAGGTGCTCTCCAGGGACAGCAGGAATCAGTCCTCACATATGGGTGATGTCAGCGCCGACGGAGCCCTCGTGCGGAGCAATTCCCCAGCTTTCAAAGAAAACCTTTGGGATTGCATCATGCATGCGCAGTCCCCTTCCCGCCCAAGGGTGCCATCTTGCTCAGTCAGATGACATAGCTAAAAAGACGGCAAAAATGAGAAAAAAATGAATCAAAGGACTGCAACTCCAGGGGAGGAGGGAGGGTTGTGAGGACTGATTCCTGCTGTCCCTGGAGAACACCTGTTACAGGTGAGTAACTACGCTTTCTCTAGGAACAAGCAGGAAGTTAGTCCTCACATATGGGACTCCCTAGCTATAGGCTACCGAGAACCCATAGCTGAAAATGGCTCCCTCTAGAAGAGCCACAGCAGCAGTGATAGGATTTTTCTCCGAGAACGCAACCCCCACGGTAGCCTGACACCAAAGGGTCGGACGGTATGAGTTTCCTAAACCTTGAATAGGTTACAGAGTACCGCCTGATCAAAAACACTGTCCCGCTGGGACTCTCTCTCCAGGCAGTAATGGGCTGCAAAAGTCTGGCTTGAAGACCAAGTTGCGGCCCGGCAGATGTCTGCCAACGGAACAGAGCGGTGGTTAGCCACTGATGCAGCCTTAGCCCTGACAGAGTTTGCCATGATTTGGCCCTGCAGCTGGTTGTCAGCTGTCCTGTACGCCCAGGCGATGCAGTCTGCCACCCAGGTGGATAACGTGCGCTTGGAGACAGGTAGACCCAGTTTATTAGGATAATACAATACGAAGAGCTGGGAAGCCCTCCGATGTCCCCGTATACGCTCCATGTAGAAGGCAAGCACCCTCTTGCAGTCCAGGATATACAGAACCACTTCTGCCCTGCTGGTATGTGGCCTGGCAAAGAAGGTTGGAAGAACCACCTCTTGGTTGAGGTGAAACAAGGAAACCACTTTCAGAAGGAACTTGGGGTGAGTACGTAGGACCACCCTGTTTTTATAAAACCGTGTATACGGTCTATCTGATACTAAAGCTTGTAGCTCACTCACACGTCGAGCAGACGTGAGTGCCACCAGAAAGAGTGTTTTCCAGGAAAGGAAGCGGAGATGACAGGTGGACATTGGTTCAAAAGGCGGGCAAGTAAGCCGCTGCAAGACCACATTTAAGTCCCACTCTGTAGCTGGTGGGCAAATCGGAGGCTTCAAGAGTAGAAGGCCTCTGAGAAATTGAGATACCAAGGGGTGAGCTGAAAGAGGTTGCCCGTCCACTGATAGCGCACTCAAGTGGACCCTGACAGAGTTAGACTTGAGGCCCAACTCAGAGAGGTGGAGCAAGTACTGTAATACTTGAGGTACTTGGCAAGTGAACGGGTCCTCCTTATTTTGGGCACACCACACCTCAAATCTACGCCACTTGATTGCGTAGGATTTTCTAGTGGATTGCCTCCTAGAGGCCAGCAACACCTCCTTGGGAAGGAGGAGAGTAGCGAGTACTACCCTCTCAGCAGCCATGCCATTAAGTTGAGGGATCTGAGATTGGGGTGTAGTAAGGAACCCTGTTCCTGGGTTAAGAGGTCGGGCTGCACCCCCAGTGGGAGTGGAGTTTCGACCGCCAGTTGAAGGAGAAGAGGGAACCAAGGTTGTCTGGGCCACTTGGGGGCTACCAGGATGACAGAGGCCTTGTCCCGAAGAATCTTGAACAGAGTGCATGCCCCCAGGGGTGTGGGTGGGAACGCATAGAGAAGGCCCTGTGCCCACGAGAACAGAAAAGCATCCGTCGCCACACTCAGCGGATGTGGCTGCCTCGAGCAGAACCGGGGCAACTGGTGGTTTTGCGGACTGGCAAAGAGATCCATGGTTGGGAGACCCCAGTGGTTGAAGATCCACTGGGCTACATCCCAGTTCAGTTGCCATTCATGAGGCTAAAGAAGCCTGCTCAACTTGTCGGCCAGGAGGTTCTCCTGACCTGGCAGATAAACCGCTCTTAGAGACATGTGATGCGCCACTGCAAAAGAGCAGAGGTCCAGAGTTTCCTGGCAGAGGATGCGAGATCCTGTGCCTCCCTGCTTGTTGATGTAGAACATCGCTACTTGATTGTCTGTCTGTATCAGCACCGACTGGTGCACAAGAAGATGACAGAAGGCTTGAAGAGCCAGGTGGATGGCTCGAAGCTCTAGAAGATTGATCTGAAGTACTGCCTCTCGCGAGGACCACAGACCCCGAGTGCATGATCCCTGGCAGTGGGCTCCCCAGCCCCGCAAGGAGGCGTCTGTCGTCAGCACTCTGGTGTGAGAGGGAGGTTGGAATGGTACCCCCTTGAGCAAGTTGGGAGGGTGAAGCACCATTCCAAGGCTGTCACCAGTAGTTTGGAGACCGCCACTCTGTCCCTGAGGCGGCTAGTGGCTTGCGTCCACTGGTCTCTGAGGCTCCACTGAGCTGTGCGCATGTGAAATCGAGCATATGGAGTCACATGCACCGTGGAGGCCATGTGGCCCAGGAGGCATAGGAAGAGCCTTGCGGAGACTTGAGGTCTGTGCTGGACCTGCTGTGCCAAGTCCAGCAAGCGCCTTGCCCTGTCTAGTGGCAGGTAAGCCCTTGCCTGAAGTGTGTCCAATCTTGCCCCTATGAACTCCAAGTTCTGAATGGGGAGTAAAGTGGACTTTTCGTGATTTATAACAAACCCCAGGTGCTGGAGCAGAGTAACTGTGCGAGCAGTGGCCTGCTGTGCCTCCTGTGCTGACTGGCCCCTGATGAGCCAGTCATCCAGGTATGGAAAGACGAAGATTCCCTGGCTTCTGAGAAAGGCCGCCACCACAGCTAGGCATTTGGTAAATACTCTGGGAGCGGTAGCTAGGCCAAAGGGAAGCACCTTGTACTGGAGGTGGTTTCCTCCGACCACAGACCTGAGGTATTGTCTGTGGTCTGGGTGTATGAGGATGTGCGTATAAGCATCCTTTAAATCTAAGGAGCAGAGTCAATCTCCCTGGTGGAGGTAAGGCAGCAGGATCCCAAGGGAAAGCATCTTGAACTTTTCCTTCACCAGGCGCTTGTTCAGATTTCGCAAGTCCAGGATGGGGTGCAGGCCTCCTTTTCTCTTTGGTATGAGGAAATGCCTGGAGTAGAAGCCTTGCCCCTGCAGGTGGTGGGGCACCGGTTCCACCGCCTGATCCTTTAGCAGACCTGCCAACTCCTGCAGGAGGAGGTTCCTGTGCAGAAGGGGCCTGAGAGACTCTCCTGGGAAAAAGTAGGTGGGCACCTGGTTGAAATGAAGGAAGTAGCATTGCTGGACTACTTTCAAAACCCAGGGGTCGGTAGTAATGGCTGGCCACCTGTGGGCGTACAGGGCCAGCCTTCCTCCTGTGCAGGGCTAAACCACTGGTGGGAGAGGAGCTATGCACTGGGAGTCAAAAAAAACCCTCCCGGCTGGGTAGGAGCCAGAGCCGGAGGCTTGGGGGGTCTTCGGCTTACGTGGGCCATGCCCCTGTCCCCTGGCCTGCTGCCCCTGCTGGGGAGCTGGGGTGGCCTGGTCCATGGGGTAGTTTCTGTAAGCCGTACCCTTCCTCGGGAAAAAGGGCTTTTTCCCCGAGGCCTTCTTCTTGTGAGAAGGTGCATATGTCTTCTTCGACAACCTTGTCCGGGTCAAGTACTCGGACTCTATTTCTGCAGCTTTCTCAGTCATGGGTTTACCGAAGAGGTTGTCACCTCGGCATGGGACATCGACCAACTTGTCCTGAACCCATGGCTCTAGGTCCGACGACATGAGCCAGGCCTGACGGCGTGCACCGATGCCGGCAGCGGCTTCTCGGGCCGAAGCCTCGAAGCCGTCGTAAGTTGCTCGAGACGTGAATTTCGAGCATTCCCGGATCCCCGTGGACAAGGCTTTGAAGCACTGCAAGGGTTCCTCGAATAGGCCAGCTGAGAACCCGGCAATCTCCTTTGCCAGGTCCCGCAAGTACATGCCCATGTACAGCTGGTACGTTTGGACACGGCATGATAGCATCGAGCCCTGCTAGCACTTTCTGCCGAGGGCATCCAGGTTCTGGGCCTCCTGGCCGGGAGGCACCGAGGAATGTGTCTTTTGGCTTTTCAGCCGTTGCATGGCCGATTCCACAACCATGGAGTTGTGCGGCAGCTGCGCTTTCTGGAACCCAGGACTCTTGTGGACTCGATAGATAGCAAGCGGGTCGATTCTAAGTAACGGCATCGAGGGCGGGGACTCCCACATGTGGAGCATCAGCCGTTCCAACATCGGAGGCACCAGTACAGTAAGGGCCTTTTTCGGGGGAGAGTCATACTTGAGGGCGTTGAGCTCTTCGGCTCGAGGCTCCTCCTCAGCATCCACCGGGAATGCCAAAGCTTTGGCCATATCCCGGATGACGTCCGAGAACAGAGTGTCCTCTGGAGGGGACCTATTCCGAGGCTCCAAACCCAGAGAGTCCGATGGGATACACCGGGTTTGGTAGGTGTCTGGGGAGTCTTCCTCCTCAGTCTCCCATGCCGAGGAGGACTCCATGGGCTCCAGCCTTGAGGGCTTCGAGCCGGACTGCCCCAACACTGAGGGCACCCGCGTCGATGACCTCGGTCCTGAACAGGAGGTTGAGGGGGACCTTGGCCGAGGATTGACTCGAGACCTGATCGACTCGAGGATTGGCTCAGCCTCCGGCGTCGACTTCAACGTCCCGGTGTTTATTTATTTATTTACATTCTCTTATATACCACGCTATTCTGCATCAGTGCGGTTTACATTGAACAAACTGAAATTACATTGAACAGGGCATTATAACTTGGAGATAACTATTTTACAGGGAACATGGGCTATGGAGGGTTAAGTGGCTTGCCCAAGACCACAAGGAGCACCTGTGGGACTAGAAACCCCAGTCCTTCCGGCCCAAGGTTGCTGTCCTCTAGTGGGATTTGAACCCCCGACCTTCCAGCCTGAAGTACCTTGCCCCAACAACTAGGCCACTCCTCCACTCGATAGATAGCAAGTGGGTCAATTCTAAGTACCGGCATCGAGGCCGGGGACTCCCACATGCGGAGCATCAGCCGTTCCAACATCGGAGGCACCAGTACAGTAAGGGCCTCTTTCGGGGGCCCTTACTGTTCGGGGCGGATGGACCGGCGAGGCCCGCCATCAGCACCCGCTGCTACTCCATGAAGGCAGCCATGCTGCTTTCCAGGGCCGCCAACCTGAGACCAAGCTCAGAAGGCTCCGCAGTTCCCGACTCGGGCCCTGACATCGGCTCTCCCGGAGGAGAGTCAACGAGGACAAGAGGAGTTACCTTGTCCGACGTCTCCGGTTCCTTGCGAGGCTGTTTAGCCGGCCGCTCCAACTCCGAAGACCTGGGGCGGCGGTCCAGGCTCCACGGCCTGGAACCCAAGGGCCCAAGCCGATCGGAGGCATCCAGCAATGCCGCCCTCACGAGTTTTTTTTCTTCCTCCGGTGTACCCTGGAGGGAGACCCCCACTCAGAAGACCCACGATGGTGCTCAGGCTCCGATTCCCGAGATGTCGAGGCTTCTGACGAGGTCCGGGCCCAACCGGATGCGGACTCAGGAAAAATCCTGTCACACTGATGCTGTCTGCTCTTCAAAGACATCTTACCACACGGCCCACAGACCAGCGGGTCATGGTCAGGGCCGAGGCACTGGAGGCAGCAGTCGTGTGTGTCGGTGAGAGACATCAACTTCTTACACCGATCACACTTTTTAAACCCGCTGGCAGCCATTGGGGGAAAAAGGGCCCCTGTGAGGTCAAACAACCGGGCTGCCAGGGAAAAAGAAAAAAAGAGTGCGAACGCTTGTCACGAAGGACAAAACCCAAAAAATATGACCCGACACGATACCGGCATACCAAGCCAAAGGCGGGAGGGGGAACCGGTGTCAAACTGGGAAGCTGAAGAAATTATTCAACTTTTACACTTTTTCCACGGTGAAAAACGGGACTACGTCTGTTGGGCTCCGCGGAAAAAAGACTGAGCAAGATGGCACCCTGGGAGGGGACCGCGCATGAGTGATGCAATCCCAAAGGCTTTCTTTGAAAGCTGGGGAATTGCTCTGCATGAGGGCTCCGTCGGCGCCGACGTCACCCATATGTGAGAACTGACTTCCTGCTTGTTCCTGGAGAACTGAATGTAACTCACCTTGAACTACTACTGGAAAGGTGTGAGCTAAATACTACTAGATGTTCAAGCTACTAAATAATAGCTTGAACATCCAAATGATAGTGATGTACAAAGGAATGCAAAATGATCAAGTACAGTAGCTTCAAAAATCCATCACACCTAGATGTAGGCTAAAGAGGTAGTCTGAGTCTGCAAGACAGTGGCTACTACTCCTCCTAAGTAACCTCTCTTCAGGGATCTGGTCTTCTCAAGAGCTAGGGCATAAGGAGAACCAATCCATGACCTGCACCTGAGAAAGAAGACTGTCCACCCCAAAGGGGCAACAACTCCTCCACATGGAGCCTCATGAAGTTACTGTACAACAGCCATCGGGGCCAATCCAGATCCACCATTACCAGAAGCCCCAGATAACTTGTATGACCCTGCCCACCAAAAGCCATGGAAGCAAAATCTACAGCAAACTCTTGGTTGGCCACTTTTGAACCAGCACATTTATGGTACTTCTGCAGCAGAAGTGCCAGGCTACTTTTACACTTCCCACTGTCACCATGAGTTCCATGATCAGGATCCCCCTAATGATCCACAATGCACTGGAAGGCTGCATCCACAAGACACTATTTTCCCAGGACCAGGGTGCATTTGCTCAGGAAATCCACCTGAACATTGTTGACTCCAGCTACATGAGCTGCAAACAAGCACATCAGATGCCTTTCAACCCAAGCTAACCAAGGTGTCACCTCTTCCACTACCTGTCAGTTCTTTGTGCTGTTTTGATGATTTATGTAAGTCATGGTCACCACATTATCTGACAGAATCTGCACCACCTTCCCCTATAGGCATGGCGCAATGGCCAACCAAATGGCTAATCTCCAAAAAGAAGATTGTCTACTCCTCCTGGGCCACACTGCCCAGGCAGTGCACTCTCCAACCACTCAGGCTGGCATTTTTACTGTCACCAAGGTCCAGTCTGGAGACTCTAGCTCTATCCCTCTTCTCACATTAGCCATCACCAACCACCAGCTGCTCCATGCATCCTCCTGAGTACGATCCCAAGTTCCTGGTATTGGAGAGCCCACCAACTCAATAATGCTCTCAGCAATGGCCTCATGTGATGCATGCCCACGGCACCAGATCTAGGGCCAATGATGACAACATCTGGAGATAATTCCAGGCTGTAGTTCTCAGTGCTGTCAACTCCCAAACGTGTGACTTCAGTTTTAGAAACCTTTCTTTGGTCATGAATACTTTTCCCAACTGAGTGTCAAATCTGGATTCCAGACACTCCAGTGGATGGGAGGACACCAGCTTCCTCTTGGTCACATTGATGACCCAACCAGGATGGTCATCTTCTTTGTCACAATCACTATGAATGCATCCACCCTAGGCAAGCACAGCTTCTCCTCCTCCTCGAGAACTACAGGATACAACTGGTACCTGGATTTGGCCACCTTCAACTCGGCATCTGGAGTTCACCACTCTGCTGCCAATGTTTCCTTGACTGTGATGAAACAATTGTTTATGGTCTTTCTCTGAGTGATTACTTATTAGTAATATTAACAATGTACTGACACGCTCATTATCATCAATATGGAACCTTAATCGTATTTTAGGTTACTTCAAACATGAGCATCAACAACCTTTAGCGAAGATAGTTAGTGTTTTTGAAAGCGGATGGAACTCTTCTTATGTTCTCACTCTTCAAAAAATCCAGTATTAAACTTCAATAAAGTACTTAGCTTCTGTCATGATTTTCTTCTCCATTTTCCCTTCTCGCTCTCAGATCCCAACGCCTTCATTCGGCGCCAATGCGTTTCACTAAGATTGTTTCCTCAGGGGATCACCATGCACTAATTTTCACTATAAAATAAAATCCGTTTCAGTAACTTTTTAAACCTTCTAAGTTCCTTATAAACTATTCTCATTTGCCATATTATCTTAATGAAAATAAACAGACCTACCAGAACCATGAATAATGCTGCACATGTTTCCCAACACATTTTTTTTGAGCCATTCCAATGGATTCCAACTCCTTACAGGTCGTTCCCAAAAACGCCGCACATGCGAACTATGGATTGCACTTACGTATTTAAAGTGCTTGCTCTACTCTCCTATTTGATAGTTTCTACCTCCGCCCCCAATGGCGTCAGTATCATCATGAACTTTTAGGTGATACCTCATTCTAATTTCTGATATTACTTCCCAGTTCACACACCCCTCTGTCAAAATTCACTATCGTTTATGCTGGAAAACCTTTACCATGTTTCTATAGTTTCAAAACGCCCTACTGTTACACTTGTGATAACTCTCCTTTTAATTGCCTAACTCTATTATCTCCTATCAGACACAAGCCCAAGTGATTGACTGCGGAGATTCTAGAGATCACCTCTGCCAAAGTGGAAGTAGCCTGAACAGTTATATAAAATCTAGGGAACCTGTATGTCTGAGCAATGAAAGACATGTGATGCCAGACTTCAGTGAGTGTTCATAAGATTGTAGTCTCGGAGGTAGAAAGCACTTTAGTACCTGTTCATAGTAAAATTGGAAGCCTCAGAGGTGGCCCTCAAAATGAAGGAACTTGCTATTCAGGTGACAAAAGCAGTTCACTGGACAATGATGAGGATCTTGATGCTGCTATCAAGGATCTCCTCTGATCAAAAAGAAAGCTAAAGAAAAAGTAAAAAGATCAAAAACAATACAGGAAAAAAGTCCAATTTGGCAACACACAAATGCAGGTTTTGGACAAATTTGAGAATGTTAAACCAAAAGAGTGGAAAAATAAAAACCCTTGTATTCTGAAAAGCTGCCTCTCAAAACACAAAAAAGATGTAAAAGAAAGCACACTGAATAAATCTCAGAAAAGAAATTCATCAAATATTGCCATGCAGAATACATTCCTGCTACAAAAAGACAATCCAAAATCGGTGTGCAACCTAATGAGCTTAACCGCTATTGACCATGAAAACTCAGCTAAGGTCATTCCAGAAACTGATGATGAGAGCTGTGTGGATAGTGATGATAGCATAGACACAAGCTGTTAGCAGCATTTTTACAGTGGTTAAATCAATGCGATTTGAATATAAAATTCACTCATGTACCACAAAGAAAAATTGTCATATTTGGATGTAATAATCACTAGAGGGAAGGAAGAATGGTTGACATCAGTTTACCGAGAAAGCACAGATCGAAACACCTTCCTACATTTTATAAGTGCATACTATTTGCAGTTAAAAGAAAGTCTTCCTTTGTCTCAGTTCCTACGGTATAGGCGGAACTGTTCTGAAGCCTCATCCCGGGAAAGAAAGAACTGTTCTCAAGCCTCATCCCGGGAAAGAAAGAGAGAAAAGGGAGAGCGAATCCTCCTGATCTGAGAGAGTGAATCCTTCCCAGAAAAGCAGGAGAGAGAATGGCTGAGGCAGAGCCTGCACAGGTCCCTGCGACCTTTGAGGATGTTGCTGTCTATTTCTGTGAGGACGAGTGGAAGATGTTAGTAGAATGGCAAAAGGAGCTTTACAAGGAGAACATGAAGGAGAATTATGAAACTCTGATGTCACTGGGCTCTTTATGTGAGAAACCTTCTCTTATATCCAAGATTGAGCGGGAGGAAGATCCATGTGTCAGGGACCAGCAGGACCCTAGAGTCAGAAGAAGACTGAAAAGCTCCTGGAGAGCAGGTGACGGGGTCACACAGGAAAAGAAGAGAGAGGAGAAGAGAGAAGAATGGGGAAACTTTTTCACACACGAGGTGCACCCAGCACTCCATCTAAACCCTCACACGCAAGAGAGACATTTTCCATGTACTGAGTGTGAGCACGATTTCAATCATAGCAATCACATAAGAAGCCACCTGGAAACCCACACAGCAGAGGGAACTACCACAACAGAGAGGCCTTCTACATCGTTTAAAAGCCCTGAAGGTGGAACAAATTTCACTATTAAGAAATCCGTAACACTGCACCAGAAATTCCAAAGGGCTGAGAAAAGATTTCACTGCACTGAATGTGAGAAATCTTTCCTCAAAAACTCACAACTTGTGGAGCATCTTAGAACCCACATGGGGGAGAGACCATTTAGTTGTTCTGAATGTGGGAAATATTTCCCTAGAAAAGCACATCTAGTGCGGCATCATAGAACTCATACAGGGGAGAAACCTTTTATTTGTACTGAATGTGGGAAATGTTTCCTCATGAAAGCAGAACTAGTGAGGCATCGTAGAACCCACCCAGGGGAGAAACCTTTTAGTTGTACTGAATGTGGGAAATGTTTCCCCAACCGAGCAAATCTAGTTCTGCATCATAGGACCCACACAGGGGAGAAACCTTTTAGTTGTACTGAATGTGGGAAATGTTTCCCCAGCAGAGAAAATCTAGTTCTGCATCATAGGACCCACACAGGGGAGAAACGTTTTAGTTGTACTGAATGTGGGAAATGTTTCCCCAGCAGGAAACCACAAACCACAAACAGGGCCTTCAGTTACTATGTTCCCAAATGCTGGAATGCTCTACCCTCTGACATTAGGGCCATTGCCGACCTATCTCAGTTCAGGAAGGCACTCAAATACCACCTTTTCCTCCAATACTACCCAATTAGCAATTGATCCTATGTATTCCCTCTGAAGAAATGTCCCACTTAAAAATGACCTTACGTTCATTATGTTATTGTGACCTGACCTGTTCCGTGTAAATATCTCATGTATATAGTTCCATGTAAATATCTCATGTATATAGTTCACCCCTGTTATCCAAGTTTGTACTCCTGTTCGATGTAAAACCAAACAGCTTGTTGTTATGGTCGTTATGTTATTATGTAAACCGCGCTGATACCGAATAGTGCGGTATATAAGAAATTGTAATAAATAAATAATAAATAAATAAATAAATAAATAAATAAATTTAAGAATTTATCAAGACAATTAGCAAGTAACTTTAGGGAAAGAGGGTATCCCCATAAGGTGGTGAAACGAGCATAGTCCAGGGCTCTCTATAACAATCGGAGTTTACTACTTGAGGCTAAAACAGTTAACAGAAAGGAAAATATGGATTCTGATAACATCAATTTGATCACTCGGTATTCTCCTTTGAGTTCAGGGATTCAAAAAAGTTTGAGAAAATATAGTAACATCATAGAAGTTATTCCCGGGTTAATGGGTAAAAAGATACGATGTATATGGCAATGAAATCGTAATTTAAAAGAACAGTTGAGTCCTGCAGTATTAAAATCTATAACTCCACTAGACAGTACATCTGAGAATAAGATGGGTCATAGAAAATGCGGAAGGTGTAATATCTCTGATATTACTATGGAACTTGAGGTTTTTACTCATAAAGGAGTTACTCATCGATTAAAAAGATATACAACCTGTGAATCCTCAAATGTAGTATATATTACAGTATGCCCATGTGAATTGATGTACGTAGGTAAAACTATTTGTCCATTCAAAATAAGAATGGGGGAACATAGGAGCTGGTTGAAGTGCAGAATTAAAGAAGCACCATTGGTTCAACATTGTATAACTAAGGGGCATATTTTTGAACAATTGAGATGCTTTTGTATTGATAGAATAGAGTCGGGTGTAGCGGGAAAATCGCAAGAGCAAGCCCTCTTAATTAGAGAACAAAAATGGATATTTGATTTAAAATCAGTAATATCCACTGGTCTTAATGCCACTATCGATTGGTCAGCTTGTGTCTAATAGGAGATAATAGAGTTAGGCAATTAAAAGGAGAGTTATCACGAGTGTAACAGTAGGGCGTTTTGAAACTATAGAAACATGGTAAATGTTTTCCAGCATAAACGGTAGTGAATTTTGACAGAGGGGTGTGCGAACTGGGAAGCATTATCAGAAATTAGAATGAGGTATCACCTAAAAGTTCATGATGAAACTGACGCCATTGGGGGCGGAGGTAGAAACTATCAAATAGGAGAGTAGAGCAAGCACTTTAAATACGTAAGTGCAATCCGTAGTTTGCATGCACGGCGTTTTTGGGAACGACCTGTAAGGAGTTGGAATTCATTGGAATAGCTAAAAACAAATTTGTTGGGAAACGTGTGCAGCATTATTCATGGTTCTGGTAGGTCTATTTAGTTTCATTAAGATAATATGGCAAATGAGAATAGTTTATAAGGAACTTAGAAGGTTTAAAAAGTTACTGAAACGGATTTTATTTTATAGTGAAAATTAGTGAATGGTGATCCCCTGAGGAAACAATCTTAGTGAAACGCATTGGCGCCGAATGAAGGCGTTGGGATCTGAGCGCGAGAAGGGAACATGGAGAAGAAAATCATGACAGAAGCTAAGTACTTTATTGAAGTTTAATACTGGATTTTTTGAAGAGTGAGAACATAAGAAGAGTTCCATCCGCTTTCAAAAACACTAGCTATCTTCGCTAAAGGTCGTTGATGCTAATAAGCACTGAATTAGGACACATTGTGAGTCCATACATGAGTGCCAAAGAAGTCTGAGACCTTGAACGATATAAAAGCTCACATTTGAAGTAACCTCAAATACGATTAAGGTTCCATATTGATAATATTGAGCGTGTCAGTACATTGTTAATGTTTCCTTGACAGCTCTATGGACTGGAAAAGCCTTGAGGGGCTTTCTAATACCCTCCAAAAGTGGACCATCCTCTACCTCTGCTGCAGGCGACTTACTGTCCAACATCAAAACCTCAGAAATTAGAAAGCCTAGCTCATCCATCCTGAACATCTTGACCACAGCTGCATCCGTCGATAGCCAGTTTAAGCAATGAAGCCAGTGACTTGGAGCACATAGGCTTTAAGGATGCTCAAGGTTTTCCTCTCTGTTCATATGTTCACAGCTTTGGGAGTGTTTCCTTTTGTTCCAGTGGCTGTGCTGTGCTTTGGGGGGTGGACTGGAAGAGCTGATGGTGAAGAAGCTGGCCCCAGAAGGGTGCTGCTAATGGGCTGGGACTAGAAGCAGGCTAATGCTGGGTCTGGTGGGAGGGGGGACTGGAACTGGAAAGGAGCTGATGCTGGGGGATTTGGACTAGAAAGAAGCTGGCAGTTTGGACTGTAAGAGGGCTGATGTGGGGGGAAATAGGACTGGAAATGGGATGATTGGGGGGGAGCTAGGACTGGAAATGGGTTGCTGCAAAGTCGGTGGGGGCTAGAATTGGAAATGAACTGATGCTGGGAGGACTTAAATTGGAAGAGAGTTGACGCTGGGAGGCTGGGGGCTGGGACTGAAAGAGGACTGATGTGAAAGTAGGACTGGAAATCTCTGGTCAAGTTCTTAGTTCCCACTATGCCCCTAGCTAATCTCCAAGTGGGAAGTGGAATTGGAAATGAGCTGAAGGTGGGAGGGGGCTCCAACTGGGGCTGGAAAAGGGCTGATGATGGGATAGAAGGGCTGGGATTGGAAATGGGCTGATGTGAGAGGGGGCTTGGGACTGGAGAAGGGCTGGGGGTGGGAGACTAGGACTAGAAGAGAGGTAAAGTTGTGGCTGGGGGATTTGAAAGGCAGCAGATGTTGTGGTCAGGGTGAGAAAGAGGTAGAAGCTTGAAGAGTGGGAAGGGAGAGGGAGACAGTGTGTGTGTGGGGAGAAACAAGGTCATATGCAGGGGAGATTGAGAGGGAGGGGTGAAAGCATAGATGCTGGGGTAAGTAAGAAAACGTAGATGCATGGATGCTGGGGAAGGGGAATAGAAGGCAGGCTGGAACATGGGGATGTGTGAGACAAGGATTTGGACTTAGGCAGAGAATCTAAAATTGGGTCGGGGAACAGAAGACGCGTCTAAGATTGGTTAGGTATTGGGACCATAAGTAGGGACTCAAGGACTGGGTAGGGTAGAAGAGTGAGGACTTGAGGATTATCTGGGGGCATAGTGCAAACTAAGAAATAGATCAGAGATTTGGAAGACCATGGTACAGTATCACATTTAATAAATCAGAGTTCTACTGTACATTCCGACTCAACAGCCGTCACAGAGAAACCTTCAACAATCATTAAAAAGTAAATAATCTTCCACAATGCAAAGAGCTTGTTCGTTCATCAGATGCTTTCTGTTCCATCACCGCTACAGAAACTCCCGCATTCCTCTGTGAAGCTAGTTGCAGAGCCTCCATGTGGGCCTCTGACTTGCTAAGCTTAGCATGAGAGGTACCTTCTGCTATTCTGCAGTGCTGCACCCCTCCAGCAAAACCCCCTCAGCCCACTTTATCAGGGAGGATATCAGTGGAGGTAAGGAGAAGTCTGGCATCCGAGCTTAGTGATACATCCTCCAGGCAGTGGGACTTCCCATCTCCAAATTGCCAGTGAGGGAAGCATCCTCTAACTGGGTCACCCCTAGTTTTCCTGCAAATTGCTTAATGCAAGGCTGACTGAGTAGAGAACCTGGGTTGTTAACCTGGGCTGTCCCTTTCCTTTTCCCCTTCTTCACAAAGGAAACATGCTTGCAGGAATCATTCACATGTCTTCACCTGCCATCATCTTGGGTTCCCCCTCTCCTTCCTCTTTCAAGGACCAGAAGGAACCAACTGAGTTTCCAGAGGTAAAGTCCTGAACCTTCTCACCCATTTCCACATGTGGTCCTCTAGCTGTGTCAAGTCTGGTCCCTCCAAACTGCTCAGGAACAGGAGCAGTGGCAGCAGCAGCAGGTCAATAGGCCCTATGCAGGAGCGACACATGTTCTGGGGAGAAAGGGCCTGCCAGATCCAACCCCCCAGCTCAGGATCCTGAAGTCCCTCTCTGTCAGCCAGGGCCAGGAACAGCACTGATGTGGGAGCTTCACTGCCTCCCACAGCTAGGGAAGACAGCATAGCATCCTTTTCCACCACAAACTGAGGCTGTGACACACCTGAAACAGCTCCGCAGGGCTGCCTGCCCAGAGCCACTAATGGAAACCTATTACGCTGTGCTGAGCTCCAAACATGGATCAGCAGCTCAAGCGTGACCCCCCCTTCCCCCGCTGTGAGCTGCCACAGACCAATCAGCACTTCCCACACTCAGAAGCAGCCACCAGGCCACTGGTCCCACACTGAAGTCAGCTTCCCCCACCATACCCAGAAGAGTCACAGACCCAAACTTATTCCTTGGAGCCTGCTGTTCGCCTTCCTTCAGCAGCCAATGAGCCGATTTGCTGCTGCAGTAGAGTGTGCTTTTCCCAACAGAAATTGTGTCTTAACTTTATTTTCCAGCCTCTTCCCAGGAGTAGGGGAGATGGAAAGGAGATTTGCAGGCTAACTCCCATGAAGGGCAATGGGAGGGAAAAGGGGAGGAGGAATCCAATCCAACTGGGTGTTGCACTCCCGGGCACCTATAGCCAGTTTCCAACCCTTTTGCTGAAGGAACGACAGCGGCTAAAAACTACAATTCTTCTCCAAAAGTGCTCGAGGCCTTACAAATATTTTTTTTAAATTTTATCCCAGATCAATTGGAGTTGCACAGGCCTACCTTGTCTACCATCTGCTGGAGACCAAGAAATACTGGCTGGTTATGAGCTGCACAGGCCCCTGCATAGGGTGACATCATCAAACCACTGATTCTCAGTCTCCATCTTCTGGTAGGTGGCACAAATCCAAAAGTCTGGTCTGGAGGGACAATGAGGAAGAACTGGTTCTTCATTTGTGTATCTTTAGGACAGAACCATGGCCAATTGGCCGTAGAAAACATGGGGAACTTACATTTGTGAAGTCTGCATCATAGGCAACAAGGGACAGCACCGTGCCATTGTAGGTAGTTACTAATGCTGCTGTGCTGTTGTCTTCCTCCACAAAACCTGCATGTTGATGCTTCTGGAACCTGGGAGGATGGCTATTGGTGGCCAGAACCCTGATAAGGACTTGTGTCACAGAGTATTTCTTCACATCATTAACCTGCGATGCCTGATTCCAGAAACACCCAGTCATAACAATAAAGAGACACCAAGATGGGTTAGTTACATCCTGATTCCTTATGACAACACAGTAGACAGACTGCTGGAAAGACGGTTTCACTATCAGATTAAAAAACATTCCTCAGACTCTCCAGGTTTGGATCATTATGCATTTGTGAAGAAAAACGGCCATAAAAACTGTGCAAAATGACAGTCATTTTCCTGGGCTAAAAGAAGGATCCCTTCCCAATCCCAAGAAATCCCTGAATCAGCTCCCATCGAAACCTCACCAAATTTGAAACACCATTAATCCTTATGGGCTAGTGATGCTTCAACTGGTAAGATAATTCCAACCTTTATAATAAGAAGAATAATAATATACTGCATCACAACATATATCATCCAGAGTGAAGCTTAGCTACCTTATTGAAGAATTTAGAAACATTGATAAATTCACCATCACGGAGACGGCTGAACTGCAAGAAAGCTTCTACAGTGAAGAATAAATAAATATCAGAACATCTGATTACTGGATTATATTTGGGTCACCAAAGATGCAGGGGAGATAAAGTGACTTGTCTAGAATAAGGAAGTCTTTTGAGAGCACCAACACAATGCTACACTCACAACATATCATAGAGTGCACCGGATACAAACAGTTCTTACTAAGGCAGCCAAATGTCCTGTATTGGGTGGGATATTCATATTTTTTTTTTAATTTAAAAAAAGAAAAAAAAAGAAAGAATTTTAAAAAATGTGGTCATAAAAAAATTGCATCCAATAAAATGCTTTTCATTGGGCTTTACAACATATCCTTCATTCACTGAAGTGTTATAAAATCTATCTATTGTTATGCAAATATATGTCTTATTTGGAAGAAGCTCGTCCTTGGCTGTCTCTTTGCTGCTTGTGGTCACTAGGCCACCACTCCTCAGAGACCTACCATGACATGGAGGCTGAAGGCTGGAGTGTCAATCCTGCTCACCACTGCTCGCCTTAGGGTGATTGCTCCTGTTACGTTGTCTATGACAAACAGATCAGTGTCTGCCCCTGAAAGGAAAACCATTAGAGTGAGATTCCTCCCCCTTGCTAGCTTTCTGGTTGCTCTGGCCAGTTTACAGTTTTGTGTTTTTGCATGTTCTCCATGGGCAATGGGCAGTGAAATTCCTGCATCAACCCCCTCTTACTGTTTTCTGTCTTTGTACTTTGCAACAGTGCTGCATCCCAGTGGTCTCTTGAGACCGAAAGACGGCAGTATGTGCAGTGCTGCTTTCTAAACTGTGTAGTGGAGGGCCAGCAAGGGAAGCTGTAGTGCACAGTACGGATCCATTACTTTCGTGGTAATGCCAACTAAGCACGACCGCTACCAGCAACATGACCACAACTACATCAGACATGTGCAGTGCTGTTCATATACACATGAGAGACCGTGCCTTCTCTGGTGCTCATAATCTAGTGAAGAGGCACACACACACACACAATTAGATGGTTTTTAACAAGCACAAGTATAGGTAAAATAAAAAGAGAGAGTCAGGAAGCCCTCAAAAAGGTAGTAACGTTCAGTGACTGAAGGAAATTCAGAATACAGTATCAGTGTATGCAGCTCGGCAGCTAGTAAATGGGTGTGGCCCCCAGGTTTGGTGGTTGTATTGTAGATGAAGCTAACAGACATAGAGCAAGGAGGGACCCACATCTTACCTGACAAAATAGAGTAGCTAATAGCAGCCATCAGTCCCTTGTCCCCATCTTCAGCATAGACTGGACCCGGAAGGAGTTCTAAAGGTTCTGGCTGGGAGACAGAGACAGCGAAGAATGTGTATGCTGGACACTAGACAAGGGGGAAGGGGAATGAGAGATTTCCCAGGTAAAGTAATGGATGCGGTTCATGATAGTTATACCACATGCAGATGCTAAGAGAAGCATGTCAAATTCAGACAGCTCTTACACACTTACAGGAGTGACAGCACACGGGAAAGCATGCGGTGTGCATGTGTCACGCACAGATGATCACACTACATGCATCTATCTAGCACATCTGCTTCAAACCCTGACTATACAGTCTCCTCTCTCAGGGTGAAGGTGAGCCTCTGACCTGTATTTGCCCCTCTGTGATATTTGCAGTGTAGACGGGATTCACACAGACACTGGTCCCATCGTATGACAGGAGATTACAAGGTAGGAACTGCGGGTACTGATCATCCTCATCGAGTACATTGATAAAGATTGCGGCAGAGGAACTGAACCTCTCTTTTGTGTTCATTTCCTGTGGGGAGTAAAAGCAACATTTCATTAATACAGCATCAGATACAGGCATTCAATACTAAGCCTGGAATGTTCTGGCGATGGCAGTACAGGGATGGCCGGAGGGGGAAGTAGCTCTGAAATAAGAGCTTTGACATCTCACCTTACTCTCCCATAGTTCTGAAATCTAGGACTGCCTTTTTGGACCTGCAGTGGCTTGAAATCCACAGGAGACAGGCCCTGAGCAAGAGATTGGAGGTTTTTTGTGCTTCAGTTCTGGAAAGTACAGGGTTCAAAGGGCGTTCAACATGGTGAATCCTCCGACTCCGTGCCTTTGTCTGGGGCAGGTGGTGCTCATGTTGAAGCTCGGGTATAATGCCTTACAACTTTAAAACTTTAAAACCCTGAAGCGGAAAACAACCTTAATGAGATCTGCCTTGTTGAACTTTGACACGCTCTGGGATGGTCTGTGTGTCTTAGAACCTTCTTTGTCAACTCGGCTTGCTTCAGTCTTGGATAGATTTCAGGAAACTTCAGGCTGTAGAAAAGTAGGGGTGAGATTTGGAATTGTTACAACAATGAGTGGTGGCTGTTGAGGACAGATGTGTGTGATCCATTAAAAATTAGAAGCGTTGGAGAACTCTACTAGGAAGCGGAACCTCCGGCTTTTAAATTTTCCTTGGGCATCTGCTATTCCCCTGCTGAGATGTTTAAGAGGTATGCCAAATGATATGACAGATTTCCGTTGAATCAGTGTCTCCTTTGTCGAGAGCTTTCTATCTTCAGGTTGCCAAGAAAAAGGCTGTAGGCAGGCAAACTTCTACTCCTCAGTTATCTTTTTATTTTTTAGACCTCATTGCATTTTTGGAAAAGTCTGAGATAGAACAAATGGTGATGGCAACCTTACTTATAACTGTGGTTCTAGAACTAGATGGTGATTGGATATAAAAGTTTGTCATTAGGGCAAGGGAAGAACTGTTCATGAATTCATGTACTAGAATATTCCCTGAAGTCTCTAAATTGACACAGAAGCGTATAAAACAATTTCCTTCATTAACACCAAAGATCATCCAGTTCGATGGTCTTTACTTGCTTGACAAAGCTTCAAGGGTTAAATGATGTTTTCTTTGAGCCCAATCAGCTTACTCAGTTTATTAATAACAAGATAATGCAGATTTCGACCCAGGGGCCACTAGCTCCTGAGGTCCCTCTTGAGGTATAACTGTGGAGTGATGACTGGGTTATTATGATTATACTTCTTCCACTTAGCTCACCTTTGGAAATCCCTGTCCTTCACTTGCCCCTTCTCTCGGAAACTCTGCAATCCCCATGGTTTCCTCTTTTCGGTATCTGGGGGTTCTTCTTGACACTAATCTCATCTTTCAGGATCACATCTCTCACATTGCCAAGACATCATACTTCTTCCTCCACCAAATACTTTCAATTCGTCCTTTTCTTTCCTCCTCTGCTCTGAGCACCATTACTCTATCTACAGTTATAACTAGTCTAGATTTTTGTAATTCCATTTTCGCAGTTATCAGTTGTACTCAATTACACCGTCTTCAACTTATACAAAATACTGCAGCTCGGATCATAACCCATTCCTCACGCAGAGATCACATTACCCCCCTACCTTTCCAACTGCACTGGCTTCCTGTAGAATACCGTATCCAATATAAGATTCTCACCCTTGTGCACCAAGTTACTCACACGCCACAGTACCTAGTAGATCAGCTTCATTTCCACACTCCCTCTCGCAGTCTCCGTTCTCTTCATATAAATTGTCTTCACCTTCCCTCCCCCTCACGTGCTCACTTACAGTCTACCCGTCACTCTGCTTTTTTTCTTTCACGGCCCTGCCCTTTGGAACTCTCTACCCACTTCACTCCATTAGGAACAAATTTACCCCACGTTCAAATCCCTTCTGAAGACACATTTATTCTCCATTGCATATAATCTCTCTGACAGCCACCACTGACCTAGTTTATGCAGGTTTGTCCACTCTCCTCTCTATGTCCAGTCTTTGTGTTCTACTCCTTCCTCTTTCCTGTTATTTTTTGTAGTTCTTTTTTCCATTCCCGGGCTATGTGCCAAACTTTAAATGTTATTACTTGTTTGTAAACGGCCCTGTAACAAAGGGCGGTATATCAAGAATAAATAAACAATACTGTGAGGTTCTCATGTTTAGCTTTACATTAAGTATTTCCTAGGTTTTGTCTTGACTATCTTCCCTTATCTGAGGACTAGTGGAAGTTATTCCCAAAATTTAAATTTGGCCATTATTCTATAAGTGCAGATGTAGGGCTAATCAGGGGCATTTCTATCATCAGGCCGGCTGAAGCAGTCGCCTCAGGCGACACTTTCAAGGGGGCGGCACTCTGGCAGTCCCGGCTGTGTTTGTTTCTGATTTTGCCGCTTCTGGCCTGTCACTACCTTCCCGTTGCTTTTTTTCCTGCTCAAGCTCGTCTGAGCGAGAAAAAATGTGGCAGGACAGAGGTGGCAAAATCAAAAATAAACACGGCCGCGCCCCCTCTCCTGCTTTTTTCCCCTCGCTCAAGCTTGGGACAAATCAGGCTGATTCCTGGGAGGCAGGGCCAGCCTGAAGCATGGCACCACACACCCCTGACCAGCTAAAGAAGCATGCTCTGAGGCTTGAGTAGGAGTCACCAGGAGGTCAGGGCTGTGATTGGGAACAGCTGATGGTGCGCCGATCACAGCAGCGAGAGCAGTAGAGCATTGGGGAAGGAAGTATCCCTGTTTAACCTCATCAGCATCGCTAACAGGCCTAAATCCATCTCTGCCCCTCCCCCCACCGCACTGGGAAGAGCTGTGGCATCAAAGGCCTTCCCCAATGCTCTACTACTCTCCCTGCTGTGATCGGGGTCAGCTGCGATGTTCCCGATCACAGCCCCAGACCTCTCAATGACTTCTGCTTAAGCCTCAGAGCATGCCACTACAACATGACTCTCTCTACAGGCCTGAGGCCTCACATCAATTTTTCTGTTTTTTTTTCTTTTATTATGCAGATGCCAGTTCTCAGAGCCCAGAAGTAAAAAAATTACGCAGCTGCAAACCGCAGCCACAGGAGCACCAACAAACCCCCGATGCTATTTTATTTAAAAAACACGCTGGCTTTTTCTACCTTCCCCGCAGCTACAGAAAAGGAAAAAAAACCTTAACTGCTCGCTGCAGCCCCAGAGCAACAACACAAAACAAAAAAAACAACTGTTTCAGCAGACATCTTTGGGCACCCGACAGGTACCTTATAATTTTTTTATTTTTTCTTTCTTTACTTTTGCTAACAGGTTACATTTTGTTCATGCCATACAGCAGTGTTGTGGGTCTTTAGCTATTGCCTGAAAAATATGCCTAGGTCCATGATTTAATAAAACCTAACATCATAACATACAAGCATTGTTCTGAGGACCCAAAATGATGGACGACTGAAATTATCAACAATTTTGGCTTTTATCATGTCCTTAGTATTTCAGCATGGATAAGTGTAAGTGATGACTATTGACTTCTCAGGTTCTGACCATCCTACTTCAAGTTTAGTTGACAGAAAGTGCCCGCCTCTACGTACTGAGCAGCCTTTTGGTTTGGTTCAGTCCCTGACTGGAGTTTTGAGAACGTTCACCCCCACCCCCCCGCTCGGTGAGAGGGGGGGCGGCGCCATCTCATCCCTCGCCTCAGGCAGCAGATTGCCTTGAGCCGCCCCTGGGGCTAATGGCATATATTTCCAGTGTGTGCGTGAGTACGCATGAAATTTGTGTGGAACATAAGTGGAGCATATAGTAGATGTGTAAATTATAAAATAATTTATGCATGTTGTTGATAAATCCAGGCGCAGCCATATACACCAGATCAAGGGCTGGTAAGAGTGATTGTACCTTAAATTAATAAGTATTTTTGATCACTTATGCTTGTATTTTATAAAGAAAAGTAGGCATTTATTTTCTTTATAAAATAGCACCTACACAGGCATCTATTTTCAGTCATAGTGTCTCCTTATGTGTGTTTTATAAGATAGACGCATAATGTAGGTCCCATATTCCATCCTTGAGAATACCTATATATTTTTTTTTTCCTAAAAGTAGGTGCTAAGTTTTCCTAGCACCTACTTTTATATATGTACATGCGGGGTCAATTTTATAAGCACCTATTTAAAAATGTAAAACACTGTAGTTTATAAAATTTATGTACAGATTTATATCTTGCAGTCCCAGCACATATCAACCCAACAATTGTAAAAATAAGTCATGCAGGGAACCAGATATCAAAAATTACCCTCTAGTCTAATAACCACAAATTAAACTAGAAATATGCATACAGAGAGTGAACGCTGGCCTCAACCCTCCTCTCCTGTTTCCTGCATGCGGCAGGCAAGGGGCTGGGTTAGTAATCAGCCTAACGTTCGTTGCTCTGTCCACTGACCTGTAGAGTCATGGCAGAAACTTATGAGCTCATGTTAGGGAAACTCTGGTGCCATCCTAAAACCGTTGCAATCTAGGCCAATGGTATTCACTAGCAGTCCTCGAGGGCCACATCTGGGTAGAGTTTTCAGGGTAGCCCCTGTCTAATGAATATACACGAGACAGATTTGTATCTCATAGCAGGCGTATGCATATAACTATCTCCACACTCGGGTTTTCTGGATATCCTACCTAGTGAATATATATACGAGAGATTTGCCTGCACCTGCCTCTAGCTGCTACTAGCTGAGTGTATCCTGAGAACTCGCTTGAGAAGAGCCATTGTTTTGGGGGCATGTAAATGCTGTTTGCAGCCCTTAGGGAACATCAGGGAACATCACTCATCTAGGTCAGTGCTTTTCAACACCAGGATATCCATCATAAATATGCATGAGATAAATCTGCATATAATGGAGGTCTCTTGCATGCCGCTGGGAGAGGGTTGAGAAGCACTGATCTAGGTGATTACCTGGTCTGTCTAATCAGGGCCGGCCTAGAGTTGCTCCAAAGTGTTGGAGCCCTAAGCGAACCTCGAGCCTTACACCTCCTCTGGCTGTCAAAATGTATTCTTTAACTTTGAATGCCTTACTTTTGCCGCCCTTGGCAACCACCTAGTTTGCCTAGTGTTTGGGCCGGCCCTGTGTCTAATCAAAGAACAGCCTGCTGCTGGAAGCTAGTGGCAGGATCAGCAGATGCTGAAGTTAGTTCATATTTGGAGAGAGAACAGTTTTCCCTCTCTTCTCTGTGATGAGTTTCAGGAGGGGCAGAGACAGCGCTGGGGCTGTAGTGTGTCGGAGAGCCGCTACGAGCTCAAAGGAAGGGACGAGTTCTCTCTCTTGAATTTTTAGGCCACAGCTGGGCACGGAATTTACTGAAACTATCCAAGCCCTAAGATCTGGCATTATTAAAGGTGCGAGTTTTTCCCAGTTTTTAGAGGATAGCTCTTAGTCCTAAGAAGAGAATCCTGCTTTTGAGTTGTTTTTTTCATTTTGTTGACTTGCCATTAAGCAATCTGGAAGCAAGTCAGCTGCCCAATGACGTTTTGGAGGAAAGGTGTTTTAATCTAATTTGTTCAATCAGTGTTTTCTAATGCCACCCCGGCATTATGCCAGAAGGAAAAAGGAGGTCGTGTTCATGTGGTTAAGCTAGGAGGTAAGAAAAATAGATTTTAGTCCCAAAAAGAAGTGAGGTGTGGAACAAGTAAGAGCGGTACAGCACAACACTGACAGTCAGGTACTGAGGAATGTCCCAGAGAGGGCGGGAATGCTCCCCAGGTCGGCTGGGGCTGAGAGTGCGGTGGAGGCATTCTTCACAACCCCTAGAGAAGGAGAGCGAGTCATGGCCATTACTTAAGGACGACTCTTGCTGGTTGAAGATAAGCTCTAGAAGGAGCTCTTATTTATGGTCCCCACCCCAGCAATGTCGCTACGTCGACCAAAGTATGTTCAGAGAATTCAAAATAGGGAAACATCACCAGATGGTTGAGAATGAACTTAGTTTCTGGCATTAAATCCTAACCCTAGTGTTGAGTGAGCTGGAAGTACAAAGGAGCAGGACTGCATCAAAACAAGTGGGGAAAGCAGGCTGAGCATGGCTCATGGAATTCTTTCCAGTCCCTCTGTATGTGTCTGTATTGTTTCTGTGTGTATGCGAATGTACATCTTTGTGGGCTGGTATGTCTGTGCATGCTTGTGTGTATGTGTGTGCATGCATGGGTGCATTGGCATGTGCTGGTGTATATTTATATCTGCATTGGTTATTTGTGTCTGCAGCTGTTAGAGCTACTTTTTGCATAGAAAAACACTAGGGGCCCCGATATTCAACTAGGCAGGCTATGACTGCTACGGCGCACAGCTCTGCCTGCTCACCCCTAACCCTGATGTTCAGTGCCCTGGTGACATCATTGAATATCCAGTTTTGGTGCCCAGAGAAAACCGCCACAGAGCCTAAACTGAGTAGCACAGTGATATTGCACTGCTACCCGCTTAGCATCCGTGGCTAAAACTAGGTGAGCCAAAAGCTGGCCTAGTTTTAGCTGCAGATCACTAACCAGGTAGCAGTGCAACATCGCTGCTGCCCAGTTAGCAGTACTCCCCGCCTCCGCTGCAGAATACCCCCCAACACGTCCTGATGTTAACCAGATAGCACTGGGGCACATAGGGGACTTAGACGGGAATATTCAATGGCAGTGACTGTGCAGGCGCCATTGTAAATCCCCATTTAAGGCATTTACATGGTTTACTGGGCTCTAAACCATGTAAATGCCTTTCGAATATCAGGCCCTAGGTCATTTTTTGGGGCATGGTTGCATTATTTTTCCATCTACCACCACAAGTAGAAACTTAGGGCCTGATACTGGCAAGGCATTTACAAGGTTTACAGCACAGGAACGTCGCCCAGCTTAGTCCCTCTCTTCCTGTGACTAGAGCAGCATTCCAGTGCTCTGCCCCCTCAGCCTTCCCATTGGCTGGATCCTACCCCAAATCTCTGAAGCTAGTTAAACTGGAAGCAGGCAGGCTCATTCACAATGGGGAGGACTGGCGATCTGCGACAGAGGACTCAGTGCAGCGAGGTGTGCTGCCGTTAGCGCAGAAGGCAGGAAGGGATCTAACACCGGCATAATCAATATGCAAATGCCTGCATTAATGGCAGCGCACCGTGCATTTAAAAGGATAGTAATGAATCGACTAGCTGTGTAGCGTGGATGCAGAGAAGTGTGCAGAAAACCAGAAGGCTGAGCTCAATAATGGGATTTTAACATGAGGTCTGAGGGGACGTTAAGGTGAGCTCATATGTCAGCGCTGGTGAAGAATTTATGTATGTTTCATCAGCATCCAACACTCGCAACTTTAACTGCCTTTGATTAAGAGTGTGCTGAAATAAACCTTCACGGGAAGTGTGCTGGAATGATGTCATGCTCGTGTGCTGGATTGCTGTCTAGTACGTAAACAGCAGTATTATTCTGCGCGGAACAGTATTGTTTATGCACCAAACAGCAACCCAGCACATGCGCAGGGTCAAACAGTTATTGTTTTGTGTGCAGGATATCGGTACTGCTACTGCTTCTGCTTGTGCCTAGCTTGCTCTCCTTTATTTATTATTAGTATTTAGCTCGCGTCTTTCCAGGAGACAACCAAGGCGAGTTACATTCAGTACAGTAAGTATTTCCCTGTCCCCAGAGGGCTCACAATCTAACTTTCTACCTGAGGCAATGGAGGGCTAGGTGGGATTTGACCCCTGATCTTTCTGGCTCTAGACTGCTACCCTAAGCACTAGGCCCCACCTCCACTCTAGGCCCCGCCTCAACTCTAGGCCACGCCTCCACTTTAGTGCACAGTTTATTTACATACGGTTTGCTTACAGCATCTCTGAGCAAAACATCTGCACTAAACTTGCATTAGAGCTTAAGCACTGGGCTCTGCATCGAGCCCCAAGTTTTTAAACTCTGAAAAATGTCCAGACATGTTGGCCATCCTTCTAGGTGCCGGACATTTAATGTAAAAAATCAGTAGAATCCTGAAAAATACTAGACAATTGACAATCTTGAGAATTTGTAGCCAAAAACAATAAAACGATTTTACCTAATTAGCTTGCACACATGATTTAAGTGTGAGTGAGTTCTTTGGTGAATATGAAGTCAATCTCAGAAGAGAGTCACAGAATTTGATGTGTATAAATTATGCTATAGCAAGCTAAAATACACCTGCAGCCCGCACATACATGTATTTCTGATCATGCAGGATGCTATGGAAAAAGCTTGGCTGCCCCTGCTTCCTATATTCTGTAAATTGCTGCTGCACGTTTTTGAGTGAGCAGAAAGCGGATGATATTAGGAGGGCCAGCGCAAAGGTATGAGGTACACTAGGGGACCCTTAAGCCTTGCACCTCTCTCCAGGGTCCCGCAAGGAGAAAAGTATGACGTTCAATTATATGTGTTTGTACAGGATTGTTCTGGGAAGGCGGACTTGGAATGATCATGAAGGGCACTCATTGCCACCACCAATGCCCCTCTCAGGTAGTGCATTGACAGCAATGGCCATAAACAGCAGTGCTGACCTTGAAACTTCTGCGCCATGGGATTGTTTGCTTCTGTCCCCTCTGAAGTCTGATGCAGACGTCTTGTTTGCAAACAGCAAGTTGTCATTGGACGGTCCGAAGTGGCAGAAGCAAATAGCCTCGCAGGGCCAAAGTTTCAAGGTCAGTACTGCAGGGCTGTCTGTGGCCATTGGAACTTGGATACAACTGGTCAATGAACCCAAGCACGTGAAGGGAAACATATTGGACCTGGTATTCGCCCCACTAACAGCATTCGACGCCACCTACGTCCCTATACTGTCCACTTCCGCAGTACCCTGGTCCGACCACAAACTAATCAAATTCCAAATCCCCGTGGCTGAGCGATGCCAGAAGAACCCCAGAGGTAGGAGCAGTACCACCAGTACACCTCCACGAAGTTTCTGACCTTTCGACAAGGAAATTATCCTGAGTGAAACCCGACAGCTCCTCACTTTGACAACACCCAGCCTCGACAAGCTGATCTCCAGCTGGAATAACAGCCTCAGTACCATTGCACAATGCCCACCATGAAACAAACCACCAAGGAAACGAGCCACCGCATCCTGGTACTCCACTGAGCTGCGTACATCACTCCTCTACCTAAGGAAGCTGGAAAAACGATGGCGGCGTTCTCGATCTTCGGAAGACCAGAGAGCATATAACCTTCACCTGGCAAAACACCGTGAAGCAATAACAGAGAAAATGAGGCAATCCCACACTGATACCATAAAACAATCACTAAGCAAACCCCATGATTTGTTCAATCTGGTCAAGAGCCTAACAAAAGAACCAGGCCCCGATCAAACAAATGGTATCCACCTTCAGGAATTCGCAGACTTCCTGCAATCAAAGCTATGCCAGACCAATAAATCCACAGCACCCACCACCGTGAAGGAGACAATCTACCCAAAACTACTAACCACCTTCTCTACCCCATCCAAAAAGCACATTGAAGACACCATTGCCATGATCAACACCACCACAGCACAAACCAACCCCTGTCCTGCTTTCTGGATAAAGGAGCTACGTACCGAATTTAGTCAGTTCATAGCCAGACTCATGGACCTGTCTTTCGCAACAGGCTCCTTCCACCAAAGCCTCAAGCACACGTCCATCAGACCTCTGCTGAAAAACAAACTTGACCCCCAGAAGGTTGACTCATACAGACCTATATCCAGCATACCTCTACTAGCCAAGATAATTGAAAAAGAAGTCCAACGCCAAATACAACACCACATCAATGACACCGCCCTGCTGGACCCTTGCCAACATGGATTCAGGGAATCCTATGGTGTGGAAATACTCCTCACCACCCTCTTCAGCAGCATAATTGCTGGAATCGATAACACCCGCCAAGGATTTGTCCTCGTCTTTATGGATATAGCCGCTGCATTCGACTCAGTAAGCCATGAACTTCTCCTGAGGCGACTCGAAGAGAAGGGTATTTGTGGCACAGCACTAAACTGGTGCAAATCATACCTATCTGACAGATGGTAGCACGTACGATCTGGACTTCAACATCGGAACCGTTGCACCAGAAGCAGGGTGTTCCACAGAGTTCCTCCCTCTCTGCCCTGATATTCAACATTTACATGCAGCCCATCTGTAACCTCATCCGTTCATTCAATGTTGACTGCTTGATATATGCCGATGACGTGCTACTCTATATGCCATTCTCAACTGACCAGCCTGACCTCTCTCCACTGACAGACTGCTTTGACGCAGTGGCCAACTGGCTCCAGACCCAAAACCTCAGAATACAGCACAAGAAAACAGAAGTTCTCTTCATCACAAGGAACCAGAACTTCTCCCCTCCATCCTACCTAAGGATCAAGGAAGCGGAGCTGCAAACTAAGTCCACAATCCGATATCTAGGAGTCACATTAGACGAACGCTTGAATATGAAGGCGCACATAAGCAACACGGTAAGAGCAGTCTATCATAAAATCCGGACACTCAGACATTTACGTTCCCTGCTAGAACCAGACGACTTCCAGACAATCTTTCAAGCGCTGATTATCCCACACTTCGATTATGCCAATGCAATCCTACAAGGGCTCCCACAATCCACCTTGGGTCCGCTCCAGCTCGCAATGAACACTGCGGCTAGAGTTCTATATAGTGCCTCCAGGTGTGAACATGTGACACCTATCCTGAAACAGCTCCACTGGCTCCCTATCCACAGCAGAATCTCTTTGAAGACCCTACTGCTGACCTTCAAGGCCATCAACAGACTCTCCTCCACCTCACTCTCGGAGCTTATCCACACTACTCCCCCCAACAGAGCTAGAAGATCTACAGCAATTAACATACTAGTAATCCCGAAAGCAGTAACACAATGCACCCAGGCAACAGCAAGCAGGGCATTTAGTTTCTGCGCGCCCAGATGCTGGAATGCCCTACCACCTATCAACCGGGCAATCCCTGACCTAACACAATTTCGGAAGGCTCTGAAGCACCACCTCTTCCTCAAACACTACCTGGACGACCGTGCACCATTAACCGCTCCTCCCCTCTAGTACCACCACACTATCACACTACGATTACTCTGGACTCGACTTGATGTGATGCCTATATGTAAATAGTTATCCCAGTTTTACCCAAGTTTAAGCACCTGTGTTTTTTGTAATGCGGAGCAGATTCCTGCACCGTATAAGTTTTTGTTGTCATGAAAACCGCACTGATGTTGAATAGCGCGGTATAAAAGAGACTGTAAATAAATAAAATAAATAAATTGCTACCACTGCACGTCCTGAGAGGGGCATCTGTGGTGGCAATGGGGGCCCTTGGAAGGCTGGCGCTCAAAGGCAACAGCCTAGCTTGCCTAATAGTAGCGCCGACCCTGTTTCTCTCCAATTATCTTTCAAGCATCTAGGCTCTCCCCCTGAGAATTTGATCATTCAACTCAATAATCATGATCATTTCAAGTCCACCTTCCCAGAACAATCCTGTACAAACATATAATTGAACGTCACACTTTGAAATATTGAACTTTGTTGTGTGTGTGTATATCTCTACTGTATCTTTCTCTCTACCTAATATATACTGTTTTGTTTTGACTGCAGCTGCTCTTTGCTGTTCCCCCCTCCTGAAGCTGCTTCTCCAAGTGACTGCTTAGTCTGCCTAAGGGTTAAACTGGCCTTGGATGTCGGTCAGGGGAGTGAGAGTCTTGCAGCTTACCACAGCATAAATGATGAACTCCATCTCTTGCTTGGTCTCATAGTCCAAGGACTGGGCCAGAGTAACCTTGCCGCTGCTGGACTGGTCTGTCCTGAAGTATCTGCCATCAGCCTGGAAAGCGAAGAAGACACCTGTTGAATATACAGGAGGAGAACAAGGCCCAGCACAGTCAAGAGGCTAAGTTGGGCATGTCAAAAATCTCCGTTATCGTTGCAGGTGCTTCCAGGGTTCCAGCAACAGCATCGTAATCTGATGGTCTACTCTATAGTGTTTTTCATTTCACTAAAACCCTAGAAAATTTCTCACATCCTAAGAATTGCTGATATCTAGAATAAGCTCTTCCAACTGGTCGAATTTAGCTCTAATCAGGAAGCCGTCATGCACAGCAACTCTCTTATTGCTAATTACCACATGGCTCTTAGGATTACCTCACAGAGGCACATAGGATTCCCCTCTAAGTCTGTGTATTACAGGGTCTGGTAAATACAAACCTTCCCCAATCATTTCTTTTTTTAGGCAAATTTCACTCAAGCTATATAGTGCCTGTTGGGGAGTATTCATCTGTCTGTCTGTCTGTCCACCTGTATACACAGGTTTCTTTGAGCATGTACAAGCCTATGTGTTCCCATAAAGACAGGAAAAGCTGCAACATCTGCTGGCAGGGACCCAACCCCCACCAGCACAAGATGCCTGTGAGAGCCCCTGCCGTGTCTATGAGCAGGGTCCCAACCTTTGTTCAAACCGGTTTTAAAAATCTAGCTACACTAATAGCTTTTACTGCATCTTCCGGCAAGGAATTCCAAAAATTAAGTATATATTGAGTGAAAAAAATATTTTCTCTGATTAGTGTTACATGTACTATTTTCAAGCTTCATTGCATGTCCCTAGTCTTTATTCTTTTTGAAGGAGTAAGCAACCGATTCACCTTTATTTCATAGACCTCTATCATATCTCCCTTCAGCCGTCTCCTCTGCAAACTGAGAAGCCACAAATGTCTAAGCTTTTCCTCATAAGGGTGTCCTTCCATCTCCTTTATCAATTTGATGACCCTTCTCTGTAACTTTTACGATTCTGCTATATCTCTTTTCAGATGCGGCGACCAGCACTGCATGCAATACTCAAGGTGCAGTTGCACCATGGAGCGATACAGAGGCATTATAATATTCTTGGTTTTATTTTCCACCCCCTCTCCTTATGATTCCTAGCATTCTATTAGCTTTCTTGACTGCCACTGAACGGCGGATATCAGCGTATTATCCACGATGACACAGATCCTTTTGCTAGGTGGTGGCTCCTAAGGTGGAACCTTGCATCATGTAGCTATAGCTTGGGTTTTTCTTCTCTAAGTGCATAACTTTGCATTTGTCCGTGTTACATTTTATCTGCCATTTGGATGCCCGGTCTCTCAATTTCTCAAGGTCCTCTTGCAACTTTTCACAATCTTCTTGTGATTTATCAACTTTAAATAATTTTGTGGCATCTGTAAATTTGATCACCTCACTCGTTATTCCCATTTCCAGGTCATTTACAAATATGTTAAAAAGCAGCAGGCCCAGCACAGATCCCTGGGGTTCTCCACTATTTGTCTTTCTCCATTGTGAAAGCTGACCACGTAGCCTTTCTCTCGGTTTTCTATCTTTTAACCAGTTCCCATTCCACAATGGTACACTGCCTCCTATAGCATGCCTTTTACATTTTCTCAAGAGTCTCTCATGGTGGAAATTGCAAAGGCTTTCTGAAAATCAAGATATAGGGCATCAACCAGTTCACCTTTATCTACCCGTTTATTCACATCTTCAAAAAAAGTTTGAAAATTAGTGAGGCAAGACTTCCCGTTGCTAAATCCTTGTGGGCTTTGTTCCATTAAACCATAACTTATCTATAGGTTTCTTGATAATGCTTTATACTATTTTGTATGGCAGCCTCACCGGTCTGTAATTTCCTGGCTCACTTCTGGACCCTTTTTAAAAATTGGTGCTGTGTGAGCCACTCTCCATTCTTCAGTACTACAGACCTACAGGCCCAATATTCAAAGCGGTTAACGAGGTTAGAGTTGCTAACCACGTTCATTGCAGTGAACGGGATATTCACCGGTGCTAACGTGGTTAGTACTACTGAATATCTGTGGCTGCCGGCTTTACACGCCACTATACTAACTGCTTAGCATTGGGGCGTGTCATGGAGGAGCCAATCAGTAACCAGTCATCGGTGATATTGAGCCACCGACTGGTTAGCGATATGTGGTAAAAGCCAGGCACAGGTAACCCTGGCCTAATTTTCACTGCATATCGCTAACTGGTCAGCAGCTCAATATTGCTGCTGCCCAGCTACCAGACAGATAGTCAGTGCTGGGGCTGGATAGGACTCTGGCATTATTTATGTAACAGGTCTTTTATACCACTTTATCAATTCTAATTTAAACTTGGTAATATACATTAAACAGGGACATTGATAACTTGGATTCTTCTGAGGCAACGGAGGGTTAAGTGACTTGCCGAAGGCCACAAGGAGTGCTAGTGGGAATCAGACCCTGGTCTGCTCTAACCATTAGGCTACTCTTCCACACCACTGAATATCCGGGTTTACTGTTCAGCGCCAGCGGCTAGCTACATTAATAGTGTTAGCCACTATTACTGAATATTGGGACCTACATTAATAATAGTTTACAAATTACTAATAGTAGGTCTTCAATTGCATTTTTTAGCTCTTTCAGTACCCTGGGATGATACCATCCAGTCCAGGTGAGCTACTCTTTAGTTTGTCAGATTGCTATACTACATGTTCTAGGTTCACAAAGATTTGTTTAATTCCTCCAATTCATTACCTTTAAATATCATTTCTGTCATGGGTATTTCTCCTATATCTTCTTCAGTAAAGACCAAAGGAACAAATTCATTTAGTCTCTCTGCTATGGTCTTGCCCTTCTTTAGTGTCCCTTTTACTCTATCATCTAATGATCCAACTGGTTCCCTCACAAGCCTTTTATTTTTGAATGTATCTGAAAATGATTTATTATGAGTTTTAGCTTCCACAGCAAGCTTCTTTACAAAGTCTCTCTGAGTACATTCTCAATGCTTTGTATCTTACTTGCTAATACTTTTGCCATTTCCTGTTTTCTTCATTCAGATCTGTTTCCATTTTTGAAAGATTGTTTTTGGTTATAATAGCCTCTCTCGCCTCACATTTACATCATGCTGACAGTCATTTGGCCTTCCTTCCCCTTTTTTTCAGAGTGTGGAATACATCTGGTCTGGGCTTCTAAGATGGCATTTTTAAACATTGTCCAGGCTGATGTAAACTGTTTTGCCTTCACTGCTGCTCTTTTTAGTTTTTTTCTTAACCATTTTCCTCATTTTTTTTCATAGTCTGACTTTTGAAAGTTAAGTGCTAGTGCAGTAGATTTCGTTGCTGTTCTCCCTCCATTTATCCTGTGTTCCATTAAGGATTAGCTCCAAAATAGCTCCCCCTGATGTTTGTTCCTGAACCAGCTGTTCCATAAAGCAGTCATCTATTACTTCTAGAAACTTTCTCTCTCTAGTATGTCCTGCTGTGACATTCACCTAGTTGACATCAGGGTAATTGAAATCACCCATTATTACTGTGCTGCTAGTTTTATTAGTTTCCCTAATTTCTGTTTACATTTCATCATCTGCCTGTTCATTCTGGCCAGGTGGCTGGTAGTCCACCCCCACTGCTATTCCCTTCCTAGTCTCACATGGAATTTCGATTCATAATGATTCTACAGCACATTCTGTTTTCCTGCAATACTTTTCTCCTGCTTGACTCAATGCCGTCTTTAACATATAGCACTATCCCTCCACCAATTTGATCTACCCTGTCATTGCAATATAATTTGTACTTTGCTATCACAGTTTTCTATTGGTTATTCTCCTTCCACCAGGTTTCTGAGAAACCAATTCATATCTACCTCTTCATTCAGTGCTACATATTCTAACTCTCCCATCTTATTATTTAGACTCCTAAAATGCGTACACATGCATTTCAAAGTATGTTTTTGTTTATATTGTCAACCTGCATATCAGTTGATGGGGGTAAATTGGAATATTTAAACTCTGCTGTTTACTGAAGCGGACCTGAACTACCTTTATCTTTATTGTATCCTCTCTATCGGCATGCCCTAACCTCTCTGTTTTTGGTAATATCCTTCAAAAATACATTATTCCGAACTATGCACTTCTAGGCAACTGTCAGCTTTCCACTCAATATCTAGTTTAAGAGCCGCTCCATCTCCTTCTCAAAAATTAGTGCCAGCAGCCTCGGCCCACTCTGGTTAAGGTGGAGCCCATCCTTCCAGAAAAGGCCCCCTATTCCCCAGATTATTGCTTATCTACTTAATCTCCTGTGTATTTCCTTACCTTTCTCCTAAATATATTCTTGTCCTCAGCTACTGTGTTGTCAGTCTTGACAAGATTGTAAGCTCTGGCCTCCACCACTGAAAAAGGTGACGGCTAGTACTATAATGGAATTTAAACATCCTTGAGACTTCTATAGGGGGCATCGATGAGAACTAGGGATGTGCATATGTTTTGGTTTTCATTTTTTTCATAATTTAATCTTTTTTCCTCAGTAGCGTGCACTCTTTCACAGCAGAGCACACTATTGAGCAGTATTGCACACTTTCACGAGAGTACGCACATGCTATTGTGTAATAGTGTATAGTCTCACGAAACAGCATATGCTATTGGCAGGAACCAGGAAATGCATGAGTAATGTGTGCTATTGCAAAAGAGTGCAGACTATTGATGGTAACTAGGAAATGCATGAATAATATGTGCTATTGCTCAATAGTATGCACTCTTATGAAAGACTGTGCACTATTGAGGAAAAACAATACGAGATGGAAAAAAAAGAAAAACAAAACAAAATGAAGGTTTTTGGCCTGCGCACCTCTAATGAAAACAAGGCTGAGATGTCAGTAAAAGTTACAGGGAAGCTGGTATTGTTTAAGTAATATAAATGTATTTGTTTATCTCTGTCTGGTAGGGAACCAGAGAGAAAGGCAAGTGGGCAGACTAGATTGGCCTTTACCTGCCGTTGGCTGAGGTGAGATATGATACAGGTCTATAAGATCATGAGTGAAGCAAAATGGCCGAACTCAAATTTGTTGTTTACTCTTTCAAAAAGTACAGGCGGACATGCCATGAAGTTACTAAGTAGCACATTTAAAGCAAATTGGAAACCGTATCGTTCAACTCAACATACATTTAAGCTCTGGAATTAATTGGCAGAGGATGAGATAAAAGCATTTAGTATAGCTCAATTTGAAAGCGATTTGTACAAGTTCCTAGAGGAAAAGTACATAAACCATTATTAAGGTAGACTTGAGGGAAGTCACTATTTTATTCGTCGGGGTAGGCAGCCTGGACTTATGACCTGGATTGGCCACTGCTGGAAACAGGATACTGAACTTGACGAACCTTGGGTCTGACCCAGTGTAGCAGTTCTTTAGTTACTATGGCATTAGTAAGTGTTCTTCCCCCTCCCTGAGTGAGTATGTTACCAATGCTCCAGCATGGTGTTAGTGAAAGGCTTTCCTATGAGGCAGTACTGAACAAATGTCTCTTACATACCTAGACAGCCTACATACCTAGACAGCCTATAAGGGGCATAAAAACGATGGTGAAATTAGACTTACCTGCTAATTGTTGTTTAAGGAACTCTAGTCCAGTCCCGGAACCATAGAGTTTAGTATGTCCTCCAGCAGCTTTGGAGACTGAAAGATGTCATCGTTCTGATGTCACCGGTATAAGTAGGCAAGTACCGCCCCCTTCCACCAGTACCTATTGACAAAGCAGACTCAGCAGAGCAACAAATAAGTAGTTAACTATAATAAATTAATGAAATAGGCAGTCGGAACCACCATCCTTAACCCCATAAAAACACGAAGTCACTAGGGCCAACATGTTTTATACTGATTCTTAGTTATTCAAAGCTAACGAAGCACTGCTGCCACAAAAAGGTTCCTCCCACGCTCACACTGTGCGCCCCCCTCGGAACCTCTCCAAAGTCCAACCACCCTACACTTCAGGCTGAACGACGCCCTTAACAAAATACGGGGAGGGATCCGGGACTGGACTAGAGTTCCTTAAGGAACAACAATTAGCAGGTAAATCTAATTTTACCTTCCTTTGCGTCCCTCTAGTCCAGTCCCGGAACCATAGAGGATGTAACAGAGCAGTGAATCTTAACGGGAGGGACCCGCAAGCCCAGCCTGAAGAACCGCTGAGCCAAAACGTCCATCTCCCGCTTCCTGCACATCTAGCCGATAGTGCTTGGCAAAGGAATGTAAAGACGACCAGGTCACCGCCCTACAAATGTCACCGACTGGGACCAAACTGACCTCCGCCCAAGACGCCACATGCGCCCTAGTGGAATGAGCCCGGAGACCTTCCGGCACCGTCCTTCCCTTGAGGAGGTACACCGACGCAATCGCCTCTTTCAGCCAACGAGAAATAGAGGACTTTGCCGCCGCCTTGCCTTTACACGGCCCCCCAAAGGATACAAACAATCTGTCCGACTTCCGGAAAGGCGCGGTCCTGCGGAGATAGCTCTTAAGCACACAACGCACATCCAGAAGGTGCAACCTGCCCCCGGAGTCATCCTTCTGTTCCTGCGAAAACACCAGAAGCGACACCACCTGGTTGACATGAAAAACCGAAACTACCTTCGGCAAAAACGCTGGCACCGTACGCAATACGACTTTGTGATTGAAGAAGGACAAATACGGCGCCTTACAGGACAAAGCTTGCAACTCCGAAATTCTTCTAGCTGAGCAAATAGCCACCAGAAACACAGCCTTCAAGGTCAGATCCTTCAGCGAAGAAGTGTCCAAGGGCTCAAATTGCGCTCTCACTAGCGCCTCCAAGACTAAATTCAGATCCCATGCTGGCACGGGACTCCGCTTCGGAGGTCGCATAAGTAAAACCGCCCGCAAAAACCGTTGAATATCGCCATGAGCCCCCAACAGCTGACCCTTAACTTTACCATGGTAACAGGATATGGCTGCCAACTGCACCTGCAAGGAGCTAGCTGCTAGACCCTTCTCTACACCATCCTGCAAAAAGGAAAGGATCTGCGGCACAGAGGCCCCTAAGGGCCTCAGCTTTCGCTCCGAACACCAGGCTTCAAAAATCCGCCACACTCGGATGTACGCCAATGAAGTGGAGCGCCTATGCGCCTTCAGCAAAGTAGAAATGACCGCTGCCGAGTAACCCTTCGCAGTCATCCTAGCCTGTTCAAGAGCCATGCCGTAAGCGAGAACCGAGCCACCTGGGGCATGCGTTAACGGGCCCTGTAGCAAGAGGTCCTCCCAAAGAGGAAGCCTCCATGGCCTGTCCACCAGCAGCCGCACCATCCGCATACCAAGGTCTTCTGGGCCAATCAGGCACTATTAGAACCACCTGGCTGCGATGCCTTTCTATGCGCTGCATCACTCGGCCTATGAGAGTCCACGGCGGAAACACATAGAGCAGCCCCTCTTCCGGCCACCGCTGAGCCAACGCGTCAAGACCTTCTGACAATCATTCTCGCCTCCGGCTGAAGAAGCGGGACACCTTTGCCGACTCAAATCTTGCCATTAGAGGAGGCCCCCCCATTGCCGCACCAACAACCGAAAAACATCCGGGTGAAGCTCCCACTTCCCCGGGTCCACCCTGCAGCGACTTAGAAAATCCGCTACAACATTGTCTACTCCGGCCACATGCTGAGCCGAAAGAGCCACCAAATTTCGCTCGGCCCACTTCAAAAGCTGGCTCGCCTCCGCTTCCAGCATCACACTGCCGGTGCCCACTTGACAATTGATGTAAGCCACGGTTGTCGCATTGTCGGACAGCACCCGTACCACCGTCTGCCACACCAACGCCTGAAACTCCTGAAGAGCCAAACACACCGCCCTCATCTCTAGATGGTTGATGGACCATTCCTGTTCCTCCAGCGACCAGTGCCCCTGAGCAAACCTGCCTTTGAAATGCGCACCCCACCCTACGAGGCTGGCATCCGTCGTTAACATCCTCCAAGACGGAGGCTCCAGAGGCACGCCCGCCTCCAGGTTTTCCATCCACAGCCACCAGAGAAGGTCCCGACACACCTTTAGGGGACAAATTAGCCGCTGAGACAACGCATCGTTCTGATGAGACCACCGGCCTCATATGAGCCCTGGCCCATGGCACCACTTCGATCGTAGCCGCCATTGTTCCTAGCACCTGCAGATACTGCCACGCCGTCGGCACCTGCCTTGCCAGAAACCTGACCATGAGATCTAACGACGTTAGGAATTCGCCCGCCCTAACCGCCGGAATGACCGAGCGCAGCGTTTCCATCCGAAAGTGGGTAACCCGAAGACAGCGATTCACCCTCTTTAAATCCAGAATAGGCCGAAACGTGCCCTCCTTCTTTGGAACCACAAAATAGATGGAGTAGCGACCGCAGCCGCACTGTTCCGAAGGAACGGCCAGCGTTTCCGCGACCACTTGCACCTTCTGCGGAGCTCTGCAAGGAGATTGGACAAAGGAATCTAACACGGGTCGATGGAGCTCTAGAGAACAGCCTTCTCGAATAACTTCCAAGACCCACTGATCTGAGGTAATTTGGACCCAGGCAGGGTAAAACTCCCGCAACCGTCCTCCCACGGGCACCACCTCCGCCTGAGCCCGCCTCATCTCATTGGGACTTCTTAATGTTTGAGGATTGGAAAGGCGCAAAACCCCTGCCCGCCCCTCAAAAACCTCGAAATCCCTGCCCCCTAACGGGAAACCTCCCTCACTGGGGCTGTCCAAAACGAGAGGCTTACCCCTAAAAGGGAGTTGCTGAGACGAGCCTTAGACGAAACGTCTGCCGACCAGTTTCGCAACCAGAGATACCGGCGTGCAGCCACCACCGACGCCATACTCTTAGCCAGGCCCCGGATAAGGTCATAATGAATGTCTGCCAAATACGCGGTGCCCGACTCCAGCCGCGTTACCTCATCTAAGTGCCCCTCCAACTGATCCCCCTGCAACCTTTGGGATCAGCGCAAGCATCCTCTCGCCACCCACGCCCCTGCTATCGTGGCCTGCAATGAAAGGGCACCAATATCAAACACTTGCTTCATCAAAGTATCTAACTTCCTATCTTGCACATCCTTCAATGCCGCAGCTTCTTCTACCGGAATTGTAGTCTTCTTGGTCACTGTGGACACCGCGGCATCTACCTTTGGAGAGCGGAAGAGCTCCCTATCTTGGTCAGAAAGCGGGTAAAGTCTAGCCAAGGCTCTCGAACCACGTAGAGCCGACTCCGGACAGTCCCACTCCTCCTGAATCATGCTTCTAAAAACCCTATGAACAGGAAACACTCTCTGGGACGTCCGAACCGCTTGCAAAAGCGGATCCTCCAAAGTTTCCTCCGCGACTGTCCCCCCCAAGGGCATATTTAACGTCTTGAGAGTCTCGGCAATCAAGGCCGGCAACTCCTCTCTTCGAAACACTCTGACTACTCTACTCTGTTGCTCCAAATCAGGCAATTCTCCCTCTTCCAACTCGCCCTCCAAGGCCTCGTCTCCGTCCTCGTCCGCCCCTTCCAGCTCCTCCTCGAGCCAAGAGAGCGAACCATCTTCCACCGCCGCTTTCTTGTGCTTGGCCGGAACAGCCTCCTCTTCAGGCAGGCCCCCCGACCCGGCCCGCTTCTGTCCCCTAGGACCGAGCCCCCAACATAGGCTGCAGCAAGGCAAAGGCCTGATTCATGAGAGAGAAAAAATCAGGGGGTATCCCTGGAGCCCCCCCTGCCTGGCTCAAACTCATTGGTAGCAAAGTGACGTCCACCGAAGAGGGCCCGGCCACCGGCTGTGCTGGACTCAAGGATGGAGGCAGGGATTCACCCGACTCCCCGGGAACTACGACCTGCTCCCCAGGGGAACCCCCTAACACCTTATCCATAACCTCTGCTTCCAAAGTACAGGCTCTACACACCCCTGAGTCCAACACCTCGCTGCGTCTGGTGCCACAGACCAAACAACGCGGCTTAGCAGGCATCCTATCAAAGGTCCGGGAACCTCCTACGTCCCCTCTTTTTTTTTTTTTTAAACTGCTGTGCATCCACAGGACCACCGCCTCAAAGATGCCCAGACAGTGCAGCCTCACAATGAGCCTTTTGGCCCAAGTTTCTATTTTGTTTTTTTGGGGGATTTTTCACCCACACAGAAACCTGCACCCTCTGGTACGAACAGCCTACTCAAACGAGGCCTAACCGAGGCCTAAAATACGCTCTCAACAGATAAGTGCAAAAAGTTTAAACCGCTGCAGCCCAAAATGGCCGCCGCAAAGCTTCCCGCTCAGATACACGCGGTCTGCCCCTCCGAGCGCCGGCTAAGCGCGTGCCCTAAGGCTGCCTTTGTAAACCGCTCCTTTTTAAACTCTCCTTGTTGCCTTACCGCAAAAGCCGCGGCTCGCCGCCTTCCGACTTACCTCCTGCACAGGAATGAGAAGGGAGCCACCTGAGCGCCGGAGCTCAGCCGTACCGCGGCTTCGGCTCCGGCGGGCCTGCACCAATCACCCCTGCAAGACTCCTGCTTGCCATGTGGTGCCCCACCGCTGCTGACTTGGCCTTCCACCTGCTCCTCACCCTTTGCTGCGGGTTCGGGAGCAGGGAGGCACAACTTCTGCCAGAACTCGGCAGTTGCTCGTTTCCTCGATGGGGAAGAGTGAGGGAGGCTCAGCAGCACAAACAGGAGCTCTATCAGCAGCAGCAGTCCTACAAAGCAAAAAGAAAACCAAAAACCAATTAGGTAAACCTAAAAATTAACCTGAAACCCCAACTTCAAAACAGAAAAATGTAAAAAGGAAATCTAAAGGGAATTTAGCCCTGATTATTTGCGCCACCTGAGCCCAGTCCCAGGCTCAGACGTCTCTCCAGCTGCTTGGAGACTGAAAGTACTGGTGGAAGGGGGCGGTACTTGCCTACTTATACCGGTGACATCAGAACGATGACATCTTTCAGTTTCCAAAGCTGCTGGAGGATGTACTAAACTCTATGGTTCCGGGACTGGACTAGAGGGACGCAAAGGAATGATCTTTGTCTAGTCCCCTATTATATATTGTACAGTAATTGACAAATCTTAATGCCTATCTGGGATGGAACGACTGCACAATAATAAATGTGGAGCAAGTGATAAAAAGTAAGCAATGAAAAATTCATGCAGCTTGGAACTCACCATGCTTCTATCAATCACAAAGATCAGAATATCGCCATCCTTGTCCTGGGCTTGGGCACTAAATATCACAGAGTCCACTTCGGTCAGCTGGCCAGGAGAGAGAAATACAAGTTACAGGCACAGATTATGGACCCCTCCAACCTAGCACGATGTAGGAATCCAGGTCAAAGCATAGGGAAGGAAAGAGAACCCACGGGTCCCAGACACTTCCCGCCTAACACACAAAGGTAGTTTTATAACAAAATACATGCAGACTTTTCCCTTGCAAGTGCCAGTGAATTACTTCTGTTTATATGCCTGCAGTGTATTGAGCCTGCTCTTTGTTGTTAAATGCCTTCAGCTTGATGCCAATTTCTGATGGTCCTCTGGATAGTTAACATAACATCATAAGAGATGCCATACTAGGTCAGACCAAGGTGCATCAAGCCCAGTATCCTGTTTCCAACAGTGGCCAATCCAGGTCACAAGTAGTATAGTATAGCTATCCATTGCCATTCACAAATCTTCTAGGTTAATTTATGTACATATGCGCATGTATTTTCACAAGTATGTCTATAAACGCAAACCCCTCCCTAACCTTGTCTTCAGGAATATTTTCACTGAATTTGGATAGTTATGAATGTACAGACTGTATGTTAACTTTATTCATATATTGGACATGAATTTTATGAGCCCATTTCCTCACACAAAATACCGTTTATACACAAAAATGACTTTTAAAATTACCCTATCTAGGATGTCAAAGCATAAATTCGAGCCCTCTTGTTTTTCTTCCTTTTCTTTACATTATAATTTTCCATGTTACTTAAATATTTGAGGTTTTGAAAGGGGAGATGAACTGGAGCTGTTAGAGTGATCTTTTCAGAGAACACAACTGCTAGAGCCTCAGCATACAAAGAAAAGTAAGCCCAGAGCGAAGGTACCTCGGCATCATCCTCGACACAAATATCAACAGCAGCCAGGACAATATGCTACAAATCCAAATCCTTACAGTGCCTCTGCCCCCTCCTCGCACCAGCAGACTTCCACTCAGCACGCTTAAGATTTAATCCTCCCACACATCGACTACTGCAATACAATCTATCAAGGTTTACCACAATCCACCCTCTTTCCATTACACACCGCCCTCCACACTGCTGCAAGCATCCTCCAGGAGCATCCAAATTTGGCATCACCCTCATCCTCAAGCAGCTACATTGGCTACCTCTCCCCAATGGAATCAAGTACAAATCCTACTGCTAACCCACAAAGCCTTTCACTGCCACCCAGCTACTCACCTACAGTCCCTCCTCCAACCACTCAAATCTAGCAGATCCCGAAGACTATCCACAACCAACAAACTTGCTATACCCCAGTCCAGAACAAAGAATAACCAGCAAACATGCTGAAGAACCTTAAAGTTATACACACCATCCCTCTGGAACACACTCCCAAACCCAATAAGGAATATTACAGATCTCCACTCCTTCCATGAACACCCGAAAACCTTCCTATTTTCCGAATATTTTAGCCTCACTACCTAAGTCCAACCTGTACTGAGTCCCTCTGGATATATGTTAACTGCACCTAAACTATTCCTATATATACTTAACTATTTCTTGAACATAGTTAACCGTTATATGTAACCGATATTCTCTGTTCAACGTAAACAATTTTGACCCAGTATATAAACCTAGCTAAATAAATAAATAAAGTGGATTGACTCCAGCTTCCTCTGCTGCTGCCTCCATTGGATAGGAACAAATGGCAGAAGCTTTTCTGGGACGGGACAAAAAAATCAGAGACTTATTGATCACAGACCACTGGCTCCAGCAATGCATCCCGACATCTAGCCAGAGGTCAGACACTGCCATTTTTCGAGATACTACTACTTCTACTGATCATCTGTATAGCGCTACAAGATGTACAGACACATGAAAAAGACGGCCCAGCTCATCAGAGCTTACAATCTAGTCAAGACAGACAACACAGCAGCTGAGGACAAGGATATATCTAGGCGAATGGTAAGGAAACATATAGTTGGAGAGCAGCAGATTATGTGGATCAGGATCCAAAGGCGGCCTTAAAGAGGTGAGTTTTCAGCCTGGATTTGAAAAGGGCCAGAGATGATGCCTGAGACAGCTGCAAGAGAAGCAGGTCACCACTGGATTCCTCCCCAAGACCAGTTACATATTATTCATCCATAGGGACAGAGAGCTGCAGCACTAGAGGTTCTTCTCGGGTCGAGGGCTCCCTCTGCTGGAAGCCTGTGCCGGGGCTACTCTAGTCCAGATAGCCTTGGAGGGCGGGTAGCTATACTGGGCCCACTTAGGCCACAAAGGAATTTCTTGGGTCAGGGTCCTCTAAAGTGCTCCACTTCACCTCAGATGACTCTGCTGCTTCCATGTAGAGAATCTTTACTTTCACCCAGAGCTGAAGTAAAGAGTCTGCGCTAAAGGGGAGGTAAAAACATTGTGCCAAAATTTAGCACAGTTTTTTAAAAATTCTGAGAGCAATTCTCAAATCGGCGGGTTTGCATGTTGACTACGCTACCCTTTAGCAGAATAGTTTTTCTGAGGAATTTGTCGTCTTAACCTTACTCCCAAGCGATGAGGGTTTTAAGGGGGGACATTGAAAGTGCGCGTCTACACTATATGATGGCTCCGCCGTGTACAGGGTATGATGGATTCAAACAGGGAAGGAACCTCACCCTCTTCAGGGTTGAGAACTACTAATCTCTTTGCTGCGCTGCAATTCTGCCTCTACTACTCACCTCACTAATATTCGGGACTGTGATGGACTTCTCTGGGAATGTCGGTTTATTGTCATTTTCATTCAGTATATGAACTGTAATCCTGTACTGGACCTTTAGTGAGACAGGCAAAGACAGGAAAAAAAAGGGAGGCAGAATAAGAGATAATGAGAAAGAGAAGCAAAAGAAAGGGAGATTAATTTTAAAGATAAAACAACCATTAGGTAACTTAGAATGGCAAATATCTACTGTTTTTAAGGCCTCAGTAAACTCTCCTGCAACACACGCTACAGCTTCCTGCTTGGAAATACTGGAATTATCAGCTTTTCTCATAGCAAGTATCCTGTACCCTTCGCTACAGCGCCTCCCACTGATACAGACTGGGACAGCAGGAGCTGTGATTTCCTCCCATAGCCTGTACTCCTACATCATTCTGTATAGTACTTTCTGCTAGGAGAAGTTTGCATTGCAGGAGATAGGAGTGTGTGGGAGACTAAGATAATATACTGTATACTGTAAGTTTAAAACTAAGAACGGTTTCATTTCCTACAGCACTGCCTGCTGTGAGACACTGAGACTGCAAGAGTTGCGAGTTTCCCCTCTCAGCCAGCACTCCTGTCTTGCTCCCTACAGCACTTCCTACTGGGAGAAGTCAGGACTCGCAGACAAAGGAGATTTTTAGGGGGTTTTGATCCACGTTTTTCTTCTGCTTCATTGGGCTTCCAGTTCAGTCAGAACCAGCCTCTACTAGTGTTTTCTCCATTTTTAACCTACTCCACTGTCCATTTAATCTAGCCATTGTAGTCCTTAAGCAAGGGTCACCAATAACAGCTCCCTCAGGAATCCGACCATTAATGAAATAATCTAATTAAGTCCTTCCTGCGTATATGGAGCTAGATACAAACCTAAATGACCTCTTTTAAAATACTGACTAGTGTAGCGTTTTGGCATGAACAGGTGCACTTTGCTGGCAGGTGTAACTGAGGACATGGTCTGTGCAAAGTACAAGCGGCATTCACATATACGTGCACAGATTATAAAATGCATTTATGCACGTATACATGGGATGTGTTTTTCATTTGAAACGAAAGGAGAGATCTCAATGAAACAGGAAATCCCAACCACATCATTGTTGTCCGTCAACAGTGCACACTCTTTCACGAGAGCGTCATAGGGTGTACTCTCATGAAAAAGTGTGCACTATTGCTAAATAGGGTGCATTCTAGAGAATCAAGTGCACTGTAAAAAAAAATTGGTACAAAAACAAAAAAATGAAAAGTCAAAATATAACAAAATTTTGTGGCTTGCACATCCTTAGCAATTGCACCAACATTCAAGGTACATAGGCTAATATTTTATAAAAATATTTTATAAAGACAACTAGGCACCTACTCTTGGCCAGCTATTATAAAATTACCCTCCGGGTGTCATCATTTTTGAATGGCCTGTGACTGCCACCTTCATAGCGTCCACAGCCTCTGCCTGCCTGAGAAACAGAAGCTGGGCTCAGGAATCAAATGCAAACCTCCCACAAGGCAGCACTGGTGATGAGCCATTGGGTTCTTTTAGATATGCCACATGCCATACTGGGTCAGACCAAGGGTCCATCAAGCCTAGTATCCTGTTTCCAATAGTGGCCAATCCAGGTGACAAGTACCTGGCAGCAGGACTGGCCCGTCCACTAGGCGAGCTAGGCAGCCACCTGGGATGGCCGACCTGGGTGGGCGGCCTTATAACGTTGTTTTGTTGCCCACAGCAGGCAATGTGCTTTGGCACACATGACTTGCGCTTCTGATCCCCCTCTGACGCAACTTACTGTCAAAGGGGGGTCAGATGCGGCAAGCTATGTGTGCTGAAGCATATGGCTTGCCGTGGCAACAAAGCGGCGGCACAAAGCCACCACTTTTTAAATACTACCGCCACCACCTGCCTCCCCCTCCATCCCCCCAAAAGGAATAGGCAGCAGCAGGGGTGGTGGTGCAGCTCAGCAGGGGTGGGGGGGGGGGCGGTGTGGCTCGGTGGTGCGGCCAGGGTTTCTACTCAGGGTAGCAAAAACCCTTAGACAGGCCCTGTCTGGCAGGTTCCCAAAATGTACACAGATTCCATGCTGCTAGGTAAGCAGTAGATTTCCCCATGGTTTATGGACTTTTCCTCCAGGAAATTGTTCAAACCTCTTTTAAATCCAGCTACACTAACAGCTTTTACCACATCCTCAGGTAATGAATTCCAGAGTTTGATTATATGTTGAGTGAAAAAATATTTTCTCCGTTTAGTCTTAAATGTGCTACATTGTAGCTTCATTGCATGTTCCCTAGTCTATCTCCTTTTTGAAGGAGTAAACAACCGATCTACGTTTACCCGTGCCACTCAATTCATTATTTTATAGACCTTGATCATATCTCCCCTCAGCCATCTCTACTGGGAATAAGCATGCCCTCACAGATTCTGCACTGACTGTTTCTGGTTCTTCTTCCCAGGTAATCGGGGGGACAGTGGTAAGCCCCTGTCTATTCTTCAGGCATTATCTTTATGCAGTAGTTACTAGAATGAAAATAAGCAGAAGATTGTACCGTAGCAAATCCTTCCTCAGAGCAAGAAAGTGTGACCTGAAATACCGGGGTTTCAAGGGCCTAGAAAGCAAACAAAGAAACATATTATAGAAACTTTACAGAGATCAGCCCTGCGTTGTAGGCCTCTGCTAAGTGACTTCTTTTCTTCAATTTGCTTTTTCACAATATATATATAAAATCAAGAATAGCTCAAAAGAAAAAAAAAGGATATACAAGAAATTAAGAGATTATTCAGAAGCCTTATTTGAGATTTATGTGTGTACAACCAGGCATAAACATGTATAAACAGTATGTGCGTGTAAATGGCTCAGTTTACATGTGGCTGCCCTTCTTACGTGGATGTTTCAAGGGTGCATGGCTAGGCAGGACAAAAATCTGCATGTGTATTCTCCATTTCAGACATTTGTGCATGTCGGAATTTACATCTGTTTCCTGGCACAGGTAGGTTTTTAAATAAGGTGCGTTTTGGCCATCCCTTTACCGGAAGGATTAAGGTGATTATTCTCCTTCATCCTCCCTAGTTTATTTCACACTCCAAATTTAATTTAGTGTAGGGATGTGGCAGTTTAGGATTACGTAGATTTGGCAGGATTTGATAAATAAAGAGAGCCTATCTAGAACAGACAGACTTTGAGGTTGGGGCATAACAGGGAGAGACCCTTCCCTACTGTCTGGGTGTAGTACTGGATATATGGCCCAAGGCAGGAAGGGTTGGATTTTCTCCCGAAGAAAAGATGATAGTGAGGGAAGGCAGTAGATGTTTGGCAGGGTTCTCGGGGATCAAGAAGGTCAGCGATTTCTGCCTTTGGGGTGGGGGGGGGGGCAGGGGTTTGAGCATTAGAGCTCATGATCTATTTTGGTCTCTATTTATGGGCGACACAAGGAACTTGGTCTTTAGATGTCGCAGACATGGTGGCACAATCTCACTCTCTGAGGTGGTAAATCTCACTTTTGGGATGGTTTGCTCTTGGCATCTCTGGCATGCGAAACAAAGAAAACTAATAATTAACTGTGGTCTATGCTTCTCCTGCAGGAATCAGGGGTGATTTTATGCTGGATCACTACAGGTGGGGCTGGCTCCCCCATTAGGCAAGCTAGGCAGTCACCTAGGGCAACAGCGAGCAGCAGCAGTACATGCAAAACAATAGACCCTAACAATCACACAAACTCAAAAAGCCATCGCATATTCTTTTAGTTGCAAAGAAAGCAGGCACACACATACATACAAAGCAAGGTTTAATATTTAAAAGTATGATGGTCAACTATGCATTTCTACATGCTTGTTATAAGAAAGATATTGCGATAATGATTGCTGACTTTAATTATCAAAATCTCAGGGGAGGGGGTATAATGCTAAAGGTCTATCTAGAGCTAGCGTGTGTGAGTGTATTGTAATGTAATGTCGGAAGTATAGCCATGAAGCGAAATTCACCTCTTGAAGCTAATCTTCCATTTTACTCAATTATGATTGAGCCCATTAAAGAGCTAACAATAAATAAGGTTAAAACACTACAAAAGTGCAACCAATAATCTACATGCAAAATGATTAATTTGCCAGAATAAGATGGCAAAAACTCATGGCATTGCTATGGGGGCGACTGTGGCCCCGTCAGTAGCTACTCTTTATATGGCTGAATTTGAAGCCTCCCAGGTGTATCCATCTTCTGGGTTTAAGGATGTGACCTTTTGGGTCAGATTTTTAGATGACATATTCTTTTTATGGAAAGGCACAGAAGAAGCTTTACAACAATTTGTGGGATGGTTAAATTCTTTAACATCTAATGTATCTTTTACTTTACATTATCATTTTTCTCACATTGAATTTTTGGATGTTACTGTGATTAAGGGTAATTCTTCATTCCAGACGTCCTTATATAGAAAACCCGTACAAAGGAATACGTTGTTGTCCTATTCCAGCTTTCATCCTGGTCCTTTGAAACGTGGTCTTCCTTACGGCCAATTTCTTAGGCTCAGACGGATTTGTTCCACCTTGGATGATTTTTCATATCATGCAAAAGAACTATCTGCACGTCTAGTTCAGCGGGGGTACCCTAAGCGGGTCATTCGTCAAGCTCGGTTACGAGCCCGTTACACTCATCGCGAGTGGCTTTTTTCTGAGGATTATGCTGGGCCGGCTACTACTTCTCAGACAATTGTGGGAGTCTTGCCCTTTATGTTTCATTCTTGGCAAGTTAAAAAGATCTTATGCAAACATTGGTCTATTTTACAACTCCACTCTTGTTTTCAAGAGCCCCTTCAGATAGCACATTCTCGGGGGTCTAACTTGCGTGATTATGTGGGTCCCACTTCGTCCCCTTTGGATAGGCGAATCAACCGTCCTTTACAGACAGGACATTATAAATGTGCTTCATGTTCTCATTGCTCTCGGACGATTGAGGGCGTTCAATGGACAGTTCCTGGTTCTTCTCATATCCATATCTCTCAGTGGTTAACTGATTGTTCTACTACTCATGTGGTGTATGTGCTTATTTGCCCATGTCAACTTTTGTACATTGGCCGAACTATCCGATCTGTTAAGACCCGTTTGAATGAACATGCCTCTAGAGTAAAGAATGTAGTATTGTCGGCTCCGTTGGTTCAACATTGCTCTGACCACCATCACGTTTTTGAAGATTTGCTCTGGCGAGTGTTGGATCATGTGCCCCCTCATCCCCGAGGGGGTGACCGGGAACATACATTACAATTGCTTGAGCAACAGTGGATTTTTCGTTGGGCAACTGTTCAACCTTTGGGATTAAACAAAGAACTTGAATGGGCTAGCCTGCTTTAACAACATTTGACTTTACAAATTTGGGGGTTATACCTTTAAGAAAGGATTTGATTGCTGATTGGATGTTTAAGATGTTAAATCCTGAAACCAGGCTCAGTTTGCTACTGAGCATGCGTTGGCGTTCTTTTGAGTGGTGTGAAGACGAAGACAGAAGTTTGTCGGTACAGAGTGCTGAGCGTTGAAGCAGGGCGTGTAAATATTGTTCGCCCGAAACGCAGTACTGTGTCTGCTATCTTGTGAAATTTGTGCTGGCAACATCACCAGAAGTCTATCTGGATGGACTTTAAAATCTGCTACTACGGATTGCTGCTCATCGTCGGACTTGGTTGGATTCAGATAAGTTAATTTTTTTCCAAATTCTGGCTGTTTTGAGCTCCAGCATAGACTGTTAGTGGTTCATCTTATTCTGGCAAATTAATCATTTTGCATGTAGATTATTGGTTGCACTTTTGTAGTGTTTTAACCTTATTTATTGTTAGCTCTTTAATGGGCTCAATCATAATTGAGTAAAATGGAAGATTAGCTTCAAGAGGTGAATTTCGCTTCATGGCTATACTTCCGACATTACATTACAATACACTCACACACGCTAGCTCTGAATAGTTATTCTCTCAATTTGTTTTTGGATTTTATATTTGTAGAGAATTTTGGTTAGGTTGTCTTTTTTTAAAGGTCTATCTAGGGCACCCACTATCCTTTCACCAGTCCTGATTACAGGTCACACCTCCTGGAACCTTTTGACTTTGCTCCTTTTCCGTATTGCAGCTGGTGGAATTCTCCTCCACCCTGTCCCAACTTGGTACCATTTTCCCCAGAACATTACTATAGCCAAGAATGAAATTGAATAGACAACATGAGACTCATAAACTTTATGTGCGTTGTGATTTGCAGGGAAGACTACCCCAGAACCCCTGCAAGTCAGTTGCTGTCTCTGTTCAGCACTGATGTCCAGTCAAGCAAAGCTAGCTACCCTATTTCTGTTGGGCTTTCTAGGTCTTATGTGATGTTTATATGGGCTCTGACCTTGAGGAAGGCTAGTGCCACAGACCTGAGTTAGTGTTTATCCTCACAAGTCAGCAACGTAGGGTGCCAGATGTTTTCTTGTTGCAGTGTCCAGCTTAGTGCAGGGTATTGATCTTAGCACTGTGGTAGTGGTAAGGACTAAATGGACTAATAGGGGCTTACAATCCAAGGGAAATGAGATGGCCGTGGGAGCGGAGGTTCCTTTTCATTCCTAGGACTACATTAGTAATGAGAAACTCTGAGTGTAGAAGAGCATATGGAGATGAAGCGGGACCGGGGAAATGTAATAGGAAGGCTATTAGAGATAGAAGGCTTCGTAGAAGAAGCGAGTTTCAGGAGAGATTGAGAGGTGGTGAAGTAAAAAAGAAGTGGAAGGTGATGGGGAGGAGAGAAATATTCCCTTTCCCATGAAACACTGGTCCATACCTCTCTGTCCAGCCTTTTTCCCGAAGGCACATTCAGTCGCACTGTTTTCCCCTCCAGAAAGAACCAATTGGCATTGGGCCCACTGAGGCACAACCGGACACCGCTGATCACTGGGTCTCCGAATACTGTCAGGTTAGCAACAAAGGTTCCGCTGGGGCTGTTCTCTGGGATTTCAAAGAGGATATTGCTGCCAGCGGAGCACTGGTTAGCTGGGAAGCAGGAGTTAAAACAAAGGAAAAAAGTCATGATCTACAGAGCAAGGTTTCCCCATTTCAGAGTTCTCTTGTGGAATCTGCTGGCTGTCATCGGCAGGGCTCATAGGATGTGTTTGTACAGTTCACAAGCCACCTCTCCACCATTTATTGCTCTAGATTAGAAGGGACAAATTTCATAACCTAGCTTGAGATTTATGGGGACAGGGGGCGGAAAGTAGGAAGATCACAAAAACAAGGATCCATGGAAATCATCTCTGAACAAATTAAAAATGATTTATCGAAAGGGCATGGATGAGTTTTGTAAGTATATATCTAATTATAATATGCTGTTTTTAAGGGTTTCATATAACTGTGCTACAATTATCATCATCACTGACCACTTGCTAAATAGTTAACCCTTTAACTGTATGCAGGAAAACTCAATTCTCATAACTAAAGACCTAGCTGTAAGAAATGAGTCTAGCCTTCGAAAGCTAATAGCCATGTTTTGACCCTTTCTGTGTCGGGGCACGCCATTATCCACTGCAATTCATAACGCTGGTTAAATAGCAGAGGGTCATGCTCCAAGAAATGTATAACTCTGTCTATAGGCTTGCACAATGCACTCATAAGGGATTTCCCAATTGCACTCTTAAAAAAACAAGACTACAAGTCTCTGCCTGCAGTGGGATAAATCTAGAACTGGATCAGCTGCTCTTAATTTGGCTTGTGCCTAAAATGACGTAATGGAGATGACCTGTGTTTGTCCATTCCAACCTGTATTTAAGGCCATACTTAATTTGGGGCTGAGAGTTGGGAGTTGCTCTTAGCCGGTGCTGGGCTGAGAGGCTGTGGAGCCCCCTGCTTTCTGACCTTGTTAATGCTTCTTTAGATTCAGGAGTGGTCTCAGAAGACTGGAATCAGGCAGATATTTGTGTTTATGTTTATTATAAAAACTTGATATATTGCCTTTGCGTGGTTAGCAGCAAAGCAGTTTACATAAAAAATCCAAATTAAAACAAGAAAGGAACTCCACAAGAACAACTAGGACAGAGAGAAGAATAGGGTAGACGTGGTTCCTCTCCCCAAAAGTGGAAGTAAAGAAGAGGCTGGAAACTACAGGCCAGTTACTCAGACCTTAGTGATCACTAAGTTAATAGAAATGTTGCTAAAACAGAGGATAGTGCAGTTTCTGGAATCCAATGGATTGCAGAAGCCAAGATAGCATGGTTTTACTAGAGGTGGATCTTGTCAGCTAAATCTGATGGATTTCATCGACTGGGTGACCAGAGAGTTGGATCAAGGGCGAGTGCTAGATGTGGTATACTTAAAATTCAGCAAGACCTCTAACATGGTTCCACAAAGGTAACACAGAAACAAACTGAGCGCCCTGAGGTAAGGAAAAGGATCCTAAGTGAAAAATTCAGACAAATGAAAGAAAACAAGTTCAGGATGTCAACCCAGCAAAAGAACATCCCAGTAATTTGTGAAAATAGAAAGAGATAGCATCTTAACTCGCACATCAATAACAAAGGGGAAGAGGAGTCAGGAATAAAAACGGGCACAATACAAGCAAGCCAACCAAAAATTACTGGAATGCAATGAGCACAAATGTGCCCAGTCTCGGCAACGAAGTTCTTGGCTTGGAAGCCCTGATGGTGGAAATGGACTTGGACATTGTAGTCCTTAAGGAAACATGGTTCAATAAGTCTCATGAATGGGATATTACCGTACCTGGTTATAATCTGTTTAGGAGGGATGGACAGGGCAGGAAAGGAAGAGGAGTAGCCCTTTATGTCAAAAACAATATTAAAGCAGCTGAAATGCCAGTGACATGTGGAAAAGAAAAAAGTGCTGTGAATCATTTTGGAAAAAAGGAGATGATCCTACCATCCACATTGGTGTAGTCTACAGACCAAATGGATAGAGGCTTGATCAGTGATATTCCAGAGGTCATAATGAAGGGAGAAGCAATGATACTAGGTGACTTAAATCTAACAGATGTGAATTAGAAGACATAGAAAGATCGTGGAGGTCTTACCGGAGGCTTTGCTCACAAAACTGGTGATGGAGCAAAAGGGAAGATTGGCACTGGATCTAGTACTCACCAATGGAGGTGGTGTGTCCAATATCCACGTGGTGCCCACTCGAGCAGAAGTGATCACCGCACAGTGTGGTTTGAGGTAAAAGCCAGTGCAGAATCCGATCACAGCAACTCAAGTCCTAGATTTATAACATGCTGATTTTAGTGAAATGGAAAAGTTACCTGAAGGAGGAGCCGGCAGGGTGGGAGGAGATAAAGGAAGTGCAAAGGCAATGGACTAAGCTGAAAGAGGCTATAAAAAGGCAATAGATCTATATGTAATGAAAGTAGATACGAATAAGAGGAAAAGGAAGCTGATAGAGTTCTCCAAAGAAGTGGCTACAAAAATAAAGGCAAAAAAGGCGCCTTCACTGAATTCAGAAGATCACGCAAAGGAACCCAGAAAAGAATACAGGATAAACCTTAAAGAGGCAAAGAGAGAAATCAGAATGCAAAAGCACATACAGAAGGAAAAATGGCTAAAGAAGTTAAGCAAGATGAAAAGACATTTCTCAGGTTTATTGGGGAGAAAAGGAAGGTGGAAATTCAAGACCCAGAGGTGCTGAGAACTGATTTATGGAAAGCGGCAAAGAAAACACGGAAGTTTAAACAAACAAATACTTCGGTTCCATGTTCAGGAAAGAAAATCCTGGAGGACCACACAAGACTGACAGAAGGTACTGATGGGAATGGCGTAGATACCACGCCATTCACAGAAGCTGCTGTTTATGAAAACTGAAAGAGGGCAAGGCCATGTTACTGAATGAGACACATCCCATAATACCAAGAGAGTTCAGAGAGACTACGGCAGCCCTTGAAAGGATGTGTTTAATAAATCCGTGGAGACTTTGGTGGAGAAGGGCTGACGTGAAGACCGATAAGCCTTATCTCGTAGCTGGGAAAAGTACTGGAGACGCTGCTGAAAGAAAAGATAGTGGTTTCTCTGGAAGCTGACAGGTTGCAAGATCTGAGGCAACCTGGTTTTACCAAAGGAAGATCCTGCCAAATGAATCTGATTGATTTCTTTGACTGGATGACCAGAAAACTGGATCAAAAACATGTGATGGATGTGATCTATTTAGATTTCAGCAAAGTCTTTGATACTATTTTTCATAGCAGGCTTATGACTAAACTGTGCGGCCTGGGGATGGGTCCCAAGACAGTGAACTAGATCAGAAATTGCTTGACTAAGAGATGACAGAGGAAGATGAGTAGTGGATCATTCCTGGGACTGGTATTGTTTAGTGTCTTTGCAGGTGGTATTGTCCAAGTGTTAAAAGGAAACGTTTGTCTTTTTGCTGATGATACAAAGCTTTGCAACAGAGTGGGCACCCTGGAGAGAGGAGACAACATTGAGAAAAGATCTACAAAAATTAGAAGAATGGTCTAATGCCCCTCGTCCAATGCTCCCTCGTTGCAGAGCTTATTTTCAATTGAAAGAGGCTCTCCTCCTGTGCATTTATGCCAAGGAGCTATTTAAATGTCTATCATATCCCGCCTTTCCTCTAACATATACATATGATGATCTTTAAGTCTGTCCAAATATGCTTTATAACAAAGACCACTAATCATTTTAGTAGCCACCCTCTGCACCGACTCCATCCTGTTCACATCCTTTTGAAGGTGCGGTCTCCAGAATTGCACACTATACTCCAAATGAGGTCACACCAGAGACTTGTACAGAAGCACTATCACCTCCTTTTTTCCTGCTGGTCATTCCTCTCCCTATGCACCCAAGCATCCTTCTGGCGTTTGTTGTTGCCTTTTCTACCTGTCTAGCCACGTTAAGATCATCAGAAACAATCACACCCAGGTCCCGTTCTTCTTTCATGGACAGAAGTACTTTGCCCCCTATACTGTACAGCCCCCTTGGATTTTTGCAGCCCAAATACATGACCTTGCATTTTTTAGCATTAAATCTCACTGCCAAGCTCCTGACCATCCTTCAAACTTAGCTAGATCCCTCCTCATGTTATCTATTCCTTCCTGGGTGTCTATTCTATTGCAGATTTTGGTTTCATCCGCAAGGAGGCAAACTTTATCCGACAGCCCTTCCACAATATTACAGGGGTGTGGCGGAGGCATGTCTAGGGGGAGGGGCAATGTATTTATACATCCCTGTTTGATTTTGGAGATGTCTGCAGGCACATTCATGTTTATATCTGCTCGAGGCACAAATAGGCATCAGGAAAGTGCTTGTTTTCACTTTAAAACATCCAGAGAGAATAGAGAAGAGGGAGAATTAAGTGACTATTCTTAGATCACAAAACCCACAATAGGATTTGAGCCCTGACCACCCTGCTCTTAAAGCTACTACTTTAACCATTATGCTACTAGACATCTTGGCTCTGAAATACTGGGGACGTCTATATAGACGTTTAATGCACATGCATATCAGGCACGTCCATGTTTCCGAAATCGTGCCTGAACTTGCATGTGCCTGCTTTTTTTCCCCCAGACGTTCTGCCTTTGATGTCCCAGATTGTACTTTGAGGTCCCATTGTGAAATGTGGCTCTGAGTGTTCTCTGTTGTCCTCCAGGGTCTCTCCACCCCCTCCTCTTCCCTGTAGGCTGCTTGGAAGGGAGGGGCTGGAGCAGAGCAATCTAGCTTCTCCCGAGTCTGAAAGGAAGTGTCAGAACTGCATTCCAGGCAGTTCACCCCCCACCCTGAAATTAAGCTCTGTCTGCAACACTTCAAACACTAATCAGATGAACTTAAACTGCACTTGAAACCTAACAGGCAGCCAATGCAAATCAATAAGAACAGGGGTCACACGATTAAACCTGTGGAGGCCCTTTATCAGTCTGACAACCATATTCTCTATCCGTTGCAAGCACTGCGTAACTCTTGCCCCATTTTCTATTAGCAGCATATTGCAATAGTCCAGGCACGGAAGAGTCAAAGCATGAATGACTGCTCTTAGGTACTGTTCTGACAAGTAAATGATGTATCATTCTAAGAGTGCAGAAGGAGGCAGTCACAATTCTAGAAACATGATCCTGCAACCATATCATAAAATCTAACCATATTCCAGAGCTATGCCCAGCTTGCTAGCTAGTTTCCTTATGGTTAGCATTATAAAATGCTGGAATCTGCACTCCCAATATTTTATGCTGGTTCCCCCCCCCCCCCCCCCCATTTAAATGGAAATTTCCGTTTTAGTCTTTCTTTCATCATTCTGTCCAGATATATTTTTAATATCTCTGATTTTAGCATATTGACCATAAAACCCAAAAGCCTTCCATATTCCCTCAGTTGCCATGTTAATATCAGCAGTGTTAGGTGTGGTCTAGTGACTGAAAATAGTGTGATCCTATGACCATCTCATCCAGCTCCATAGCCTTCAAATCCACATTTGCCTTGTTCCCCTCCCTAGCTGAAAAAAATTCTGAGTATCCACCATTCACCGTTACACAAACCTTGGAGTCCTTATGGTCTACAGTATGTCTCTTATACAAAGCTTTTATCCATACCACGAATACTGGATCAAACTTCATCTTGTCTAAAGTCTTAAGCATAAAACACCAGTTTACCTGATCAAATGCCTTCTTGGCCTCTATGGCTAGCAAAAGTGCCAGCGTTTTGTGCTTGTAAGCTATCCAAATTAAATAAAAAAATTTCTGAATATTATCACTTGCTTGCCGGCCTGGCATAAAGTCAGCTTGATCTTCGTGTACTAACTTTAAGATTACTTCACTCGATCTTTTTTCTAAGATTTACGCCAGGATTTTGGCATCAAGGTTAATCAATGATATATGTCTATAAGACCTACAAACTGTAGGGCTTCTGCCTTCCTTGGGAAGTAGTATAATCCCCACCAGCCCATGGTTTCTGACAACTCCCCACCTTTCATTACCCCATTAAATAGATCAGCAAGAGGCCCCAGTGAAAGTTCTCCCAATTTTTGTAGGCTGAAAGTCATCAAGCCCCGGCGACCTCCCCACTTTTAACAACCTGATAGCTTCCTAAACCTCTTTCGGCATTATTTCTCTATGAAGCTCCTGAACTTCCTCTTCCTGTAGAATTCCCAACTTCACAGACCCCCAGATAACTATCAGTATCACCCACCTCTAGAGGTTTAGCTTTATGTTTATTGCATTTGATATACTGCCCTTCACATTTGCAACAGGGCGGTGTACAATGAAACAAAAAATTAAAGGAAGATAGATCTTCATAAAACTGCTTGACGCTTTTTCTCATTTCTTCAGGCTCTATCATTACCTTCCCATCTTGACCCTTCATGACACCTGTTTGGGTCACTTGTCTTCTCCTTTTTAACGTTGCTGCTAATCATTTCCTGTCTTTATCCCCATGTTCAAAAATGTCTGCTTTGCTTTAACAACTGGAAAATGACCTCTTCTACAAGGGCCACTTTCAGCCTTCCTCTTTCTCCAGCAGTCTGGATCTGCCTAGCTCCCAACAGTGCCTGCTTATCTTTTTCTGCCACAGCCAGGCGACCAGCATGTCGGCCTCGGGTGCTACCCTTCCTTCCCCCCTCCCCCCCCGGCTTGCCTCCCCCCCCCATCCCTGCCCAAATAACTCTACTGTACCATATTGTGCCACAAATGCAACAACTTTATTTAACCAGAACATTTGGAATCACAGTATACAAAAACTGTTGGCCACAGCATAATTAGCATATCAATACATAACATTGAATACCATTGAAACATAATCCCCAAAATAACCGACAACCTATTGTCTTCACTTCTCAAGAGGCACAGCCCACTCGCCTTGACGTCCGGCAGGCATATTTGGAAAATTGGCCGTCCCAGCCTTTTCCCCACTGCCGTCAGTCCCTATTAGCTTAGCGCCGTTAAGAAGCGCTTGCCGTTGTAAAAATGCCTTTACCGCTTTTCTTCTGTGGCAGTGTACCCTTCCACCTCTGCCCAAGTCCCGTCAAAGGCGTGAGCAGGGCTACGTTGCTAATCGCCATGTAGGTCTCTCCCGCCGCGAAGACGTCGGGATGCCCTCTGTACACTGCTCCTGCCTCCACTCTGGGTCCTGTTGGGGGACACGTCAGTTCCTCTATGCCCCCGCTCCCCTTTTACCTGTCTGGGCTGTGCGCTCTCTGGAAGGGGTGGTCCCTATTGCTTCCGCCAATCCCTCCCGGCAGTGACTCCTCGCTCGCCGGGAGGGTCCCCACCCTTTCCCGCTGCCGTGGCCAACCATTGTTTCTGCCATAGCCGCTCCATCGTATCTTGTATCGCACAGAGGAATATGTCCATCCCAATATCGGACAGGTGTATCCCATCTGTACGATACAAACCGGGCCAGCTCTCTTCTATCATATCGTGCCTGACGGTATGTCCTCCGATGGTTTCCATGAAGCGGCCCATCCATTTATTCACCTTCCTTCTTGTTCTCTCCACTGCTTGGTGTGAGCATTCACCCTTCCATACCTGCCGAGGTATAATGTGTGACCAGACCAATTCCACTGCTGGGAATGAGCTCCTCAGTGCTAGCAGATCTTTCTGCATTTTCCTGGTGAGCTCAACACTGCGGGTACCCGTCAGATCGTTGCCCCCCAAATGTATTAGTATAGCCCAAGGGTTTTTTTCTGCCCTCTGCAATTGCATGACCAGCGGCATCAGCTGGTCCGACACCATACCCCGGCGTCCCATCCACTTCACTGCCACCTTCCTCTTCGGCAGGCCCAAGTTAAGTCCTTGCGGTCTGTCCTTCGTCCTCCTTTCCGCCCAGTGCACGAACGAATGGCCGCATATCCATGCCTCGTGCCGGGGACTGCCACCTATGGGGGGGGGGTGTTGTTAACATAACAGTTTGTTAAATAATACATGGATGGAGAGCAACAGTGCCAGAATATGGTGGTTCTTCGTTCCCCTCTTTTTTTTTTTTTTTTTTTTTAATATATATGCACACATTGTTTTTTTTTTAATATATCCCTATCTATCAATCAGGCTTATGCAAGGCGTCATACCGGGCGTACATACGATTTATATCTATCTGATTTCCACCGTCCAATATGCATGATCTGCTCCCTGGTCATACCTATATGGGCCGCCGTAGAAGCGGCCCCGATGCGGAAGGAATGCGTGCCGTAAGAGCATGCCTCCACACCTGCCGCCTCGAGAGCTATCCGGAGGACTCTGGCGAACTGGAAGCGCGAAAGCGGGGCCCCGTTAGTGTGTATTAGCCATTGCTCTGCCCCCGCTGGTCGCATTTCCTTGTAATCAGTGAAAGTTCGTACCGGGCAGGATGGGTCCCCTGGTAGTGGTGCCAATACAACCTGGGCCCCTTTCGCCTTGGTGTCGGTCTTGGACCTCCGTACGTACAATACGAGGGACCCGTTCCGTAGGCTTATGTCCTGCTCCCTGATACCACCCTCAGCGTGCCTGCGACTCGCCATGGCGACTAATTCGCCTATACGGAACGCTCCAAAGAACGTCCATGAAAATGCGCACCTGAACAGCCTGGTTTCGAAATGGTCGAAGCATATCCGGCCTGCTACTGTTATCAGGTTTTGCAAGATCTGGTGTGTTATCGGGCGCCGCCAATCCTTGGTACAGCGTTGTTCTGCTGTCCAGCCTTTCATGACCCTGGTTATTACAAAGTCCTCTCTCGGGCTGCTCTTACCTAGTGCTTTTGCAAAGAAGGTAATTGCCACCAGCTGCGTCTGTACCGCTGATTTCCTCGCCCCCATCCGCTTGGAGTGCAGGATCCATTGCAGAATGGAGTCCGTCGTGGGATCGGTTTCTTCGATCCCGAGCCCCTCGCAGAAGGCTTGAAACCTCTCCCAAGCCGCCAGGTATCTCCGCCTCGTACGCTCCGATAGTGAGCTCAGCACAAGCTCCCAAACTTCGGAGGACCAAGGTCCCATACTTCTCCTGGGACAGCCGTCTTGACTGCGTCGGCGTCTGATGCCAGGGATCTGAAGAGTGGTATCTTGGAACGAGAGAGAGCGTCCGCAATGTTATTTCGCTGGCCAGGGATGTGTTCTGCCCTAACCGTTATATTGTGTTTCAGGCATAGCATCACTACGTGTCTTAGCAAAGCGATCACTCCCAGTGTATGCGCCCTCATTCCGTTCATGGCATATACCACCGCCATATTGTCGGTGTGGAACGTCACGGCCCTATTGCTTAACCTCTGGGCCCAGATGTATAAGGCTACGGTGATGGGGAATAGCTCGAGGAAGGTGATATCCTTTGTGATTCCTGCCGCGTGCCATTCGCATGGCCATTCCTCGGCACACCAGGCACCTTGGAAATATATCCCAAAGCCTTCCCCCCAGCCGCATCCGTGAACAGGTTCAGGTCCTCGTTTGACACTGGCGGTGCTTGCCAGAAAGTCAGGCCGTTAAAGGTTTGTAGGAAAAGTTCCCACATTCGTAGGTCTTCCCTTATTCCCTTTGTAACCCTTATCTTATGATGTTTTCTTTTGACCCCTTTCATTGCCAGCGCCATCTGCCGGCAGAACACCCGCCCCATCGGCATGATCCTGCATGCAAAACATAGCAGGCTCAGAAGCGATTGAAACCGCTCCAACGCTGCCTTTGTTCTCCCTTGGAACCCCCGAATCGCTTCTCTCAGCTTTCGTATTTTGTCTGCTGGTAAGCGGGACGATTGTGCTCCCACGTCCAGCTCGATGCCAAGGAATGTAATTGTTCCTGCGGGTCCGCAAGTCTTCTCCGCAGCTAAGGGGATCCCAAAGCGTCGGGCCACTTGCTCAAAAACCGTGAGGATCCTTTGGCAGTCCGCACCGTCTTTTCCCATAAACAGGAAATCGTCCAGATAATGGACCACGGTGTCTGGACCTGCTATGTCCTCCACCACCCAATGCAGGAAAGTGCTGAACTGCTCAAAATATGCGCATGAAATTGAGCAGCCCATGGGCAGGCATTTGTCGTAGTAGTATTCTCCATTCCATGTGAAACCAAGCAACGAAAAGGAGTCCGGGTGCACAGGGAGTAGGCGAAAAGCGGACTCTATATCCGCCTTCGCTAGCTGTGCCCGCCGCCCCAGCGTCCGAATGCTGTCAATGGCCTGATCGATCGTCGCATACTGCACGGAACATAGTGCCGGGTCAATGCTGTCGTTGACTGACCTCCCTTCCGGATACGTTAAGTTATGGATCAATCAAAACTGCCCCGTCTCCTTTTTTGGGACTATACCCAATGGAGACAGCACCAGGTTAGGGATGGGCAGGTAATGGAATGGGCCTGCCACCCTTCCCAGTTCAATTTCTTTGGCTAGTTTACGTTGCACCACAGCGCTAAATTGTTTCACCGACGGGGGGTTGCTGGCTGGTTGCCCCAACGGCGTGACCGAGGACGGGATTCGAAAGCCATGCGCGAAGCCGCTCTCAATATTGAGAGCTTTGTCCCTTTGCGGGTAGGCGCGTAGCCACGCCCGCATGTGATCAAGCCTGATGGGTGTTGGGGCCAAGGCCATCGCTACCCCGCTGTTGTCCCTGCCTGAATGGCTTAGAGTCCCTGGCCGTTCAGCATGCGGTGACTGGGTGACTGCCGCCGCAGCTGGAACATGAGTGGCAGAATTTACACGGCCGCCATGTGCAACTCCCCGTATTGTACTGACGGCACGCTCGCCGGACGGCCATAGGGGCGGTTGTCCGCCACGAGGGTGCTGGAAAGGGCTGTGAGGTCCCTTCCATGCACAATGGTCTGTTGGGGGACATTTCCTCGAGCCACATGTCCACTATCCTGTGTTGCCATGTCATGGTTGGGTCCTCAGCCAGGCTCTGTCTGAACTTGATATCATAATTGAGCCATGCCCATCCCCCCAGTCGCTTATGCGCTTGGGTAATGGTGTCTAGATACTTGATTAAATATTGGCTCAATCCTGGCTCTCGCTCCAGCACCACACTCATAAAAATGTGGAAGGCCGAAACCCAGTTGTTTATGGATTTGGTGACCCTAGGCTTTCTGTCCGCTTTCCTGTCCTTATCATTAGTGTCCTTCGCCTCCCCGTCATGGTCCCTTATCAGCAAGGAGAATATATCAATGTATTCTCTCCGCCAAATCCTCTTCTTTATCTTCCTGGGCACAGCGCTGGATAGGGAGCTCACTCCACAACGCGGGTCCCCGGCGACCGCCGCTGGGCTGGCCACCACAGCGAAACCTGTTGTCGCCATGCTTGCACTGGATTCGCCAGTTCCGGCAACTGGTGCGATTACCTCCCCACTCCCTGACCAGACACGCGCTAGCTGATTGCTCTTGTTTGATTTACTCTTGTGTTTCTTAAAAGTCTTCAATAGGCTTTGCATGGCCGAAGCTAATGAAACGTCGCCCTCTGTATCAGAGGAAGAACTCTCCGATGATGACGATGACAATACCATTGCCCCCCTCTTTCCCGTTGGCTTACCATTCGTCGCACTGGTGCTGGCCGCGCTGCTGCTTGCTATCTGCGTCTCTCCCGTGTTGGTGTTTGCCGTGTAGACACTTGCTGCCTGTGTTCCTCCTGGGCTGGCGTTGGACGCCTCCAGTCGCTGTCGGAAGGCGCTGATGCCATGTTTATTCACCTGCTCCCGAATGACCGGGAACAGGTCGTCCAGCTCCTGGCTGGACGTCGAGGGCTGCGGTTGTTGCGCCGGCTGTTGTGCTGTGCGCCGCGCACTCTGCCGGGTGGTCTTCCTTGCCCCGCTGTCGCGCGATGCCGCACTGCTCACAGCCTTGCCCTTATTCGCCGTCGACGGTGCTCGTTTGGCAGCACCGCGTGTTGTTCTGCGCTCTGTTCCCCGCATGTGCTCTGCTTCCTTCAGTGTCTTTGACTGCCCCCTGGGCTCCGTTTCTCCCGTCTGGCCGACCTTCCGTGGCATACTGAGCTGCGGGAACAAAGCTAAAACAAGGAGCAATATGGAGACATAAGGCACAGATTAGCATTTCTTGGAAGCCACTGGCTTTGTCCTGGAACCGCTTATGGGGCATTGCCCCTCCCCTGGTGGCTTTCCCTTCGCTCATGCCTGTATAATTTATATATATATATATATATATATATATATATATATATATATATATTTACACAATTATTATCATTTATATATATATTTTTTTTTTAATTGCCCTGCTCGTCGCCCTTTGGTGTCACCTCTTAACCCCACAAAGCATCATATATGTGGCAAACCAACCTCCGCTTTCCACTCCCACACCTGGCCACAAGATGGCCACCGCCGCATGTGCGTACACCATCTTACAGGAGCACATGGCAGCTTTCTGCCTGAAAACAAACAATACATAACTCATTGCACGTTGCAGCCATCTACCCGAGTCCCTCGCTTGCCATCCTCCGGACGGCCTTGGGTACTGTATTCATCAACAAAATTCTAGCAATGCAAACAGTCTGCCTTCTTAGCCACACAGTTGCCCTGATCCTCCATCACGCCCCGACCGTAAGCAATAACAGTCTGCTTGGTGGTATCCCCTCCCCTCCCAGGAAGAGACCCCCGGTGGTTCACCTACCACTCTGGCCAGTAGGACGCTTGTGGACTCTAACTCGCCCCCCCTGCACATAAATCCCAACGCCTCGCCGGCAGAGCTGGCATTACATCGGCCATGTTTAAAATTAAACAACCTAAGAGGCACAAATATCCCGCCATGCTCACCCGGGCGACTATACCCCACTCTGCAACAGCCGACTAGCGCAGAGGCCCGCTGCCGCTTACCAACCTTCTGGATACATTCCCTCCTCCGGGTCCAGACGCAAGCCCGGCTAGCTGCTGAGCGCCTGCCCCGCGGTAAATCAAGGCATGACCAAGACCTCCAATGCACATATCCCCCGCACATTTCAGCTCCACTCACCCGATCGCTGTTAGGCTCACTGCAGGCTGCTCTTCCGCTACTCCGGGACTTCCTCCTGGTTGCGATGCTGCTCTCACGCTCAATGTGTGAACGTGCCGATCTGGCGCGCGTCTTTCCGGCCTTCTAACCATTCGCTGCAGTTCCGCTACAGGGGATGCACCCGCGCGGCGAGGCCGTTTCTCCTCCGCGAACTTGGCCTCTGCATGATGCACCCCGGAGAAGAACAAAACAGCAGGTGAGGCTTGCCCGCTTGCGCCGGCTGTCAGGAGGAGCGAGGAAAAAGGGGCGAGCCGCGGCGAGACCGGCACTTCTATAGCCCGGTCACCCCGCGGCCCACCCCCCCTCCCCGCGCCAAGGTTTTAACCCTTGGCCTGCCGGCGCCCGCTGTGTCCGGCCGCGTTAATTCGCAGCCGGATCTGATCCTTTATTCTTTGGTCTCAGTGCTCCAATAGCCTGGGCCTTTACTTTCTTCTTTTGTGTGCTACACATTATAAAGGCACCCTTGAATTTCTGCTTTAAATTCATCCCAAACATTTGCCCTCAATACCCCATCCCCATCACTGAGAGAAAAGTACTCCTTTCTCTCTCCACCACTTTCTCATCATCCAAGAGATTATCATTAATGCACCAAAATCTTCTTCCCATCTGCCTTTCCCTGCCGCCACAGTACCCACGTAAGCGCATGGTCTGACCACAAGATTCCTTCTTGCTATGTTTTCCTGTCCAATCAATAAAAGGTCAGTCCACGTGTATGTCCCATGCAAGGCCGAATGAAATGTGTAGTCCCGTTTTCCTGGATGTTGATGCATCTAGATGTCTACTAGTCCTACCTTCCTCATTTTATCCTTATCTGCTCTTCTTCCCTCTCCCCCTAAATAATCCATTGTTGGATCTACTGTATCGCTGAAATCCCCCTACTATGATCTCCCCTTCTCCTGCCTTTAGAGCTGCCCCTCCCACCTCTCTGAAAAATCATCCCGACTGCCATTTGGGGCACAAACATTTATAATGGTTAGTAATTTCAAACTGATCTTAGCTTGCAATATGACGCACCTTCCACTCTTATCCCTAATTACAATTTGTTCTTGGACCTATAACCCCCTGCCCCCCAGCTATTAAGATAAACACCCTTTTCTTTTTCCCTCTTGTGTTGCACATAAAGTACACAGTGGGATATTTCTTATGTCACACAAGCTCCTCTTCTCTCTGGCGTGTTTCTCGAATTAAAGCTATACTCGCCTGTAGATGCTTCATTTCCTTAAATAAGAGTTGCCCCTTATGTGGTGAATCAAGGCCTTTAAAATTCATAGTGACTGTTTTCAATCCCTTCTGAGACATTTTAAATTTACTATAATCACACCCCCTGTATTGTACATACCCACAGGGAATGCAAACCAAAATACCCTTCTACCCACTAACCACCCCTCCCCTACCATATTCTACTCCTTCTAGCTCCCTCCCCTCTCCCACTATTCTATAGAGGAACTAAACCCACCGCCTGGGCAACCCCTATATCTTCCGCATCCACAGTTTTGCAGTCATTCCCATTCTTGCTCATACAAATTTAATCAATTTTAATCCCATCCATAGCATCTCGCACGCATACATCTGACTTCAACCCTCCCCACTCACTCAACCACATAACCACACTCTTGCTGCAAAGAACCAGTCCACATTGACCATCAAGTCCACCGCCCCTCATTACCTCTCCTCAGCTTTGACCATCTTCAAATGGCTTCTTTATCTCCTCAGTCTTCAGGTCCGGGCTCATAGAAAACCATTAGACCTGCTTTCCATCATTTGTGACTCTGATCCATCTAGACATCTCCCTCTTCTCCGACTGGTTTTTAGCTTAATGTCTGGCCTCCTCTGGGAAATTACTCAGTCCCACTTGCTTTAGGATACACTGGGCGTCAATTAAAGTACAAGCTCTTTGATTCATCGCCCAGTGTAAACTGAAGGGCAAGTAGGAACTGCCATATGTATGTCATGCCTGTCACTTCTGAAATTCACATCTCTTTTGCAGGGTCACTGCCGATAACACCTGAAAAGCTCAGTTTTGCCGTCCTTCCATTCTTCAGTCTCCATTTTTCTGGTCTTTATGATAACTTGTTCTTGGATTCTGTAATCATGTGCACGCGATTATATCTTAGGGCTGGTTGTCTCTTCATGGCTCCAAGCTGTGGCGGGCATGGTCCATTTAACTACCTCTTGCTGCTCTTCTCTGGCCAGGCCACTTGCCAGGATAAGGCTGCGAAGTTGTTGCACTGTCTCTGTACAGTTTTCAGTGCGCTCGGTCTCAGGCACTCCTGATATTATTGCAGCGGGAGCGGTTCACTAAGTCCTCCCACTTTGCCTCCCAGTCCAACTGATTCTTTGAGAGCAGATTGGTTTGCTTTTGGATTTCATACAGAGTCTCCTCTTGAATTCTGACGGTCTCCTCCACCTCCTCCATTCTTCTTCCCACTCACTGATTTCCTGCTTAAGCTCTGCAGTTGCATCTCTAATAACTGAAAGTATTTTCATGTTCAGCTCTGCGAGCCAGTGCCTCATTCCTCTCTTGGTGAATTGCCCCTTATGTGCACTACCATGTGAGCTCTGCTCCACTCCTCCGATCACCACTTCCACATGGCTCTAAGCCATGGCCCTTTTGGATGCTCACTGTCCTCCGGAACGTACTTGAATGTGTTCGTTTCTTGTAAGCTAATATGAGGGCTCTCGGTCACATATTTCACAGGCAGATGTCACCATCGGAAGACTGGCAATCTCTCTGAGTGCTAGCTTCCCTAGGAGCTCTGATCTTAGGCTGCCATTTCTATATACCATAATTTTCTGTTTCTGTGATTCTTTGCTGGAAACTTGTATCATACTCTTAAATATATTATTCATGCTCTACTGTTACTTGGAAAGGTGTATTCATCCAGAGAATGCCGATTGTAAAACTCTGCCTCGTCTCAGACCATATGATATGCTCAAGCGTTTAATCATTCTTTCTCCAGACTCCAGTCCAGTCCAGTATTCGGCAAGATGCAGGAAACTCCTCTGATAATCAATTTTTGTGCTAAGAAATTTATAGAATACACTGGGCCAGGCATAAGCAGAGTACTGAAAGCCTAATTACCATATCCGACTACAAATTAAACTTTCCAACAAGGCTGCATTAGTTTGGGACCTTTGCTCGGGGACAGCGCAAAGGCATTGAGCAACTTGGCAACTTCAGCCTTATACTTCCCACCTCCCTGAGAGTTCGATAATTAAGCTTAATCATGATCATTCCAGCACCATCTTCCCACAACAAGCCTGTAAACTGCAGAATCAGAAATCATACTGTGAAATTCCTTTGCCCGCTCTCCCCCTGCAGCTAAAAGAATATGCTGATGACTCTTTGAGTTGGCGGGGCGCTCAGGATCTATAGTTTTGTTTTGACTATTGCTGTTTTGTTGCCCCTCAGAAGCTGCTGCCCCATGTGACTGCCTAATCTTGTCTAATGGTTAAGGTGACTCTGCTTTTGGTGTCTCGTGCAGACTTTACGAGCCTCTAACGCCACGTTTAAGAACACTTTGCGATCCTTTAAATGCAGAAAACAGACATTAACGCCGATCGAAAAACTAGCGCCCAACTAACGCTACGCGTATTTAAATCTATTTAAATTAAATTTTAATTATGTAAATGTATTTTATTCAACTGGTCTGGTATGCAAATCATGGCTACGGTGATGCAGAGACAGGCGTAGAGGATTTCGCAACCAGCTGTAGTGGCAAAGGTTTTACCGAAGGGTCCGAGTAGATGTTAGCCTCTAAAGCGTGCCCCCAGCAGTATTTTGATGGCACCAGGTGCTTTCCCCAATGCCTATATCATCTTCTCCTCAGATAATCAGGCATGGGGACAAGCCCCCAATGCCATCAAAACACCGTCGGGGGCCGATGCCCGACAAAAAAGAATCCTTGGTGGCCCAGTGGACCCCCCTCTCCCCCAACAGGAAATGCCCCCAATGCCAACAAAACACTGTTGGGGGCCGGTGCCCTGACAGAAAATAAGTACCTAGTGGTCTAGTGGCCCTTAAACCCCCCACCCCCCAACCCAAAGTAAAATTAAAATTACCTGGTGGTCTAGCGGCCCCTTGAACCCAACAGCATGCTCGTTTGTCTCTTTTCTGCATTTGTTTTATTTTCAAAATGAGCTGTGATTAAATAACCATAAGAGGAGGTTCCCTTTCCAGACATGCAGGCAGAGAGCTCTTTGCTGGTACTTCCTAACCTCCAAGGGTGACAATAACCCATTTCTGTTCTCTTTTCCAGTCATGGCCCTCTCTTCCCTCCCCCTCAACTCCCACATTGTTTGGTGGTGATGCACCTCTCCATGCTGGAGGCTTTAGCAGGGCTGAATTTAAGGTTTTGGTGCCCACTGAGAAAACCAGACAGCAGATCTCAGAGAGCGAGGGCTAGGGAGGAGGATGTCAGAAACTCCAAAGAATGGGAAACCAGCAGAGGAAGGTCATGGTGCCACAGTGCGCCCTTCAAAGCAGCAGCATATGCCCTTCAAGTAAGCAAGAGCAGACTCCGCTGTGGCCTCGTTATTTAGTACCTTCAAAATTTCAGCCCTAGGCAGTGCTATGTTGCCTGTTTCTAAATCTGGGCGTGGGCATTGGGTGATCAAACGCATGGGACATGGCACGCAAAATCCAAGTGGCTCTGTCACATCACTTTCTTTATCCTCAGTGTTTGCGGTCCTTTGCTAGCCTAATCTGTACCTGTGGTTAGCTGGAAGGACAGGCTGAGAGCCAGGACGAGGATTTCTGATGGTGTAGCCATGTCTTCTCCAGGCCCAAGGGGCCACGGTATATTTTCTGCACAGGTGAAGCCAATGAAGTTTAAAGAACTGATGAACCTTTACTAGACATCATTGAAGAGAGATAGAACTGGAAGCGAAGAGCCTGCAGGTACATAACATCATCCTAAGGAAGAAACACACACACAATGTCAGCCTAAAATCATGAGCAAACTATAACCACCAGATACCAGAAAAAAGGGAATTCACTAATATAGATATAAATCCAGGTATCTAAAAGGAAAAATATTTGTCTGACTCAAATCAGACAAAGGGTGCATCGGTATTCGTACGCTTCCTCAACTGAAGTCTTTTCATTTTAATTTCAAAACACAATAAGTCAATATCATCTTACAGAGAAATTTACAATTTTAAAAAAAAAAGTGTATTAAAAAACGTGCATGTCATCAAGCACAAGGTAGATTCAACTCACATGTCCCCCTGAAGTCCTTACGTAGTACTTTGCATGCATCCATGTTTCGACAGCGAACTTCCACCATCTGCTCTGTACAGTTTCCAGGTCATGCTGTGCCCTGCTAAGTGGAACTGTCGCTTCAGCCATCATTCTCTGGAAATTCTTCAGGGTAAAGTGGTTATGCAGATTGGTGGATTTGAAGCAGGAAATTAGAATTTTTGGCGGGAAAGTTTGTTGAAGAAAAAGAGGGAAATTTGAATTTCATTTTGGAGGGAAAGCTTGTTGGAAAAAAGGTGGGAGTTTTGAAATTTGAATTTGACAGCAAGGTTCATTGGTGAAAAAGGGAAGAAAGGTGCGAGTAGGGATCCTGCAGGGAGGGAATTTTGGTTTTAGCAGGTAGATTGTTGTGACAATCTCAGATTCTGGAAGCTGGAAAAAAATCTTTTGTCTTCAGCCCCAGACCTTGTAGCACTAAACCTTCTGTGAAAGAGGGGTTGCTGCGGAAGCCGAAGAGTACATTCCAGCATCTGTGACAGGGAAGGGCACTTAGAAACACCAGTTCAAGTATTGCGTCACTGTTCTTTGCTCTGACCAAACTTTCCTTTATCTTCATAAATTGGACAAGCGTGTCTTAGGACCTCAGATAAGGAGGCATATGAATGCCGATGCACCCTTTGTCCAATTTGAGTCCGACATAAATAATTTTCCTTTTAGATACCTGGATTTAATCTAAAATCAGTGCATATATACAGAAATCTGAATTTTTTGCAAGCAGAAAACGGACTATTGCAGCAAGTTATTTCTATGCATAAAAATACATAACTGTACACATAAATCCATGACTTTATGCACATAAAACAATTTAATTTTTATGGGCAAAAAACTGATTTGTACACATAGAGCCTGATTTAGTAACAGCCATGTCTGGATGACAACCGCGTACAAAATGGTAACAGGGCGATATCTACCAGATTCAGAAACCGCGAGTATAGACGCACTGGATCAGGGAGATAGATATACATCCCCACGTGCACTGCATGCAGAGAGAGTAGTTGTTGCAGAGGCTTCCCGTCCCCCTGCGGCCACGCCTCTACTCACAATACATGCAGCTACTGGGTGTTATGTGCCATTAGGGGTGGTCCCACAGGCTTGCTGACGGAAACATGTCCCTCACCCATGGACTCCGTCGGGCAAACCTGCATCTTGTGCCCCCCATGGCTGCATGCACACCACCTCACCACAGCCTTACCATATCCCATTCTCCCTATGGCAACCACTGCAGGGCAGAGCAGATTTTGCTCTAAGTCTTGCCCTTATTCCAGGGACCGGCAGGAATAAGCTGCATGTAGACAGGGCCGTCGGGGGAGGTTCAGGGGCCCTTCTGGAAGAGCATTTGTGCATCTTGGCAGCTAACCACACCCCTGCTCCACCCCTCTCTGCCCACCATCTACGATCCCCGTACTTGCACCATGAACGTGCAGGGCTGCGGAGCCAAAGAATACGGTTGTGCATGTTTTGGGGGATGGACATCTATCCCGCGCATTGATCGGCCCTATTCACCTTTCGGAATGACCCCCATAGTGCCCAATGCTGAAAACTGCACCATGTATTACTGTGTCTTTGTGCACACAATTTATCCCATTTGCACACTTTTTAACACTGCTGCAATTTGCATACTATTAGTGGTCTGTTTACTAAACCATGTTCATGTTAACACAGCAAGTGCAAGTTGTCCGGCCGTATTTACAGATAACACATGCAAAATGCGGATTACTGAGCAATTTTCTGCATTATCTGCAGAACATGTGATATCTGCATTAGTGGGTGTGTCTGCCACGCATGGCTACCAGGGCCTCAACAGCATGCGGTAACCGGTGGATTTGCAGGCAGCGCGGGTACTACTAAACGCCACCTTGAAGGGTGGCATTAGCTGCATTCAGGCTGCTGTTCCACCAACTCTCTGCAAATTTGGTGCGTTCCCTGCTGGGGAAATGGTGTGCACGCCCCCAAAAGGAAACACTCAGCTTTTGCGGCTAACATTGTGCTATCTGCACTTTTTGGCCACGCTAGCTGCAAACAGCCCCCTCAGTTTACTGCACTGGGAGCAAAGTGATTTGTTTGAGCACACATTGAGAAACTTTGTGCTGGTTTTCAGTCTATATTTTTCAGGCACAGCTTATTGCATTGGACCCCAAAATAAGCAAAAAATGTCACTGCCAGAAAAATACAAATGAATCATAAAGCGTTGCATGTGTTAGAGTGATAAGAAAGTGAGAGGCAGTGGAATTTTATGGCTGATAGTGATTTAAGAAATATACCATGTAGGTGATCACAGATTGTATATCAATTTTTTTTGTTATTGCTAATTTTTCATTTTTTAACAAAACACAGGCCTTTGAGCTGTGGATAAGAATATAAGAACATAAGATATGCCATACTGGGTCAGACCAAGGTCCATCAAGCCCAGTATTCTGTTTCCAACAGTGGCCAATCTAGGTCATATGTACCTAGCAGTTTCCCCAAGAGACACAAGTTACACAATGCTTGTACTGGGTCAAGCATTGATATCCTGGGTCCCTTCTTAATAATAGTTTATGGACCTTTCCTCCAGGAACTTGTCCAAACCCTTTTAAAACCCAGCTACACTAACAACCTTTACTACATCCTCCAGTAACAAATTCCAGAGTTTGATTACACGTTGAGTGAAAAAATATTTTCTTTTATTAGTCTTAAATAGTTTACCCTGTAGTTTCATTGCATGTCCCCTAGTCTTTCTATATTCTGATAACGTAAACAATCGATCTACGTTTACCCATTCCACTCCGTTCATTAATTTATAGAGTTCTATCATATCTCCCTTCAGCCGTCTCTTCTCCAGGCTAAAGAGCCCTAACCTTTTTAACCTTTCTTCATAGGAGTATCCTTCCATCCCCTTTACCATTTTGGTGGCTCTTCTCTGAACCTTTTCTAATAACTCTATATCCTTTTAAAGAAATGGCGACTAGAATTTCACACAATATTCAAGGTGCGGTCTCACCATGGAACGATATAGAGGCATTATAATATCTTTTGTTTTATTTTCCATTCCTTTCCTTATGATACCTAGCATTCTATTTGCTCTCTTGGCCGCTGCTGCACACTGGGCCGAGGGTTTTAACATGTTATCAACAATGACGCCTAAATCTTTTTCCTGGGTGGTGGTTCCTAATGTGGAACCCTGCATCGTGTAACCATAGTTTGGGTTGTTCTTCCCTAGGTGCATAATTTTGCACTTGTCCACATTAAATTTCATCTGCTATTTGGATGCCCAGTCTTCCAATTTATCAAGATCCTCTTGCAATTTTCCACAGTCCTCATAGGTTTTAACAAAATAGTTTGGTGTCATCTGCAAATTTGATAGCCTCACTCGTTATTCCCCTTTCCAGGTCATTTATGAATATGTCAAAAAGCAGCGGACCCAGCACAGATCCCTGGGGTACACCACTATTCACCTTTCTCCACTGGGAAAATTGGCCATTTAGCCCTACCCTCTGCTTTCTATCTTTTAACCAGTTCCTGATCCACAATAGTACACTGCCTCCTATCCCTGACTCTTTAGTTTTGCCAAAAGTCTCTGATGAGGGACCTTATCAAAGGCTTTCTGAAAGTCCAGATACACTATATCAACCGACTCACCTTTGTCCACCTGTTTATTCACACCTTCAAAAAAACATAACAGATTAGTAAGACAAGATCTTCCTTGTCTAAAGCCATGTTGGCTGTCTCCCATTAGGCCATGACTATCTACATGCTGAGTAATTTTGTTCTTTATGATGGTTTCTACCATTTTTCTCGGTACTGACGTCAGGCTCACCGGTCTGTAGTTTCCCAGATCACCCCTGGAATCATTTTTAAAAATTGGCGTTACATTGGCGATCCTCCAATCTTCAGGTATTACAGATGATAATGAAAATTCACAGATTACTAATAGCAGGTCTGCAATCTCATATTTCAGTTCTTTCAACACCCTTGGATGTATACCATCTGGCCCAGGTGATTTGCTACTCTTCAGTTTATCTAATAGTTGTAATACATCTTCCCGATGTATCGATATTTCCTTCAATTCTTCCGCACCTTTAAATACCACTTCAGTCATGGGTAACCTCCCTACATCTTCCTCAGTAAAGACCGAAGCAAAGAATTAATTCAGTAAAAATAGGAGCATTCATATCACTTGCACACAATATACCAAGGATGTTAATGATTAGCTTTGCTATGGTATCACTCCCTGAAACTTTGTTTTACTTCTTGCTCACTTTGGGCCCGATATTCTTCTGGGCAGGCAATATGTCACTACAGCACATAGCCCTGCCCGCCGACCCTTAACCCCGGATATTCAATGTCGGGGTCATATGCAGCCCTGGCATTGGATATCCGGAGATCACCGCACACGCTGGAAGCCGCATTAGGTAACCAGACGTCAGCAATATTGCATGCTGCTCAATTAGCTCCTGCGCCGAAAGATAGGCAATGGTTTTCCTTGCCTATCTTTTTGGTGCAGATTACTAACCTGACAGCATGCAATATCGTTTCTGCCCGGATATCACTTGTTGCCACATCCACTCCAGCCTGATAGTGCTGCTAACCGGATAGCATCAGGGTATGTAGCGGAGTTAGAAGGGGATATTCAACGACACTAACCGTGCAAGTGCTGTCAGATATCCCGTATTCAGGCATTAACACGATTTATTGGGCTGTAAACCATGTATATGCCTTTTGAATATCAGGCCCTTTGTTCCTCTTTTATGCACATTAAAACAGCAGGAAAAAAAAGCTTAAAAACAGATGAAATAAACTTTTCAATATCCCACAATAGCAAGAGCGACTAAATGTTCCAGAGCAATGGGAAGGGAAAATCTCTTATATTACTGAACTGAACTGAGCCCAGTAGTGAAGGATTATTCTTCAAAACCAGACCAAAAGAACAGTTAAAATATTTTGTTTTCCTTAAAGGTTCCTATAGGTTTGAGAACCTATAGATTGTTAAGAAAATCCCATCTGAATTAAAATCTGAAAATATATATCTTAAATCTTGAGCCAAAGTATGACTTAAGAAATCCAAGTCTTTGCTGAGTCCTTTCTTGATACTTCCAAAGTGTCCGATCATTTTAACTTCAAATGTATTACCTTCTTATGTGGGCTAAATAATCGGCCATAAAGCATAGTTACTCACCTGTAACAGGTGATCTCCGGGAACAGCAGGAATTTAGTCCTCACATATGGGTATCGTCGGTACCGACGGAGCCTGCGCGGGAACACTCCCCAGCGTCCAATTAGAAAGCCTTTGGGAGCATCCCACAGTGTCTGCGTGCTGCCTTCCCGCCTTTCCCAACTGCCTCTCTCCAGTTGAGTTTAAAGCTGAGACAAAGAGAGAGAGAGAGAGAGGGAAAGAGAAAGAGATAGATAGAGAGATACAACTCCTAGGGGAGGTGAGTGGGCTGTGAGGACTAAATTCCTGCTGTTCCCGGAGATCACCTGTTACAGGTGAGTAACTATGCTATCTCCAGGAACAAGCAGGAATGTAGTCCTCACATATGGGGACTCCCTAGCTTTAGATGCCAGGGAGAGACCCCAGAAGTTGTGTGCCCCTGTGAAAGGGCTCCACTTCCCCCCGTGGATCTCTGGCATCCAACCAGGGATGGTGAGTAGGAGTTGATTAGGTATGGAACAGGTGTTGGAGAACAGCCTAACTAAACAAGGCATCCCGGCGGGAGTCCTTGTCCAAGCAGTAATGGGCTCTGAAGGTATGAACCGAGGCCCAGGTGGCTGCTCGACAGACGTCGTCGATAGATACAGGAGTGCAGATGAGCCATTGAAGCTGCCATGGCTCTCACATTGTGAGCTGTGACATGGCCCTCCACAGGAAGATTCTTACTCTGATAGACAGTGTTCTCTTGGAGACTGGAAGTCCCAAATGAGAAGGATCAAAAGCAACAAAGAGTTGAGAGGACTTTCTACGTTGCTGTGTTCTTTGTAAGTAAAATGCTAAATCTCTTTTACAGTCCAAAGTATGAAGGTTCCTTTCTGCATTTGATGCATGAGGCCTTGGAAAGAACACAGGTAGGTAGACTGCTTCGTTTAGATGAAAAAGCGAGACTACCTTTGGCATAAGGTGTGGATGAGTCCTAAGGACTACCTTGTCATGATGGAACCTTGTATGAGGTGGATCAGCCACTAGTGCCTGCAACTCACTGATGCGACGTGCTGATGTGATTGCAATGAGAAAGATTACCTTCCAAGAAAGGAATTTCAATGAGGTAGTAGCTAAGGGTTCAAAAGGTGGCTTCATAAGCTGACCAAGAACCAGGTTTAAGTCCCATGCCACAGGTGGTGGCCTAATGGGAGGTTTAGTTAGAAGAAGGCCTCTCATAAATCTTGCTATAAGAGGATGGGAGGAAATAGGTTGTCCGTTTAGAGGCTTGAAAGAAGCTGCAATAGCACTAAAATGGACCCTTACTGAGTTAGTCTTAAGTCCTGCATTGGATAAATGAAGGAGATACTCCAGTAATGATTCCAAAGATATCGCAAGGAGGTTAAGACCCTTCTGCGAGCACCATATGGTAAACCTTTTCCACTTGAAAGCATAAGAGCGTCTTGTGGAAGGCTTCCTGGAAGCATAAAGGATATCCTTTACTTGTTGAGGGAGGTTAAGATCAGGGAGATCTAGGCCTTCAGCAACCAAGCCCTGAGATGTAGAGAGCGGGGATTGGGATGCCATAACATTCCGTCCTCATGAGACAGGAGATCTGGAGCAGACCCTAACTCCAGGGAGGGAGCTTGAGAGAGATGTAGAAGCAGAGGGTACCAACTTGCCATGGCCAATGTGGAGCTATGAGAATCATACGGCCTCTGTCTCTCTGAACCTTGAACAGGGTTTTGGGAATTAGGGGAATGGATGGAAAGGCATAAAGGAAGTCTTGGCCCCAGTAAAGGAGGAAAGCATCCCTGGCCTGAGAGCCCTAAGCCGGAATTCTGGAACAGAACCTGGGAAGTTTGGCATTCCACAGACTTGCAAAGAGGTCTATGTCAGGGGTTCTCCAAATTTGAAAAATCTTGGCCACCTGGTCTGTATGCAGAGACCACTCGTGTGGAAGCAGAACTTGACTGAGTGTGTCTGCCCAAGAGTTTTGTATGCCTGGAAGATACACTGCCAGGAGATGAATCTGATGCTCTCTGGTGAGGGCCCATAGTCGCAAAGCTTTGTTGCAAAGCGACAGAGAGCCTGTTCCCCCCTGCTTGTTCACGTAGAACATGGCTACTTGATTGTCCGTATGAATGAGGACTGTCTTGTAGCTGAGCAGGGTGTGGAACACTTGAAGAGCAAGGAAGATTGCTCTGAGCTCCAAGAGATGGATATGTAGATGAGTCTCTTGTGGAGACCAGGTGCCTTGGGTGGAGAGGTTTTGCAGATGAGCTCCCCAACCCATCCGAGAAGCATCTGTTGTGAGAGTTGCCTGGGGTAAGGGTTGTTGAAAAGGGGACCCCAGCAACAGGTTTTGAGTGGACTGACACCATTGGAGGGACAAAATAAGGCGATTTGTGTTTGCTATTTTGTCTGACAGGCACCCTGATGCCTGGGTCCACTGAATGGATAAAGTCCACTGGGCTGCTCTCATATGGAGGCGAGCATAAGGAACCACATGCACGGTAGATGCCATGTGGCCTAATAGTTGTAACATCTCTCGAGCAGTGAGATGAGGCTTTAGCACTGCTTGAGAAGCTAACTGCACCATGCAAAGGCAACGGGTCTGAGGGAGATAGGCCCTTGCCTTTCTGGTATCCAGCAAAGCTCCTATGAACTCTAAAGACTAAGTGGGAGTTAGACTGGACTTTGGGATGTTTATGACCAGACCCAAATACTGAAGGATACGCATTGTGCAAGATAGAGAAATCCTGGCCTCACTCTGATTGGGCTCGAATGAGCCAGTCGTCTAAGTAAGGGAAGACGAATATTCCTAGAGTGCGAAGAAATGCTGCTACCACAGCCATGCATTTCGTGAACACCCTTGGTGCAGAGGCCAGGCCAAACGGAAGCACCCTGTACTGGTAGTGCTTTCCTTGAAAAAGGAACCGAAGGAACTTTCTGTGAGTTGGATGGATGAGAACATGAGTGTATGCATCCTTGAGATCTAGAGAACAAAGCCAATCCTGACTCTGAAGGTATGGCAGCAGAGTTCCCAGAGAAATCATCTTGAATTTCTCCCTGAACAGGAATTTGTTCAATTCTCTGAGGTCTAAATATATCTGTGTCCCCTGTTTTCTTTGGGATAAGGAAATAGGGGGAGTAAAACCCTGTACCCTGTTGATGAATGGGTACTTCTTCTATTGCCCCTTGGGCAAGAAGCATAGTGACCTCTTGATCTAACAGGTCGATGAGAGAGGTCTGAGAATTGAACTGTCTTACCATCGTGGGAGGGGGCATGCACGAAAAGTGAAGCTTGTACTCCTCTTTTATGATGGAGAGTGTCCAATGTTCTGCTGTTATCTCCCCCCATCTGGGGGCAAAGTGACACAACCTTCCCGGAATGGTGGAAGGCTCTGGTCCACTGAGAGCCAGGAAGGCTAAGTTCTCTAGATGAAAGTCAAAGGCCTTGTGGAGGCTGAGACTGCTGAGCCGGTTGAGGCTTAGCAGTCTTTGCTTTCCTTTGTTTAGGTGGTTGCTGACTCTTCCGAACAGATTGACCTGCAGCACGTCCCTGCTGGGAATAAGAGGGATAAAACATCTTCTTCTTGGAGAAGAAAGGTTTCTTGAAAGATTTTTCCTGCAGGATCAGCTGTAACTTTGGATAGTCTATCCAAAGTGGAGTTGTCAGCATCTAATTCATTGGCTTTCTCTTGCCAATTTTTGCCAAATAGATTCTCACCTGTACAAGGGATATTGCCCAGTTTGTCCTGCACCCAGAGCTCCAAATCGGATGCCCGGAGCCAGGCAATTCTATGTGCACCTATGGCAATGGCAGAGGTTCTGCTTATGCACTCAAAACAGTCAAAAGCTGCACGGTTGACAAACTTAGAAACCTCCTGGGCATGTTTGACCAGTGTGAGGAAATCCTGCCTTCTATCCTCAGGAAGAAGAGGGCTTAAAACCTCTAAATCACCTGTGACTTCCTTAAGGAACATTCCCATATATAAAATATAGGAACTGATCCTAGCAGAAAGCATGGAAGCCTGGAAAGTACGACGTCCAAAGGCATCCAAAGTTCTACACTCATGTTCTGGAGGATTAGAGTCATGCCTCTTTGCACTCCTGATCCTTCTCATAGCTGATTCCACTACAATAGAGTGGTGAGGAAGCTGAGTTTTCTGGAAACCAGGACAAGGAGGGACTCGATACATGGTATCCAGTCTACGAAAGTGAGGAGAGGTGGTAAGAGGTGTTTCCCACATTCTTAGCATGAGATCATGTAAGATCTCATGGATAGGCAAAGTAGCCGCCTCTTTAGGAGCCTTGGGATATTGTAGAATCTCCAACTCCTTTGCCCTGGGCTCTGTTTCAGGAGCCACAGTAATGGACAGACCTCGAGCCACCTCCCTGATAAAATCCTGAAAGGAGATATCTTCTGGAGGAGACATCCTACGTTTAGGAGAGGAAGGCTCCTCCGAGAGAAGTATTCCGGTACCGACAGAGCTGTCAGAATCCTCGGATTCCTCTATGGACTCGAAGTACTTTCTGTCCGGATGCTCTTGAAGAGCCCGATACCCGTACCGACCGAAGTCGGTACCGGGGGGAATTGGTACCGGTGTATCGGTACCTGAAGGCATCGAATGACTGGGTGCCGGCAGACACCGATGTCGATACCGATGCTGTTGGTACCGGTACCGATACCGATACCGGCGTCGGTACTGGTTGAACTGTGACGTGGTTCCAAGGGTGTTGATGCCGCAAGGAGAGCCGCCAGACTGCGTTCAATAGCCAGGAACCTCTGGTCTATCGACGCTGCCGATGCCTGGGTATCAGTACCAGAGAAAGCAGCCGATACCCCAGAGCATGGCACCAGTAGTTCTGCCGAGGTCGAGGCCTCGAGAACATCCTGGAGCCCCGATAATGCTTTGGAAGCCGAAGCCTCCCGCCGGGAAAATTTTACCGGTACAGAACCCTCAAGGGCAACGCCAGAGGCATCTCGATGCTTGGAAGGAGATCTACCCTTTGAGGACCGGCCAGACTTATGTTTAGTTACCTGCGATCCATGGGAGGAAGACGAAGCCCTGGAAGACGTCGATGCCACAGAAGCTGCATCGGAGGGAAAAAGGGTGCTGAGCTTAGCAGCCCAGTTTTGTTGACCCCTTTTGGACATCATGGCACAAGCCATACACTCGGAGATGGAGTGGTCAGGACCTAAACATCTGAGACACCACTCATGGGTGTCGGTGACGGAGATGGTACCGCCACACTTGGTGCACTTTTTGAAACCTGAGGAGGGTTTTTATTTATTTATTTTATTTGAAAAACTTTTATATACCGCCAATTCCCAAGATCAGTGGCGGTTTACATCGAACAATGCCAAAGTACATAGAACAATATGCAACTATATACCAATACATAGAACATTAAGCAACTATATACAGATACAATATAAAGTTTAGAACTAATTACAGCTTGCGACATACTTTTACATATATACAATTTGAAGCATCAGATTAAGGTTCAATTATGTGTAATAGTAATTGTATGGGAATCAAATTGTAGGAGTGTATTCAGGTTGTGTTATGGAGGATGGGAGTCCATATCCAGGTCACAATCTATATTGCAGTAGTGTTGGGTGAACAAGTATGTTTTTAGTTCTCTTCGGAACTTTTGCAGTTCTTTTCTCTCTCTTAATTGGTCTGGGAGGTTATTCCATAAGGTAGGTGCTACATATGAGAAGGCGCTGTTGCTTGTTATTTGTTTTGTCTTTCTTATTAAGTCAGACACTAGGATGGTATTAAGATTCCTTCTTCTCATTCTGTTTTCAGGAGGGCTATGAATCAGTGTGGATAGATATGATGGGGCAAACTTATTAATTAACTTGAAGGTGGTCAATATGATTTTATATTGGATCCTGCTAGCAACGGGCAGCCAATGTAATGAGTATAGAATTGGAGTAATGTGGTCAGTTAACTTGGCTTTGGAAATTATTCGTGCGGTAACGTTCTGAGCCATTTGTAGGATTTTTAGATTCTTCTTTGTTATGCTTTTTAGTATGCCATTACAGAAGTCAAAGTGGGGGGTTATTAAGGCTTGGGTAATGGTTGTAAAATCATCGTTTTCTATAAGTGGCCTAAGTTGTTGGATAGACCGAAGCTTGAAAAAGATTGGTTATTTTCTTAATGTGAGAGGTGAAACTAAGCGTCCGGTCAAGGGTGACTCCTAAATATCTAATCTCTTCTTTAACTGGAAGGGTAAAATTCTGGAGTTTGATGTCTGACGGTGGTGTAAAATTAGGGTTTCTTTTTTTTTTTTTTAATTCTTTATTTTCGTTTTATAACAACAAAGGAAAGGAAGACATACAGCTAAAAGACAGATACATAAAGTGTAATACATACACCAAAGTAAACCCCTACCACCCCCCTCCCCCCTGCTTCTTCTCTAGAAAACTAATCATTCCCGAAACGGGAGTGTACTTACATTATTGTGTTACAAAACCTAACGGTGATCTGAAACATGATGAGTGCGCATTATACAGGCATGTTGGAACAATGAGCAGATTGTACATAATCATTAAGCATCTGCCATTTAGACAAGCGAGAGTGAATTTGGGCATGGGGAATAGCTCTCCGAGGTATCTGCTCATATTTGCTATATAAGCAGACGAGGTTCCACCATTCATTGACAGTAAGTCGAGAGCTATCCTTCCAATTCCTCGTGATTAAGCATATGGCAATACCCAGCATGAAATCAAGGAGAAAGCGACCCTTCTTAGGAAGAGAGGGGACCTCCGCCGCAGAGCGGAGTCCCACGATCTTCCAAGAGAGAGGTTCGTGGAGGTGCAAGATAAATTGAATACGACCCCAGACCCGCCCCCAATAAACCTGTAGTTGAGGACACTCATAAATAACATGAACAAAGGTTCCCACAGCAGTATGGCAAGACCAACACTGGTCCCTAGCATTTATGTTCCATTTGGCTATTTTTTCTGGGGTATAAAAGCATCTGTGTGCAAAAAAGAAGAGAGTTTGGGTAACCGAGGCAGACCGGGAAACCCGCACTACTTTGCTCCAGAATACGCTCCATTGCACAGGGGTTAAAGTGGTTTGCAGTTCGCGCTCCCAGGCTTGTTGGGCTCTGAAAGTGGCCGTGTCTGCACCCTGACATAATATTTTATAAAAGTTAGAGGCTACCCCATGTGTACTACTTATAGAGTGAACTATCTCTAATAGCCCATCCTCAGTAGGGGCAGAGGGCGGCATGATTCGAGCACTTTTAAGGCAGTGTTGAAGCTGCATCAATTGAAAGTAGTGTTTCGCTGGTAGCGCAAATTCCTTTTGTAAATCAGAAAAGGTTTTCCAACGAGCTGCAGAGAAAAGCTGTTGGGGTGTCCAGATCCCCCTTGAGTACCAGGGTTTCCATGCTATCGTTCTATTTAGGACTTGAATTCTGGGGTTATTCCATAGCGGGAGTCCGTCCCGAGGACATACGTTCGGGCCCAGTGATAGAATGAGAGTATTAAAGGCCGCAAGAGTATCGACAATCATTGGTGGATGGCGAGTGTCTACTTGATAGGACATACCGGGGAGATGGGTCAACGGAATTGGGCTACTAAGCTCCTCTTCTATGTCAAGCCAAACTGGTCTACTGTCTGTTGAGGCATCTAGCCATCGGGCACCTTGCTTAAGTAGGAAGGCTTGATGATATCTAAGAAAATCAGGAAATCTGGTACCCCCTCTTTCCTTTGCAGACTGTAGTTTTTGTTTAGCTATCCTTGGTGGCTTGCCCTGCCAGAGATAACGGACGAGAAGGCCCTCAATATCTTTATAAGTATGTAGCGGGAGTAAGCATGGCAGCATTTCTAAAATGTAGTTCACTTTGGGGACTATCATCATTTTCACAGTTTCTAAGCGGCCCCACCATGTAAGAGATAAGGGAGACCAACGATTTGTGAGCTCGCGGACTTTGGAGACTACCTCTTTGGCATTAAAACTGATAGTATCTTCTAAAGGAGAACAGTAATGGACCCCGAGATACTTCACCATGCGGGATTGCCAAAGGAAGGGAAAGGCCTGCATGTCAGCCTCATGTACCCAGCGGTTCAGTGGGAATGCGACAGATTTAGTCCAGTTGATTTTATAGCCCGATAATTGTGAGTATCCGTCAATCAGATCCAAGACAGCTGGAACCGATTCGAGGGATACGAAAAGCATAAGGTCATCTGCATATGCAGAGAGTTTAATCTCCCTATGACTGAAGGGGACACCTCGAATACGTGCGGACTGTCTAATAAGGAGGGCTAGGGGTTCAAGAGCAAGATCAAAGAGCATTGGTGATAGGGGGCAACCTTGACGCGTACCTCTTTGGAGATTAAATGGCTGAGACTTGATGGCATTTACACAAATACTGGCGACGGGTTGAGTATACATGACTTGGAGATATCGGAGGAAGCCCTCCCCGAAGCCATACCATCGGAGAACAGCAAATAAGAAGGGCCATTCTAGACGATCAAAGGCTTTTTCGGCATCCAGGGAAAGACCCACCCATGGCTGATCTAGATTGGCAGCACTGGATAACACATGACACAAGGTCCGAGCATTGTCAGCAGTTGATCTGCCGGGTATAAAGCCGCATTGGTCGGGGTGAATTAGGGTGGCCATCCTGTCAGATAACCGGGTGGCCAAAATCGTAGCGAAGATCTTATAATCGGCATTGAGTAGGGAGATTGGGCGATAGTTGGCGGTTAGTAGTGGGTCTCTGCCTTCTTTCTCAAATACTACCACATTAGCTGCAGCAAAGGATCCCAAAGAGGATGTATCTGCCGCAAGGGCAGTAAAATAGAGTTTTAAATAGGGAACTAAGTCTGCGCTGAACGTTCTGTAGAATTCGGTCGGGAGACCATCGGGCCCTGCGGCACGGCCCGAGGCTGTTCGTTTTAGGGCAGATTGGATCTCTGAAGTAGAGAAGGGTTCATCCATCGCATCCCTATCATCTTCAGAGAGGGTCGGCCGCTGAATGCCAGAGAGCAATCGCTCGAATGTCTCTGACGAGAACTCACATTCAGATTGATATAGGCGGGTATAGAAATCCCGAAAGAGCTCTACTATGTCGGAGTCTGTGGTCACTATGCCCCCTCCCTGTGGAGCACGAAGGGCCGCTACGCGTTTGGCTTCTTTTTGACCTTTCAAGGCGTTGGCTAAGAGTCGACCGGCTCGGTTATTTTCACGATAATATGTCCCTCGCTGAAGCTCAATGCTCTTAGAAGCTGCAGTGGAGAGGATTGAATTATATTGAAAACGGAGACGCTGTAATCGAATTAATACACATGGATCAGTACGTGAAGTTAGAACTCGTTCGCCTGCTTTTATTTGTTGGTCTAGTATGAGTAGCTGCTGTTTGCGTTGTTTCCGCAGGCGGATTTGATAGCTAGTGATCGTTGCTCGAATGGCCGCTTTGAAGCCCTCCCACCAAGCCCAATTCGCAGTATCCTGGGGTAGATTAAAATGGAAGTAATCCTGTATGGCTGCTCGAATTTCTAACTGGAACTCTGGCTGAGTTAACAGGGCTCTATCAAAGAACCAGGCCTCCGAATTCCCTTGGGGTGCAGTAGTGTGTAATTGAAAGGAAATGGCAGCATGATCTGAAATATGTTGGGAGTGAATCTTTGCAGTGTCCACCTGAGGAACTAACAGTTTTGATATTAGAAAGAAGTCTATGCGAGACTGGGATTTATGAGGAGAAGAGAAGAAGGTGAAGTCAAGCTCAGTGGGGTGTAGTAACCTCCAAAGATCAACTAAAGCAAGATCTTTGATCAGGGAGGTAAGCGTGATGTGACTCTTGGGGGGACCACTTGTCCTAGGCGGCTGTTTGTCAATCAGGGGATCAAGGACTAGATTGAAATCCCCCCCAATTATCAATGAAGTATTAGCAGAGGCCTGTGCAACCTGAGCAATGGTAGCAAAAAAGGCAGGGTCATCCACATTAGGAGCGTAAAGGCATATGCATGTAAATTCAAGGCTACCTATCTTGAGGTGAACTCTGGACCATCTACCTTCTGTATCTGAGCTAGTCGCAATAATAGTAGCATGCAAAGATTTCCTAACCAGTATGGCAACCCCACATTTCTTAGAAACGGCTGGAGAATAGGCGGCCACCATGTAAGGTTTAATATTGAGTTTAAGAGTTTCCTTCGAATTTAAATGCGTTTCTTGAAGAAAAATCAGATCCGCAGCTTCATGACTTAGGTAGCACAGGATTTTCTTCCGTTTTATCGGATTATTGATTCCTTTTACGTTCAATGAGAAAATCTTACATGGTGCCATCAATCGGTAATAGACATTTTAGGTAAGGGCGCTTGAAAACATACAACATAATCAGAATCTGTGCAACAATGACATAATCACCGAGTATTCTGTCTAATACACCCATATTGAAAAGTATGTACCAAAGTATCCTAGAGAAGAAGCAAAACCCCCAAAGAATATGGCGACCATATGTCTGCGGGAGGAGGCCCTAGAGAGGAAATGGAAAGACATAAAAAAAAAAGAAAAGAAACACCAGAGTCATAATTAACACTGTCTCTGATACTCATCGAGGCTACTGTGGGTAGATGGAGTCGGGTCACAGATATTATCAAAAGTAAGGCAACAAACTGCCCTCGCCAGACTCTTTGCTGAGCTGCGGCAGATCCAATATGGCAGGTACAGCGGATATGAGAATACTTGCAGGAACATTCTAGAAGTCAGCGCATCAAGTCGGCTTCTTTGGAATCCAAAAACTCCGCTAGTAGATCAGGGTCCTCAAATGTTCTTGTCTGATTGTGAAGCGTGACTCGGAGCTTGGCCGGGTACATCAGGCCATAGCGGGCTTGTAGTTGTTGAAGCCTCGGCCGGAATTCCAGAAAGCGCTTTCGGCGGTCGACCGTGGGTTTAGCCAAGTCGGGATAGAAGGGGATCTTGTGGCTCTCAAACTCCATATGGCCCTTTGCCCGAGAGGCACTTAGAATTTGCTCCACGTGTTGATACCTCAAAAGTCGAAAAATGATAGGCCGCGGGGTCTTCCTGTTGAGCGTTATGCTTGTGGGTACACGATGAGCACGATCGATCTCCAAATCTTTGACAAAAGTGATTTGGAGCAGGGAAGGGAGGATTTTGTATAAAAACTCTTTCATGTCACCCGATTCCGCTCCCTCCGGTATGCCCACGAGTCGTATGTTGTTGCGGCGCGCTCTATTATTGCCATCTTCCACTTCTTTCTGCAAGGCCCGCACCTGGCGTTCAACTTTGTCGAGTTTGGATAACCGGGCCGCATGGGAGTCCAATATGCTCTCCATTTCGTCCTGACGCGAAGAAAGCCCTTCTAGCTTGCTTTGCAGCACACCAAGATCTTCCCGCAGCGCTCGGAGTGCTTCACCGTTCGACTGCACGAGGTCTTTGACCCCTCTAATCTCTGCGAGAATTTCCTGCTGCATTTCGGGGCCCTCGCACAAGGCCAGCCCCTTCTGCGGGGACGGAGGTTCAGTTTTGGAGCGTTTGCCGTGAGAAGCCGCTGGAGATCCAAATTCCAGGCGCGTAGGTCTGGTCCCCGCCATCTCACCAATGTGCCCCAGTAAGATCAGAGTAGAAGTTCCAAGTATGTACGGTGTTAATTCAGGATTCTGAGTAGGCCTCTCGGGAGCCTCAGCGTTATGCGACCATCCCGCTGGACATCAGGCTCCGCCCCCTCCTAAAATTAGGGTTTCTTGAGGTAAATAATACTTCAGGTTTTTTAAAAATTAATATTCATATTGTTTGAACGAAGCCATAGTTCAGCTTCAGAGAGGCAGGCTGCTAAGTTGTCATAGTTGGGATCAAGTATGTTGATTGGAGAGAACAACATAATGTTGTCTGCATAAATGTGATAGTTTATCTTATATCTTTTGAATATGGTGCATATCGGTTGCAGGTAAAGGTTAAAAAGGAGAGCAAACAGTGCGGAGCCTTGAGGTATTCCTTGTTCTTGAGGAAATGGTGGTGATGAAATTTGGTCAATTTGTATATATTGTGAACGGTCAGATATATATGATTTAAACCATTCAAGAGTCATTTCCTGTAAACCTAGCTGGCTGAGTCTTGAAATGAGTATATTATGGTTTACACTGTCAAATGCAGCGGATATGTCGAGAAATACCAGGATGAAAGCTTGTTTGGTGTTGTCCAAGCCCCTGATGAGAGTATCAATAAGAACAAGTAATAGGGTTTCCACGCCGTGGAAGGGGCAAAACCCATATTGATGATCATCAAGGGGGGCGGATGTATCTATATAGTCTTGAAGTTGGAGTTGAACAACTTTTTCAATGACTTTAGTCAGGAAGGGAATACTGGCGATCGGTCGATATGATGATGGGTCATCGTCATTTAGTGATTTATTTTTCAAAATCGGGCGGATTGCAGAGAGTTTGAGTTCTTTAGGTAGTACACCTTGCTGTAGGGATTTTTTTCCAAAGTGGAGAAAATTTTGGGCCTAAGGCCCAAAATGGTGCGTGCACCTGGAAAAGAAAAGTTTGGAAAAAAATAGTATATATATATAATTTTTTTTTTTTTTTTAAAGAAAGAAAAAAGAACCGGCGGTACCGGTATAGCATCGAGGAAGGCAGACGCGACCACAAAAAAGAAGGAATAAGGAAAAGATTTTCTGCGGTGACAGGAATGACGACCTGCTGGCTCCACGGAAAACGAAGGAGAGAGGCAGTTGGGAAAGGCGGGAAGGCAGCATGCAGGTGCTGTGGGATGCTCCCAAAGGCTTTATATTGGACGCTGGGGAGCGTTCACGCGCAGGCTCCGTCGGTACCGACGATACCCATATGTGAGGACTACATTCCTGCTTGTTCCTGGAGATAGGGTCTCATATGCTCACCTACAAAAATGTTCTTTGATATTGTCACCAGGTGCCCCCAGTGGCCAGTGGCTATAAGGGCATCCGGCGCATTTATTATTTTTAAGGAGTGATGTGACTTTAAGGGCCTAGTGCATTTTGGTCCTTGTAGTTCTAGCTCGTTGAGAGCACAAATGATCCAAGCCAAGAGTGTAGGGTAATGCAATGTGTGCCTTTGAGTCAGTCCTGACTCCTGACGACCCAGAAGCTCCTGGGTTTTCTTGGCAATGTCACCGGAAGTAGATTGCCAGGCCTTTCTTCCGAGGCAATGGAGGGTTAAGTGACTTGCCCAAGGCCACAAGGAGTGCTAGTGGGAATCGAACCCTGGTTGCTTGGTTACCAAACCAGTGTTCTAACTACTAGGCTACTCCTCCACACGCAATGATTCACTAAGACAAGTAGAAAATAAAGACAGTCCTTTCTTTATCAAAAGGGGTTCCACCAATATTCAAGCAGATAACTGTAATAGGCTTCACAGTTGAATGCAAGTCCTAGCTGAGGCTTCTTTTAGTTCAAAGCAATTTAAACAATTCAGCAAACAAACGGTTATAAGGTTCACCATCTGTTGCACAGTTCTTTTCTATCTACAATTCTAGCAAGGATTCAATACTAGTTGCAGAACAGAAATTACAGTCCATGGATTCCTCCTGAGGCATGGGAATAATATTCTCACATTCAATTTCCATAGACTCTGCGTCACTGGCTTCTTCCCTTGAGTAGTAGTTTTCACTCCCTGTTACAAACTTACAGGGTCTATCTTGCTTCCAGTAAAACTTTCCTGTTAAGCTGTGAGGTATTGTCTTAAAAAGCTCTGCTTTGCTTCCCCTCCCCTTATAGGGAATAGCAGCTTTAACAGGGTTTCTATTAGCAAGGCTTTCCTTTAGAATTAAAGATTCAGCATACCTTGGCTTCCTGGAATTGCCACACCTAGAGCTCTCCTTCTGACGTACTTCTCTTGGGAGATCAGGGGCGGCCCAAGGGGGGTGCGGGGCCATGTGCGGAGACTCGGTGCGGGGCCTCATTTGCATAAGGTGTCTCATTTGCATAAATATTTGCATAATGTTACCATACACCAGAGCTACTCAATTCCAGTCCTGGTGGTCCACAATCCTGCAGGTTTTCGGGATATCCCTAATAAATATGCATGAGATATATATGCATTGGAGATATCCTGCCAACCTGACTGGTTTGTGGCCCTCCAGGGCTAGATTTGGAGACCCCTGCCTTACATCTCTGTCATTTAAGATTGTGAGTGAACAAGGTACAGATATCCTAGACATCAAAAGGGTAGATAGAATGTGTCACATTCCTCCTCGATTCTCACCACCACCAAAAAGTTGTCTAATAGATAATATTTTGGTGGTGGTGAGAAGCGAGGAGGAATGTGACAAATGCTATCTAACTTTTTTGATGTCTTGGACATCTGCACCTTGCCCACTCACAATCGTAAATTTATTTATTTATTTACATTCTCTTATATACCGCGCTATTCTGCATCAGTGCGGTTTACATTGAACAAACTGAAATTACATTGAACAGGGCATTGAACTTGGAGATAACTATTTTACAGGGAACATGGGCTATGGAGGGTTAAGTGGCTTGCCCAAGACCAAATGACAGATGTAAGGCAGGGGTCTCCAAATCCAGCCCTGGAGGGCCACAAACCAGTCAGGTTGGCAGGATATCTCCAATGCATATATATCTCATGCATATTTATTAGGGATATCCTGAAAACCTGCAGGATTGTGGACCACCAGGACTGGAATTGAGTAGCTCTGCCATACACTAACTTTTAGTAAACATGCCTCTTAATGAGTATATGGATAAAGAAAGACTAAAAGGTTTCTACATTACTATAATCCAGTACCAACCGCCAGGCACATTAGGAACTACTACAAACACTGCCCATTTAGAACCCATAGCAAACCCGCCATATCCTAACAGCACTACCAGGACTCACAAAGCACCATACCCTAACTATCAAAAGGCAACACTGCAAATATTAAACCAATACATTTCAGAGAACAACAATACATGACCTACTGGGGAAAGAACAAGTGGCAATGTCAAATAGGAATTATATAAACAGAATACCTCAGCTCAGTTACACATGCACAACATAGACCATCACCAAACAAGGAATCACAATTTAGAAACAGGAAGACAATAATTAAACTGGGAACCCCAAAAGCCAAACTTGGAATATACAACAACACTGTAGAAATAAAACTATAAATTAATTTCCTCTTGTACTAAACAAAGCGCAAAAATTAATGATGCACATTTCCCAGAGCTGACATATTCCAGTTAATAAATTCAAAATAAAGAGATATTTTTCTACCTTTTGTGCATTTTTTTCAGTTGCAATTGTTCCAGCCACTTTCTTCTGGTTTCTTCTTCGTGTCTTCTGCTAACTCTCCATCTGCTGTCCATTTGTCCTTTCTTCTGTCTTCTTGTTTTTTTTTTTCCATTCTCTCTCTACATCTGCTTTAACATACTAATCTTTCTCCTTTTGCTCTTTCCTCATTCCTATTTCATCTACTCAAAATTTACCCCTCCATCCTCAATCCCCTTACTCTCCCAATACCCGGCCAATTGTAGATTTTTTATCCCTCCCACACAAAATATTTTTCCCCTCTCCATTTTACTCTCCCAGCCCCATCCCATTCTAATCCTCCACCAACACCAGCTCCCTTCTAGTTCCAGCCTCACCCAGCATCCATTCCCTTCTAGTCCCTGCATCAGCCCATTTCCAGTCCTAGCCCCCCATCAGCCCATTTCCAGTCCTAGCCCCCCCCCCATCAACCCAATACCAGTCCTAGCCCCCCCATCAACCCACTTCCAGTCCTAACCCCCCATCACCCCATTTTCAGTTTAAGCCCCCCTATAACCCATTACCAGTCCTAACCCCCCATCAGCCCACTTCCAGTCCTAACCCCCATCAACCCATTTCCAGTCAGCCCCCCATAGCCCATTGCCAGTCCTAACCCCCCCATCAGCCCACAGTCCATTACCAGTCCTAACTCCATCAGCCCACCTCCAGTCTTAATCCCCCAGCCCATTTCCAGTCCTAGCAACCCCCCCAACCCATTACCAGTCCTAGCCCCCCATAGCCCACTCCCAGTCCTAATCCCACCAGCCCATTTCCAGTCCTAATCCCCCATCACCCAATTTTTAGTTTAAGCCCCCCCCATAGCCCATTACCAGTCCTAAGCCCCCATCAACCCACTTCCAGTCCTAATCCCATCAGCCCATATAGACTTAGCTCCCCCATAGCCCATCACCACTCCTAACCCCCCCATAGCCCATCACCACTCCTAACCCCCCCATAGCCCATTACCAGTCCTAACCCCCCCAACAGCCCACAGCCATTTCCACTCCTAACCCCCCCCAGCCCATCCCCATTCCTCACCCCCCACCAGCCCACAGCCATTACCACTCCTAACCCCCCCCCAGCCCATCACCAGTCCTAACCCCCCCAACAGCCCACAGCCATTACCACTCCTAACCCCCCAGCCCATCACCAGTCCTAACCCCCCCAACAGCCCACAGCCATTACCACTCCTACCCCCCCAGCCCATCACCAGTCCTAACCCCCCCAACAGCCCACAGCCATTACCACTCCTAACCCCCCCCAGCCGATCACCAGTCCTAACCCCCCCAACAGCCCACAGCCATTACCACTCCTAACCCCGCCAGCACATCACCAGTCATAACCCCCCCTACAGCCCACAGCCATTACCAGTCCTAACCCCCCCAGCCCATCACCAGTCCTAACCCCCCCAACAGCCCACAGACATTACCAGTCCTAACCCCCCCAGCCCATCACCTGTCCTAACCCCCCCCGCAGCCCACAGCCATTACCACTCCTACCCCCCCAAGCCCATAACCAGTCCTAACCCCCCCAACAGCCCACAGCCATTAACAATCCTAACCCCCCCAGCCCATCACCAGTCCTAACCCCCCCAGCCCACAGCCATTACCACTCCTAACCCCCCCCAGCCCATCACCAGTCCTAACCCCCCCAACAGCCCACAGCCATTACCACTCATACCCCCACCCAGCACATCTCCATTCATAACGCCGCCATCAGCACACAGCAATTAACAATCCTACCCCCCCAGACCACCCCTCCCCAGCCCATCACATCACCAGTCCTAACCCCCCCAACACCCCACCGCCATTACCACTCCTTCCCCCCCCAGCCCATCACCAGTCCTAACCCCCCCCAGCCCACAGCCATTACCACTCCTAACCCCCCCCAGCCCATCACCAGTTCTAACCCCCCAACAGCCCACAGCCATTACCACTCCTACCCCCCCAGCCCATCACCAGTCCTAACCCCCCCCCCAACAGCCCACAGCCATTACCACTCCTAACCCCCCCAGCCCATCACCAGTCCTATCCACCCCAAAAGCCCACAGACATTACCACTCTTCTCCACCCCGCGGACATCACGAGTGCTAACCCCCCCCAGCCCACATCCATCACCACTCCTAACCCCCCCAGCCCACAGCCATTACCACTCCTAACCCCCCCAGTCCATCACCAGTCCTACCCCTCCCAACAGCCCACAGCCATTACCACTCCTACCCCCCCAGCCCATCACCAGTCCTAACCCCCCCCCCACAGCCCACATCCATTACCACTCCTATCCCCCCCAGCCCATCACCAGTCCTATCCCCCCCAACAGCCCACAGCCATTACCACTCCTATCCCCCCCCAGCCCATCACCAGTCCTAACCCCCCCCCCAGCCCACAGCCATTACCACTCCTACCCCCCCAGCCCATCACCAGTCCTAACCCTCCCAACAGCCCACAGCCATTACCCCTACTAACCCCCCCAGCCCATCACCAGTCCTATCCCCCCCAACAGCCCACAGCCATTACCACTCCTATCCCCACCAGCCCATCACCAGTCCTAACCCCCCCCAGCCCACAGCCATTACCAGTCCTAACCCCCCCAGCCCATCACCAGTTCTAACCCCCCCCAGCCCACAGCCATCACCACTCCTAACCCCCCCCGCCCACAGCCATTACCACTCCTAACCCCCCCAGTCCTTCTCCAGTCGTATCCCTCCCATCAGCCCTGAGACATTACCACTCCTTTCCCCCCCCAGCCCATAACCAGTCCTAACCCCCCCAGCCCACAGCCATCACCACTCCTAACCCCCCCAGCCCACAGCCATTACCACTCCTAACCCCCCCAGTCCATCACCATTCCTAACCCCCCCCAACAGCCCACAGCCATTACCACTCCTACCCCCCCCAGCCCAGCCCACCCCACCCCACCCCAGCCCATCACATCACCAGTCCTAACCCCCCCCAACAGCCCACAGCCATTACCCCACTCCTACCCCCCCCAGCCCATCACCAGTCCTAACCCCCCCCCCAGCCCACAGCCATTACCACTCCTAACCCCCCCTTCTCATGTGCCCACCTATCCCACCCTTGTGCCCACAGGCATTAACACTCATACCCCCCCCAGCCCATGACCAGTCCTAACCCCCCCAACAGCCCACAGCCATTACCACTCCTACTCCCCCCCCAGCCCAGCGAATTTTTTTTTACAAAACAAGCTGTCGCTGCCTCTGCCGGGGCCGGGGCCGCCGCGGCAGAATCGAGTGTGCCGCGGGGCCCCCCCTGCCCATCAGAGCCTGCCCTCCCCGGTATCACCTCTCTCAGCTGCCTCCCTCCAGTCACACGCGCCGGCTTTCAGAGCGCGAGGAAGAGTTTTTCCCTCGCTGCTCTGTTTAAGCCCGCGGGGGCTGATGGGACTTCCCATCAGCCCCCGCGGGCTTAACAGAGCAGCGAGGGAGAAACTCACCTCGCGCTCTGAAAGCCGGCGCGTGTGGCTGGAGGGAGGCAGCTGAGAGAGGTGATACCGGGGAGGGCAGGCTCTGCTGGGCAGGGGGGGCCCCGCGGCACACTCGATTCTGCCGCGGCGGCCCCGGCCCCGGCAGAGGCAGCGACAGCTTTTTTTTTTTTTTAAATTTTAATGTTGGATGATGGATCAGAATGTTTTTTGCGCGGGGCCCCCTGAAACGCGGGGCCCTGTGCAAAAAACATTCTCGCTCAATGGACGGGCCGGCCCTGTGGGAGATAGGCTTTTCTGTGCAGTGCTTTGCTTTCATGGAATTCAGAAAAACCTGGTAAGGATTCCCAATCACTGTGGTTTTCTGAAAAGGTATTTTTATAATAGGAACCTCTTTTATTTATTTATTTATTTACATTCTCTTATATACCGCGCTATTCTGCATCAGTGCGGTTTACATTGAACAAACTGAAATTACATTGAACAGGGCATTATAACTTGGAGATAACTATTTTACAGGGAACATGGGCAATGGAGGGTTAAGTGGCTTGCCCAAGACCACAAGGAGCACCTGTGGGACTAGAAACCCCAGTCCTTCCGGCCCAAGGTTGCTGTCCTCTAGTGTTCCTTGTTCCTTGTTCCTTGTAATTCAGATCCAACAAGGTTACTTGGGCTGGGAGAGTCACTCCTACCAGACAAACTGTTTCTTCTGGCAGCTTTTCTCTGGACTCCGTCCCTCTGTGCTCTGCCCCTCTGGACTCTATCCGTCTGAGTAAACTTCCTCTGGATTCTGTCCCTCTGGGCTGGCTCTGTGTGGAATCTCTCCTGTTCCACGTTCCTCTTGTCCGGCACCTCCTGCAGGTTCTCCACCTTCCTTTTCTTCTCCTCGCTCCACTCTTTCTGTCTTGCTGCTCTTTGTTTCTCCTTATAAAGGGAGTTTTGGTTTGAACGTCCCGGGCTTGGCCTCAGGTGCAACTGATTGCCACTTACACAATTAGTGTCTGAGCACCTTGCTTCAGCCTCTGTGGGATTACTCTTGCCCCCTCTGGCTGTGCTGCGATGCAACTGCACTCTCTGCACATTCTCAGCTCTCTGCAAAACAGGATTTTTTTCTAAGGCTGCGTCTTCCATGGCTCCAGCCTCATGACAATATACAAGCGAGATTCAATCCTGCCTTCAAATGTGCCAAAATAACCTATTTGCAGACATGAACTCGAGCCCAGACCAGATGAATTCCACGGTTTAAGAAACAAGGAAGGGAGGCCAAATGACAGTCGGCATGGTTTAAATGTGAGGTCAGAGAAGCTGTTATAGTCAAAAAAGCATTCATCAGAAAATGGAAATTTGAGCCAAATGACTAAAACAGGAGACAACATAAAGCACTGGCAAATTAGATGCAAGGCATCGATAAGATCAGACCTTGAGGAAATTAAAAAGTCATAGAATAAGAGGCAGTGTACTATTGTGGATCAGGAACTGGTTAAAAGATAGAAAGCAGAGGGGAGGGCTAAATGGCCAATTCTCCCAATGGAGAAAGGTAAATAGTGGAGAACCCCAGGGATCTGTGCTGGGTTCGCTGCTTTTTGACATATTCATAAATGACCTGGAAATGGGAATAACAAGTGAGGTAATCAAATCTGCAGATGACACAAAATTATTCAAAGTAGTTAAATCACAAAAGGATTGTGAATAATTGCAAGAGGACTTTGAGAAACTGGGAGACTGTGTATCCAAATGGCAGATGAAATTTAATGTGGACAAGTACAAAGTTATGCATTAGGGAAAAAGAACCCAAACTATAGCTACATGATGCAAGGTTTGACGTTAGGCATCACCACCCAGGAGAAGGATCTAGGTGGCAATCCTGAACAATATGTTGAAATCTTCTGCTGTGTGCAGCAGCAGCCGCCAAGAAAGCAAATAGACTGCTAGGAATCATAAAGAAAGGAGAATAAGACCAAGGATATTATAATGCCTCTGTATCGCTCTATGGTGCAACTGTACCTTAAATATTGTATGCAGATCTGGTTGCCATATCTAAAAAAGGATATAGGAGAATTAGAAAAGGTTCAGAGAAGAGTGACCAAAATGATAAAAGGATACACCTACAAGGAAAGGCTTAAAAGATTAGGGTTCTTCAGTTTGAAAAAGAGACAGCTGAGCAGAGATATGATAGAGGTCTATAAAATAATAAACGGAGTAGGACGGGTAAACATAGTTTGATTAGAAAACAAAGACCAGGGGACATGCAATGAAGCTACAATGTACCACATTTAAGACTACTCTGAGAAAATATTTTTTTAATTCAGTGTATATCAAACTCTGGAATTCGTTGCTGGAGGATGTAGTAAAACCAGTTAGTGTAGCCAGGATTAAAAGAAATGTGGATGAGTTTCTGCAGAAAAAGTCTATAAACCATTATTAAAATGAACTAGGGAAACCCACTGTGGATCTGTGGCTGGAATGCTGCTTGCTGTAGCCTATTTGCATAGGACAAAAGCCCCACGTAGTGGAGGGCAGAACACTGGTTCGAAGAGGTCCTTGGAGCATGAGTAATGTGTGTGTTCTCAGGAGTTCACGTCAGCGACATCCATTCACTGGCATCATTACATGGGCATGTGGCAGTGTCACAGTATCATACCACAGAGGCAGAAGGAGAATCTTTTGCACCTCCCAGTTGAGCTCTGTGTGTGTTTCATTATTGCCTGCGGTCCTCGGAAGGCCTGGGGACAATTGTGTGTGTTCATGCATGTATATTACAGGGCCCAGCTTTCAGTGTAAATATATAGTGAGCTCACTGATAATTTAAAGGTACATCAGGCCTTGGCACCAGTAAACATAAGGCTACATAGCATAGTCTTAGATTATTGTCCTCAGGGCAGAGTATCACTGTATACAGATGTTCATATTTTTCTTTTGCTAACCCTTTATGTGCAGCTCTCTGAAGTGCAACTCTGGTTTCCGAAATAATACAAATTCTGTTATTTTACCAGAGTGGAGGAGTGGCCTAGTGGTTGGGGCAAGGTACTTCAGGCTGGAAGGTTAGGGGTTCAAATCCCACTAGAGGACAGCAACCTTGGGCTGGAAGGACTGGGGTTTCTAGTCCCACAGGTGCTCCTTGTTGTCTTGGGCAAGCCACTTAACCCTCCATAGCCCATGTTCCCTATAAAATAGTTATCTCAAAGTTATAATGCCCTGTTCAATGTAATTTCAATTTGTTCAATGTAAACCGCACTGATGCAGAATAGCGCGGTATATAAGAGAATGTAAATAAATAAATAATATTGTGTTCATTGGTTCGCAGATTGGGTGGTGCACTATCGGAATACTAATTTCCAAAGAGCTGGCCTCGGAGGTCTATTTATAGAAGAGGAATCCATTTCCAGTTCTGCTCAAGGCAATAAATCCTACAGGGTCCCACAGATTCCCATGTTGTTTGCAATAATTACCCATTATAAACCAGACTCTGCAATCTCTTATTTTGTTCTGTTGTCTGTCTTGAATAGATCGTGATCTCTTTATATATATATATATATATATATATATCTGCACACGCACATACATAGAGGGGAAAAGCAAAATCCATGTTAGGTCTACGGAAATGGGCACCGACATGCTTGCTGGACCCTGGAGGGGGTCGGAGGAGGAGGAACTCCTAACTGATCTTGTGCAGAAGAGCACCTTACATATAGTTCAATTGCACTTTTCCTTATCTGTATTATTGGGGGTCCTTCTGCACTGATGTCTTGTATTTTATGATGCAGTTTGCAAACTACAAAGTGTTTGTTTAATTACCTTTTTGCTCTGTGACATATGAACAGGCCAAGGAAAGTAACCGAGCACAAATGGGAAGTGAAACTCGGCTCTTTCATAGTGCTTATATTGAATGAGCTACGAGGTATGTCACTGATTACATCACTGCTAAACCAGACGGTTCCCTCCTTCCTGCACATATGGATGAGCCCAATGCATTCAACATGGTGCTTTCAGATTATTCTCCAGGTCAGTCATCCAGGGCTGGCCTAACCATTGGGCAAGAGTAGGTGCTGCTAGAGTGGCAACTTTGGAGGACCAGCCAGTGAGCAGCAGCACTGAAAGCAAAATGATAGATCCCGACATGCCATCAGCACCTTCTGTTACCTGCAGGGAGAGCGGCACACACGTACGTACAAAGCGACACTTAATATTTACCTGCAGGGAGAGCCGGCACACACGTACGTACAAAGAGACGTCTAATATTTACCTGCAGGGAGAGCCGGCACACATGTACGTACAAAGCGACGTCTAATATTTACCTGCAGGGAGAGCCGGCACACACATATGTACAAAGCGACGCTTAATATTTAAAAATATGATGTCGTTTATGCATCTTTATGGGATTATAGTGAAAGGAGTGGTGTTGAGATGACTTTAAATTATCAAAATCTTGGGGTGAGGGGTGTAAGGCTGAAGGTTTGTCTAGGACACCGGCCTTGCAGTCACCCAGTGGATGGCATCAGGCATCTAGTGATTTTGGTTGTGAATCATCACACCTGAGCTGAGACGTGAGCCCGATTCACGAAGGAGCACGTCTGGCTGGCCCTGAGCAAGACGGGCCCATCAGGACCCGATTCTGGACCACAGGAACTAAATGTTCCCGCAGTACACAGAATCAGGCTCATGGATGGCCCGGCGTGCCCCTGCCGCTGTGGGGACATCCTCACCACAAGCACCCCTGACTCCTGCAGCTTAGGCCCTTATCCCTGCCGCCTGACCCATGGCTGGCTTGCCGGGGCCTCCCCCCCTCCAGCTCCAGCCCCGGGGGGGTGGGGGGGGGGGAGAACCCTGGGCCCGATTGCTGGGTCGGTGCTGCTTATTTCACCTTTCAGGTGGAATAAACAGCACATCCTCTTTGACCTGGCAGGACATACAGGGTCGTGACCTGAATTGGACCTGTACGTCCTGCCAGGGTGGCCTGCCCCTGTTCCGCCCAGATCCCAACCCCTTCCGCCCGCTGCCAACTCTCCCTATCCTGCTGCTCAGGACGTACGGAGGGAGCCAGAGGGGGAAATGGGGCCTGGATGGCTTGTGGGGCTGCATGTCCCACTGGGACGTACTGTCCCACGACCCACATCTCAGAATCAGGCCCTAAGCAACTATGGCCCCGTTTCTCCTGAGAACCATCTTCGGAAGCAATGCCAAAATGAACAATGAGCACCATTAGGCTATAGCAGCAATATACATGATAAAAGGCTATTTCATAACCACTCTGAGAAAGCAAAGGGATAGTACAGACCAATCACAGTCTCGTTCTACCACGCCACAGCTTAACTCTGAATGCCTTATATTCATATACAGCCCAGCATGTAAAAGATCTGTAAAAGATTTATATACAGCCCTTTATGTAAAAGTCTTACCTTAGGGCAGTGCCACAGAATTCTTTAGTAGCACATGATGCTCATTTTAATTTTCTTTTGTCATGTTAAAGGTGTCCACGTTTCTTCTAATCTTCCGTTACTCTGCAATAACGTTACTCCTAGTCATGTGGCAGGCTGCTCAGAACAGACTGGGGACTTCCGAGACACCGTGGCTTAGACAGAATAATTTAGCAGAAAGGATGAGAGAGATGGATGGGGGAGCAGATACCTGGGTGATAACTGCAGTTTAACTACCCCCTCCCTCAGGCACTGAAGGCGAGAATAGTAATCCTTTCCTGCTGACAGTATGTTGTAATTGGATTGCATGTCACTACCAGGCAGACAGAGCTTCGTGCCTTGAGATTCACTCACCCCTTGGGGTAAATCAAGCTATCCTCTGGCCTGTCCTTTTTGAAACCCTATCCTCCCTCCCTCCCTGCTCCCCCATACCATTCTCTTCCATTGGCAGGATGGGCTCTGACATGCATCATGCCTCTGGAGTGGAATCAGTGGAGCAGAGGCCTATGATGATGGGGGACGTGGAAGACCAGCAGCTCACCTTCTCCGTCAACATCAAGCCTCTGTTGATTTCACTGCCACACCCTGTGAGCTGATGATATCTCCTCAACCTTCCTGTTCCTCACAGGCTGGCGCAGTGTGGGGCCTTATTTGCTACCCTCTAAGGCTGGCCTAGTTCCAATACAGATATACAGATTTTCCTCCAGAAATAAAATGGAAAGGATGCAGGGACTTTATCCTTGCCCTGCAGAGAGGAAGCACCTACTGCTTTCCCTTCTAGGCTAATGACAGGAAACAGCATAATTATATTGTTTTAAATCAACCAAATATGGAAATCTATCTATTTGGATTTAGCTTGCACCATTTCAGTGATAGATTATAAACCCTCCAAGGGCAGGAAAGTACCTCACATACCTTAGTGTAATTCATCTTGAGCCAAGTTGGCATGTGAAGTTTGAATTTTATTTTCATTTAACAAATGGCCATGGTAAATTTTTAGGGAGTAGCCTAGGTTAGAGAACTGGCTTGTTAACCAAAATACCAGGGTTTGATTCACAGTGGCACTCCCTGTGACCTTGGGCAAGTCACTTAACCCGCCACTGCCTCAGAAGAAAGGCCTGGCAATCTACTTCCGGTCACACTGCCAAGAAAACTCAGGAGCTGCTGGGTTGCCAGAGGTCAGCACTGACTCAAAGGCATACTTTGCATTTTTACATGGTGCAAGTGGTCAGATATCGGAACACCACGCTATGAGTAATGGGTTTTTGGGAGAGGAAGATGTGAGTAGAGACATTTTAGGGAAAGCATGGTAACAGTGATGGGGTTTTTGGGGACAGCATGGTGTAAGTAGTGGGGCTTTTAATTTAATTTAATTTAAAAATAGAGTGGGTAGTTAAACTTCTTTTGCCAAACTAACCAATCTCTAGCTCTCTTGTTGCTGATGCGGTGCTAGGCAAAATATTGGTGGGGCCATGGCTCCTGTGACCCACCCGTTCCACTGCCTGTGCATTTATAGGCACCTAACCAATCAGAATTCAAGGCAGATTGCAATAAAAAAACTATAATCCATAAGCATACTAAATCAATAGCAAATGTGCAAGTGACAACTTTTTAACTAACAATTAAAACAGAAAAATAAAAAACGATCCATTCATTAATCAGAAAGTGATGGAAGTGTCAGGTTTTTAAAATCCAGCCAGGGGAAGAATAAGGTAGGGGGAGGGATGACCTGCATGGAACAGCAGGTGCACCTACTCTTGTTGCCTTGCTGGGTTGACTAGATGGACCATACTGGCCTTTATCTGCCGTCATATACTATGTTACTATGTAAGTAATAGCATCTCTAAGGTCACATGAAGACAGCATTCCAGAAACTAGGAACACCACCATGTAATGTTTTAGAGTATGTGGTGGACCAATGGAACCTTCTGGTGCAAGGTAAAAATAATCTAAGTCCCTTAACAGACCATAAGAACATAAGATATGCCGTACTGGCTTAGACCAAGGTTCATCAAGCCCAGTATCCTCTTTCCAACAGTGGCTAATCTAGGTCACAAGTACCTAGCAGTTTCCCCAAAAGACACACAGGTTCCACAATGCTTGTATTGGGGCAAGCAGTGGATTTCCCAGATCCCCTTTAATAATGGTTTATGGACCTTTCCTCCAGGAACTTGCCCAAACCTTTTTTAAACCCGGCTAAACTAACAGCTTTTATTACATGAAAAGTACCATTTGGAACATAAATCACAATACAATCCCCCTCTATAAAGAGGAGCCAATCCATAGACAATTTTGTAAATAAAAGACATCTTAAAATAAATCCAGGCCTTAATAGAAAGCCGACGACACTGAATGAAAAAGAGTGGCCCTGTCCCATCTAGACCCACCCAGTACCAGTTTTCACTGCCATGTTTGCATTACTTAGAAAAGAGAAATCTGTCGACCTGGCAACCCAAAGTAGACCAGATTATAATAATCTAGATGGGGCAGGGCAACAGAATGCACTACATGCCCCAAGCTTTTCTCAAATAAAACCACCAGAATCTGATGCACCATTTGGATGCCAATAAAAACCTTCTTCATGATACTGGAAATCTGGGAGAGCATGGTGAGAGCAAGGAGTACTCAGACTGATGGGATTTAAAAGCGGGATATAAATACAGCTAAATAAAATAAATAGTACATGTTGAGTACAATGTTCTGAGGAGAGTGTGGCGAGAGCGATGGGTTTTCAGGGAGCGCATGGTAAGGGTGATGGGTATTCGGAGTGACAGGGCTTCTCAGGGAGAGCAAGTGACAGGTTTACAGGGCGCCTGTGGTGTGTATGAATAGTCTTTAAGGAGAAAGTGGGTTGAGAGGCCGGAGTTTCCAGGGATTGTGCCTGTATCTGTGTGTACAGTGTGACATTTGCAGTTCCTATCCCTGTTCCTAGTTAAGTGACATAAATAACTTCCATTTTGACAACTCTTCATCCGTTTGCTAATAGGATTGGATATGAAAGAAGCTTAGTATTGGCAGCAGCTGCAGTGAGGATGTAGTCCCAGAAACCGGGAGTACGAAACAGGGGCAGTGGTGGAGGGGTGAGAGGCGATGGTTGAGACTCTGAACATATCAGTTTGGGTGTCTGTATCCATCTGTGCTTTTGTTTTATACTTTCTACAGTTAGAACCTGACTTTAAAGGGCTACAGTGATGTACACTGACATAGACTTTTGCTATACACACCAGCATGGAAACAGAAGCCTCAAACATAGAATATAAGACGAGAGAACAGTTTAAGGTCCATTCAGGTGGCCCATATTCCCTACAGGCTGCAATACTGCTGACCCCGTTTCATTTGTGGCTTGTTCTCATGCCTCTACCATTAAATTATCCCTAATCCATGCACATTAATACCTCTTTGAAATCTGATACTTCCCCTGCAAACACAGATTAGATCCCACTGCCCCCGGCATACTTAGCCCGGCCATTGCAGCGATGGCCGTCAGCCAGGGGTTGTGCACCAAGGTTCCCCCCAGAACTCCGTAATGTCTGCCACAAATCTGGTCACCAAGTGTCAACCCTGAGCAATGATCATAACGGCACCCCCTCCCCTAGGGGCTCTGAATGCTGCCATCACACATTCCCAGCCCCAGATGATGCACAGAACGGAAAGCCGGACTCAGAGATCACACTGGAGACCTTCCACATAGCAGCGCTCAGCCCTGGTCACTGCAGTCACCATGATGGCTAAGAATACGGAATTCCCAGAAACATGACGGCAGATAAAAACCATATGGCCTGTCCGCTCAATCCCTGCACCACTGGGAAGGCTGGTCCATAAATCCACCCCCTTTTATCTGAAAGATAGCTACTTTAGGTTACCTCTGATTTACCCTTTTCATCCTCGTATCAGGGCCTGTTCTAAAACCAGTAGCATTATGGGAATGTTAAGTAATTCTACTAGTAAAAGAAGAACTACTTTTCCACTGGGAACTTCATCTTTCTTGTGCATTACTTATGTCTCTGGGGTATTTGAATGTTTTTCTTTTTGCTCCTCCCTCCTTTCCTCTGAGAAATACAAAGCGTGTGTAGGCCCTGGACCATTTTGGTAGCCCTCCTCTGGAGTGTAGTCCGGTCTCCTCCTCTCCTCTGGGACAGGGATTTTTAGCTGAGTCCTCAGGACACACCTAGCCACTCAGGTTTTCAGGAGAACCACAATGAATATGCATGAAAGTGATTTGCACGCCTCTGTATAAGTCTTTGGTGTGACCTCATTTGGAGTATAGTGTGCAATTCTGGAGACCGCACCTTCAAAAGGATATAAAACAGGCTGGAGTCAGTACAGAGGGTGGCTACTAAAATGGTTAGTGGTCTTTCTTATAAAGCATATGAGAAGAGACTTAAGGATCTTAATATGTACACCTTAGAGGAAAGGCGGGATAGAGGTGATATGATTGGGACGTTTAAATACCTCCATGGCATAAATGCACAAGAGAAGAGCCTCTTTTGATTGAAAGCAAGCTCTGCTACAAGGGGACATGGAATGAGGGTGAAGGGGGATGGGAGTGATAGGCGGAAATATTTCTTTAAGGAAACAGTGGTAGATGTGTGGAATAATCTTCTAGTGGAGGTGGTGGACACGAGGACAGTATCTGAATTCAAAAAAGCATGGGACAAACACAGAGGATCTCTAAAGGCAAAAGCGGACTCTTGTAGTGAGTGATTTATTTTATTTATTTATTTATCAAGGCGGTTTACACTGAACAAACTGAAATTACATTGAACAGGGCATTATAACTTGGAGATAACTATTTTACAGGGAACATGGGCTATGGAGGGTTAAGTGGCTTGCCCAAGACCAGAAGGAGCACCTGTGGAACTAGAAACCCCCAGTCCAAGGTTGCTGTCCTCTAGTGGGATATGGAAGGACAGACTAGATAGGCCATGTGGTCTTTTTTCTGCCGTTATGTTTCTATGAGTGTAGGCTCTGGACCATCTTGGTAGCCCTCCTCTGGACTATGGCCTGGGTGAGCATGCCTGTAGGCAGCATAAATATCTCCCTAGCATGGCAAAACTGCAGGCAGAGGATAGCAAAGACTGGCACTGTGGACTTCCACAACTGCTTCTGCAATGCCTTCCTCCCTCTGAGAGCCACTAACCCCCCTCCAGGTGCTACTAACCCCCCTCCCCTCACAATCTCTGCCCACTCCTTCCAAACTCCCTCAGTCCGTCCCCCTGCCTACAATCACCCCATTGTCACACTGCTCCCTACTCTTCTGAAGCAACAGAATGTGCAATACTGATGGTAGAGGGTTTCAATATGTTTTTAACCTGGATTTGAACAGAGTCACAGATGGAGCCTGATGTACTGATTCAGGTAGTTTGTTCCAGGCATAAAGAGCAGCAAGGTGGAAAGATCAAAAGCATGGAGTTGGCAGTGAGAAGAGAAGGGCACAGAGAGAAGGGATCTGCCAGAAGAACGGAGCTCCTGAGGAGGGGTGTAGGGAGAGATAAGAGAGGGAAGCTAGTGAGGAGCAGTCCCTGAGGTGGGCCCATGACTGCTTCCATTTCAAACCACTCCACAAGGGTCTTTCTGGTCTTCAGCTTATCAGGGTCAATCCTGCTGTAGATCTCAGAGCCGGAATCTGCTGAAAGAATGATAAAGTGTCTGCTGGTCTGTGTATGTCCTAATAGCTTAAATAATGCATCTTTTGCTCAATGATTTAATTTTCTGTAGTTTCTGAAAAGGGGAAGAAACGTACATCTAAAGGCTGTCTCAGTGAGCCTTCTACACACAGCCTGATCCTAGGCTTCATGGCTGAGACACAGTATTCACAGCCTCTCGAGGACTCGGTCATTGCACAATGACGACACCTAATGGCTGGATTTTAGGACACATGATTGTAGGTTCTGGGATGGAACCGAGGACTATCACTGTAATGGGAAGGGATATAAAATAAGGGAAAATGTCTATGAGTAGCTGTGAATGAAAGCTCATATTACAGATTCTAGTCCTGGATCAGACTGAACTGGAAGCCCTATAGAGCAGGAGGAAGCCACTGCGTCCGAAAAGGAATTCATGTGTAAAACTGTGTGAAAGAAAAATCTGTTGTATAAAGCTCCAGGAGGTTTTTGCAGTGGGACCTGGAACCCCCTCTCGTTCTTTCCGCTAGGGATCTGCATTTGTTAGTGTGCATTTTGGTTCATTTGGGTACTTAAAAAATGTAAATGCATGCAAATTGCTTGTATATGTGCCTGCCTACAAATTCACCTGCATACAATCCAATCAATTTGCACACATAAAAAGCTCTTGTACACATACAATGCATATGTGAAACAAACAAAAAACCAAAACATCAGGAAAAAATCTTTTAAAACAAATACAAGCCACACTTTTCATATATTCGTATTTTCAACAGCAGGCTAGAGATTGTGAGGATGGATATTCCAAAGAAGAGTCAGCTTTATCTTTAGGGAGGGGTGAGTTTCTGCTCCACTATACTAGCTCCTTCTCATTTTCCTGGGGTAAAGATCAGAGGGCCCCCCCTCTCTCTGGAGAGCCTGGGCACATTGCGGCCCTTATGGCAAAACTATAAAAAGCACAATACCGCCATGAACACAAATCGTGTACAGAAATGGAACAAACAGACCAGAAGGGGCTGAAGTATCGCAGAAACTGTTCAGACTGCTGGAGGAGGCTTCAGAATATGTGCAGAATTGCCTGTCAGTGTTTCACCACCGTTTTATATCATTTTTGTTACCTTGGAGAAAACAAACATTTGAGGAAGTAGAACAAGCGAAGAGGCAGAATGAAGTGTGGGAAACGGATGCTTGCATGTGTGTGAGAGATCAGTGTTTGCTGTGGGCAAAGAAAGCTGGGCAAACATCGGCCAGCATGGATGGGATCTGGGGAGGCAAGTGAAGGTGCAGCCCAAACAACAGACACTCAGCTATAGTCTATCTCCTGGACTCCCACGCACGTGCACACAGAAATATATTCATGCACATATCCCATTGCAGGCATACACACCGTGAATGTACACATGCACGTACAAAGAAGCACATACAGGACTGGGTCAAGGGCCCACAGATATGCAAAGTTACGCACACACACAAAAACACACACACACCCAGTATACAGCTGTGCACATAAAGTTGTGGTCAACATTGGCACCCTTACATTTTAGGTATGTTGTGTACAATATCTTGAGAAATAATTGGAATTATTCCAATGGTAGGACATCATAATATTTTAATAGTATGTTCAAAGCACTGTTCCCTCTAAGCTGTGCGCGCGCACACACCTTGCCGAGCGAGCACACATACTTTACAACAAAGCGCACAAAAATTACGGTTCTGATTCTGATAGAAAACACCACAGACGTCTTAAAATGTAAAAGTTGTGATTGTAATTACTAGAAATTTTCCGCTTCATTTAGTAATCGTCTATTTTCATTTAATTTGATTAAAATCAATGTGGGCGTACATACTGTATTCTGACGTGTAGTCAAATTTTAAAAGTATATAACTCCGAGTGTCGTTATGTGGCACACAAAAATTTAACCTTCCTTCAAAAGCTGCACACAGCTGATATTTTATGCGCACACAGCCTACAGAAAATTAGAGGGAACATTGGTTCAAAAGGTATACAATAACAACAACAACAAAAAAAAAGATATCTGTGCAATTTTGATCTAGTAATTGCTGATAAAAAAAATATGACCTGGATAGGTTTAATGGCACCCTTCACTAATATTTGGTTGCACAACCCTTGGCAGCGATGACAGCCTCCAAACCTTTCTTGTAGCCATCGATAGGTTTCGTACATCTGTCTGCTGGTAGTGTCTCCCATTCTTCAAATGCAATTTGTTCCAGCTCATGATTGTTTCCAGGATTCCTTTTACCAATGACAGATTTCAGCTCTTTCCAAAGGTTCTCAATTGGATTGAGATCAGGACTCATTGCTGGCCAGTTTAGAACAGTCCATTTGTTTCTTTTTAACCATTCTTTTGTACTTTTGGATATATGTTTTGGGTCATTCTCCTGCTGGAGGACCTATGACCTTCAACCCAGACTGAGCTTTCTGACATTAGGTAGCACATTTCACTCCAAAATACCTTAGTAGTTCTCCGACTTCATGATTCCTTTAATACATTCAACGCCTCCAGTTCCTGAGGCAGCAAAACAGCCCAACAACATTATGGAACCTCCACCATATTTAACTATAGGAAGGGTGTTTTTTGTCCTTATAAGCTTCATTTCTTTGCCTGTAAATGTATCACTGGTCTGCATTGCCAAAAAGCTCAAGTTTGGTTTCATCTGTCCACAGAACATTTTCCCAGAAGGATTGTGGTTTCTCAAGGTAGATTTGGGCAAAGATCAGCAGGCCTTTTTATGCCTGTCTTTGAGCAGTGGGGAGATTTTTGGCCTTCGCTTATGAAGTCCTTCTTTGTTTAATGCGCGGTGTATGGTGCGGGTTGAAATCACCACTCCAGATTGCTCCAGTCAGCTTTAAGCTCTCTGGATGTTATATGTGGTATTTTTCCAACAGTTTGCACTAACCTTTGAAGACTTCTTGGATTAATTTTCCTCTTCCCACCACGTTCTGGGAGGTTCTTAACAGTTTCATGAGCAGAAAAATTCTTAATAACATTGTGAACTGTAGACACAGGAATCCCAAGGTCTTTGGAGATGGTCTTGTATCCCTTTGAAGTTTGATGATAATGGCTTTTCTGACAGTCTCAGGCAGCTCTCCTGCCTTCACCAGTGGCCATTTTAAACATTAGAGCCATCGTTCATTGGTTGATTCATGTACTGACAATTGGTCACAGGTGCATCTAATTGTACTGCAATGGGAATGTGGTTCTTCTGTTCAAACCGATTTGAATTATTTATAAGGCTGCCAATAATCATGTCCTCAACCCACCATAAGGGATAAATACTTTGAAAACAATATATTTTTTGTGTCGGAACTTCTGCCTTGAAAACAAACAATAATGTCCTATCGTAGCAGAGTGTTCCTTTTTATTATATAAAACAGGGACGCAACCCTAAACAATACCCAAAAGAACACCCAACGCCCATAGGGTATATCTGATTTAGTACAAGAAATAAATCTATAGACTGCCTGGGCTATCTCACATTAGGGCATCAATTCTTTAACAAAATAAAATCAAAGACAAGAAATAATCCCCCCCCCCCATATCCAGAGGGTAGAATCTTCAACTGTCGCTTAAAGCGTAATGAATCCAGTCTTTGAAATCCAAAAGATGTTCATAGCAAAAGCCCTATCAAAAAGAGGGGACAGACCCTCGCAGTCCAGATGATTATGAATCCGCAACTCTCATAAAACGTATCTGTTAACCCAACATTGCGTTTCGGGCATGTGAACCTCCAAGCCCTTTTTCAAAACTCCATTGCTGATCAAAGAAATTAGAAGCCCTGCCTATTTCAAGCTTCTACCCACCCCATAACTAATCATCTAACCAATCGGAGAGGCTGTTGAGGATTTAAATAACCTGACATTGACAAAATACTCCACCAATCCAAAGAGGAGTTGAGTCCCTCAGGCATTAAAGTGTTCAAATGAAAGATCCAATACTGCTCACGATAAAGTAGGCAGGAGTCCCGATCTTATTTATTTATTTAGCTGCATTTATATCCCGCATTTCACCGGGTCAAAGCGGTTGGGGGATACATTTAACACGAGGGGATATGAGACACATACACTAATACTTACAGGGAACATGGGCAATGGAGGGTTAAGTGGCTTACCCAAGACCACAAGGAGCACCTGTGGGACTAGAAACCCCAGTCCTTCCGGCTCAAGGTTGCTGTCCTCTAGTGGGATTTGAACCACCGACCTTCCGGCCTGTAGTGCCTTGCCCCAACTACTAGGCCACTCCTCCCGATCTCCTTATGGTGGGTTGATTTCATAGTGGGATATACATATATAGGTTTGAGTAGTTAATAATCATGTCCTGGCAATGTCCCAATTTTTATATTATTAACCAATTACTATTTCTTTTTTAATTGGTCTTATTTTATTTGATTCTTTTGTGTGTCAAATATGTGTGCATATATAATCCAAAGCCTTTCACTGACCACTTTTCATTAGGAGATATCAGACTTTAAGAGCTTGAACTACAAGGGTGCCAATAATATTGACCACAACTGTATAATTAGGTCCCTGGCATCCTGTTTACTCACTGGTCAAAATATTTCCCTAAGCAGAGCAGATATCATTGACACCCAAAATTCCATTACATTTCTTTAAGGATGCATTTTAGAAAGCCCGTTTACATGAAATCTGGGACGTCCGTGTCAAAATGTCAGAAATTCTGTGGGAGGAGCAACAGTGAAGGGGGACACATGTAACCGCCATCTAAAAATCGCCCTATCTCCACCCCAAATGATAAACATGTCTGTTCAGATCTAGAGCAGGACAGGATGTGTAGAATAAGCGGCCGGACACGTGCAGAAAATCACCTGATTTCAGAAATGTGTATGTGCAAGATAGAGACATTTTTCGGTATCGGCCATATAGACGTGCAGCGAAATTTCAGGACATGTCCTGGTCTGCCGTTTTAGCAAAGGAGACATGCAGCAGCTCAGTAGTAGACTATAAGGCTTCGTTATGTACCTGCTAAGGCTTTTTGGAATTAGTGAAAAATATTGAGAGAGTGAGAGGGATTCTCCTCTCCTTTGTACTGTTGATAACTGCCAGAAAGAAACAGTTTTCAAAGGTCTATTCGTGTCCAGGAGCGGACACACACATGGATGCGTCTGCTGCCGGTTTTAAACATGCAGCCCCATTCTGAAACTGAGCACACACATGTAACTTTTCTGCAGTGCCTCAGACATGCCTCTGTGCGACATGGACATAATGGCTCTGGACACATGTAAATTCGGAGTGTTTTAAAATGGCTTTTGGGACATGGATGTGATTGAGCCATGTGAATGGCCGTTTTCATTCATCCAAATCACAAATAGGACTCTGCAACGGATTTTCTATGCCGGGGCCGCATATAGTAATATAATAACTAGAAAATCCGGGTATCGCCACAAAGGTAAGCCGCCGCAGGAGCTACCCATGAAGCACCGATTTTCAATGCTACACATTAGCCCCAGCGCCTTAAAGATAGGCGAGAGTTTCCCTCGCCTATCTTTTAGTTGCAGAGCGCTAACTGTGGAGCACTGAAAATCAGTGCTACATGGGTAGCGCCATGGCTCTCCTCCTTACCGCCCCAAAACACACCCGATACTAAGTGCATAACATAGGGGCGCATAATGGACAAACCAGGGAATTTTCGAAGGCACTACCTGTGAAGGTGCCTTCGAAAATTCCCTATTAAGGCATTTACACTGGTAAGTAGGGCAGTTACCCGTGTAAATGCCTTCGAAAATTAGTCCCAGAGGTTTTTTTGGCCTGATAGTTTTTGCCTGCTCCTTTATACTTCCGCTTGATTGGAACCAGTGCTGGGATCTACGCTGCGTCTTCATTTGCAACTTCCATGGGATTTTTCTCCTACATTACATCTCCCCCGTCATTGCAGTAATGGTCTTGGACTTTGAATCCAGTTATCAGGTGTCACCCTTAAGCAGTTTCCCAAGCCCCAGGAAACAAAAGTACTGACCAGAAATCAAACTGGAGACCTGCTACCAGGCAATGCATAGCACTTGCCACCTCAGCCAAACAAGCCAGCTACATTTAAAGGCAATATTAACTTTGAAAGATTTGTAAATGTAATCAGAGCCCCAGGTTCCTTATTCTAACCCTTATTTGTGTTTTATCATATATGAAATAAATTATTTAGCGGGATCTGCAGTATTTTTGAGGTAAAGTGTTCAAAGCGCCAATATTGAAAGAGTTGCCAAAGTTCCTTGCAGTGACCTTACAGAATGAGAACAAAGTGCCAGGGCCTCATGGTCCTTAGCCTTCTGCCCTGGATGAAAGACTACAGACAGACTTCATGCTCTGTGTGCAAGTGTCCCATAACTCCCAAAACATCAAAGCTACAGTAGGGATACTGTAACATACTGTAGGTATAACCAGGAAGATTCAAAAGGTCAGGAGAGTACAAAATCATTATCTTTCATACAAATGTGTTAAACATGTTTAACAGAGAAATACAACAAAAATGCCATTGTAGCATTCAGCAATGCATCAAAGACAAAGGGTGAAAATACTGAACAATGTTAAAATTTAGATGGCAGGGAATGAAAATACCCGTGACGCCTGTAAACTACAGAATCTGGTGTCTGAAAATGCCAGAGGAGATCCCAGCAAAATGTTAGAGTTTCCTATAACCTCTCTCAAAGCATTTGGGTGGTCGAGGAATGTGGCATATAAATATAAGACAACAGTCTATTGTCTTCTGTCAGTCAAGGAGGTTTATCAATAAACTGAGCAGCCTGGGGGGGGGGAGATGGGTCCCAAGGTGGTGAACTGGATCAGAAATTGGTTGACTGACAGATAACAGAAAGTGGTGGTAAATGGAATTCACTCAGAAGAAAGGAAGATGTACAGTGACGAGCCTCAGGGACTGGTCTCAGGACCACTGTTCCCTCTAAGCTGTGCGCGTGTGCACGCGCACACACCTCGCCGAGCGAACGCACATACTTTACAACAGAGCGCACAAAAATTACAGCTCTGATTCTGATAGAAAACACAGATGTCTTAAAATTTAAAAGTTATGATTGTAATTACTAGAAATTTCCTGCTTCATTTAGTAATCGTCTATTTTCATTTAATTTAATTAAAATCAATGTGGTGTACATACTGTATTCTGACGTGTAGTCAAATTTTAAAGCATATAACTCCGATTGTCGTTATGTGGTGCACAAAAATTTAACCTTCCTTCAAAAGCTGCACACAGCTGATATTTTATGCGCACACAGCCTACAGAAAATTAGAGGGAACATTGCTCAGGACCGATACTGTTCAATGTATTTGGGAATGATAGTTAAGAAGGACTGAAGGAAAAGTCTGCCTTTTTGCAGATGACATGAAAATTTGCAACAGAGTGGACACTTCTGAGGGAGTAGGGAACATGAGGAAAGATCTACAAAAGCTGGAAGAATGGTCTAATGCAGGGCAGTTAAGATTTAATGTGAAGAAGTGCAGTGTCATGCACTTGGGAAGCAGAAATCCAAGAGAATTGTATGCGATAGGGGGCGAGAGGTTGGTGTGCAAGGACCAGGAGATGGACCTTGGAGTGATTGTTTCTGAGGATCTCAAGGTGGCGAAACAGCGTGACAAGGTGGTGGCAAAAGCCAGAAGGATGCTGGGTTGCATACAGAAAGAAATAATTAGCAGAAAAGAGGAGGTATTAATGCCCCTGTACAAGTCATTGGTGAGGAGTACTGTGTTCAGTTTTGGAGACCATATCTCACAAAAGATATAGAAAGACTTGAGATGGTTCGGAGGAAGGCAATCAAAATGATTTGGAGCCTGTACCAGAAGACATATGAGAAGAGACTTGAAGACCTAAATATGTATATCCTAGAGCAGGGGTCTCCAATTCCGGTCCTGGAGGGCTGCAAACCAGTCAGGTTTTCAGGATGTCTCTAATGAATATGCACGAGATAAATTTGAACACAACAGGGCCAGTGCATGCAAATATATCTCATACATATTCATTAGGGACATCCTGAAAACCTGGTTTGTGGCTCTCTAGGACCGATATTGGAGACCCCTGCCCTAGAGGAGAGGAGGGACAGGGGAGATATGACTCAAATGTTTGAATACTTAAAGGGTATCAGTGAAAAAACAAGCCTTTTCCAAAGAAGGGGAAGTTGTAAAACTAGAGGGCATAAAATTAAACTGCAAGGAGGTAAACTTAAAAGCAATGTCAGGAAATACTTTTTCACTGAAAGGGTGGTGGATGTTTGGAATGCCCTCCCGATGGAGGTGGTGGGGGCAAATACAGTGACAGAATTCAAAATGGCATGGGACAGACATAGTGGATCCCTTTATAGCAAGAGAATAACATCAAAATAAACGTAATTATTTCTTATATCTCAACAAATAGAGAGGGTTGACCTGCACAGAGCGGTGGGTGCACCTACTCTATCCACCTTACTGGGCAGACTAGATTGACCATACTGGTCTTTATCTGTTGTTATATACTATGTTCTGCTGTTTTTTTCCACACCGATTACTGGTCTACAAATTCCATAATCCCAAAGTACAACAATTAGTAAATCAGAAATGGCTCAAATTGTCCCTAAAGGTTTGAAGTTAATTTTCACATTTGAGCAGGTCATCAGTACCTGGGTAGAGGGGCAGAGGTGTGAAGAATGTGGCTGCCCTGAGTATCAAATTCAAGAAAGGTATCTTCAGCAGGTCTGCTTTTGTGTGTGTATAGCAGGGGACCATTGTGTTTTCAGACTAGTCTCAACCGCTGTGATTCTATAGGCCAGTGCCCAAATCTTAGACAGCAGAACATGTCTCTCTATTTCCTGCTCCAGCCTCTTCCCTCCCAGGTAGACTGTAAGGATCAGGAGGGAGGGGTGAGCCTGGAGCAGACAGACCACAAAGCAAATCAAAGAAGAGTAATTCTGCTCCCTAATCCAGCCCCTCTCCTCTTGTCTGCAGAAACAGGAGAGGAGCGGATTAACAGAGGAAAGAATTCCAGGGAAGGAGTAGTGAAGGGGGTAAAGGGTGATGCCGGGCAGGAGGGGAGAGAGAGGCTCCTCACTCTCTTGTCCACTACTTATCATACTCTAGTCCTCAATTTTGCTATGAGTTTTGTCTTGATCAGATTGTAAGCTCCGATGAGCAGGAATATCTTTCCCAGGCACAGAAACAGCTGGTCCCGACATTGCAGGGCATAAGCATATATGTGGGACTGACACCCCTCCCCCCTTTCCATTCCCCAAATACTTTGGGAATAGAAGACAGGGGATCTGGAATTCATGATGGTCTTCTTAGTGATAACTAGGCTTTTACCTTAGAAACAGAGCATAGCAGAGAATCCTTGCACAGCTGTTAAGTGGGGGAGAGATCTTTTCGGCTACAATTTTTGACGTTGTCAGCAATTTCTAATGCATTTTTCTTGCATGGGTAAGATAGATGAGCATTGGCAAAGAAATGTGTAGCGAATCACTCTGCAAGTATGGGTTTATTCAGCTGTGATCCTCCTATCTGTCCAGATGTTTCCCTTTACGGTGTTGATGCAAGGCAGAGAGAGAACCATTTTGCTGCCCTTTCAGGGTGACCTTTGCACTCTGCTCATAAAATCAATATCGTCCTCGGTCACAGGGCAGGTTTGGAAGGTCACCTCTACCTGCTCTGTACTGACAGTGTTTGAAAAGTAAAGTACATCCTTCTGCTTAGTCATAATTGAAACGTTTCTTAAACTCTCCCTTAGCAGAACTCTTATACAGCTACAAGTTACCTCGCATGGAAAGAGGTCTGCATGGTTAATGCAGTGTATATGACGCCATGTTTGACATCATAGCCGATATGCACTATTGGTTCTTTTGGGCTATGAGGTCATTTATACTCCTGATGCTAACATGATTTCTCTCAGTGATTAGGGGATTTACCGAGGAGCAATGGAAGGAATATGTGATGTATCCAAAAGGTATCACCTTCTTTTGGCATTTATTTCTGTGCTCTAGACAAAGGAAGTACCATGCCCATTGTCCTGAAAGAGAGCGCCGGGCCTGCTACACCTAAACAAAGCACTATTAATTTTATTTAGTTATTTTATATACCGCTTTATCCAACTAGGTCTACTATACTAAAACAGTACAGGGGTCATTTTGGAAGCCCTATTTGTGCTTTGGATGTCCAAAACAGGCAGAGAAATGTCTCCAAAACCATTTTAGAAGGCAGCTCTAGGGACATCCCCAGCGTGAACCCGTTTGAACGGGGGTGTGGCCGCCTGATCACAGAAACGTCTGATGTTTCATCTAAGTTTAGACCTGCTCCAGGCACAAATTGGCATCTGTAAACATCTCCTTTTGGCTGAAAAACATCCACAGGGTGTAGAGGAGAAAGCACCCCATCATCCCCAGTACAGTGTCAACAACAGCAGCGGTGGGATTTGAACCCTGGCTGTCTGGGTCCTATCCCACTACTCTATTAGGCTATCTTAGACATATAATAGGGCCCGATACTGAGATGGGCGCATCTTCAAAGAGCTATGCATCTCATCGGCGCATAGCCCTCCCCGCCAACCTCTAACCTTGATAGTCAATGCCACAGCAACGGCAATGAATATCTGGGGACTGCCACAGATGCTGGAAGCCGCAGTAGCTATCTGGGCAGCAGAGATATTGCAAGCCGCCCGGTTAGCTCCTGCGCCTTAAAGATAGGCAAGGGGTTTTTCCTCACTTATCTTTAAGGCACAGATCACTATCCAGGCAGTATGAAATACCGTTGCTGTCTGGTTAGCGCTTGTTGGTCGCCTCCGCTCCGCTCCGCTCCCGACATGCCCCGATGCTAACCGGATAGCACAGGGGTGTTAGGAGGGGGGTATTCAGTGCCACTAACCATGTAAGGCCATTGAATATCTGGTCTTAAGGCATTTACACAGTTTACAGGGCTGTAAACCATGTAACTGCCTTTCAAAAATCGGGCCCATGGTTCTGGGGATGTCTATGTAGGTGCCCCTGCAGACATCTATAATCAGGTACGTCCATGTTTGTGAAGCGTGCCACCTGGAGATGCCTGCCCTTTTTTTCCCAGACATTCAGCTTAGATGTCCCAGACTGCACTTGGACGTCCCTTCTAAAATTCCCCAAAAGAATCCTTGAGCCTATTGTACCCATTGGGAAGTGTGAGAGCTATATTGTCAAAAAAGAGACTTGTGCCCTTAACATTTAGTATTTTACTTGTCCCTTGGGAAAGAACCCAAGACAAAATCAAAATGTCAATAAAAGTGTAATGTTCTCATGGTGGGAAGGGACCCTGTGTTACTGTGATCAAGGAGTCTTGTGTTGGAAATGTTCTGATCAGAGCAGCTTTTGTCGTTAGGATGACTGAAGTGCTCTTGGATCGGCTCCCTGCAGCTCTGGAATTCCTGACATGAGGATGATTTCCAGCTGGAAGGGAGCGTATTTTCTGTTTCGGCAGGGGGGAGAGTGCCAGAGCACACAAATCTCATAGAATGCTGAAAAAGTCCTGCCGTTACTGTAAAGAGCACAGAAGAGAAAATGTATTTTATTTATTTTATTTTTATTTACATTCTCTTATATACCGCGCTATTCTGCATCAGTGCGGTTTACATTGAACAAACTGAAATTACATTGAACAGGGCATTATAACTTGGAGAGAACTATTTTACAGGGAACATGGGCTATGGAGGGTTAAGTGGCTTGCCCAAGACCACAAGGAGCACCTGTGGGACTAGAAACCCCAGTCCTTCTGGCCCAAAGGTTGCTGTCCTCTAGTGGGATTTGAACCCCCGACCTTCCGGCCTGAAGTACCTTGCCCCAACCACTAGGCCACTCTCCGCTCCACTGTATTGCTTTGGCAACTAAAATGTTTAAGCTAATAAAGTTATCTGAATCAACTTACCACTGAAAATTAAAGGAAGCATTCTGTCCCATCGTCATGACAACTTCGGTATATACCCTTTGGCAGAGCCAGCTCTAGAGTTGGGTCAAGGTGTTGGCGCCTTAGGCAAGCTTTATACCCCCCGGCTATCAAAATCTATTGTTTAGAATTGAAGCTCTGTTCTTTGCACCCCCTGACAGACAAGTTTGCCTAACAGTTGGTTCAGCCCTGACCTTTGGAAAGAGTTAAGAGAGTAATTTTATAACAAGGCAGTTTAGGTGGTTATATGACACCTATTTTATGTTCAAGTCTGTTTATTAACATCAAATAACAGACAGGAGGAAAAACTCCACAGTACAGTAAAGACTTGGTAAGAAGACTTCCAGATCATCAAGAACAGGGAATAAGAACGATTTTTCATATTGTATAGTATTTTTATTCTCCCCCTTACTCCCTCCAGTCCTCTAAACTCCTTACTCCTGTGAGGACCCAGTGACACTGATAAGCCTTGCAGAGCCTACCTTAGAAATCCTATCCCCTCCACCACTCCCCACCTCACAGGGTGTCGTGTGCAGACCAATCACAATCCCCCCCTCATCTCCACTCTCCCCCAATACCATTAAAATGTGTTCAGAACAAGACTACAGGAACCGGAAGGTAAAGCTTGCAGGTACCTTTCCCATACCAACATAAATCTAGCCCAGTGCTGTGAGGACATTCCCACATGCATTTGTTACATAAGTAAGAGCTCATGCAAGGTGTTCCGCTAGTGCCAATACAAGGGGCACTCGGCGGAGAGCCAATACTGCATGATCATCTTTTTCCCCAGTGGCTGTCAGAGATGAGCTGATGCCTCTCCGGCTCCCTCTAAATTTATTTATTATTTATTTATTACAATTTCTTATATACCGCACTATTGTCAGCGCGGTTTACATAAAACAAAATGACCATAACAAACTGCTTGGCTTCACATAGAACAGGAGTAACAACTTGGATAACATGTTTTGCTTTACAGAGAACAGGAGTAACAACTTGGATAACGCGGGGGATGCAAACTAAAGCCTGTCGGACAGCCACAGGGCTCTTTGGAGAGGGGGCTAGGACTAGAAATAACTGATGGGAGGGCTAGGGCTGGAAATGGGCTATAGGGCGGTCGGATTGGAAATGGGTTGAGTGGGGGACTAGGATAGGACTGGAAATGGGCTGTTGGGAGGGGCTAGTATTGGAAATGGGCTGATGGAGGGGGTTAGGATAGGACTGGAAATGGGCTGATGGGGTAGCTAGGACCTGAAATGGGCTGATGGGGGGGATGGAATTGGAGATGGGCTGATGGAGGAGCTAGGACTGGACTGGAAATGGCTAATGATAGGCTAGGATTGGAAATGGGCTGATGGGGGGATAGGAGAATGGGACTAAAAGGGAGCGGATGCTGGGTGGGGCTGGAACTAGAAGGGAGCTGATGTTGGGGGAGGACTAGAAGGGGATGGGGCTGGGGAAATGAGGATGGAGAGGGGGGAAGGAAAATCTACGAATGGCCGGGAATTGGCAGAGTAAGTGGGGATTGAGGATAGAAAGGTGAAATTTGAGTGAATGAAAAAGGAATAAAGAAAGAAATGGAGAAAAGAACAAAAAGGGAAAGATCGGCATGTTAAAGCAGATGTAGAGAGAGAATGGAAAAAAAAACTAGAAGAGAGAAGAAAAGACAAATGGACAAAAGACAATGGAGAGTTAGCAGAAGACACAAAGAAACCAGAAGAAAGTGACTGGAGCTATTGCAATTGAAAAATAAAAAGCACAAACAAAAAGGTAGAAAAATAAATACTTTTTTGAATTTATTAAACTGGAATAAGTCAGCTCTGGGAAATGTGCATCGTTAACATCTTTGCGTTTTGTTTAGTACAAGAGGAAATGAATTTATAGTTTTATTTCTGCAGTGGTGTTGTACATTCCAAGTTTGGCTTTTACGGTTCCCAGTTTAATTATTGTCTTCCTATTTCTAAATTGTGATCCCTTGTTCTTTGTTTGGTGACGGTCTATGTTCTGCATGTGTAACTGAGCTGAGATATTCTGTTTATGTAGTTTCTATTTGACAGTGCCACTTGTTCTCTTTCCCCAGTAGGAAATGTATTAGTTTAATATTTGCAGTGTTGCCTTTTGATAGGTAGGGTTTGGTGCTTTGTGAGTCTAGATAGTGCTGTTATGATACGGTGGGTTTGCTATGGGTTCTAAATATACAGCGTTTGTTGTATTTCCTAATGTGCCTGGTAGTTGGCACTGGAGTATAGTAATGTTGAAATCTGATAGTCTTTCTTTATCCAGACACTCATTAAGAAGCATGTTTACTAAAAGTTAGCCATGTTAACATTATGCAATTATTTATGCAATGAGTCTCTGCACATGGCCCACACCCGTCTTGGGCCACCCCTAACTACTACTGCTATTATCATTTGTATAGTGCTACACGGCATATGCAGCGCTGTACAGAGACATGTAAGAGATTGTAAGCTGTTATGAGCAGGGACTATCTAGTCAACATAGGCCATGTGGTCTTTTTCTGTTGTCATATTTCTATGTTTCTATCTAGTCTGTCCTTCCATATCAACAACTACAACAGTCCCCTTTTTACCTTTAGAGATCCTCTGTGTTGGTCCCATGCTTTTTTGAATTCAGTTACTGTCCTCATCTCTACCACCTCCACTGGGAGACTATTCCACGGATCCACTACTCTTTCCGTAAAGAAATATTTCCGCATATCACTCCTGAATCTATCTCCCTTCACCCTCATCCCATGTCCCCTCATAGCAGAACTTGCTTTCAATTGAAAGAGGCTCTCTCCCTGAACATTTATGTCACGGAGGTATTTAAACATCTCAATCATATCACCTCTATCCCGCCTTTCCTCTAAGGTGTACATATTAAGATCCTTAAGTCTGTCCTCATATGCTTTATAATGAAGCCCATTAATCATTTTGGTAGCAACCCTCTGCACCGACTCCATCCTGTTCACATCCTTTTGAAGGTGCGGTCTCCAGAATTGAACACCATACTCCAAATGAGGTCGCACCAAAGACTTATACAGAGGCATTATCACCTCCTTTTTTCTGCTAGCCATTCCTCTCCGTATGCACCCAAGCATCCTTCTAGCTTTTGCCGTCGCCTTTTCTACCTGTTTAGCTACTTTAAGATCATCAGACACAACCACGCCTAGGTCCCGCTCTTCTTCAGTGGACAAAAGTACTTCACCCCCTATACTATATTGCTCCCTTGGATTGCTGCAGCCCAAATGCATGACCTTACATTTTTTAACATTAAATCCCAGCTGCCAAATTCTAGACCATTCTTCAAGCTTAGCTAGATCCCTCCTCATGTTATCTACCCCTTCTTGGGTGTCTACACAACAGTCAAGACACACAACTGGGGACTAGGATATACAGTATCTAGGGGAATGGTAAGGAAATACATAGGAGGTGAACAGGAAATTAGGGGGGTCTAGATCCAAAAGCAGTCTCAAAGAAGTGATTTTTTAGCCTGAATTTGATCAGGACCACAGATTGAGCCTAGTGTACTGACTCAGGTAGTTTGGTTCCAGGCATAAAGAACAGCAAGGTAGAGAGATTGACGTCTGCAGTTGGCAGTGGAAGAGAAAGGCACAGATAGAAGGGATCTACCAGGAGAGTGGAGTTCATGAGGAGGGATGTAGGAAGAGATAAGAGGGGAAAGGGTAGTGAGGAGCAACCAAATGAAGGCACTTATAGGTCAGTAGTAGAAGTTTGAACTGCATGCGGAAATAGATAGGGAGTCAATGAAGTAACTTGAGAAGAGGTGCAACATGAGCATAGCGACACTAGTGGAAGAGTAGCCATGCAGCTGAATTCTGAACAGACTGAAGTGGGGAGAGACGATTCAGAGGAAGACCAGTGAAGAAGAAGTAGCAATAGTCTAGAAGGGAGGTGGCTAGAGAATGGATAAGGGTCTCTGTAGTGTGTTCAGCAAGGAAAGGATGAATTTTGCCAATGTTATAGAGAAAGAAGCGACAGTTCTTTGCTATCTGTTAAATGTGTGTGGAGAAAGAGAGGGAGGAGTAAAAGGACTCCAGGGTTGTGAGCCGAGGAAACAGGAGTAGAGTGTTATCCACAGAAACAGAGAAAAGAGGAAGGGGGAGGGGGGAGATGGGCTTCAGTGGAAAGATAAGAAGCTCAGTTTTGGTCATGTTCAGTTTCAGATGGCAGCGACATATCCAGGCACTAATGTCAGATAAGCAGGCAGAGATCTTGACCTGGACTCCTGGAGAGATTTCAGGTCAGAGAGACAGATCTGAGAGTTAACAACATAGAGATTAGCCTTTAAGGAACCCAGCTTGAATATACCTGGGAAGGGGATGGCTGGGGATGGCCCTTTTAACCGTAAGGGAAGAGACAAAGAGGGGGAGAGAAAAGCCCGAGGTGTTCCAGAGTATGGAGTGACCACCTACCTCTAAGGAGATCCTAAGGGAAGGTAGGAGTTAGGATGTTTTCTCATTGGTCAGAATGGCAGAGTGAAAGAACTTTGGGATAGGGGAGAACTGTTTCTCTGCTACTGCTGTGAAGCCAGAGTGAAGGAACTTTGGGGGAGGGGAGAACTGGGTCTCTGCTACCACCACTGTGAACTCCCTGTAACTAAAGCATTTTCCTTTAACCCTCTGCCTGGCTCCATGGGGGTTTGTGTCCTGACCCACTCGCAGCATCCTACAAGGGGCAACATCTGGAAAGTGGGGTGTTTAAATGCCCGTAGCATAGGAAATAAGATACCAGATATTGAGGATTTCATGGAAGAGGCTGACTTGGATTTAGTAGTGGTTATAGAGACATGGGTCACGGACAACCATGACTGCGATGTAATTATTCAGGAAGGACAGGGTAGGAAGAAAGGGAGGTGGAGTGGCACAATATGTAAAAAAGAATATTAAAGCTATAGAATTGCAGAGCTTAAAAGGAAGAGAGGAGGCACTGTGGGTTAAACTAGAAAGAGGGAAAGGGAAATCCATTTGCATTGAAGTTATACACCGATCCCCCTCACAGGGAGTAGAAGTGGATGAAGATTTAATAGAAGACCTACACAGTATTGCCATGAAAGGAGAAATACTACTGATAGGTGATTTCAATATGCCTGATGTGGACTGGCACATCCCTGCTGCGGTGTCATCTAGAAGTAAGAAGATCCTGGATTCTCTACAGAGAGAGCTATTCGGACAACTGGTAACTGAACCCACACGTGATGGGGCCATACTGGACTTGATGCTTACCAATGGTGAAAGTGTTTCTGATGTTATAGTGAGAGATCATTTTGTATCCAGTGATCACCAGATGGTGAGGTTCAGTATTAGGACTAGGGCTGGTAAAATCCATTCAAAAGAGAGGGTCTTAGACTTTAGGAAAACCAACTCTGCCGAGATGGGACAATACCTCAAAAGCGTAATTAGTGGGATGGGAACAATTGGAGGATGTAGAAAAACAATGGGTAAAACTGAAAGGGGATATTTTAAGGGCAACAAACTTTTGTGTTAGAAAGTTAAATAAATGTAAAAGGAAAAGGAGGTCGCACTGCTGAGGGACTTCTTAGACTCAAGTTATTTGGCTGCTCTCGCAGAGGCTTGGACAGCAGACATAGAAGAGGGCATGAATGTAGAACAGTTGGAATGTTGCTTTCAAAATATTCAGCAAGTAACCTGGAATACCCATTATAGCAAAATGCAATACCAAGTTTTCATAGAAGCTATCTCACCAGGGCAAAAGGAGCAGAGCAAGGTATGTGGGTCTCCGCCCAGTATGAGAAGTGCCGAGCTAGGGAGGACACCTTTTGCCATGCTTTTTCTGGGGGGGTTATGGGGGGGGGGCATTGGCAGGGTTGGGGGACATCATACAGAAATGTATGGACTGGACATGCGGCCTTCTGTTGATGGGGGACGAGGGACCACTCAGAGACCAAAAAGTCCATAAAGTAGAGAGCAAATTTGTGCAACTGGGAATCAGGGGGGGGGGGGAAGGAAGGGGGTTAAACGAGCCATTCTGCAACATTGGGTGGGGACAAACCGCCGACATTCAGCCAGTAGGTGATTGAAATGCATATGCTGGCGCAAGCCGAGCTATATGTTTATCGTAATCACAATATGCCTCAATGGATGTAGTATAAGAAGCTGTGGGCATGCTTTCCTAAGGGAGGGGGGAACGAGTGAGGGATTGAGTAACAAGTGTGGTTTATAGCGTTTTGCAATATTAAAGTTCTGATGGTAAGCGTTTAACTAGACCACTCTATTTGTTTTGTAATGAAGCCAACACATGAAAAACTATGCATCTTCTTTCTTCCTTGCCGTGTACAGCTAATGATGGAAATGTTATGGAATGCACAGATTTCAATATGCCAGATGTTGATTGGCACATTCCTGCTGCAGTATCATTTAGAAGTAAGGAGATCCTGGATTCTCTACAAAGGAGAACTATTCAGGCAATTGGTAACAGACCCCACACATGAAGGGGCCACACTGGACTTCGTGCTTACCAATGGTGAAAGTGTTTCTGATGTTGTAGTGGGAGATCATTTTGCATCCAGTGATCACCAGATGGTGTGGTTCAGTATTAGGACTAGGGCTGTTAGAACATAACATAAGATATGCCATACTGGGTCAGACCAAGGTCCATCAAGCCCAGTATCCTGTTTCCAACAGTGGCCAATCTAGGTCATACGTACCTAGCAGTTTCCCCAAAAGACACAGGTTCCACAATGCTTGTACTGGGTCAAGCATTGATATCCTGGGTCCCTTCTTAATAATGGTTTATGGACCTTTCCTCCAGGAACTTGTTCAAACCTTTTTTAAACCCAGCTACACTAAAAGCCTTTACTACATCCTCCGGTAACAAAATTCCAAAGTTTGATTACACGTTGAGTGAAAAAATATTTTCTTTTATTAGTCTTAAAATAGTTTACCCTGTAGCTTCATTGCATGTACCCTAGTCTTTCTATATTCTGATAACGTAAACAATCGATCTACGTTTACCCATTCCACTCTGTTCATTAATTTATAGACTTCTATCATATCTCCCCTGAGCCGTCTCTTTTCCAGGTTAAAGAGGATCTTAGGTGAGGATCTTAGACTTTAGGAAGACTAACTTTGCCAAGATAGGCCAATACCTCAGGGAGTCGTTAGTGGGATGGGAACAGCTGGGGGATGTAGAAAAACAGTGGGCAAAACTGAAAGGGGATATTTTAAGGGCAACCAACCTTTTTGTTAAAATGATAAATAAAGGTAAAAGGGAAAGGAGACCGGTATGGCTTTCAAAAGAAGTAGCTGAAAAAGTGAAGAAAAAGAGGGAGGCCTTCATGAAGTACAATAGATCACAGAGAGAGGAAGACAGGCATCTATATTTGGAAAAACTTAGAGAAGCTAGCAAAGTAGTCAGGAAGGCAAAGATTCAAAAGGAGGAGGAGGAAATAGCCAATGCAATAAAATGGGGGGATAAGACACTTTTCAGATATGTTAGTGAGAAGAGGAAGGGCAAAAGTGGTATTGTCAGACTCAAGGGTGCAGGGGAGAAATATGTAGAAGCTGATAAAGGATAAAGCGAAATTGCTTAACAAATATTTCTGTTCTGTGTTCACAGATGAAGAACCAGGAGCAGGACCTCAGAAAAAACCCACAAACAGGAACAGAAGCGAGGGACATCTTGAACAATTTTCAGAAGACTGTGTTTGTGAGAAACTAGCTCTACTTAAAGTAGACAAAGTGATGGGACCGGATGGGATACACCCTAGAATACTAAGGGAACTTGGGGACATTCTAGCAGCTCCAATGACTGACCTTTTCAATGCCTCGTTGGAATCGGGAGTGATGCCAAAGAACTGGAGAGGCTCATGTGGTGCCTTTACACAAAAGTGGAAGTAAGGATGTGGTTGAGAACTACAGGCCGGTTAGTTTAACTTCGGTGGCGAGTAAATTATTGGAAACACTGCTGAAAGAGAAAATAGTGAGGTTTCTGGAGTCCAGCGGATTACAGGATCCGAGGCAGCATGGATTCACCAGAGGCAGGTCTTGTCAGACAAATCTGATTGATTTCTTTGACTGAGTGACAGCCCTAGATATGGTGTAGTTTGATTTTAGTAAAGCCTTTGACACTGTTCCTCACAGGTGACTTATAAACAAACTGAGCACCCTAGGGAAGGACCCTAAAGTTACTGCTTGGGTTAGAAATTGGTTGGGTGGGAGGCGACAAAGAGTACAGGTAAATGGAGCTCACTCTGAGGAGAAGGATGTTACCAGTGGTGTGCCCCAGGGATCTGTCCTTGGTCCGATTCTTTTTAACATCTTTGTTAGTGATATAGCAGAAGGGCTGTCGGGTAAGGTTTGCCTCTTTGCGGATGATACCAAAATCTGCAATAGAGTAGACACCCAGGAAGGTGTAGATAACATGAGGAGGGATCTAGTTAAGCTTGAAGAATGGTCTAGAATTTAGCAGCTGGAATTTAATGTTAAAAAATGTAAGGTCATGCATTTGGGCTGCAGCAATCCAAAGGAGCAATATAGTATAGGGGGTGAAGTACTTTTGTCCACTAAAGAAGAGCGGGACCTAGGCGTGGTTGTGTCTGATGATCTTAAAGTAGCTAAACAGGTAGAAAAGGTGACAGCAAAAGCTAGAAGGATGCTTGGGTGCATACGGAGAGGAATGGCTAGCAGAAAAAAGGAGGTGATTATGCCTCTGTATACGTCTTTGGTGCGATCTCATTTGGAGTATAGTGTGCAATTCTGGAGACCTTCAAAAGGATGTGAACAGGATGGAGTCGGTGCAGAGGGTGGCTACTAAAAAGGTTTTTCGTATTCATTATAAAGCATACGAGGACAGACTTAAGGATCTTAATATGTACACCTTAGAGGAAAGGCGGGATAGAGGTGATATGATTGAGATGTTTAAATACCTCCGTGGCATAAATGTTCAGGGAGAGAGCCTCTTTCAATTGAAAGCAAGTTCTGCTACGAGGGGACATGGGATGAGGGTGAAGGGAGATATTTCCGCATATCACTCCTGGATCTATTTCTTTACGGAAAGCGTAGTGGATCCGTGGAATAGTCTCCCAGTGGAGGTGGTAGAGATAAGGACAGTAACTGAATTCAAAAATCATGGGACAAACAGAGGATCTCTATAGGTAAAAAGGAGACTCTTGTAGTTGTTGATATGGAAGGACAGACTAGATAGGCCATGTGGTCTTTTTCTGTGGTCATATTTCTATGTTTCTATGTTGTTGGAATTCAATAAAGATATTTAAAAGAAAAAAAAAAAGGAAAAAGGAGGCCGCCATGGTTCTCAAAAGAAGTAGCTGAAAAGGTGAAGAAAAAAAGAGGGAGGCCTTAATGAAATACAAGAGATCACAGAGAGGAAGACAGGCATCTATATTTGGAAAAACTTACAGAAGCTAGCAATGTAGTCAGGAAAGCAAAAAGGTACAAAAAGAAGAAGAAATAGCCAAAGCAATACAATAGGAGGATAGGACATTTTTCAGATATGTTAGTGAAAGGAGGAAGAGCAAAAGTGGTATTGTCAGACTCAAGGGTGCAGGAGAGGAATATGTAGACGTCGAGGAGGATAAAGCGGAATTGCTTAACAAATATTTCCGTTCTGCGTTTACAGCGGACCTCAGAAAACACCCACAAACAGGAACAGAAGTGATGTGGATCTTGAACGATTTTTAGAAGGCTGTGTTTGTGAGGAACTAGCTAAACTAAAAGTAGAGAAAGCCATTGGTTTGGAGGGATACATACAGGAATAATGAGGGAACTTGGGGACGTTCTAGCGGCTCCACTGTCTGACCTTTTCAATGCCACTTTGAAGTCGGGAGTGGTGCCAGAGGATTGGAGAAAGGCACATGTGGTCCCTTTACACAAAAGTGGATGAAAGGATGACATTGAGAACTACAGGCCGGTTAGTCTAACTTCTATGGTTAGTAAATTATTGGAAAGGTTACTGAAAGAATAGTGAGGTTTCTGGAGTCCAGTGGATTGCAGGATCTGAAGCAGCATGGATTCACCAAAAGCAGGTCTTGTCAGACAAATATGATTGATTTCTTTGACTGGGTGACCAGGGAGTTGGACTGAGGGAGAGCCCTAGATGTGGTGTATTTAGATTTCAGTAAAGTCTTTGACACCGGTCCGCACAAGCGACTTATAAACAAACTGAGCATCCTAGGGATGGACCCTAAAGCTACTTATTGGGTTAGAAATTGGTTGAGTGGGAGGCGACAAAGGGTACAGGTGAAGGGAGCTCACTCTGAAGAGAAGGAGGTTACCAGTGGTGTGCCCCAGGGATCTGCCCTTGGTCCGATTCTTTTTAACATCTTTGTTAGTGATATTGCAGAAGGGCTGTCGGGTAAGGTTTGCTTGCTTGCAGATGATACCAAAATCTGCAATAGAGTAGACACCCAGGAAGGAGTAGATAACATGAGGAAGGATGTAGCTGTGCTTGAAGAATGGTCTAGAATTTAGCAGCTGAAAATGAATGCTAAAAAATGCAGGGTCATGCATTTGGGCTGCAAAAATCCAAGGGGTGGTACAGTATAGGGGGCGAGGTACTTCTGTCCACAAAAGAGGAGCACGACCTGGGCGTTATTGTGTCTGACGATCTTAAAGTAGCTAAACAGGTAGAAAAGGTGATGGTGAAAGCCAGAAGGATGCTTGGGTGCATATGGAGAGGAATGGCCAGCAGAAAAAAAGAGGTGATAATACCTCTGTAGAAGTCTCTGGTGCGACCTCATTTGGAGTATTGTGTGCAATTCTGGAGACCGCAACTTCAAAAGGATATAAGCAGGTTGGAGTCAGTGCAGAGGGTGGCCACTAAAATGGTTAATGGTCTTGTTATGAAGCATATAAGGACAGACTTAAAGATTTTAATAAATATAGTTTAGAGGAAAGGTGGGATAGGGGCGATATGATAGAGACATTTAAATATCTCTGTGGCATAAATGCAGGGGAGGGTCTCTTTCAGTTGAAAGCAAGCTCTGCTATGAGGGGACATAGCATGAGAGTGAAAGGGGATAGACTCAGGAGTAACATGCGAAAATATTTCTTTACGGAAAGAGTAGTGGATCCATAGAATAGTCTCCCAGTGGAGGTGGTAGAGATGAGGACAGTAACTGAATTCAGAAAAGCAAGGGACAAACACAGAGGATCTCTAAAGGAAAAAGGGGACTATTGTAGTGGATATGGAAGGACAGACTAGATAGGCCATGTGGTCTTTTTCTGCTGTCATGTTTCTATCCTTGCGTGTTTTCCTCCCCCTTCCTCTCCCCCTTTGTTTAGCATCCCCTCCCTATTACTCCCATGCCCAGTATCTCTCCATTTCTTTCTCACCCTATTTACACTGTGTCAATCTTCTCCCCCTCCCTCCCTATTACCCCAGTGCCCTGCATCTCTTGTTTCCTTCTGTTCCACCCCCCATGTCCAGCATCTTCCCATAGTCTCCCTATACCTCCCCCATGTCCAGTATCCTCATTGCATCTCAAAATTCTCCACTCCTTGCTTCTCCCTGTGCCCAGTTTCCATGTCCAGCATCTCTCCTTGATCTCCTTAGCCCCCACGTCTAGCATGCCCTTCTGCCTTCCTATTCCACCCTGCATCTCCCCTCCACCTGTCAATGCCCCCCCATGTCCAGCATCTCCCCTGTTTTCCCGTGTCCCCTCCCCCTTGTCTAGCACCTACCCTGTTTTCCCTCTAAGCCCCCAAGTCCAACATTTTCTCTCCATCTTCATTTCCCTTCAATCTCTTTATGCCCCCCCCACCGTGTCCATTATCTCTCTCTCCCTGGCTTTCCATCCCCGTGTCCAGTATCTCTCTCTCCCTGGCCTTCCATCCCCTTGTCCAGTATCTCTCCCTGGCCTTCCATCCCCGTGTCCAGTATCTCTCTCTCCCTGGCCTTCCATCCCCGTGTCCAGTATCTCTCTCTCCCTGGCCTTCCATCCCCGTGTCCAGTATCTCTCTCTCCCTGGCCTTCCATCCCCATGTCCAGTATCTCTCTCTCCCTGGCCCACCATCCCCGTGTCCAGTATCTCTCTCTCCCTGGCCTTCCATCCCCGTGTCCAGTATCTCTCTCTCCCTGGCCTTCCATCCCCATGTCCAGTATCTCTCCCTGGCCTTCCATCCCCGTGTCCAGTATCTCTCTCTCCCTGGCCTTCCATCCCCGTGTCCAGTATCTCTCCCTAGCCTTCCATCCCCGTGTCCAGTATCTCTCTCTCCCTGGCCTTCCATCCCCTTGTCCAGTATCTCTCTCTCCCTGGCCTTCCATCCCCTTGTCCAGTATCTCTCCCTAGCCTTCCATCCCCGTGTCCAGTATCTCTCTCTCCCTGGCCTTCCATCCCCTTGTCCAGTATCTCTCTCTCCCTGGCCTTCCATCCCCATGTCCAGTATCTCTCCCTAGCCTTCCATCCCCGTGTCCAGTATCTCTCCCTGGCCTTCCATCCCCGTGTCCAGTATCTCTCTCTCCCTGGCCTTCCATCCCCGTGTCCAGTATCTCTCCCTAGCCTTCCATCCCCATGTCCAGTATCTCTCTCTCCCTGGCCTTCCATCCCCGTGTCCAGTATCTCTCCCTAGCCTTCCATCCCCGTGTCCAGTATCTCTCCCTGGCCTTCCATCCCCGTGTCCAGTATCTCTCTCTCCCTGGCCTTCTATCCCCTTGTCCAGTATCTCTCTCTCCCTAGCCTTCCATCCCCTTGTCCAGTATCTCTCTCTCCCTGGCCTTCCATCCCCGTGTCCAGTATCTCTCTCTCCCTAGCCTTCCATCCCCTTGTCCAGTATCTCTCTCTCCCTGGCCTTCCATCCCCGTGTCCAGTATCTCTCTCTCCCTGGCCTTCCATCCCCGTGTCCAGTATCTTCCTTCCACTCTCCCATTGTCCCCAACTCTCTGCATTTTTCACTTCCCCCTTGCACTCTCACCCTCCTCCCCCACCCTCCATCACGGGCCTTGCAGCAGGCGCAATCTGGCCAGCAGCTCTTCTGCCCATGGGACTTGCTGCTTCCGCAGGCAGGATTTTCCATTCAGGGCCGTGACTGCAGCCTTGTCCAAACGGAGGATTCTGCTCACGGGACTTGCACATTTCTTCTGCCAGTGGGAGCAGCAAGTTCCGTGGGCAGGATCTTTCAATCGGGGCTGTAACTGCGGCCTTGCTGCTCCCACTGGCAGAAGAAATGTGCAAGTCCCGTGAGCAGAATCCTCCGTTTGGGTAGCCTTGCACAACTCTTCAGCCTGCGGGACTTGCTGCTCCTGTAGGAAGAAGAATTGTGCAAGTCCTGCGGGCAGGATATTCTTTTTGTGGGGCGGGAGAGAGAGGGAAAGAGGGAGGAAGGGGGCTGGCTAGCATCGGCACCCCCCCCCTGCTACGCTTACATCGCCAGCTCTGCACTATGGCATCTCTTATGAGGTTAGGGGAAGGATTAGAAAATGAATGGAGGATGGGAATGACCCTGCGGGGAACTCAAGAGTAATCTTGTAGATTTTGTAATGGAAGTAGTCAGCCAAAGTCTGGTCGCCCATATTTCCATCACAGAAGTAATCGATATCATAAGATTTACAATATCAGGTCAGACCAAAAGGTCTGTCAAGCCCAACATCCTGAACAGTGGCCAGTCCAGGTCACAAGTACCTGTCAAGTTTCCAAAAGATAGGGTGTAAACTCCTGGGCAGTTTCAGAAAGTCCTATTTCTGTGCGTAAAAGGCTTATAAAATTACTACCATATGACTATCATTGTCAGAGGATAACTACGTATATAAACTATAAATTCACAGCGACAGGTTTGCATATTAGAAAAGTACAGAGAAGGGTGACCACTCCTTCAAAAAGTACAAAGACTATGGGTCCAACATATGTAGTACATTTAAGAGTGATTGGAGAAAATATATTTTTCATTCAATGTGTAATTAAGCTCTCAGATCCATTGTTGGAGGATGTAGTAAAAGCTCTTGGTATAGCTGGGTTTAAAAAAAGGTTTGGACAAGGTCCTGGAGGAAAAGTCCATAAACCATTATTGAAGTGCGCTTTGGGAAAAGCCACTGCTTACCCCGGGATAAGCAGCATGGACTCTGTCTACCTTTTGGGAATCTGACAGGTACTTGTGACCTGGGTTGGCCACTGTTAGAAAAAGGATGTTGGGCTTGACAAACCTTTGGTCTGACCTGATATGGCAAATCTTATTTTCTTATGATACAGATTATTTCTGTGATGGAAACATAGATGACTCAGCCTTTAGTGTTTATTCTTTTCATGACTTGGGATCTTGGGTCCAATTTTCCCTCTAAACTGCATGGGAGTCCTCCACCAGCAGGGGATGGTGCATCAATATTGCATTTTCAGTTGTTAGGGGCAGGCCAATTCTGCAGAGGTGACCTGCCTTCCTCTCACAATTGAAACCAAAGGAATAATCTGGGAAAAATTATATTCCTCTGCCCCCATAGTAGAGATTATGGGAAAGTCTATGCCATGCCATCAACCTTCCTGCCCTTAGTGTGACAATCAGGAAATGTGTCCTTTGAGCTGAAATTGAAGAGAGTGGAAAGTTTGTAATATTTCATGATGGCACCATACATTGGCACCAGCTCTCTGGGTGCTTAAAGACTCTGACAGTGAGTAAAATCCTTTACTGTGCCCACTGCGATGGGTTTAGCACTTCCAGTCATTTTGGGAATGTTTGTGTTTTGCTCCTCCAAAGATTAGCGCATGAGCAGGTGGGCCTCCTTTCAGTCTCTTTCTCGGCTTCAGGTTCAAACAGGGCCGGCTCAACCATCAGGCAAGTCTAAGCAATTGCCTGGGATGACGGCTTTTGAGAGGTGGCAAGAGCAGCAGCAGTCAACAGATTCTGACAGCTCAAAGAGCCATCAGCACATTCTTTTATCAGCTGGGAAATAGGGCACACATATATATGTATATATATATATATATACACAAAGCAAAGTTTAATATTTACCATTTATACACGATTGTTGTGGGAGGGTAGTGTTGGAATCATGACTGTTGAGATTACCACTGGCTCCCTATTATCACCCGCATCAAGTTTAAGGCCTTGACATTGGTACATAAAGCTATCCGTAATTCGGCCCCCCCGAGTATATTTTTGCCCTTGCTGCCTTTCATGCTCCCGCCAGGGCACTCCGTTCCCTCCATGGATACCGTCTCCATATTCCTTCCCTGTCTACAATCAAATTTGAGTCAACTTAGAAGTCTGTCTTCTTTGCAGCAGCCCCTACCATGTGGAACAGTTTACCAGCTTACCTGCGTACAGAACAGAATTTTTCTAAATTTAAGAAGGCCTTGAAAACATTCTTGTTTGAAGAGGCCTTTGGTCTTCAATAACTCTTTTCAGAGACCCCACTCATCAACGTCGGTCGGACGGGACTTTTTCCTGCCTAACTGTACCCCCCTATGTTCCCCTCCCCCCTTCCCTTTTGTTTCTCCAGCTTTGTTCTTGTTATTTGCATCCTATCAGGTTATTGGAGTTCTGTTTCTACTTTATGTTCTTGTTTTATATATTGCAAACTGCAATGTTGGGTTCATGAATTGAGGTATATCAAATAACGTCAAACATAAAAACATAAAATCTCAGGAAAGGCAGGGGGAGCGTAAAGCTGAAGGTTTGCCTAGGGCGTCCAATACTCTTGCATCAGCCCTGGGCCCAGACCAGTTAGCATATGAAGGTGCCCGAGGGGTAGGAGGGGAACAGATTTGCTGGCAGTGTGAGAACAAGCAGAGGAATTGGTAGAGGGCTGGCAGCACAAGGCATGCCAGGCAGCTCACTGTCTTGCTGCCTTACTAAGAATTCTTCTTTGACTGAACAGCAACTGCAATCTTTTATGACATTTTCTATGAAAATAAAAAAAATAAAACAAACGCTTTAGAAAAAAGGTTAAAAGGCTGCAGATAAACAAAATCTCTCGTTTCTCCTGTCCCGACCTGAAGGAGGTTGTAGCTCCCGAAAGCTAGTCTAATAAAAAGTCAGCACTTTATGTTCTTTTTTTTAAATGCACGAACCTTTATTTCTAGATATTCCCTGTATCAGTCTTGCTGCTAACATTCTTGAAAGCCTAAATAGAGATGACCTGGCAGGACATGCTTCTTTTGAGCTTATGTCACCTCCGTGCATGCAAAGTACAGCATTGGTGCCTATGAAACGGCGGCAGGACGCAGCAATACTGCGCTGATGCCTCAGCCTGCCATGGAGGCTTCTACTGGTACCACTGACTTCAACAGAGCTGACCACAAGTTAACTCCAGACTACTGCGAGGATCTTGAAGACTGAGGACATAATAGCGTACAAGAGAAACATCATGATACAGTAAAAGGATTAGGCGATGCTACGTGGCAGCATGCTCGTGTATTTATTTACTTGTCTTTCCTAGAAACAGCAAGGTGAGCAATAATGAAAAGCAAATATAAACATGTTTAAAAGGGATTTCTACCTCATGCACCTCACACCTGGAGGGCCAGATTTAAGATCAGGGAACCCATTGACAAGAACAGAGGTGTCACCTTCAAAGAGCAGAGAGTGGAAGAAGGGGACGTAGGTTTTTGGCATCTTCAAGATTTGGCGCATGGCTGCTTTGCCTATGCCTACATCTGGCTCTGCATGGTCCCACAGGAAAGACTGTATACTGGAAATTTTAGGAGCCAGGCTCAGGAGGAGGTGCTGCTGCTGGATCCGATTGGTTGCTTTTTGGCTATGATGCCACACTTAGCATGGAGCAGTCGTATACTTCAAACAGAGGGAATTCTAGGAAGCTGATTTAAAGAATTCCAGAATACCATTTTTATCATATTTTGGATTACTGCAAAGTGGAGGAGTAGCCTAGTGGTTAGAGCACTGGCTTGGTAACCAAGAGACCAGGGTTTGATTCCTACTAGCGTGCCTTGTGGCTTTGGGCAAGTCACCTAACCCTCCATTGTCTTGGAAGACAGGCCTGGCAATCTACTTCTGGTCACACTGCCAAGAAAACCCAGGAACTACTGGGTTGCCGGGAGTCAGCATTGACTTGAAGATACACGGTTTCACAGTGCAGGATGCATACAGTTTTCTGGGAACTCTGTCTCTTGGCTTTTACAGTCCTGTTGATCTGGGTTGACTTGCTTATCATCAAGTAGGAGATACGAGCCCAATGTTATAGACTGCTGGTCTAATCAATGGGAACAACAGTCCCCTTCTGCGATGGCACCATGCTCCACTGCATCCAGGCTACTCCAAAGACTGGTTTTGTGCATCTTTTCTGTTTATTAACTCTCCGTGCCTAGCTATGGAGTGAGTAACCTCTAGATATCACATATATGCTGATGATATGTTGTACTCCTCATTTGACATCGCAAACCCCAATTATGACAACCTAGCAGTTTGCCTAACTGAAGCCGAAACCTGGCTCCGCTCAAAGAATATGTCCATCAATTTCAAAAAGATGGAAGTGTTATTCACTTCAAGAAACCCTAATTTTAACCCCTCCCCCCACCCCTGTAATCAGTCTGCAAAACATCACCCTACCCGTTAAACAGGAGGCAAAATACTTAGGAGTCACCCTTGATAAGACCCTCAACTTAATTGCCCACATAAAACAGACAGCTAGAACAATCGTCTTTAAATTAAGGACCATTCAACAATTCAGACCCCCTTTTGATATAGATTACTTCAGAACCATAGTCCAAGCATTAATCACACCACATTTTGATTTTTGTAATAGCATACTGCAAGCCACCACTAAAAAGAACTTAAACATATTCCAAATGGCTCAAAATGTCACCGCCCGAATAATAGTTAAAGCCAGACTAACTGATCACATCACTTCCAAATTGTACACCCTTCACTGGCTCCCTGTTGCCAGTAGGATAAAATATAAATCCACAGTGACCACGTTTAAACTAATCAACAATATAGCACCTTCTCATCTTTTAACTTTGATCCAAGCTCCCCCTGAAAACACAACTAGAAGACAGAAGAACCTTAACACTCTTTTAGTCCCTACATCGAATCGAAAAACTAAGCAAATATCAAGTAACAGTGTGTTCTCATATGTTTCGCCTGCTCAATGGAAAGCCCTCCCGGAAAGTCTAAGAGAAATTAAAGACCTCCAAGTTTTCTGAAAGGAATTAAACACAAACCTGTTCATAAAGCATTTCCATAACCCTAAATTTCACTTCTTCTCAGGTCCCGCTTACCAACTTGACCCCTGGCACTACGTAACTTTGCTACACACCAAATCAGCCATAAATCTCACGCCTACTCATTAATGTTTCAACTCACTTTCCACTACTGAAACCTCTGTACTTGCAACAGATACGAAAGATGCACGATTGTAAATAGTTCTTAAGTTTAACTGTTATTATTGTAAATAGTTCTCCAGTTACATGATGTTCTATGTATTATGTTTTGTTACATTGTAAACCGCCCCTGATCGCTGGAAGGGGCGGTATAGAAAAAGTGTCTAAATCAGTGGTTCTTAACCTTGTTGGAGGTACTGAACCCCACCAGTTTCATATGCACATTCACCGAACCCTTCTTTATTGAAAAATAAAATATGATTTTTTTTCAAATTCAAGACATAGGTATATGTTTTACTGGTTCACAAAATGAATTGTGCATTAACATCACTGTGTTCAAAGAACAAAACCAATACAATGCATGAACTCACAACAAATTACATACATAACTTTTCACAAAGACATGACCTTTAATACTACCACACTGAAATGGTTTTAATTTTCAACCTTATGTATTCCAATAATGAACTTATTGTATTTATGCTATTTATTATTTTTAACATTTTAACACACACCCATCACCTAATTTCCATCAGGCTACACCGCTACAATAATAATGAATATTTACTGCAAATCAGTGTGACTTCTGCTGTTGCCTTTGAGAGACCAGTTCAGAAATGCATGGCTTCACCTTGGCAAGTGCCACTCTCATGTCATTTTCACAGCAAAGTCTGTTCCTCTTCTTCGTTTTTATGTCCAGCATCCTCAAAGGATTGCTCGCAAAGATATGTTGTAACAAATGGTATAAACATTTCCAGGGCTTTCCTAGCAATAACAGGATATGTTACCATTTGTCGACACCAAAACGTTGAGAGCGTTGTTGTTCTGAAGAGTTGCTGTTGAACCTGGCTCTGCTGAATTTCAATGATTTTGTCGAGGTATTCATCATTGACATCTGCTGTCTCAACACCAAACATGAACGGCTGTCTCACCCATGCTGGATATGACTCTCTTGTAGGGAAGTATCCGTCGAGAGACTTTGCAAGCTCATCTAAGTGCGTGGCAATTGCTTGCTTCAGTTCCGTGGGTACAGAAATGTCTCCGATTCCAGACACATCTTCGATCTTACTTACACAGTCGTCCAGCAGGGGAAAGTTTGCAAAGTTATCGTTCTCTGTTCGTCGTTTCCATATCGGTAGCTTTTTTTGAAAAGCCTTCAGGTTTTCTTCCGCTTCGATGATGTTGACTCCACCACCCTGCATCTGCTGATTGAGATGATTGAGAGATGCGAATATATCAGCCATGTACGCTAAAATGAGAATGAACTTAGAATTTTTGAAGCAATCTGCATGATGATGTTGGTGCTATTGCAAAAACAGGGCTAATGCCACACGCATGGAAAAAACACGATTCAGCACCTGTCTCCGGGATAACCATCGAACGTTAGAATGGTACAGAAGTACCTCGAATTCAGAGCCCATTTCTTTACACAGCTCACTGAAGATGCGGTTCCTCAGTGCACTATTTCACACATAGTTCACACATTCCACTACAATTTTTAATACTTCTGTCATTTCTGGAGGCAAGGTATTTGTTGCCAACGCATGCCTGTGCAGAATACAATGCGTAACAATGATGTGTGGTGCATTGGCTTTCACTAGCGCACCAAAACCAGACTTTCTTCCCAACATGACTGGTGCTCCGTCCGTACAAACTGCAGAAACCATATCCCACGAAAGATTGTTGTCTCTGAAGAAGTCATCCACAAGTTTCTTCACATCGGCTGCCTTAGTTGTTGTTGTAAGAGGCTTACAAAATAAAAAATCTTCCTTTATTATGTCGTCTTTCACATAGCGCACAAATACAGCAAGCTGACTTAGATTAGAAACGTCTGTGGTCTCGTTGAGTTGGAGGCTGAATTTTGCCGGGCTTGAAATCAGATCTGCAACTACTTGAGCCAAGATGTCTTTGCTCATGTCCTCTATTCTGTCACTGATGGTGTCATTTGAAAGAGGAATTTGGGATAATTTAACCTTGGCCGCTTTTCCCAGCATCAGATTCGCTATCTTCAACACAGCTGGTTTTATGAGTGTTTCACCAATGGTGTGTAGTTTGCCCTGCTTTGCGATCAGGTAAGCAACTTCGTACGATGCTGTGAGGATCGGTTTGTTGATGGGTACAAAGCCGAGAGCAGGCAGAGTAGCCTTTTCATCGAATCTGGCTCTCTTCACCTTGAATTCAGCAAGCATTGTGTTCTTGTATTCCCCATCTCCATGCAGGTTAAGGAAGTGTTCCTTTAGTTTTGCCGGTACTAGACTAGAATTGCTTAACTTGGCATTGCAAATCATGCAGATAGGACGCTGACTCCCATCACGTTCTGTTATATATGCGAATCCATGTTGTACATATTCGTCCGACCACTTTCTTTTTTTGCTCGACATAGTTAGTATGGATTAAAATATTAAGAAAGAAATCACACGACATACCAACACGACAGTCACAAGTCGACTACTGAGTGCACCAAATTCCCTGCAGCACAGATTGGCCAAGCAATGTAGCGTGATCACCTGCAGCCAATGATGGCCAAGCGGGGCATGTCATCACGAATCATATGAGTCGGGTGCGTGTCTTGTGTCTTGACCTCTGCCGAACCACTGAGACTGACTCACCGAACCTCTAGGGTTCGATCGAACCCAGGTTAAGAACCACTGGTCTAAATAAATTCCATGAACGCCAACCTGCTTGGATTTTCAAATATTCCCAATGAATAAGCATGAGACTGAATGTGCACATAACTGCAGCAATGTAGATGCAGATCTAGCTCATGCATATTCATTAGGGATATCCCATAAACCCGAGTGGACTGGTGTCTGCAGGGACTGGAAGTTGATGTTTCCTGATCTTGCAAAAAATGGTCACAGTGAGCAAGGAGTTCAGTGCTACTAGCTGGGGCTGAAGAAAAACACTTGGCAATGAACAAGGCTAGAAAGAGCTAAGAGAGAGGCCCAACCAGGGCTGGCTCTTCCATTAGGCAAATTAAGTGGCTACCTAGAAAGGTGATTCTCACCTCCCTCCTGGAAGCACATCTAGCCAGTCCAGGTTTCAGGACTGTCACAATGAATATGCATGAGATGGATTTGAATACAAAGGGTCTCTACTATATGCATATTCATTGAAGTGTTCCTCTGGAAAAGGGTTGAGAAACAGTGACCTAGAACACCAAAATTTGGGGGCTGTACAATCCTAGAAACGTCTGAATGCAGCTCAGCACGGCATTGACCGCAGATTTCTTAAAACGTGTAGTCAGCGCTTCCTGATTTCTGATCTCGCGCATCATGAGATCAGCAATCGGGATGTCAGATGTTCCAGCCCATGCGTTCTAAAAAAACTGCAGTGGCAGCGCCAGCACCAGCACTGGACTCATCCCGTTGGCATCCAAAGAATGTGGGAGATTCCTGGAGCCTCTGGCAGATCCCAACCCAGCAGTGTCTGAGGAACGCAGGGAGCCACCATTCAGGAAGAGGCCTGGAGCGGCTGCGATTAGGAGAGGAAAATGATTTCCGAGCAGGTGGTGCAGCAGGGATGCAGGGGGAAGATGCTGTACTGGTGGGCACGCTGGATGGAGAGTGGTAACCAAGCTGGTGCTGGATGGATTGGGGGTGAGGTAGAGAGAGGGAGAATGTGCAAATGACTGGGGGGGGGGGGGAGAAGACAATGATATTAGGATAATGCTGGTATGTTGGCTAGAGAGAGAGAGAGGAGGATGCACTTGAGGAAGGGGGACAAGAAAAGACATACTTGGCTTGAAGAGAAATAAAGGGGATGACAGGGGGCAGCAGCAAACGGAGAGAGATGCTGGGAGGAAAGAGAGCAGGGGGGAGACTTTGCCAGAGTCACCGCCGCCAAAGGAGAGAGCGTTGTGCTGGAGTTTCTGTGGTGAGTACATTACTGGGCAGACTAGATGGACCAGACTTGGAGTTAGGTATAGTGAACTGCCTCTGACACCAGATTTCAATAGATGCGAGAGTGCTGTCACCACCACGTCTACATCTGGGCCGGCCATGTGACCTTCAAGTCTCTGCACCAGCCCCGCAGCAGTAACTAAGGTACTCGATCTCTCACACTGATTTCTGTAGTAATGGACAAACCCTGCAAGAGGAGGGACAGGGTGCTGCAAGGCCCATTAGCAACAAGGGCTGGCAGGCCTCCTTCTGAACTATTTTTACAAACTGCTCCTGCAGAGTTGATGTTGAGATTCTGAGGTGATGGGGGAAGGCTGGCTGATGAGAGGATTAATGGGAAGAGCAGGGTTGGGTCAAGGGTATCCAATGTCCTAAGCAAACCTTCAGCCATGTGGCCCTTGGGCTGGCTCAAGGCTTATTACCCCCCCCCCCCACACTGTAGTCCTGAATCTCTCCTTCCCTACACCCCCACTATACAGTTTCTCCCCTCTCCTTCCCTAGCCCACCTTACAGCATCCAATCTTCCCTTCTCTAGCCCCAGTGGCATCCCAAGGGCAGGGTGATGGGTGCAGTCCACCCCAGGTACAGTGGCTAAATTCCGCAATCCAAATGACGGTGACAGCAGCCCTCACATCTGTGCTCCCATCAAACATACTTTAACTTATTTGCCAGCTTGCCATGCTTCCTCTGCCCCAGGCCCATAGCGGTTACCTCCCGAAGTCTTGCAATAGCAGCTGCACCCGAAGACTTTTGCCCGGGAGGTAACATCTACTGGCTGTGGAGTGACGACAGCATGGCATACTGGCAAACAAGAGACAGTCCTTTTGCTGAGTGCATGTGGAGAGGTGAGGGGGGGGGGGCGCTTACTAAGATGATCCGCTCCAGGTATGTAATAGGTTACCCCATCCTAAGGTGTCCAGCATCTCATCTACCCTTCCTTGTCCTCTCCCCAAAGCATCCAGAATCATATCACCACCTTCTGTTTCCTTCCCCCTGCTAGCTGGCGGTACACTACCTGCCACCCTCCGTTCTCCAATGCTGCTGTACAATTAAGGTCAGTGTGGCAGCTGGCCTTTCAGCAAAGGGCCACACTCATGCACTGCCGAGTCCCACGCCCTCCAATGAACACTTTCAATCGGAGGGCATGGGACGCAGCAGCACTTGCGCACAGACCTTGACTAAAAGGCCTGCTGATATGCTGAAACAGCGTTGACATGCTGCTGAGCTGATGCATGGAAGCCACACTGCTACCCCCCAAATTCTGATGCCCTAGGTGGATGCCTAGTACATCTAGTGGCAGGGATGGACCTGAGGGGGAAGGAAATTGAACACCATCATTGTCTACTATGGGCACCATCAGTTTTAATGCAGCCCTGGTGTGGTGTGTGAGGCTTGCTTAAGGCAGCTAATAGTTTGCAATGACCCTGGGCCAGTGGATCGCAAGCCAGCCCTCAGGACACATCTAGCCAGTCATGTTTTCAGGATAACCACAATGAATATGCATAAAGGAGATTTGCATACAATAGAGGCAGTGCGTGCGGTTATTCTGAAACGGTGACTGGGTTGAGAACCCCTGTTTTAGATGGATTCCAGGGGGTCACCAAAACAATTCTGGGTGCTTATCTGTTAAAGTCATTTGCATATGCCCTATTTCCAAGTTGGTTCAATTCTTACCTTTTCAAAGGATTGGGTCCTTATACCACTGAGGCTCTCTGAAGGCGTTTAGGTCTCCAGCAGAGCAGAGGCCCAGCTTAATGCTTAGAGCAGCGGGCTGCAATCTGGCTTCTAGTTCTGGGCGTCCCATTGACGGATACGCACAACACCACCAAATTCACTTTGCGCGCTTATGCCTCGATTTGAAGGTAGCCGCCTTGAGTTTGGAGTTGGAAAGTCCAAGAATTCAACGCAAGTCCAGGGCGGGCTTTCACTCCTACCCTCCAGAGGTGGATCCTATTTCGGCGAGGGAGAGGGAGACCGGCTAAGTCGGAAAGACGAGACGAGGGGCGGGTAGCGAGCAGGCTCCCACAGACGGAGCAAACGCACATCTCCGGCTGCCTTTCCCTGGAGTTGCTGCGTCCTGGGATTTTGGGGCGGCAGCCTGCCTCGGAGCCGGGAAAGGAAGACGATGCCTTGGCTGAGCTCGCTGGTGCTGCTGCTGACCCAGGCGGTGCTGGGACCTGGACTGCTCTTGGGTCCGGACACCGGGAATCCGGACCCAGACCCGCCCCTGCATTACTTTGATGATAATGGTAAGTGCGCGGTGGCTGCTGAAAGAGAGCTTAAGCACCCGAGTCCTGCACAGCCCCACAAGTGCTTAACCACCCCGGCTCGGTACTATATCCAGGGAGGGGTCATTTGCATGCAATTTAGCACCTCCCGTCATTTTTGAAAGTTAGCGCCTGTGGTTAAAACCGATTGACGTTTCTTGCAGCCCCACTGGGGCTTTAATACTGTGCTCCACAGTCTCTGGCTACATGTCTCCAAATGCCCTGCAAAGCAGCTGTTGAAAGTTGTGCTTCCTAAGGAAACAGGTGAAAACCAGATCCTTCGGATTCCCGCAGATGCAAAAGGGGGCAAAGTGCTTTGGTACATCTGACCCTTAGGTAACTGGGAGGGATCCAGTACAGTCAGGTGTTTCTCTTCACCTGCATTATCTGCTCAGGCTGGGCCCCTCTGCCAGTGTGGGACTCCAGAGCTATGCGTTTTGGCTGGCTGGCAGCGGTTCCTTTGATCCTGTGCCCGGGAATGTGATCCCTGCCGGATGTTTGTAGAAAAGCCTCTGGGATTCCAGATGTGGGAGAGCGCGTTCTCCTACCCTGGGAAACCACTGCAAGTCCGCGCCGGGTTTCCTCGATCTGTGGCACAGCTAGCTGCCTGTGCTTGACTTCAATTGAGCAACTAGTTCATTTACCCTTGCAAGTGGCATTCTGAGTTCTCCCTCATGATGCATATAGTTACAAAATAAAGACTAATATTTAAAAGTGTGATGTCTAAATATGCATTTTTTTACGATTGTTGGTGCTGAGATGGTTACAGTTAAGTCTGATCACAATGTTTGGGTGGAGGGGGGTTAGGAGTCTCAGAGCTAATTGCAAGGGGGCACTCACATATCCCCCTCCTAGTTCCCCCTCTTGAGAGCAGTGAAATCTTGGCAGGTATGATGGTCTGTAAAATATTTGGCTCAGATGAGCTCTTGGTTGAATGCCATTTTCAGGAAATTTTCAGAATGTGTCAGGTCAAAGGTGCACCAGAGCAGGAGAGAATTACTTTTACATTCTCGGGGCTGTGTTTTGTCCACGGCAAGGGAAATCATTTATAGGATGAATGGAGCGGAAAGTGCTGATCAGCAGAATATTTTTGAAAGAAGTAGGAGGGGGTGGGGGTCAGGTGATCAGCGGCAGATGTCTACCCCTGGCTGCTGTTAGGAATGTGGACAGCCAGCAGCACCCTCACCCCCAACCACCTGGAGATACATTGTCGTCATCATCAACGGCTAAATCTTCTTGATAAATACTGTCAAGATCAAATGGCTACTAGAAGCTTCTACAGTTCACTGTGGCCCTCATTCACGATTGCAGGTTGCTGGCTGTATGTCCCGCTGGGACCGGTAGCCCTGCAATCTGCCTAATCCCTGTTCCCACACCAGCTCTCCCTATACGTCCTGTGCTTCAGGATGAGGAGAGTCAGTGGGGGGCGGAGGGTGGAGGGCGGGTCACCCAGCAGCACATATAGAGCTGATTCAGGTCACGGTCCTGTACATGCTGCCAGGCCTGCGGGGCCATACTGCTCATACCACCTCAGAGGTGGTATAAGTAGTATTTTGCACGGGATCGGGGCATGGCAGCCACCCACAGGGTCAGGGCCGGGTGTGGGAGGCTCCCGCGACCTGATACAGGCCACAGGAGGCCAGCATGGGTCGGGTGGCGGGGATATTTGGGGCCAGAGATGCAGTTGTCTGGGGCGCCAGCAGAGAGGACGTCCCCACAGGCAGAGGGGGCATGCCGGGATGTCCTCGGGCCCAGTTCTGGCTCCCACAGAAACATCTTGTTCCCGCAAACCAGAATCAAGTCCTAGTGGCCCCGTCTTCAGCGGGGATGTCCAGACGACCCAGACATCCTGCTTCAGGAATCGGGCTCCACAACCCTTACAGTTTAGAAAGCAACAAGGAAGAATAACAGAACGGCCGTATGGTGCAGGGCGGCTGAAATCGGCACTCGCCTACTCTACCTATTGGATGGGTGAAGCGACATATTTACCATTTGGCACCTTCCCTAACCCTCTTCAAATCCAGGCTGAAAACTCACCTCTTCGCTGCTGCTTTTGGATCTTGACTCACCTGATCTCCTTGTTTCTTTCTTTCCCCCTTGTTTTATCCCTGTCTACGCCTTCTGTGTTTGTCTAGGCTAGATTGTAAGCTCTGATGAGCAGGGACTGTCTCTTACTTGTCTGTGCAGTGCTGCGTATGACTTGTAGCGCTATACAAATGCTCAGTAGTAGTAGGTTTGCCCCTTTGCCAGTGTGAGACTCGAGAACTATTCATTTTAGCTCACTGGCAGTAGTTGCTTTGTTCCTTTCATTCATCTTTAATCCATCCTTAGAGCAACCATTTCCCTTAAACCCACCTCCCGCCTTCCTCCCTTCTTGATTTCTGTGGATAGCGCTGCGCTTCTCCCTGTTCCCTCAGCTCACAGCCTTGCGGTTGTCTTTGACGTTGCTCTCTCTTTCTCTGCACACCTCCAAAACCTGTCGCTTCTTTCTCTATAACATTGGCAAAATTCGTCCCTTCCTTTCTACACACGTTACTAAGCTATTTATCCACTCTTTAGTCACCTCCCGTCTAGGCTATTGTGACCTCCTCCTTGCTGATCTCCCTCTGTCGTCTAGTTCTAATGTAAGTAGTTATTTGTTAGAATAGAGTTTCGATGTTCCATGTAAAAGAATTGTTCCAATGTAAACCGCCTCTGGAAGGGGCGGTATAGAAAAACATTGCAAATAAATAAATACATCTCTCTCCCCTTCAATCTGTTCAAAACTCAGCTGCACGGCTAATCTCTTGCTAGCCTAGATATGCTCATATAACCCCTCTTCTCATGTCACTTCATTGGTTCCCCTTCTGTTTCCGAATCCAGTTCGAACTTCTCCTGCTGACCTATACGTGCATTCACTCTGCAGCTCCTCACTACCTTTCCTCTATTTTCTCTCTCCCTACATCCCTCCTCGGGAGCTCCATTCTTCTGGTGGATCGCTTCTCTCTATGTCCTTTTATCCCACTGCCAGCTCCGGACTTCACTCCTTTCACCTAGCTACTCCTTATGCCTGGAACAAATTACCTGAGTCTGTACGTCAGGCTTCATCTCTGGCCTTTTCAAATCCATGCTGACAACTCAGCTCTTCAAGGCCGCTTTTGGATCCTGATCCGTTTTATCTTCTCCTGTGTGTTTCCTTCTCATTCCCCTAGATATATCCTTGTCCTCAATATTGTGTTGTCTGTCTTGACTAGATTATAAGTTCTGATGAGCAGGGACCATCTTTCACATGTGTCTCTACAGCGCTGCATATGCCTTGTGGCGCTATACAGATGATAAATAGAATAAATTATTACTACAACTTATTTTAGTAGTTATTAAGATATTATTTCTCCCTCTTGCTGGATTTTATTATTATGAACGTCTCCAGCTCTTGCTTTGCTCTTCGTGCACTCCCGGCATAACTGACTCTTAAAGATAAATGTGGTTTCTGCTTACAAACTCTATGAACAACACCTCTGATCCGCTATTAAAGTATTCTGAAGCTGGGTGGAAGGAGGGCAACCAACTATATCATAATGTTAGGGTAGATCAAATTGGTGGAGAGGTTGCGCCCTGTGTTAGAGAGGGCATTGAGTCACACAGGATTAAAGTTTTGCAGGAAAAAAATACACTGTAGAATCTCAATGGATAGAAATTTCATGTAAAAGGGGGAAGGCAATGGCGGTGGGGGTGTACTACCGTCCGCCTGACCAAAATGAACAGATTGGTGATGCAAGTTTTGTTAGCTTCCCTGATTTCTTTTGACATTTCAACACAATAATAATGGGTGATTTGAATTACCGTGGTATCGACTGGGTCAGTGTCAGAGCACAACATGCTAGGCAGATAAAGATTCTAGATGAAATAAATGACTGCTGCTTGGAGCAGCTGGTTCATGAACAGACAAGCTATTTTGGGACTAGTCCTTAATGGAACACAGGATCTGGTGCAAGAGATATGGGTGTTGGAGCCACTTGCTAATACGAGTGATCATAGTATGATTGCATTTGATTTAATAAATGGAGGGAGGTTGGCAAGGAAATCCACAGGGAGACTCTGATAAAATGAGGAAAATTAGTTAAGAAAAAACTAAAAGTAGCAGCTGGAAAGAGTAAAGATTTACATTAAGCATGAGCATTGTTTAAAAATACTATCTTGGAAGCCCAGACCAGATGTATTCCACACTTTAAGAAAAGTGGAAGGAAAGCCAAAAAACTGCCAGCATGGTTTACAGGTGAGGTCAGAGAAGCTATGGTAGCCAAAAAAGCATCTTTCAGGAAACGGAAAAAGGAGCCAAATTATGAAAAGGGAAACATAAGCATTGGCAAGGAAGATACAAGGCATTGATAGGGCAGGCAAAGAGAGAATTTGGAAAAAAAAGCTTTCTGTGGAAGCAAAAACATATAATAAAAACCCTTTCAAGCATCTTCATAGCAAAAAACCTGTGAGAGAGTCAGTTGGACCATTAGATGATAAGAGGGGCAAAACGGGCACTAAGGGAGGACAAGGCTACAGTGGAGAGCCTGAATGAATTCTTTGCTTTGGTCTTTACTGAAGAAGATGTAGGGAAGTTACCCATGCCTGAAATGGTAGTTAGACAATGTATTAGAAGAATTGAAAGAAATATTGATAAACCGGGAAGATGTATTACAACTATTTGATAAACTGAAGAGTAGCAAATCACCTGGACAGGATGATATATATCTGAGAGTGTTGAAAGAACTGAAATGTGAGATTGCAGACCTGCTATTAGTAATCTGTGTACTATCATTAAAATCATCTGTAATACCTGAAGATTGGAGAATGGCCAATGTAATGCCAATTTTTAAAAAGGTTCCAGGGGTGATCAGGAAACTACAGACTGGTGTGCCTGACGTTAGTACCGGGCAAAATGGTAGAAACCATTATAAAGAATAAAATTACTGAATTTTTTAAAGAGGTATTTTATACTGCTTTATCATTTCAGTCAAAGCAGTTTACATAGTAACATAGTACATGACAGCAGATAAGACCAGCATGGTTCATCTAGTCTGCCCAGCAAGGTGGCAAGAGTAGGTGCACCACCGCTCCATGCAGGTCACCCCTCCACATGCCTTTGTTTCGGGGTGTACCCACTGCTCCATGCAGTCACTTCTATTTGTTGAGATAAGAGATAGTTAAGTTTATTTTTATTTTATTCTGTTTCTATAAAGTGATTCACTATGTCTGTCCCATGCCATTTTGAATTCATTGAGAGGGCATTCCAAGCATCCACCACCCTTTCAGTGAAAAAGTATTTCCTGACATTGCCTTTCAGTTTATCCCCTTGCAGCTTCATGTTATGTTCTGTAGTATTACAGCTTCCCTGTCTTTGAAAAAGGATTGTTTGTTCGTTATGATTCAGACCTTTAAATACTTAAAGAGTATTATCTCCCCTGTCCCTCCTCTCCTCTAGCGTATACATATTTAGGTCTTCAAGTCTCTTCTCATAAGTATTCTGACGCAGACACCAAATCATTTTGATAGCCTTCCTCTGAACCGTTTCCAGTCTTTTTATATCCTTTGCGAAATATGGTCTCCAAAACGGAACACAATATTCCAAGTGAGGCCTCACCAGCGACTTGTACAGTGGCATCAGAACCTCTTCCTTTCTGCTGGTAATTCCTCTCTGTATGCAACCCAGGGACATTGATGCCTTGGATTTTTCTGAGGCAATGGAGGGTTAAGCGATTTGCCCAAAGCCACAAGGAGTGCTAGTGGAAATTGAACCCTCCACTTCAGAATATGTAGATGGTCATGGCTTAATAGGAGACAGCTTAGCCAAGGAAAGTCTTGTCTTACTAACATGTTTTTTTGAAGGTGTGAATAAACAGGTAGACAAAGGTCAGCCAGTCGATATAGTGTATCTGGATTTTCAGGAAGCCTTTGACAAGGTCCTTCATGCGAGACTCTTGGCGAAATTAAAAAGTCATGGGATAGCAGGCAGTGTACTATTGTGGTTCAGGAACTGGTTAAAAGATAGAAAGCAGAGGGTAGGGTTAAATGGCTAATTTTCTTAGTGGAGAAAGAGGAATAGTGGAATACCCCAGGGATCTGTGTTGGGTCTGCTGCTTTTAACATCTTCACAAATGACCTGGAAATGGGAATAACAAGTGAGGTGAACAAATTTACAGATCACACAAAATTATTCAAAGTTATTAAAACCCAAGAGTATTGTGAAAAATTGCAAGAGGACCTTGATAAATTGGAAGAGTGGATATCCAAATGGCAGATGAAATTTAATGTGGACAAGTGCAAAGCTATGCACGTGGAGGGCGATGTGGGTCCCGGATGTCTGCCTGGTCAAAGCCTCAACGTGCTGCAGATATACCCAAATCTGCTGGCATGAGGCCTGGACATACCCGTGATGCAGAATTGGAGACATAGACGTCTGGGCGCTCTCCATATGCCGAGGAGATCGATGTACAGAGATTGCCCTTCCCAATGCCAGAACGCCACTGCTGGGTCAAGGGAGCAGTGGCTTTCCAGCACCATGGCAACAAGCTGTCCAGAGGATGGCTCGGAATGCTCTTGCCCACAGCCACCCTTGCAGGCCACCCTGGCTGGCACTGGAGGCCCCAGTTGCCCAGATTGTGGCTGCAGGGTCATGGTGAGGCCAGGGCCCTGGTGTGCGGTGTATGATGTCCGAGGTCCCCTGGACTTATTCCACCATTGGGATGGAATAGCCTCGGCATCCTTGGGGGTGCCGGAGAACATGCAGAGGCCTGACATGAATCGGCTCTGTACGTTCCTGAGCTGGCACTCCCTTGCTCTGTCCCAGCACTGCCCCCTCCTGCCTATGTCCAATGCTCCCTGCATAACTGCTGTGTACATGCGGGACGTGCTGGGGAGCTGAGCACGGGTTGGACGTGCAGCCCACACGTCCAAGGTTGCTATTCGCGGCTCAGAATGCCCCCTTAGGGAATCACAACTCAGACTATGGCTACATGATGCAAGGTTCCAGATGAGAAATCATCGCCCAGGAAAAGGATTTAGGTGTCATCATGAATAATATGTTGAAACCCTCTGCCCAGTGTGCAGCGGCGGCCAAGAAAGCAAATAGAATGCTAGGAATCCTAAGGAAAGGAATGGAGAATAAAACAAAGGATATTATAATACTTCTGTATCGTTCCTTGGTGCGACAGCACTTGAGTATTGTGTGCAGTTCTGGTCGCTGTATCTTAAAAAGGATATAGCGTTATTAGAAAAGGAACAGAGAAGAGCCACCAGAATGGTAAAGGGGATGGAAGGATACCCCTATGAGGAGAGGCTTAAAAGGTTAGGGCTCTTCAACTTGGAAAAGATAGGATAGAGGTCTGTAAAGTAATGAATGGAGTAGAACAGGTAAACGTAGATCAGTTGTTTACTCCATCAAAAAGTAGAAAGACTAGGGGACATGCAATGAAGCTACAATGTAACCTATTTAAGACTAATAAGAGAATCTTTCTTTCACTCAACACGTAATCAAACTCTGGAATTTGTTACAAGAGGATGTAGTAAAAGCTGTTAGTGTAGCTGGGTTTAAAAAAGGTTTGGACAAGTTCCAGGAGGAAAGGTCCATAAACATTAAAGAGACCCTGGAAATCCACTGCTTGCCCTGGGATAAGCATTATTCAATATATACCTTTTTGGGAACCTTATAGTACTTGTGACCTGGATTGGCTACTGTTGGAAACAGGATACTGGGCTTGATGGACCTTAGTTTGACCCAGTATGGCATTTCTTACATACTTTCTGAGATCACAAAAAATGTTGCCCTATAACTGTTTTAGTTTTAACCTGTGCCCTCTGTTATCAGTTCAGTCTGTGTAATTTAGTCTCACAAAATTCTCTTTATGACCTTATTTCATGCTGCCTAATCAGCTCTATTGTTCCGTAGTGTCACTCCTGCTATTTTTGGACTATTGCTGTGTTTACGTTATGAGACTTTTTTTCCTATAGTTCTTTGAACTTCTTCGGTCTTATGCAAGTCCTTCTGGTAGTGAGAGAACCAAACTTGTTCTTATCTGGATCTAATCGGAGCTTTCAGAACCCACCTGATTCTCAGAAAAGCACAAAAATGGGGAGGTGGGTAATGAATCTGGGGTTGGAAGGAAGCAGACAGAAGAGTAACATTTAAAACAGGCTGTGTCCTATCTGCTGGAATGTTGTGGTGGTGGTTGTTAAGTGTTGTCAAGCCGATGCCCGAAACCGTGTTTGATCTTCAGTCAGGCAGCTAAGTGTTGATAGAGTGATACCATAGCTGCTGCTACTGTCTGGATCCATCGCAGTACCAGTCTTCCTCTTTTGCATTGACCTTCAGCCTTGCTAAGCATGGTATCTTTTTCTAATAATATTTCTCTTGACATGACCTATCCAAAGTATGCAAGTCAAAGTCTTTGTCATTTTGAGTTTCCAAGGTAAGCTTCTTTGATCTCCAGTACTGACCGACTAGTTCTTCGGAAAGTCCATGGTTTACGCAGTGAGCATGTATCCTTCTAAAAATGTAAAAACTGAAAACAATTCCGTAAAAATGAACACTGTTTACCCTTTCCACTCACAAATATTTTCTGTCGTTTATGCTAGATCAGAATAGATTTTAACAAGAAACTGGACAAATTTACAGCCAATCTGACATACACATTCTACAGTAGCCAGTCATGTTGTATCTTACGGGCCATAAATTAGCATGTTATTCATATGTCCCACAGGATGGGACAGTGGAGTGGAAAACATTAAAGCGCACACAAAAGGAACAGCTACATGTCAGCAGGGCTTGCAGTGGTGTAAGATCTTGGTTGCCAGTGAAAAAAAAGAGGTAGATGGGGGAGATGGTTGCTTGTCGTGCAGACGGAGGTGGGGGAGAGCTAGTGTGCCTCCGATGAAGTGAGACATGGATGAGAGTTGAGCTGAGGACAAAACCATGTAAAGCATTCTGGCTCCCTCTCTGTTTCCATATCCAATTCAGACTTCTACTGACCTAGAAGTGCCTCTATTTGGCTGCTCCTCACTACCTTTCCTCTCTACACCCCTCCTCGGGAACTCCGCTCTTCAGGCAAGTTGCTTCTATCTGTGCCCTTCTCTTCTACTGCCAACTCCAGGCTTCAACCCTTTCACCTTGCTGCTCCTTATGCCTGGAACAAACTACCTGAGTCTGTGCATCAGGCTTTGTCTCTGGCCCTTTTCAAATCCAGACTAAAAACTCACCTCTTGAGGCTGCTTTTGGATCCTGATCTACTTAGTCTTCTATGGGGCTTGTTTACTAAGCAGTGGTAACGGCTTCCAACTGATATTGGAGCCATGGCCCCATTGAATTCAAAGGGGCCGTGACTCTGATATCGGCTGGAAGCTAGTGCAGCTGCTTAGTAAACAAGCCCCTATGTGTTTCCTTACCATACCCCTAGATGTATTCTTGTCCTCAGCTGTTGTATTGTCTGTCTTAACTAGATTGTAAACTCTGATTAGTAGGGGCCGTCTTTTACATGTGCCTGTACAGTATTATAGCGCTCTACAAATGATCAGCAGTAAATGTGTAGTCCTTGCATTGGATGGCCCAGAAAGCTTGGCATGGGAGTGAAAACCCCCAGAAAAGACCAGCTGGCCCATAGCTGTGGGGTCTTTCTTGTTTTTTGCAGTGACTCAGATTGTGCTTTTGTGGTTCATTATTTCACATATCCCCTAATTAGAACTGACATCCTTAGTAATGCAGACCTTTCAATATATTATGATGAGTTATATTTTTGTACTTAGAGAGCTCAGACCCCAGGCCATGTCTGCTCCTCATATCTGACTCTTAATCTTTCCTCACTGACTATAAACACATTTTCCTGTTTTCTCTGTTTGTGTTGGCAGCTAGCCAGCTCTAACATTTGAATTTTGAACACATACTTTGGACTGGGGAGAGTGGGGGACTCTGAATTTACAATTCAAAAAGTCACAAGGCCAGGGGTCTCGCCCACCCACCATATTTCTCATCACAGAGAAGATGAAAAGGCCAAATTAGCTAAAACATGATGTTCTTTTACTCAGCTCATAGCATCAGCGAAACCACCTCCGGCTTTCTCTCTCCAGAGAATTGAGCGTACACCAAACATCCAGACTAACACAGAAGGGAGCTGGGAACATAGCTGTAGGTTTAAAGCGGAGAACTGCGAATCTAGAGCCCTTAAACCTCTTTGTTCACGAACGTAGAGTGTAAGGCCGAGGCACCATAACCACTGGATTTATGTGACCGAGCAGTTAGTCTTCTGATAGCACAGCAGAAATAATAAATCTTATTACAGCACACTGGGGTTATTTTAGAAGACTTACAGTATTCACTGTTCCACATGTGAAATCAGGCATTTGCACAAGGAAATGGCAATTTTGGAAAGGGCTGAATTTACAACTGGATGCTCTGGCTAAGTAGAAATTACAAGGGGGGGGGGTGTTGGGGCATGTTTAGCAGGAGCGGCCTGGGTGGGTCAAACATCTACACATGCATCCCCGTTTCCTATAGCAAATACACACGTGTGATTACTGTTGTCCACATTGGGTTTTACAGCAGCTTCCTGGCACATGCGTGTTTTCGAAAGTGCTCATTTCGGCCAGCCTTTATAGGAGCGATTAAGGAGGTCTTAAATCCCCTATTGTTTATTTCCCCCTCCAAATTGGAATTAGAATTAGGTAAAGATAGCTGCCTCTGCAGTTCATTGGCAGTATTTATATATTTGTTAAATTTATACTGTAGATTTCTTACAAGTATACATATGTGAAAGTAGCAAAATGACCGAAACGTCGAATAAATTTACTAGAGAAAAGACATGACGTCTATGATTACATTACCCCACAAACTACAGGAGGAGGGAGCGTAAAGAACTGTGTGGAAATCTCTGATATGAGAAACAACTGAAAAGAGTAAGCATACAAGAACTAAAAACCATTCTTAATCCATCACCTCTGCAGAAAGTGGAAAGGATGTAGACAGGGTTGCAAAGTAGGGTGTTGCCGTTTGACCTCCCAGCACTCAGTTTGCCAGCAGATGTCGTGGGAGAGAAGGCAAATACCGCTCTTTACTCCCGCAGCCTTTCAGAGGTCAGCCGGGTCTTCGTGCCTCCCCGGCACCCTCTGCAGCCAATCAGGCGCGGGGCACCTTTTGGTGTGTGGCGGGGGGGGGGGGGCTACAATGGGAACAAGGGGCTAGAATGGAATGGGAGGGGGGACTAGAGGCTAGAATGGGGTTGGGGCCAGGACTGGAAATGGGCTGATGCTGGGGGATGGGGACTGGGAATGGAAGGGAGCGGATGCTTGGAGGGACTGGAGGCAGACAGATACTGGGGGTTAGGACTGGAAATGGCCTGAGGATTGGAGGCTAGGACTGGAAGGGAACTGATGCTGGGAGGGATTGGAGGAGGGCTGATGCTGGGGCTTAGGACTGGAAATGACTTGGGGATAGGGGACCAGGCCTAGAAGGGAACTGATGCTGGGAGGGACTGAAGGAGGACAAATACTGGAGGGGTAGGACTGGAAATGGGCAGGTGATAGCAGATGGGGGACTGGGACAGAAGGGAGCAGATGCTGGGAGGGACTGAAGGAGAACTGATACTGGGGGGCTCGGACTAGAAATGGGCTGGGGATGGTAGATTGGGACTAAACGGGAGCAGATGCTGGGAGAGACTGGAGGCAGACAGATACTGGGGGGTTAGGACTGGAAATGGCCTGGGCATAGGGATACGCTGGAAGGGAACCGATACTGGGGGGGGGGGGGTTATGACTGGAAATGGGCTGATGCTGGGGGACTGGAAGGGAACTGACGCTGGGAGGGACTGGAGGAGGGCTGATACTGAGGCTTAGGACTGGAAATGACTTGGGGATGGGGGACTGGGCCTAGAAGGAAACTGATGCTGGGAGGGACTGAAGGATGACTGATACTGGGGGGCTAGGACTGGAAATGGGCTGATGCAGGGGGATAGGCGAATGGGACTGGAAGGGAGTGGATGCTGGGAGGGACTAGAGCTAGACTGGAGCTGATGCTGGAGGAGAATCGGAAGGGGGTGGAGCTGGGACTGCTGGGAGGAAAAAAGAAGCTGGGGGAGTGAGGATGGAGAGGGGGACAGATATTTTTTGTGGCAGGGAAGAAAAATCTTTGATTGGCTGAGTATTGGGAGAATAAGGGAGATTGAGGATGGAGGGGTGAAATTTAAGTGGATGAAAAAGGAATAAAGAAAAAAATAGAGGAAAGAGCAAAAGATCAGTATGTTAGAGGCAGATGTACAGAAGAGAGAAAATAAGACAAATGGACAGCAGACAATGGAGAGTTAGCAGAAGACATGCAGAAAGCAGAAGAGAGCGATTGGGGCAATTGCAACTGAAAAATAAAATGCCCAAACAATAAAAGGTAGAAAAAAATATTTCATTTCGAATTTATTAACTGGAATATGTCAGCTCTGGGAAATGTGCATCACTAACGTTTTGCATTTTGTTTAGTACGAGAGGAAATGAATTTAGTTTTATTTCTCCAGTGTTGTTGTACATTCCAAGTTTGGCTTTTGGGGATCGCAGTTTAACTATTATCTTCATATTTCTAAATTGTGATCCCTTGTTCTATGTTTGATGACGGACTATGTTTTGCATGCGTAACCGAGCTGCAATATTCTGTTCATGTAGGGCCCAATATTCATCTGGGCAGGGCTAAGCGCCATAGCCGCTTAGCCTTGCCCACCGACCCCGCGGTGACTGAAGTGAATATTCGGGTCTGGCCGCACTGCCCGGTAGCCACTGAGGCTAATGGTACAGCATTGATATTAGATGCTGTATAGTTAGCGCTCGGCACCTATCAGTTGACACTAGAGTATAGTAATGTAGAAATCTGGTAGTCTCTTTATCCTCACTGCCCATGCAAATGGTATTGAGACACTCATTAAGAGGCATGCCTACTAAAAGTTAATGTGCAATCACAAATGTTAATGTGCGCTAAGTGCAGCAATACCCATGTATTTCTATTGGCTCAGTGGCAGTTAACACACGTTAATATTTAGTAAACGTGCCTCTGTCATTGAGAGGACAAAAAAAGAGGCTTGTGAAGGGCTCCTTTGAAAGCTGCCTAAAATTTTAGGTGGGCACCATATACATTTTAAAATAAAATGAATTAAATTTATGTAAATAGATCCCGTGTCTATGCAAATGAGGCCCCACAATAAACCTCCGCACATGGCCTCACATCACCCTTGAGCTGCCCCTGCTGTTAGTGCCTGTAGACATCCAGGACGTTTCTGAGATTTGGGGATGTCCAAGGTCTTGGGAGCACCCTGGCCACACCTCCTCCCTGCCCCCCGTTCAGACTTGGACATCCACAGACCCGGCTTCTAAAATGTCTCTGGAGACTTCTCCGTGCTTAGGACGCCTCTATGCCCATTTCCAGATGTGCCAAGCATGATTAGGGCTTCCAAAATAACCCCCAATGCCTATGCTTTTATTTTTCATATAACATCTGAAGAAACCTATTACTGTGAAAGAGGGGAAATTATGTCATGATTACAACAATTAACTTCAAAAGAAAATTGACCAGGTTTTTGGTGCAAAACGATATCGAGGGGTACAATAATGTACTTGGACTCCAGCATGAGAGAGAACTAAACTGGGTATATAAAAAGTGCAGCACCTGGGGTCCGGAAGGAATTTTTTTCTTTGCTGCAGAATTGACTTCAATTGCACAGTATTTTTTTCCACCTGCTTCTGGATTATCGGATAGATGAGGCTCCATTGGTATTCTCCTGAATTAAAAAAAAAAAAAAAAAAGAGTGAAGCCAAACTAAATCTTAAAATACTTCTAGATGGGTAATTTGTATTTTTGCACCATATTGAAGTGCGTGTGCTATTACCAAAATGTTAGTAGTTCTGTAAGTTTCTTATCATATGCTTAGGAGGTGTAGGAAACGCTTCATGAATGCGTTTTCCAAAGTAAGCGCATTTCAAGATAACGTATGGTGAGTCAGTAAAATCCTTCCCTAGTGTCGGTCCAAAATGACCCAGAAAGGCCATGCTGTTGGCATACTCTGTGCCTATATCAAAGGCAAAGACACTCGCTTCTTCTTTGACCAAGATGTTCCAAACTAACCGAGAGAGAACAACAAAGATTTATGAATATATTATTTTAAAATGATTACCTCATTCAGTCTCCTTTACCTCTGTAGTTGCTCTCCTGTATTCTTGGGTAGACTAGATTCCAGGGGCCTTGAGTCTTCTTTCAGCCTAAACATTTGTGTAATCCTGTATGTCTAGTGGCACTTTGGAAATGAGTACTACAACTACTAATGAGCGTTTGCATAGTGCTGCACAGACACATGTACAAGACGGTCTCTGCTCATCAGAGCTTACAATCTAGTCAAGACAGTCAACGCAGCGGCTGTAGACAAGGATACATCGAAGGGGAAGGGAATGCAAGGGAGATTAGGCGGATCAGGATCCACATGCGGCAATGAAGCGGCGAGTTTTCAGCCTGGATTTGAAAAGGGCCAGAGAAGAAGCTTGACCTATCGACTCGGGTAGTTTGTTCCAGGCATAAGGAGCAGTAAGGTGAAAGGACCGAAGTCTGGAGATGGATGTAGAAGAGAAGGGCATAGATAAGAGTTCCCAAGGAGGGGTGTGGTGATAGATAAGAGAGGAAAGGTAGTGAGGAGCAGTAGAATGAGTGCACTTATAGGTCAGCAGGAGAAGTTTGAACTGGATGTGGAAACGGATAACGATTTGAGAAGAGGGGTTATATGAGCCTGACAAGGCTGGCGGATGATTAGCCGCGCATCCGAGTTTTGATCAGATTGAAGGGGAGAGAGATGATTCAGAGGGAGACCAGCACGGAGGAGTTTGCAATATTCTAGATGGGAGGTGACTAAAGAGTGGATAAGCGTCTTAGTAGTGTGTTTAGAGAGGAAAGGGCAAATTTTACTGATAGAGAAAGAAATGACAGGTTTTAGCTATCAGTTGGATGTGTGTGGAGGAAAGGGAGCAGTCAAAGACGACCTCAAGGTTGCAAGCTGAGGAAACGGGGAGTAGAACAGGAGTAGTCGTTACTTGTGACAGAATTCTTGTATTATGCAGCAGAAATTACTAGGGATTAATCTGATTCTTTGAATTTGTGTTTTTCCACCTCTTCCTTGCACTGTGAGCTATGATTAACTGAACATGCCAATTTTATCTCCTCTGGAAGCTTTCATGGATGGAGTGATAGGATTATTCTTACTGTTTCCCAATTCCATTGTTTCTGCATGCAATGACAGTTATAGTTTGGACCCAATCACATATGACAGGCCTGTTTTATACTTTAATGTGAGCATTAAAGAGGGAGACTATGACCTAACATAGAAACAGCATTAAGCAAGACATTTCTTCAATGTTTGGCCTTTTTTCTGACGGTAATTAGGTCTTTGTTCATACTGTATATCTTTTGTACAGTAGTTTTAGTAGCAGTAGAGCATACATTCAATCATTCACAGTTCCGATCTTTATCCCTGCTATGGAAAGAATTAACCAACTCATATATTAACTTTCTTCTTTGTTTTCACAGTCATTGACTTGCTGGAGGCTCTTAATGTTACTCGATCTGTCAAGGGAGTCAGTAAAGCCCGGGGACTGGAGCCTGAAGTCCCAGCTTGGAAGTTCCGCCATCGAGTCCCTCACCTGACCCTCCCCTGGGATTATTCTGTCTACTTGCTGTCCACCTTGCAGAGCTCCATTGGCTTCCACTTTGTGGCCAAGCAAGTCAAGAATAACGAAGGGACAATCATTTCCTTTATCTCCCCAGTGGCCATGAAAAGAGATGGGCGGCCCCTTCTCCAACTGGTTTCCAGCACCCGCTCAAACCAGCTGCGACTGGAGTACCGCAGTGCCCAGAATATGGACCCAGCCACCGTTCTCTTCCCTGGTGGTACCCCCTTTGCTGAATCCCAGTGGGCCCGGATGGCCTTGAATTTGGGAAGTCACAAGATGACTCTGTTTGTGGACTGTGAAGAGGCCATTATCTCTGAAAAGAGTGATGGGGAAGGGCTACTTAGCTTGGACCTCCCTTTGGATCTTGAGATCACTTTCGCCAGTGTGCCTGGAGATAAAGCCAGCAAATTCCTGGTAAGGACCATTTCTTCTTTTTTATCTTCTTATTTTTCAATGCCTGGGACCTCAAAAGAGGTATAGTATAAGTAGGTACTGTGAGTGAGAGCCTCAGTTGGAAAGCAAGCAGGGTCTGCTGACTAATTCAGTTTGATACATTTTAGAAATACTGTTTGAAGCAGTGTTTGGGAAGCTGGAGCGAGACCAGTAGAGGGGCCATGAAAGAGGAATCAAACCATTGTTCATGTGATTATGCAGAAGACTATTTTCCTAAAACTCAGTTGATGCAAATCAACAGGCACCTAGAGTGAAGTAGCCTTTGCCACATCCAGGCAGGGAAGCTGTGGGTATCTGACAGTGTTTCTCAAGAGTTTCTTCTCAACATTTTTTGTTTTGCGCATATTTGCAACACATTTTTCATGTGTTCTCAGTCCTCATGACCTTGAAGAAAACATTTGCCTGAGCCTTTTCCTGCCTGTCACTCATTTCCTGCTCTTTCATTCTCCCCACCCCACTCCGACCACTTTATTTACTTATTTATTGGACTTGATTACACACTTTACTACTAGGTATACTCTAAACATGGCACAAAAGTAAGCCGTAACTTCCCCCTCCCCCTCCTGAAAAATACTTCCCCCTCCCCCTCCTGAAAAATACTTCCCCATGAAAATACAGTCATTTTGTTAGTCTCTACTTTCCATATCCCTCCAAATCTATACCTCCCAAATAAATATTTTATGGGTTTAGTTTCTCACAGATCACTTCTTATAAATTCAACTATCAGCAAACAATAATCAATTAAAAAACCGTGTTTGCACACTTTTGCGAAAATGCATAAAATCTGCTGCTTCCTGGCTATCTCGGAATTCCACAATTTAGGGACATGAAATGCGAATGCTCTTTGGCGAGTGCTTGGAGGTGAATTGAGGCAAAAGGGACAATTGCGTGAAGCAGCCTTTGGAGAGAATAAATGATCAATAATGATGCTAAATATCAAATAAGCAAATTACAAAAAAAAAACAATGACAAGATCTTAAACTTGATTTGATTTGCTATAGGCAACCAATGCAGTTGTCTCAAAACTGGCATAATATCAAATCACTTCTCTCTTAAAAGCCTGGCTGCCGTGTTCTGTATTTATTTATTTATTTAACTAGGCTTATATATCGCCTTTCACTGGGTCAAAGCAGTTTACAATGAACAAAAATAATTTTTACATAGTAGAGATGAATATCTTAAATACACAGAACAGGATAACATTACATTTAACAATCAATCATATGTCTAACATATAACTTCCTTATTATATCATGTATTTAATATATACGTTAACCAGCTATTTCAATCATCGAACTATATACAGTTACAATAGCTATACCTATCGGTATGTTCTTTAACTATTTACAGATGTAGGTTCTATCCTGGGTATGTCTGTTATGTTGTAAACATGTCAGTGGGTAGATTATGTGATGGGTCCAAGTGTTTGCGGAAAGCGGGAAGGTCGGTGATGTTCCTTAGTGTGTCAGGTAGAGAGTTCCAAAGAGATGGTGTGGAGAGTTCAAATGATCTTTGGCAGGTATGTTGTTTGAATTTTATTTTGGATTGAGGTATTTTGAGCTTATTGGATGTGGTAGATCTTCGTGTTCTGTTTGTGGTGAACTTCTGAAGGAGGGATTGTGGGAGGGAGTGAGTGTAGTGCTTTGTGTGTAGGAGCAAGGTCTTATGTTTAATTCTGCTTGTGAGGGGCAGCCAGTGGAGCTGTATTAGGATGGGGGTAATGTGGTCAAATTTAGCAGCATTCTGTATTGTGCGTGCAGCAGTGTGGAGTGCAGATTGGAGGGGTAGGTGGGTGGCCTGTGGTAGTCCTTGTTAGTCCTCTCTCTCATGCTGACAGTAGTCAGCATGAGGGAGGGCGAGGGCTTGTAGTGCTGAGCGAAAGTCTTTTGCTTCAAGGAGCGGATGGAGTTGTTGTAGGGTCTTAGTTTTGAGGTATATTGTGTTGGCTGTTTTTGTTACAAGAGATTTAGAACATAAGAACATAAGATACTACATTACTGGCTGAAAGTGAAGATGATCTGAAACATTTGCTTCTCACAATCAAAGAACATAGTCTCAAAATGGGCCTGCACCTTAATGTAAGGAAGACAAAGATCATGACAACTGGCATAATCAACAGGTTCATCGTTGAAGGAGAAGAAATTGAAATTGTGAACAGAATACAAGCTCAGATGACAAGACTTCGACTTTCATACTTTGGACACATCATGCGAAGAGAGAGATCATTAGAGAAAGACATCATGCTTGGCAAGATAGAAGGTCAACGCAAAAGAGGAAGGCCAGCAATGAGATGGATCAATACAATAACAGCAGCTATGGGTACCAGTCTGTCAACAATGAGCCGCCTGACTGAAGACCGAACACAGTTTAGGATAGCTATCCAGAGGGTCGCCATGAGTCGACTCCGACTCGACGGCACTTAACAACAACAACAACAACAACAACATAAGATATGCCATACTGGGTCAGACCAAGGTCGATCAAGCCCAGTATCATGTTTCCAACAGTGGCCAATCTAGGTCATACGTACCTAGCAGTTTCCCCAAAAGACACAGGTTCCGCAATGCTTGTACTGGGTCAAGCATTGATATCCTGGGTCCCTTCTTAATAATGGTTTAATAATGGTTTATGGACCTTTCCTCCAGGAACTTGTCCAAACCTTTTTTAAACCCAGCTACACTAACAGCCTTTACTACATCCTCCGGTAACAAAGTCCAGAGTTTGATTACACGTTGAGTGAAAAAATATTTTCTTTTATTAGTCTTAAATAGTTTACCCTGTAGCTTCATTGCGTGTCCCCTAGTCTTTCTATATTCTGATAGCGTAAACAATCGATCTACGTTTACCCGTTCCACTCCGTTCATTAATTTATAGACTTCCTCAGCCGTCTCTTTTCCAGGTTAAAGAGCCCTAACCTTTTTAGCCTTTCTTCATAGGAGTATCCTTCCATCCCCTTTTGAAGGAGAATTGTTGGTCAAGGGTTATCCCTAGGTATTTTAGTTCTGGTTTAACTTTTATCTGGATGTTTAGAGTGATTGTGGTTGGTGGGATGAATGAAGGGTCCCTTGTAATGAAAATATGAAAATAGTTTGTTTTTTTGTAAGTTTGTTGCTAGGTTGTTCGTCGTGAGCCAGTTGGAGACATCTTTGAAGCAGTTCTAGATTTGTGTGTAAGTTGGTTGTTTGGTGTGTAGTGGACAATATAGCATGATGTCATCGGCATAAATGTGGAAGTGGATCTTGTGGTTTTTAAAGATTGAGCAAATGGGTTATACATATAGATTGAAGAGGGGTGCGGCAGAGTGTGTGGAAACTTGAGGTACACCTTGTATGTGTTTATTTTTTGGAGCTGCTTGTGCTAATTTTTATCTGTTGGTGTCTGTTAGTGAGGTAAGATTGAAACTATTTGAAGACAGTGTCTTGGATGCCATATGACTGCAGTCGCTGGTGGAGTATGCCATGGTTGACTGCATCGAATGCTGCGGAGATGTCTAAGAATATCATTAGGTAGATTTTTGAGTGATCTTGTATTCCTTGGGTTAGAGTGTTAAGTGATGTCATTAAAGTTTCAACTCCGTGCAGTGGGTGGAAGCTGTGTTGTTGTGGATCAAGTAAATGGTTCTCATCGATGTCGTCCTGAAGCTGTAGTTGTATGGATTTTCTTGTTTATTTTTGCTAGGAATGGGTCTGTAGGATGCGGGGTCTGATGGGTCAAGGCTTGGTTTCTTTAAAATGGGGCAGATAGAGGGCAGTTTGAGACAGTTTGGCATTGTTCCTTCTTGTAGGGCTTCATTAGTTAGTTTGGTGAGGAATGGGCTAAGTTGTTCTTTGAAGCTTTTATCCAGTTAGCCAGGCATGGGTCAAGTGGTGAGGTGGAGGTGTTGAGCATTGTTAGAATATTTTCAAACTCTTTGTTAGTGATCGTTTGAAAGGATGACCAGTGGTTATTAACAGGTGGAAGAGTGGTATGCGCAGAGGTAGTGAGGTCTTGATGAGGCTGTTTGTAATGAGCAGCTAGTTGTTGGTGGTTGATGGTGGGCATTTGATTGAGGTTGATGGTGGTTGTGTGAGGTACCTGACTATGTCAAATAGTTCACATGGGCGATTGATAAAGGTATTGATGATCTTGGTGTGATATTCCTTCTTGGCCTTATCTGTGGATGTATGGTAGGTTTGAAGCAGGGTTAGATAATTGTGGAGGAGTGGAGGAGTAGCCTACTGGTTAGAGCAACTGCTTAGTACCCAGAAAATCAACGGTTCAATTCCCACTGGCACTCCTTGTCACTTTACCCTCCATTGCCTCAGAAAAATCCAAGTTATCAATGTCCCTGTTTAATGTACATCACCAAGTTGAAGTTACAATGTAAACCACTTTGACTGAAATGATAAAGCAGTATAAAAAACCTGTTAAATAAAAATAAATAAATAAATTGTTGTGGTCTTTGATCTGTGTAGTTTGGCGCCATCTCCATTCTAGTTGTCTCAGTTTGTTTTTTAGTTGTCGCAGGGTGCGGGCGTACCAAGGTGTTTTGGGGGGCATGATGTTTTTTGGTTAGGTTGTGTTGATTGGGTGGTATTTTTGCTGCATCTCCAAGCACTTTGTTCCAGACGTCTGTCAGTATTGTTGTATCAGTTCTGTCCATTTGTATTATTGTCGTGGTGCTCCAGGAAATCTTCCTTGTTAAAATGCCTGAATCGTCGCATGGTCAGTTGCTCAGTCTGCGTTATTGTGGATTTTATAGGAGATGAGGCTGTGGTGAACCATTGTATTGGGTGGGTTTGTAGTGTCTGTGATGGGCTGGTATGGATTGGGAGGGTGGGTGTGAAGATTAGGTCAAGTATGTTTGCCTTTGATGTGTGTAGGGGATGTCACATTTTGAGTGAAGTAACTGTACTAACTCTAATTAATTTAACTTTTTGGGGGGGAAGATAAATGTACAAGCTATTGCAGTAGTCTAAATGGCTCAGAATGCATGGATTATCAACACACAATCTTTCTGCTGAAAGAAAGCTTTAACTTGTTTCAAGATGTGTAAAGCTGCAAAACATGTATGCATCACTGACAAGATTTGTTTCTCAAAATCCAGCTTTGAAGCCAACCAGATTCCCTGGCTCTTAACAACCTAACTCATTTTCAGAGCTTTCCAGTTAACTGGGCTGGTCACCCAGTAAGTCACCAGAGCAGCTAAACCAGCAAACAGATGACAATAGAAAACAAATTTCTCTACCGCTGAGATTACTGGGCCCAAAAAAGATGTTAAATAGTAGTGGCCCTGTGTAAACCATACCTTAGGGGGGAAAGAAGATGACTATGAACTATTCCAGAGCACTGTGAACAATTTCCCAAAAAGAAAGAAACCAGTTTAAAGCCAAGCCTTTCCAGGCAATTGTTTGTAGGAGTCATAGAAGCAGATGATGATCAACAGTATCAAAAAGAATCAGTAGTGAGTCTTGTCCTCCATCCACTGCTGTTCGTACATCTCTCACTATTGATGTCGGCACTGTTTTGGTCCCATATCCTACCTAAACCGTGATTGGAAAGGGTGAATGATCACATTTTCATCACACTCTCTCTTTCCTCTATCCTTGTGGGATCCCCTTACTCCTTCCACGTTATCCACGCTCACCCTCGCCATATACTGCTGGAGTTTCTTTCCCTCCCTCCAGCTTGTGAAATCAGTTCTGAGTCTCTTTCAGGGCGTGCCTCAGCTATCAGACAAGACCAGGCGGTGGCCTAGGACAACAAAGAACGGCAGCAGTCAAATGAAAACAATATATCCCGACAGCCAGACAAACTCAAGAACCAAGAACGCACCCTTTTACCCGCAGGGAAAGTGGGCGCACACATAAATACGAAACAACAAAGTTTAATATTTAAAAGCATGTTGTCCAATTATGTATTTTCACAGGATTATTCTGGCAGAGGTGGTGGTGGGATGTTCCTGATTGCTGAGTCGGGGGGGGGGGAGGGGCATAAAGATGACGGTTCGCCTAGAACGCAGTATCCTTCCATTGGCCCTGCGACCCTTCAGTACCAGGCGATCTTCTCACAAAGGGAGAAGTTTCTGAAGGCATAAATAAGCAGGTCGATAAAGTCAAGACAATCCACATAATGTTTTTGGATCTTTAGAAGGCATCTGATAAAAGTCCTTCATGGGAAAACTCCTCATGAAATGAAAAAGCCATAGGATCGGGAGCTGTGTCCTATGGTGAATTGACAACTGATAAACTTGGAGGAGGGTGAAATAGTTTTCCTAGTAGAGAGGGGGAAATAGAGCAGTACAAGTGAGATGATCAAATTTGAACATTTTCTTTCATTTACAAACATTGTTCAAAGTAGTTAAAACACGTGTAGACTGGGAGGGACTGGAGGAGGACCTTGTCATACTGGGGAATTGGGCATCTAAATAGTAGACAAAATTTAATGTGGAGAAATATAAAGTGAGGCAGATAGGGAAAATTAATCGTAACTGTAGGCATACAATGCTGGTTTCACATTTGGGAGTTACCACACAGGAAAAGGGTGTTTGAATCAATTTGGACAAAACATTAAAATTCTCAACTCTGTACGCAACAATAGTAAAATACAAAAATTAAAAAAAAAACAAAAAAAGCAAAAAGAATGTTTGGACTTATTCAGAAAGGAGTAGAGAATACAGTCAAAAATGTCAGAAAGCTTTTGTAGTTCTGTGGTATGACCACACCTTGAGGATTATCTGCAGTTCTGGTCACCACATCTTATAAATAATATGTAGCAGAATTAGAAAAGGTACAAAGACCATCATCAAAAATGATACAGGAGATGGAACGACTCCTTATGACCACGGGCCTAACCGGTTAGGACTCATTGTCTTGCAAAACTGATGAGGAGATGGTGTGGAACAAGTTAAAAGGGAAAAAATATATTTATTATTTCAGAGAGCACTAGATTAGAGGCCACTCCTGGAACTAACTGTGAACACATTTAAAGAAAATTTAACATGGAATTTTTTCAATCAACACACTATTAAACTGTGGAATTTGTTGCTAGAGAACGTCCTCGGGGCTTATAGTATAGCTGAGCTTATAAAAGTTTGCACAAGTTTCTGGAGGATATGTCCATCTTAGCTAGGTAGGTTTCAGATTTACCAGCAGTTCTGGAGTAACGGGGAAGAGATCTTTCAGGGACAATATCTAAAAAAAACCAACTAGTACAGTTCATTTGTATAGCACTATAAGGTGAACGCAGCGATGCACAGGCACATATAAAAGACAGACAGACAGTCTCTTCTCATCAGAGCTTACAATCTACTTAAGACAGACAACACAACAGCTGAGGACAAGGATACATCTAGAGCAGGGGTGTCCAACCTTTTAGCTTGCAGGGCCACATGGGCAATTTTTAAAAAGGTCACGGGCCAGAGCAGCCACCCCCCCCCCCCCCATGTCAGCTCCCCCCTGTCAGCCCCTTTCCAGCCCTCTTTTGCCCCCTCTTTGCAGCTCTGCTCCATTCCCCTTCCTGCAGCCCACGAAGCTCTGTTCCCGTTTCCTTCCTGCCGCCTCTGTTCTGCTCCCCCTCCTGCAGCCCCCGAAGCTCCGTTCCTCTCTCTGTGCCTCCGTTCCTCTCTCCTTCCTGCCACCTCGGTTCCGCTCCCCCTCTTGCGGCCCGTATCGGCTCTGTAATGCTCCTTCCCCTTCCCAAGCAGCTGCCATAGCCGTAATTTAAAAGAAGGCGATGTGGACACTTTCAGCCATTTGGAGCCCCTGAAACTGCGTTCCGCGCTCTAGTGTCTCTTCCGTTTTGAGAGCGGGACACAGTTTCAGGGGTTACAAAGGGCCGGAAGGGTCCACTTCGCTTTCTTTTTCATTTAAATTATTGCTATGGCAGCTGCTTGGGGAGAGAAAAGTGAATAATGGAGCTGATACGGGCTGCAGGAAGGGGGAGCGGAACGGAGCTTCGCAGGTGGCAGGAGAGGGAGCGGAACGGAGCTTTGTTTTTTTTGTTTTAAAACTGAAGGCGGAGTGAGGCGGCTCTTTTGGGGGCATTTTTTCCGATAGGTAGGGAGGTTGGCTGGATCGGCCCGGATAAAAATGCCTGGCGGGCCGGACTCTGGCCCGTGGGCCGTATATTGGACACCCCTGATCTAGAGGTATGGTAGGGAAATGCATAGGAGACTAAGCGGATCAGGATCCAAAAGCAGCCTCAAAGAGGTCAGCTTGCAGCCTGGATTTGAAAAGGGCCAGGAATGAAGCCTGATGCACACTCAGGTAATTTGTTCCAGGCATAAGGAGCAGCAAGGTAGAAGGAGCAAAGTCTGGAGTTGGCAGTAGAAGAGAAGGGCAGAGATAGAAGGATCTGCCAGAAGAACAGAGCACCTGAGGAGGGGTGTAGGGAGAGATAAGAGAGGAACGGTAGTGAGGAGCAGCAGAATGAGGGCTCTTATAGGTCAGTAGGAGAAGATTGAACTGAATACGGAACCGGATAGGAAGCCAACGAAGCGACTTGATATGAGCATATGTGGGCTGATGGAAGATTAGCCGCACAGAGGAGTGTTCAACAGATTGAAGGGGCGAGAGATGATTCAGACTGAGGCCAGCAAGGAGGAGGTTGCAATAATATAGACGGGATGTGACTAAAGAGTGGATAAGTGTCTTAGTAGTGTGTTCAGAAAGTAAAGGGTGAATTTTGGCAATGTTAGAGAGAGAGAAACGACAGGTTTTAGCTCTCAGTTGGATGTATGTGGAGAAGGGGAGGGAGGAATGAAAGACTCAATCCCAAGGTTGCGAGCAGAGCAAACTGGGAGTAGTAAAGTGTTATCCACAGAGATTGAGCAAGGAGGAAGGGGGGCAGGGCAAGCTAGGCAGTCATCTAGGGTGGCCGGCAACAGCTGCACACACAACTGGCTGCGCTGCCGCCCCTCCCAGCTGCCGCTGATTCCGTTTTGGGGGGGGGGGGCGGAGGTGGACAGCAGCAATATTTCCAAAAGTGGCTGCTTTTTGCTGCCGCTTTTTGAAATACTGCCGCTGCCCCCCTCCTGAGACAGAATTGGTGGCAGCTGGGGGGGGGGGGCAGCAAAGCCGGGGTTTCTTCCTAAGGCGGCAGAAACCCTTGGGGCAGCCCAGAGAGGGGGAGATGATAAGCTCTTCCAGTGATGGAGAAAGGATGGTCTTGGTCTGACTTAGTGTGGCACATCTCGTGCTCTTATCCCTCCCCTCCTCTCACTGTCATATGATCCATTTTTGTATCCCCCTCCCAGGTAATCTTCTTTCATTTGCCCTTCTCCCACTACTACACTCCTCTCTTGTATCTCCCCTCCCATCTCCCCTGTGGTCTTCCTCCTTCCCTCCTTGCTCCTTGCTGATTGGAGGTGACCAAGTGCCTGACTTTGAACTGGACAGTACAGTTTTTCAGCTGTTAGCACAGTGTCTGGTTGCCCTGTAGACTGTCTGTACAAGGACTGGAAGAGATGAGCATCGCCAGCCAGAGCAGAGGAGCCACTGGGCAGAGTGGGGTAACTGGCAGCAAACCCCTGTCTCCACCAGCCAAAGCGATTAAGAGGAGAAGGCGGAAACTCAGCATTGTTCTGTCTCCTTCATGCGCCGCGAAGACAAACATTGGGAACTCGCATGGATTTAACTGTTCCTGGTCTTGCACTCGACTACTCTTATTCCCAGATCTTTTTCCTAGTTAATTCTGAGGAACTGTTTCCCCATTCAAAGTATATTGCACCTGTCTATTCATGTGCTCCAAATGGAACAAACTGCATTATCCACAGCAAATCTCATCTGACGTATGTTTGCTGTCTCTAGCCTGCTGTGACCCAGCTTGGCATCATTGCAAAAATGACAAGACTGCTCTTTATTTCTCCTTCTGGATTACTGATAACAATATTAGGGAAGAGAGGTCCTAGAAGACCCTGTGGGACCCATTTGTTACCCTTTTACAACTGAAACATTTCTCTTTAATTTTGACCCATTCTTGCTTTCCTTTCATGCACTCGAACCTGGTATCTCCACACCTCATCTTCTGTCATTTGAAAACGGGGCTAAACAAGACTGTGGCAAGCCTGAAATAGCCCCTATTAATTCCTGTTTCCCATATGAACTTTTATGATTCTCAGCAGTAAGTCCCAGAACTGTAACATCCAACCTAAGAAAGTGACGTATTTTGATTCTCATTACAGGGATACTGGCAAACAGCTGAGATATCTCCCAGCGGGTTCTTCCGACGACCTTGGCACTGTGAAAATCGCTCAGGTAAGAGACCCTCAATGCCACATGGACAGGGTCGGCCTGTCCACTAGTGCGAGCTAGGCGGCTGCCCACGTGGGCAGCTTTATGCCACTGTTTTGTTGCCCGTGGCAGGCCATGTGTGCTAAGGCACATGGCCTGCCGCAGCAACACAAAGCCGCCGCTTTTAAAAGACTGCCGCTGCCACATCCCCCCAAGACTGAATCCGTGGGAGTGCAGCGGCTCGGCAGGGGGGGTATGGTAGAAACCCTTGGGCCGGCCCTACACATGGATATAAGCCTTTGATCTGAGGTATGAGAAGACTGTAGTTTTAAAGTGGCAGATGTAGGGTATCGTAGCGCCAGATGATGTGCAGGTCTAAATCTCATCAGTACTCTGTCCAAAGATCTACATGAAGGATTTGGCAAGCAGTGCTTAATAATCCCATGCGCTGTTCTTGGTTTCTGGAGTCAAATTTACTTGCAGTCTACTGGAAGGACATTCTGTGAGGCAAAAGATGGGGTCATTCTGATGGCACCATGAGGGCTGAGGGAGCATTCCCATGACTTTGAGGATCAAGGGCTGCAGGGCTGGCTGGTTGAGTAGGCGGGCTAGTTAGCCGCCTAGGGTGGCAGACCATGGTGGTCGGCAAGGTGTGCTTCAGTACACATGGCCTGCCATGTCTGACGCCCCTCCAACACAACATCCTTTCAGAGGGGGGTCAGACGTGGCAGGCCATGTGTACCAAAGTACATGGCCTGCCGTGGGTACCAAAGGGCAGCACACTGCCACCACTGCCAGCCCCCTAGAAGATGGAATTGGTGGAGATGGCAATGGGGGGTGGTGGCATGACTCAGCACGACTTGGCATGGAGGGGGGGTGGTGGATCAGTAGGGGGGGGGGGGCAGCACAGCTGGGGTGCCTGCCTGGAGAGGCAGAAACCTTTGGGCCAGCCCTGGTCGGCTCCATGATCCTTTTGTAATATGAAAGGTCAAATTTCACATGTCTGCCGCACAAAATCCTAGATAGAGCCACAAGTTTCTTTCATGCATATAAGCTGAGAGATCAGATCACCCACAGCACTAAACCACCGTGAATCTCACGTTAGCACTGTGTGGGGTGGAAGTGGACATGGGTGCTGCTTTCATGACATTTTGCAAGAGGCACTGTGGTCTCAACATCATTCCAATTTCCAACTGTAACTGTTTTGTTCTATGATATCAGAAGACCTGCATGAGGGTTGAGGGACCCAATGTTAGAATGTCCAATATGCACATACCAATGATAGCAGAGGGATGACGTCAAAGGAACATCAAAACCTAAGAAAAGTCCTGATGAGTCAGACCTAGGCCCATTGAGCCCAGTACCCTGTCTCTGATGTTCTTCATCAAGACTACAAGTACTCGGCAGATCCCAAAAAGTAGACCTCTTTCTCATAGTTCAGTTCAGAATGACCAATGGCTCTCCCAGCTAAGAAATCTTTTACGGACTTTTCCTTCAGGAACTTGTCTAAACCTATTTTGAATCCCGCTAGGTTAGTTGTCTTGATCACAGCCTTCACCAGCAAATTCCACAGCTTAATTATACACTGTGTGAAACTCTTTCTATGATTTGTTTTCAGTCTGCTGCTCAATGGTGTCCTCTTGGTTTTTGTGTTCCACCCTACTCGTGATTTTATAAACGTTCAGGCAAAATTTAGCTGTGGCAGTCAGCATTTTTTTTTTTTTTTTAAATGCTGGCACCATGGCTAAATAAAATGCAGATATTCGTGCTGGTATCCCAGTAGTGACCAGTGCTGAATATCTGGATAGGGCATTCGGTGCTGACATTATCTAGGTAGCGGAGACCGCCCTGGCACTGTCTGGATAGTGCCTCTAAATATCTCAGTCAGCGGCGCTTATCCGGATAGCATTGTCACTACTGGATAAATGACGTCCAGCATTTTTCCCCACCATTCTCTTCACAAGCTCACTGGCCCTTTAAATTTATCCTTCCGTCTCTCCATCAGCCTCCCCCTGCTTCCAAGCTCTTTCCAGGCCACAGGTAGTCCTAGCGCTGCCTTCCTCCTTCCCCTGCCCATAGGGTTCCTGTGGGCAAACACCTGGCCTTTTGGTCACAGTTGCCACCTTCCCCTCTTCTTCTTCAGGAAATGGGATCCCTGTGGACAGACAGAAGGAACATAAGAGATGCTATACTGGGTCAGACAAAGGGTCCATCAAGCCCAGTATCCTGATTCCAACAGTGGCCAAACCAGGTCACAAGTACCTGTCAGGTTCCCAAAACGGTACACAGATTCCATGCTGCTTATCCCAGGATAAGCAGGGGATTTCCTCAGTCCTCTTTGATAATGGGTATGGACCTTTCCTCCAGAAACTAATCCAAACCTCTTTTAAATCCAGCTACACTAACAGCTTTTACTACATCCTCTGGTAATGAATTCCAAAGTCTGATTACGTGTTGAGTGAAAAAATATTTTTTCCAATTAGTCTTAAATATGCTACATAGAGGCTTCATTGCATGTCCCCTAGTCTTTCTACTTTTTGAAGGATTAAACGAGCTATCTACATTTATCCATTCTACTCCATTCATTATTTTATAAACCTCTATCATATCTTCCTTCAGTTGTCTCTTTTCCAAGTTGAAGAACCCTACCTTTAAAGCTTTTCCTTGTAGAGATATCCTTCCACCCCCTTTAACGTTGTTTTCGCTCTTTTCTATACCTCTTTTAATTTATTTATTTAACAAGTTTTTTTATACTGTTTTATAATTTTAGTTAAAGTGGTTTACATTGTCACTTAAACTTGATAATGTACATTAAACATGGACATTGATAACTTTGATGTTTCTGAAGCAATGGAGGGTTAAGTGACTTGCCCAAGATCACAAGGAGTGCTAGTGGGAATTGAACTCTGGTCTCTTGGCTCCCAAGCTAGTGCTCTAACCACTAGGCTACTCCTCCAATTCTGCTATACCTTTTTTAAGATATGGTGACCAGAACTGCAAATGATATTTAAGGTGTGGTCACACCATGGAGCAATACAGAGGCATTATAATATCTTTTGTTTTATTCTCCATTCCTTACCTTATGATTCCCAGCATTCCATTTGCCTTCTTGGCCGCCACTGCAGACTGGGCAGAAGGTTTCAATGTAGTATCCACAATGACGCCTAAATCCATTTCCTGGGTGGTGGTTCCTAATGTGGAACCTTGCATCGTGTAACTGTGGTTTGGGTTCTTCTTGCCTAAGTGCATAACTTTGCACTTGTCCACATTAAATGTCATCTGCCATTTGGATGCCCAGTCTCCCAATTTCTCAAGGTCCTCTTGCAATTTTTTGCAATCCTCTTGTGTTTTAACAACTTTGAATAATTTTGTGTCACCTGCAAATTTGATCATCTCACTCCTTATTCCCATTTCCAGGTCATTGTAAATATGTTAAAAAGAGCCGGACCCAGCACAGATCCCTGGGGTACGCCACTATTCACCTTTCTCCATTGAGAAAATTGGCCATTTAGCCCTATTCTCTGTTTTCTATCTTTCTGTCCACAGTAGTACACTGCCTCCTATCCCATCACTTTTTAATTTCCCCAAGAGTCTTCATGAGGGACTTTGTCAAAGGCTTTCTGAAAATCCAGATACACCATATCAACTGGTTCACCTTTATCTCTTTATTCACAACTTCAAAAATATGTCAGAGATTGGTGAGACACAACTTTCCTTGGCTAAATCCATGTTAACTTTCTGCCATTAAACCATGACTATCTACAAGTTCAGTCATTTTATTTTTTATAATGGTTTCTACCATTTTTCCCGGTACTGATGTCGGGCTCATTGGTTGCTCCTGCACGGAAAAGAAAGATGCGCTATTATGGTCATGGAGCGATCCACTTTGCTAAAAATAATTTTCTCAGTCTTGATCTGGTTCTGTCTTAGACTTTGCCAGGAATGCAGTAAGATCCAAAGCATGTTTATTATGTTTTTGTTTATTACAATTTAATAGTTGGCAGAGCGGTTCCCAATAAAAACATAAGAGCATCAAACTAGACAGGTCTCACTAAAGGAGTCTGTCGTAATCATGGATTTCCTCTTCTGTCCATGGGGAGCCCATCTCCTGCCGGCAGACCAGAACAGTCTTCGCCAGGGTCTCCACTTGTCTTCTGCCGATGGGAGATGGGCTTCCACAAGCTGACAAAAACAATCTTGCTGCAGTCATGGCTTGGAGGGTGGGGGTGCATAGGTTTATTTGTTTGTGCATGTGTAACATTCATACGGTCAGACAAAGGTTCTGCCCACTTGGACCCTCGATAATAGGCACAATGCTGCAGGAAAGCACACCTAAAACGGTTTGGTGTCAGCTAGCATGTATATGCTGATGAGGGCCTGTTCATGTAAGGATGGGTTATAATTCCTTACTGATTTTTCAATGTTTTCAGTCTGTTTGCTAGATGGCTATTGGACCATGGTTTCCAGGTTAATTATCGGAATACAGAAGTAATGCGTGTTATGCAATTTGTGCTTCCTGATAGTCTGGTGTTGAAGCATGAAACTGTTCGTGCAAGAACTGAAATAACATATTTAGACATGTTGCTGGTTCATTGCTTGTGCAGAAGTCATTGTTCAAGCGCCAAGTTCTTCAGTCCTTATCTGCCCAGTTCTGATTTTTGCACCGTTCTTCAGGTTTTGCTGTTGTCTTGTCAGGATTACTATGGTGGGTTCCTAGCAGGTTTACCCGCATCTGCTATTACAGCTGGTTCAAACAATTGCTGCTGGGATCCTATTTCAAAACTCCAGAACTCATCACAGAGTGCTCTGAAGCATTTACGCCGGTTAGCTCCTGGGCATTGTATTCATTTTAAATTGTAGAGCTTTTGGTTACTTGTGGAATTACAAATGCAATTTATTTAGCTGATTTTATATCCCGTCTTCTCTCACAGTCAAGGTGGCTTACGGCGACGAACATGTTAGCAATAACAAGGTGTTAAGTTAGCCATAACGGTAAAGATTATATAGGAACAGGCAATAAAATATAACATAGTGTAACTTGTTAACATAACAATGTGTGAGACACAGCTTAACAGTCGAGCAAACTGGATCACTTGTAATCCTGGTGGGCAACAGTTTAGAGGAGGAGGGGGGTGGAGAAGAGGACAGTGAGTGGATAGGGGGGGCAAATTTGGTGGGTGGGAGGTAGGAAGGTGAGGGGTGGGTGGTAGCAGACATGGTTAGGAGAGGTAGACCAAGGTATCTGGATCAGAGATCATTGCAGGGTGTTATGGTGTGAGAGGTGCCGTTCGGTATAGGTAAGTTTATGATTTTTTGGTTGGTTTACTGGGCTTTGTATTACAATGAGCCATTGTATGTGAAGTTACTTTTGCAATTTTATGTTCCTCGTAGGAGCCTTCGCTCATCTAAGCAAATGTTATTAGCGTTTCCTAGGGGTATTTGGCTTCAGTGTACAATGGAGCAAGGGGCCTTGTCTCTGTAATATGTTGCCTGAGGGTATTCTTAGCAAAACGTCTTATTTAACCTTCAGATAGAAGGTAAAGACATGGTGGTTTGGTGGGAGTGGAAGGAGTTACTGATAATGTATAATCTTTATGAATCTTGGTATACAGTATTTTTGTGACCTGCTTTGAATGTTATGGTAAAGCATGTATACTGAATTTGGGATATAAATAAATACATAAATAAGTCACTGGTTTCTGTGAGTGGGCAGACCGGATAGGCCATACGGTCTTTATCTGCCATCGTTTGCTATGTTTCTGTTCTTGATGACACTGAAGATAAAGCAAGGACCGTGAGCGCCCAGTCGGATGTTGCTTTACAGTGGTATTCTACTGGTCATCCTATTAGATCATGCCAACAGAATAGTTGTGCTTCCATTCATGAAAACTGGTAGATGACAGATCACCCGTCTGAGAGCTTTTATGGTTTTTGCTGCACAGCTGTGGTGTCCCTGATGCAATGAGGGCTCGTATTGATGTTTGTGAATTTTGAAGATCACTGAAATCCTATCTCTCTAACGAAGCTTTTGGCTCAGAATGGGTTCTATTTTAATTGGCGCTGTCTGTTTCTTGTGATGTGTCTAAAATTTATGTTTTATGGACTACCGCCTTGGACCATGGCGATGAGGCAGCCTATAAATGCGATAAAGAAAGTAAATAAATAAATTCACTCTATTGTCTCTTCTCCATGCTGAAGAGCCCTAACCTGTTAGTCCCTATTCATAAGGGAAGAGGTCCACTTTATCACTTTTGTCTCCCTTCTCTGGACCTTTTCGAATTCCACTATATTCTTTTTGAGCCGAGACACACTGTATTCAAGATGCAGCCGCACCTATGCAGAGGCATAATGATATTCTCAGTTTTGGTCCCTAACGGTCTATTTTCTTTCTTAGCAGTTGCGGAACATTGGGTTGAACATTTCCATGTATAGTTCACAATGTCAAAAGAAACAAAAGGAGGCCTTCCGCAGAAATAAAATGAAAGTGCAGTGGAGGGCAGAAACCACGGCCAACCAAACGATGAATAATCAAACCAACTTTATTGAAGACCCAACTTTACAAGTTTCGGCCAGAGGCCTTCATCAGGGGTCTAAAAAACAGACATATAAACTAAACAATACATATACAGTACCACAAAACACAAAAAATATATACATAAATAATTAAATGAATAAAATGATAAAAAATACGTTACCAGGAAAGGGCATAGATTGTGTATAAAACACGTCTATGGGGTGGAAAAACCACTCTTCCCAATCTAAGATAAGTGAAAATATAATTACATTAAAATATCTGAAGTTATTCGAGATGCCATACAGTACAGAGAATGAATCTAAAAAACAAAAGATGATTCTAAAAACAAGGAAAAAACACATCCACCAAAATTAAAAAATGAAGATAAATAGTTTAAATGAACATATAAAAACTGAAAACTGGGAGAGCGTTTTTGGAAGGAGTGTGGAGGTGTGCTGAGCTGTAATCGCGCTCAGACTGAGCTGAGACTGCACCTGTGAAGCCGACGCTGCCCTGAGAATATCGGACAGGCATGCCCGGGACACCCTGCTCTTGGTAGGACCAGGTTGCTTAAATTTCCTTTTACTTCTCCGCGACTGCGGAGCATTTACTGAAGGGGCGTGTCTAAAGGGGCAGGTCTCGCCCCTTCAACGCCACTGTGGCACCTACACGACATCGGCTGCCTCGGGGAGTAGAGACTGCATGCACGGACATTATCCTTGCTGTTCCATTTGGTCGTATGCTGTAAGTTTGGAAGGGGCTTGACTCTTTCATGTTGTGTTTTATGTTGCGCCATGGGCAAACGGAAGGCAAAGGCAGCTGTCAAGTCTCAGGATGCTGGTACCGGGGTTATTAAACCGGTTGGCCCCTTGGACAGGCATGTAGTTCCTCTACCCTTGGCACAGTCTTCTCCCGACGGGGTTTCTTTAAGCCCCGATGGGAGATCTCCTCCTCTCTGTCCTAGTTCTGCTGTTTCTTTAGTGTCTAAGGCTCCCTTTGATGATCTTTGTGAGGTGAGGTCTGTTATAGATATACCTAATCCAGTTCTGGGAATGGATTTAAGTGCCCCTTCGGAGACACCGGATCTATCCCCTGAGGCAGATGTGACCCTAAAGGATGTATTGAGGGCCGTTAAAGTTCTTGATTTGAAAGTATCCTCTAAATTGAATTCTTTATCTACCTTTACCCAGGAAACTGCAATAGCATTGCAGCAACTGGATAGTAAGGTAACTTCATTGGATACTGCTGTTTCTAAATTGTAGTCCCAAGTTCCTGCTTTGCAATCAGTTAATGTTTCTGCTATTAAGGACTCCTTAGTTTTACATGCTAAAATGGAAGCTTTGGAGAACTCTATGCGTCGTCGTAACTTACGATTTTAAAATTTCCCTCAATCTTCTTTGCTTTCTGCTAGTATCTTGTTGGAAAAATATCTCAAGGAAGTTTTGGCTATATCTGAGTCTATAGGAGTTTCTCAAATTTATGATGTGCCCTCAACTTCTAAAAAGGAGAACGCTGCCGACGATGAACTGGATGAGATAATTCCTACTATTGCTAATCTCACTGCTTTTATTGAAGATTCCTCTGACACTATTACTTTGAGGTCCACATTGTTAGTTACTTTTCCTTCTGTTTTAATTAAGCAGCATATTCTTAAAGCTTATTTTAAAGCTAAGGCAGTTAAGTTTTGTGGACAAGTAGTATTGGTTTTTCCAGATGTGGCACGTGCTACCCAGTTGCGTAGGAGGCAATTTCTTGCATTAAAACCTCGAGTTTTGGCTCTAGGCGCTACTTTATTTTTGAGATTCCCATGCAAATGTGCTATCGGTTCTGATGGCACTTCTTATATTTTTACTGATGTCTCGCATCTGGAAAGGTTTCTGCAGGACAGACAGAGTTTAGTAGGAGACGGCTCTGTTAGATGTTAATCACCTTCCATAGTTGTGCACCTTATGGTCTTAGGTTGCTATTGTTTAGTACTTTGTATTTCTTTTCAGATCTAAAAGCTCTCTCTTGACGTGGATTATATCATGTATATTTTTCCTTATCTTGTTAATTGGTTCGCCATGTGTATTAATTGCCTAGATTGTCCTGTTATTATTTTTGATCATGTATTTTGATTGGAAAATTAATTTAAAAAAACAAAAAAAAACCCTGAAAACTATATGCAATGCATTGATTCAACGTAATGAGCAGACAGATTAAATGTTATGTTAAGTCAAAAAACACCAGTATTGTACCACAAAAAAATGTGTCTCACAAAAAAAAAAAATACCTGCAGAAGCTGTCAGAGGCGGTAAATGCCATGCAAGGACATAAATAAAAACTTTGGGAACGAGGGGACTCCTCCCTCTCATGACATCAAGTGTAATGGGAAGCTAAAGAAAAAGAACTAATCATGGTATGGACGAAATACAGTCTGGTCGTAAAACTAATCACGTTTCACAAAAAAAATGTGAAGGGAAAAGGAGAGGATGAAAATGTATATGTGAGGAAATATAAACCTTACAATTTTTCAGTACTCAATTTGTAAGGTTGTTGATAGACACAAAAGAAAGACTGAATTAAAAACAGCATAGTGGCTCAATATAAAAAAGCTCAATTACATTCTAAAAGCACTTAAAAATATATATAGGGGACTATTTGGCAATAGACTTTAAATTTATCGCTGCACGTGAAATGTAGGTTAAAATAATTTTGAGCAGAAAACACACATTTGCATAGAAAATATAAAATAAGTTAAAAAGGGCATCTCATGCTAACAGAGGAACGGCTCTATAGGTATGCATTGCAAAAACAAAAAACTAAAACAGACCTATAGAATATCATTCGAAATGAAATCTGCCACAGTATATCTAAGCAGATAAAATAAAGGCATACAATTATAAACTGCCAGAGCTTCCATGTATAGCGCAAATAAATACTGTGAGTCGTAAATTAGGAAATGCCTCTATGACTAAAGAAGGGCATGTTATACAGATAACTGGAGCAACTGCAAAAGAAAATATTACGGCTGCTGTTCTGTTAAACGGCAGCTACAGAAACTTTTACATGAATACGTAACTGGTAGAGAAAACCGAACTAAACAAACGGAACTACATCTTATGCATATGTTAGAGAGATGAGCAAATTAAATATGTGAGGAAAAATTAATAACTTGATCGGCGCCTAAAAAAGAGAGAGAAGAACTATGTTAGATGTATAAATGTGCCGTGATGAACAGGCATAATATGCATTATATTAAATTAAAAATGGAATTATGCACCACAAGAAACTGAAGATAGTACCTGCAGAGACTGTCAGAAGCGGGAAAAGGCCGTGCAGGGACAGGAATAGCAAATTTAAAGACGAGGAAACTCCTCCCACTTGTGACATAACGTTCGATGGACAGTTAAGCAATTAGAGCTGTAGGCAGAAAAACAATACTGTCTAAAACCTTTCAAACGTAACATGATAAATATTATAAAAATGAATAATTGGAGTGTAATATTAAAAATCAGAGAAATGCATTGTACTCCATTTCTTTATTTAGCCCTCCGGGGAATGACTGTATTGAATTGAAAAATGAACCTTTGCTCTTCTTGGATCAATCTACGATTCAAATCCCCACCACGAGGGGAGGGGATAAGCTGTTTAATGACAAAAAACTTAATGTCATCGGGTTTATGATGAAATTGAATCCAGTGTTCTACAAGTGGGGCTGTAGTTATTTGCCTTTTAATACAACTCTTGTGCTCCTGAATATGCATTTTTACAGCTCGGATAGTTTTACCGACATACAAAAGGAGACAGGGACAAATGATGACATACACAACATATGTAGAAAGACAATTAGTGTTAGTATGTAAATGATACTGTTTTTTAGTACAAGGGTGTGTGAAAGTCGTTGAGCACAATAGCATCTTTGCATATAGAGCACTTATTGCATTTGTAATGTCCTTTCTTTAAGGGTAAAGGAATCGAAACTGGAGGCATATAGGAAGAGACTAGCATGTCGCCTAACGGTCTATTTTCTTTCTTAGCAGTTGCGGAACATTGGGTTGAACATTCCCATGTATAGTTTACAATGACTCCAAGATCTGTTTTATGGATGACAACTCCTAACTCAGACTCTAGCATGTTGTACCTGCAAGTGGGATTATTTTTCCCTACTTGTATCACTTTGCACTTGTCTATATTCACGTTCATCTGCTATCTAGATGCCCAATCTTCTGCTCTAACAAGTTTCGCTTGTCACTCCTATCCCAGGTCGTCTTATGTTATCGACTAATTTTGGAGGGGGCAAGACACAAGGAAGCTAAGAGAACACTTTAAACCTTGCATTGCTCTTTGAGATGAATTGTCAGTGTACAAAGGGTCTCGTTGGTGTAGATGTTGCATCATCATGCCAAAGGAAGGAAAGTTATCTGTCTTTGAAGTTCTGGATCCAGGCTGGTTTTAGGGGTGTGCAACCTGTACATGGCATTGACACTTTAGGGATGTGGCTGTGCATTGGAGGGGGGGGATCCTCCCTAGCCATGAAGAAGAGGCTACCACCACAGCTGTGAAGAAGTGATCCTGCCCACAGTGCTTGAGGGTGGCACTCTGCAGACCATGGTATGAACTGTTCTTGGTGTTTGCAAGAGGCATCACCAGTGCTACTGAAGCTGGCCCTGTCTGGATCTGGGCATCACACATATGAAAACCATAAGTAGAAGTCATATTGAAATTGAACACACTATGAAGAAATGCAGCACATGCCAAGCTTTGCATAATGTACCACCAAAGGCAGGACTTTATGCATGGGAAGTTGCCACGCATCCGTGGCTGGAGATTACCGGCAACAGCAAGACCCATGGCTTATCTCCTTGTACAGATTCCTTCACTGTGCCCATACAGTGCACCACCACCTGTTCCAGAACTGCTGGCGCTTGTCAAATAATCTTCGGGCATCATGCTCATCAATGCAACTCTTGCATGTACCCTTCACAATATCACTACTAGCGTAACCAATCACTGTGCACTAGGTATGTGCATTTCGGGTTCATTTGAGTATCTAAAATGAATAACATCCAGAAATTGTGCATGCATAGTCCTACAATTTAACATGCACACGATTGACTTGTGCATTGAAGGTGAGCAGTTATGACAAAAATTTAAAAAATTTGGTTTGTTTTCTTTTTTGAAGGCTTTTTTGAGCTTTGCACATGCCTCCTGTGCACCTTCCTAAACATGAGGCGACCGTATATATGAGCTCAACCTTGACGTCAGAGGTGGTGTTTAGCAAAGCTAAAGTTATAAACATTAACTTCAGTCACTAAAGGATGATGCACAGTTCCCAAGGTTACTACGTAATCTTACCTGAAAATTCTCCTAAATCTAGTTGGTGAAAATGTAACCAGCTAGATTTAATCCTGGAATACCTCTTCCAGTAGGAGTTGCTCTAGGGAATGGTGCAGAAGATTTGCTTATGTGGGAGTTCACAGCTCCATCAGTCCTGGTCTTTCTGAGCTGGAGGTGCTGTAGGCATTGGTGCAGGAGTGATGGCTGTCGGAACTCGAAGCTTCTGAGGTCCAAGCTTCCTCCAGCGGGAGGCACTACAGGGTCTGCTGCAGAATGATTTGGATACACACCTGGTAGGAGACGGGACCTGCTGTGTGAGTGTGTTTCACCTTGTTGCCAGGCTTTGTCTTTTGGCCCTGGTGGTGAAACCTGAGAGGTCCGAGTTCCTGTATTCCAGTGAAGTGTGTCTGTGCGTGCGTGCGATAGAAATGGGCAGCATCCAGGAATGGAACTGCTGTTAGCATTCCATTAAGGCACTTTAAGAGCAGGGCCCCTCGGATGACATGCCATATTTCCCCCGGAGCTGAATAGCACACAAACCAAATAACTCCCTTCTACTCCTTTCCTTCATAATTCTCTTCAGTTTTAATCGTACCCATTTTATTTCTCATTACCTCTTTCCCCCGCTGTACGCTGCACTGGCCTGTCTCCTCATCGTCCCTTGCGCCATCCAGCCATCACGTCTCACTACATCCCATCCTGCATTAGCTTGTGTCCCCATTACCCCTCTTGGCATCCAGCCATTCCCTGGCTACCCCTTCTTTAGAGTTCACTCTCCTTGCAGTGTCCTATGCCTTTTGCCTCCCCTGAGAATTTCTTCTGTTTGTTCAGTAAGACCTGTCACTTCCTCTGTGATCTCTTTCCACATCATTCCTTTAATTGTCTTAGATGCTCCTGCAGTCAGGAAACTCCTTCTCCTGTCCTCTGATTTGGGTTCATAATCCACTGTTTCATTGTATTGGCTTCTTCAAGATCTGTTGCCACGGCGCTTCGATCCTGCCAAATAATAAGAATTTATTCCTTCTGCAGGGTCCTGGCTGTGCTCCTTTGGAGCCATCAGCCTCTGGCCATATAACGTCTGCACTCCTGCTGTTTTGTTTTATGGTAGTTAGGATATGACATGTTGGCAAGTGAATTTGCTATTTTTATTGGATGCTGTTGTGAAGGGCACTATATCAAGAAAGATATGGAATTAATAGCTAACCCTGATGTTGGTCATTCCTAGTCAGAGTAATGCCTCTGTGCCCTCCTCACTCCTGGAACACAATTATGTCAGCCTTACATGAAATCTAAGGGACTCTTATCAAAGTGACCCCTAGTCTAGGTTCCTTTCACTGGTGCAGAGGGAAGGTTGATGAAGTTAACATTCAATGCTGAGATTTAGTTCATTTAATTTAATTATAAAACATTTATATACCACCTTTTTGTTAAATCATTCAAAGTGGTTCACACCCGTAATGAAAGTTAAAATGAACAAAATGGTATACAATTTACATGGGGCAGTCATCTATAAACTCCCCAGTTCAAGCATTCTACATTCCCAGTGGCACTAAGCTCCACCAGTGCCTATCGAGATTAGCAACCCGGAAACCAATGTTTTTCATTTCTTATGAGGCGAGATGTGCTCGCTGTCGTTACCCGAGTCTGTAGTGCGATCTCTCGGATATCCCCTGGTGCAGAAAGATGCAGGTGGAACTGTCTCTTTTTCACACAGGATTTTTTTTTTTTGCACTTGGTTGGCTTTGCTTTGTGAAAGGAAGTCATTGTCCATGAGAACTTGGCTATAAAGCCCGAGTAAACTCCCTGCAGTTTTCTGCCTCATTACTCTTATTGGAGCACTTCAGAAACCTGCTTATCTGGGAAATAGTTGATTTGAGATAGACACGGGCCTTTGTCTTCTGCTCAGTATCGGGGAAGGCACTGAGATTTGTTTCCATAACTCATAGTTTCGTTGCAGCTCTTCTATTATCTCTTGGCTTCTTGGCTACCCACACTCCCCCTGCCCCCACCCCAACTTTGAGCTTAAAAAGTGTACAGTTCAGACCTCACTGGTTACTGCATGGCTTGCAGGAAATGATCCAAATCAGGGGTCTGTTCTTAAAGCTAACCCTGAGGTGGGTCACAGTGCAGAGTGGATGGGATAAGCAGATTCCAAGTGGGAAATTGAAGTTTCAAAGCCTCCCAGGGGAAGAGTTCAAGATAAGTTCAGGAAGAATGCAGTTAGGACTGACTAGAGTAAAGGGGCCTGGGAATGTAGAAGTTGAGAAACTTCTTACCTCTTCCTCAGAGCAGCAAATTGTGTGGATGATGGGATCACAGAGGGGGGAGGTGGGGAGGCAAAGGTACATTAACAAATTGCTGAGGAGTGTCACATGATTGATGGATTTCATCTTAAGATATTGGCAGAGCCAGTGGGACTAATATTGCCCACGTATGTATCTGATCTGAGACAGCAAGCAGGAGACCCAACAAGAGTGACAGGGTCGCCACACCTGTAACTGATCTCTGAAAATGCAGTGAAGTCTTTGTAACCTGGAAAGCAAACAAACTGAGAGAGCAGAAAATTTTAAGGAAACAAAGCCCCAGGGAAGCAAGACAAAAGGAGACAGACAAAGATCTGACATGAACAGCAGTGTTCGGTTTTATGGCACCATCGATCTGGAATATCCTGCCTCTTGATTTAAGGTTGGAGAAATATTCAGAGAAATTTAAACTGGGTCTAAAGCAATGGCTTCTTGTAGACTCTTGAGGGAATATAACTCTGGTGTTGGGTGGTTACTGAGTTGGCCTCATTTTTCACTTTTGTATCTCTGAATTATGGCAAAATGTTATTGATATGTTGATTGTTGGGCTACTCAGCCCTCTCCTATTGTGTTTTTGTTGTATGGTTGCTTATTGTAAGAAGTCAGTGTATTCGGATATTGTAAACTGCTTTGATGGCCATTGGGCCAAATGACGGTATAGCAAATTTTGTAAATAAATAAATACAAAGACACGACAAAAGAGAACAAAAGTAACTTTGGGGAAGGAGGTTGAGAGACGAGATTCTTTTCCTAAAATGGCTACACTACCCTTGATTTAGAAAAAGAGAAGGCAGCAGATAACAGAGGAACTTGGGAGCAAAGTCCTGAAAATGGAAAGACTGATGAAACCCAGAGTATGGCCAGACTTGCCACATAGGTGCCCATAGAGAATGGGTAGGGTGGCAGGGGAAGTCCCTTCTTCCTACGAAAAAGTCATTGGTGATGGAGCAACGTCACCCACTGTTTTGTGTAGTGGGGCTGCCCCCCCCGAGTGACAGCCATTCCTTGAAATTTAGCACAGACCCTGTAAGTCCTTGTGTGTTGACAGGCCCTCCTCCTCTACGGGCTTCCTTCCTCCATGGAAACCCATGTGAAGGGCAGAGTGCCACAGGGCCTGCCAGTGCTTGAGCTCAATTTCCGCCCATGTTTTGCCCCATAACATTAGTCAGTGACTCGGCAGTAGGCCCAAAATTAGGCATATGAAGAAGCGGCAGCATTTTGGTATTTGTTGCCTATGCCTGACCCAGAGGCTGGAAGGAGGGAATCTCTTCAGCTGGGACCAGGAACCAGGACAAATTGTTCAGGTATCCAGAAGTTGTAGAAGACCGTAAGATCATAATGGACTTGAGAGTGGTGAGGCTTGACTGTTCAGGAGCAGCCATCAAGTTTTGGGGAGACCTAGAAGGCCTAATCTGGCCATGATTAGTTAGACAATTACCAATCAAAATTTAGTTAGTGCTCAGACTGAGCTGGTATTTTAAATATTTTTGTTGTTATGTCTCATTGTATGTTCCTGTTAACAAATTATTTTTAGGAAGGTCCACCCTATGGGCAGCTCAAGGCAATCTACTGCCTGAGGTGAAGAATGAGATGGCGCCTCCCCGGGGGGGGGGGGGGGGGGGCGCCTTCTCAAAACTCCAGTCAGGGACTGAACCAAACCTAAAAGCTGATTAGATAATATGGAGGAAATGCAAGATGTTTGCACACCAAGAAACTAAAAGAATAAGTGAGAACCACAGCACACTTTATAAAACTAAATTATAACTCATTTTTATTTTGTTATAAACTGCGTTATGGTTCTTGCTTTTTCTTTTTGAATATATATTTTGCATCCACAGACCCCTCCCCCCCTCAACAATGGGTGCAGAGCAGAACTAGGACATTCACCCACAGAACTCAATATCTTAAAAAAAAATCTGATTCTGGTCATCTCATTAACAAATATTCTCCAGTACCAGGAATATTGGGAACTAATATAAAACCCTACAAAAGTCACCAAAGATCTACAAGGCCAAATCTAGTATACCAGCATAAACCTCCAAAACTCATACAAAAAAGCAGCACTATAAATACTGCAGTAGGCCCTGGAACATCTAACACTTATTTAGATCCCTGCACACAGATTTCATGTTAACAGAACATACAGCCTTGGTCACACACCCAGAACACGGACTCTCGCCAAGTACAGAATAAGTGATCATAACCTAAAGTAAAAATTAAATATTTAGAGAAAAATTAAACCGAAACCCCAAGAAGCCAGACTCTGCATGCAGTGCAACACCAGATAAGAGATGCAGTTCCCCATACTGTGTAAACTATAAAAATAGCACAAAGCCCAATCACTAAATTGAAAATAAAATTATTTTTTCTACCTTTTGTTGTCTGACCATTTTATTCTCTGGTCATGCCGGTCCTGATCTGAGGCTTCTGCTTTCCTGTCTTCTCTTAGCACTCTATCTGCCATTTCTTCTCTTTTCTTTTGTTTTCCTCACTTCCTTCCATCAGCCTATTTCCATTCCCAGTGACCCTCCACACGTGTCAGCTCCCTTCAAGTCCCAGTGCCCCCTCCCTGCCAGCCTCCTCCCCATTACCTAGTCACCTACCAGTCCCAACCTCAAATGTCAACTCCTTCCAGTCCCACCCCCAGGTGTCAGCTCCCTTCCAGCCATCTCTTTCCACCCCTGTCAGCTCCCTTCCAGCCCTCTTTTCCCCCTATGTCAGCTTTCTTCCCGCCCACTCTTTGCCCTTCTCAGTTCCCTTCCATACTCTCTTCCCCCTGTCATGTTTCTTCCAGCCTCCTCTTTGCCTCTCTGTCAGCTCCATTCAGCTCCCCCCCTCTCCCGTGTAACTTGTTGGCTTCTCTCATTCCCCCCGTATAGTTTGTTCCACTTCTCTCCTCCCCCACCTCGTGTAGCTCATTCCGCTTCTCTCATTCCATCCCCCCCTCCCCATGTAGCTCATTCTGCTCTGCCGGCCGTGTCTCCGTAGTTCTGCTCCTTCCCCTTCGGCTGACTGCACTAGCTTTTAAAATGAAAGGAAATCAATGCTATGGAACCTCTGCTGCTGCCGCGTACCGCTCTAGCTGTTGGTAGCTGTGTTTTTTTTTTTCATTTAAACGTTTTTATTAAATTTTTATCACACTTAAACAAAACATGTCAACACAAACACTCCAAGGAGGTCAGCCCCCATTTCCATCCTGCTATACATTAACAAAAGCAAATACCCAACCCCTAGTCTTAGTCCCCTTCCCCCTCCCCCACCCCCCCCTTAAAAGGCCATCCCTTCCCCTCACCCCGCACCGCCCCCCCCCCTCCCCCATCCCTCCCCCCTCCGGATACATGCCTCGCCACAGCTTCCCCCACCTAACTTCAAAGAGCCCCCCCTTCTCCCTCCTGGCTGCTGTTAACCGCTCCATGGAGAGTATATGATGTATACGCCCTTCAAACTCTCCAATCCCTGGCGCTTCCTTGCGCTTCCAGGCTGCCGCTATTACACAGCGCGCCGCGCATAAACATGCTATTACCCCCCGCCCCCTCCTTTTCCCCTGTAGCCCCCCCCAAGACAGCAGGAACAGACCCGGAGATAACTCAAGATCCTCCCCCAAGGTAACCCGTATCCAATCCCGTATCTGATTCCAGAAAATCTGAATTTTTGCACAATCCCACCAGATATGCCAAAAAGTCCCCACTCCCCCACATTCACGCCAACAGGCAGAGGACGTACCAGCATACATCTTGTGCAACCGGTCCGGTGTGTAGTACCACCGCGTCATTATTTTATAACTGTTTTCCCTGATGCTAGTCGACATTGGAATCTTTTTAAGCTGATCCCAAATCTCCATCCAGGCCGCCTCCCCCAGGGATACCCCCAGGTCCCTCTCCCATTCGATCATATATTTAAATTTAGTACCCCCCTGCCTACAAATCCCCTTATACAGAGCTGAGATCATCCCCCGAGTAGTCCCCATCCCTACCCACACCGCTTCGACGTCGGTCAGGTCCGCTACTAAATCACCCTTACCCTTCCTTCCCCGGAGGTAAGACTGAACCTGAGCTAAAGGGAAGCGGTCCACCTCCCGGAGCCCATAACTCTCCCGCAATTCACTAAACGACACTAGTTCATCACCGTCCATCAGCTGGAAAAAGCACTCAAGCCCCTTCCGGGTCCAGCCATCAAAGGCCCCTCCCTCCCACCCGGGACGAAACTCCTTATCCCCCCTCCACGGAGTCGCAAGAGAGAACCTTTTCCCCCCTCCTACATATCCCTTTGCCCAGACCTCATCCCATACCGATCCCACCTGCTGCATGGATGGGGAGCCCACCCCTAAATCCCGCCGATCCTTCCCCCTCGCCCAGAGCCATGCCGACAGCCTCCCACCCTTCACATATTCCCGCGCTACTAGCACCCCCTGTTTCACCTCCCCCCGACCCCTCCAGTCCATGGCCAGCCGCAACTGCGCCGCTTGATAATAGACCCGTAGGTTGGGTACCCCGAGCCCCCCTTCCCGTTTGTTAGCATAGAGAACCTCCCGCGCTATCCTCGGGGGTTTCCTTTTCCAAATATATTGGAACACCTTCCTCTGCAGGGCCCGAAATACCTTGTCGGGAACCTTTACAGGGAGCACCTGAAACAAATAGAGAATACGGGGCAGAAGAAGATTCATCTTCACCCCGGCGACCCGACCAAACCAAGATACTTCCGCGTGCATCCAGCAGTCTAAGTCCCTGTGCAGCTCCCCCAGTACTTTGGGATAATTGACCCGATATAAATCTTTGTATCTTCCGGAAAGTTGAACTCCTAAGTATCCCAGAGACCGCGGTACCCAACGAAAGGGGTAAACCTTCTTTAAACCCTGTACCACACCACCAGGGGCCGTAAGATTTAAAACCTCCGTCTTACCCGTGTTCATCTTGAAGCCTGCCACTCCCCCAAACCTCTCCACTTCTGCCATAATACTTCTCAGGCTCTCCACTGGCTTGCTGATGAACAAAAGGATATCATCCGCGTATAACGAGATCTTATGTTCCACTCCGCCCGCCACTATCCCACTAATCAAAGTATTAACCCGGATCCGTTGCGCCAGGGGTTCGACCGCCAGAGCGAATAACAATGGGGAAAGGGGACAACCCTGCCGAGTCCCGCGTTCCAAGGCAAAGTCCTCCGTATAACTCCCATTAACCTTGACCCGCGCTCGAGGCCCCCTATATAGCCCCTCCACCCAGCCGAGAAAGTTTGGCCCGCACCCTATCTTCCTTAGCAACTGCCAGACAAACTCCCAGTGTACCCGATCGAATGCCTTCTCGGCATCTATGGACATCAAAATACAGGCTTCTCTCCCCCCCCTCGCAATCTCAATGACCTCAATGGCCCTGTAAATATTATCCCCTGTTTGCCTCCCTAATATAAAGCCCGATTGATCTTTGTGTACCAACGAAGGCATCCAGGGGGCCAATCTGTCCGCTAATGCCTTTGCCAAAATCTTGACATCCACATTGAGTAGGGATATCGGCCGATAAGAGCCACATTCCAGCGGATCCTTCCCAGGCTTAGGCAGGATCGATACGCCCGCCGTTAACATTTCAGGAAGCAGCTCTCCACCCTCGGACAACATCCCATTAAAGACTCGCAACAGTAGTCCCCCAACCTCGTCCCAAAACTGCTGATAGAAAACCCCAGGTAGGCCATCTAGGCCCGGAGATTTGCCCCCTCGCAGCCCTTTCACCACCCTGCCCACCTCTTCCGCCGTCAATGCCCCCTCGAGCCCATCCTTGGCTTCCTCCCCCAAACACGACAGCTCCAGTCCCTCCAGGTACTCCTGAATATGCTCGGTCTCTACCCCCGCTTGTCTCCGATAGAGCTCCCGATAATATTGTTCAAAACACTCCCGAATAGCCCTTTCTTCCCTTAACACCTCCCCATTCCGGTGCCGAATTTGATAGATCAAAGACGCCGCTACTCTCTTTCGCAATTTACGAGCCAGCAAACGCCCAGCCTTATTACCATACTCATAATAAACCTGTTGAACCCGTTGCAAATCAAACGCAATCTTCTCCACTTGCAGATCCCGTAGTTCCCCACGGACTCGCTCCAGGTCTTTCCGGGCTCTCACCGAGCCCTCTGCACGGAAAACCCGTTCCCTTGCCTTCACCTCCTCCCGCAACCCCTCCATTTTCCGCCCCCTTTCCTTCTTCAACCTCGCCCCCCAGTAAATAAACCGCCCTCGAATATACGCTTTCAAAGCCCCCCATACCAGGACATCGCGTACCTGCCCATCATCATTGAGGGTCAAGTATTCCTGAATCGCCCCCTTAATATCCATCAGCACCCCCTTATTTTTCAAAAGGCTCTCGTTCAGCCGCCAGAACCGGGTGCCCAAATGCCGCCTGCCACGGACCTCTACCCCCACCGCGCTATGATCCGACCACACAATTGGACTGATCTCAGCTTCTGTAACCCCCACCAACCAGACCTCACTCATCAGAATCATATCGATCCTGCTCCAGCATTGATGCGGAGCAGAGAAAAAAAGTGTATTCTCTCCCGGTGGGGTGTCTGTGTCTCCACACATCCACCAAATTATGCTGCTCCATAAGCTTTTTGAGCCCTTTCCTATTAGACCCCCGCCCCTCCCAGCCCCGAGGGTTCCTGTCCCACCCATCCTGGAGGGTGCAATTAAAATCGCCCCCGACCACCAGTTGTCCCTGAGCCTCCCGATCCAAAAGCCTCCGGGTAGAGTCCCAGAAGGGCCCCTGAGTTCCGTTGGGAGCATACACGGAGACTATGCATATCTCCTCCGTCCCCCACCTCCCCTTCACCCCCACAATTCTCCCCTCCATATCTTTAAACCATCCCAGCACCTGGAACCCCACCCCCCGCTTCACCAAAATGGCAACCCCCCGCTTCCGTCCCCCCCCTTTTGCACAGGAGAAAAACTGCTCCGGATATCCAGAATGTTTTAAGCGAGCAATTTCGCTACCCTTGAGATGCGTTTCTTGCACCAGAATCACCTCCCACCGATTATCCTGAAGCTCTCTAAAAAAGTGCCGCCGTGTTTTGCGGAGAGTTCAACCCCTTTACATTTATAGATCCAATCCGCAGCATTCCCTTATGTCACTCCCCCTCCCTCCGCCCTCCCAAATGTGGCAGCCTCGCACCCCCCCCCTCCTCCTTTCCCCCCCCGCCTCCCTCCCCCCGCCCCTCCTCCGCCCACCCCCCACCCCCTCACCCCTGCCTCCCTCCCTCCACCCTCCCCCCACCCCCCCCGCCTCCTTCTCTCCCCAAGCAAACTTCCGTGTGAGTCATGTCTTCTCCCGACCCCCTCCCATATCAGAATCCCCAACCTCTTTTCAGCGCCCCCACTGGCCTCTCCCCCCTCCATCCCTGGCCCCACCATGCCCTTGTCCCCCAAGTTCAATCCCCCAACAAACATCCATACCCCCACCCTCCATACCGACCTACTCCCTACAATCCACCACCACCCCCTCCCGGCCTCATTCAATACACAACCCCAAAGCAAACATTTCAACAGTTACTCCCCTTCAGTGTTCATGGTGGTGCCACAGAGTCCCCCTCCAATGCATCCTGAGATAATCTCTTGAGCCTTTTCCCTTTCTCACAAACACGCTTCCACTGGGACAGGCGCTGCTCTTTGCCACGTTCTTCCTGATGTACTCCACTAGCCGCAGTCTTAGGAAGATGTTCACAGCCCAATTCATGCAGAGCACTCCACGCCTCATCTGCTCCCTTAACTCGCCTCGAGATACCATTGACTGTGAGCAAAAGCCCAAAGGGGAACAACCAGCGGTAACGCAGTCCTTTCCCCCGCAAGAACGCCGTGACCTCTTTCAGGCTGCGCCGCCGCTCCAAGGTCCCAGATGATAAATCGTTGTAAATCTCCACCTCACAAGAATCCCAGGCAATGCGACCATATTTCCTGGCTGCATTCAGGATCCGCTCTTTTAGAGGAAAACTGCTCAGACAGGCAATCACATCTTTCGCACGCTGATCTCTACGGGGGCCTAGGCTGCGGTGTGCCCTCTCTACACCCACAGCCTCCACGTGGTCGCCCTCTGTGTCTCCCAGTCTGAGAACATGTTGGCATATTCGTTGCACCGTCTGGACACAATCCCTATATTTCTCCGTTTCAGGGATCCCCTTAAATCGCAGATTGTTCCTGCGGGCTCTATCTTCCATTTCTTCCATTTTGGCTTGCATTTCCTCCTGCCGTTCACACAAGCGGCGCTGCTCCCCCTCTACCTCTCTGAGAGCACTTTCCACCGTCTCCACGTGGTCAGCTACCTCCTCTACTCGATTCCCCAGGCCGTTCAATTCCTGGTGTAGAGCATGGAGCTCCGCTTTTAAATCTTTGCGCAAGTCTTTAATGTCTCCACGCAGGTCCTTCTTAAACTCCGCTAGCCAGTCCTTTAATTCCACCCCGGAGGAGCTCAACTCCGGCCCGCTGCTGTCATCTCCGGAGCTCTCCCCGCCGCCATTCTCTTCCTCCATCTCAGGGCGCTGCGGGCCTTTGTCATCTTTCGGGGCGTACTTGGAGTTAAAACCCGGCTAATTTCTTGCGGGCTGCCATCCCACCTCCGAGGGTCGCTTTCTCCGTGCTTTTTACGTTGGGAAAATCGCTCATGGCCTCCGTTGGTCGGGAATCAGACGGAGCTCCGTTACCTTGCGGCCATCTGCCCCGTGACGTCACCGGAAGTCCCCGGTAGCTGTGTTTTAAACATTTTAATGCTTTGTAAAATTACTCATATGGAGGGTAACTTTAGAAAATCCCACCAAGTTAACCTGCATTTTCACGTGTTTATGTCAAGCTTCTTTTATAAAGAAATGTAGGCGCCTACATCTTTATGGCCTATTAGCGCTAACAGCCAAATATGCATGTTAATCTAAGGTGCGATCATTTACACCAGCCCTAGAGCTTGAGTTAACTCCTGCACCTTATTTTTTTATAAAATGCTGTAAGTTATTGACATTCTTTACTAGTGTTCTCCACCCAAACTCTATCCATGTGCATGCCCACAGTGAAAGTACGTGCCATCAAGTCAACGCAGGTGCTTATAAAATAGCAACCGGCGTAAGGATGTGTATTAATGCCCATCTGTCTGTGTCAGTCACTATCGTACTGTGGTTTACATGCTTTTAGGCAGCCCCGTAGCAAATTACCCCCTAAGCATGTACTATGGAATAAGAAGATGGGGAGAGGTGGTGACAGCAGATTAGAGGATGGGAATGGAAGCGTCTCCATGCAGGAAGGCTGACTCTTGGCATCCTACTTCCACCTGGGCTTCTGAAGAGACTTTAGGTGCATAAATCTGGTTTGCAATATTTAAACACCATGGTGGTTGGTGAAAAGCAAATAGCGAGCAGGACCGCTTTTACCTATGGGCAAAAGAGGCAGTAGCCCTGGGCTCTTGCACAATCGGGGTCCAGCTGCCCACCCTGAGTGCAGCAGGCTAAAGTTGGGGCTTTTTGTAGAGTTTCACACCAAGGGCTGCTGTGCTGCTGGTTATTGGGGGCTTGCTGGCTTCGAGTAAAGGTAATGTTACTCTTGAGTAGACGGGGCTTGCATGGCAGGTCAGTAGAAGACCGTGGCAGTGGTGTAGTTAATGTTGTTCAGGCCTGCTGTTAGGCTGCGGAAGAGGGTCCTTTGGAGGTACAGCAGCGGGGGAATACTTGCTTAAAAAATTGTATTAGCTGCATCCACTTGTCTCCAGGATTCACTTTGACACTCAGTCCTGTCCTAACGCCAAGAATCTTTCTGGTCTGCAGGGAAGAAAAAAGAAATGCAATGGTGATTGATACAAAAGGGGCTAACGAGCTCTGCCTCCCTCTCTCTTTACTGCATTGTCACCAAAGTAATTCATATTGGGGTGCACAATGAAAACTGGGTGTATTGGTGTGAAATCCACAGGCACATTTACTGATGGGATTTGCTTATATATGCATGCCATTACCTGGTATTGGTTGAATAGCGATATATCAAATCGTAAACAGATAATGAAAGCAAAAGCCAGCACAAGATTTTTCTTTAATCATTGATCCCAGAAACGTACCCTCAGAGGTTGCTCCTGCCTTCTCCGCAGCTAATTTTTCAGTTGCAAACATGCGTAGGTTAGATTATATAAAGGTGCACTGCACAGGTTATTCAATATCCCGTCCTCTCACCAACCTTGGGACTGTTTCCGCTATCTGCGCGTAAAATAACACATTGTCTAACACGTGTACTTCTGTCTGCACACTGGTCGGCCAATAAGCAACGATCTCCTTTCTGCAGGTAAAACACTGGTTTTCCTAGGAAAATGCTCTTCATTACTGCCTTCAAAGTGATTAAAAGAAAAGAATTACAAAGGAGAGACGAGAAATAAAAAAAAAAAGTAATGTGGGTTCTGGCGAGGGTCAAGGATGTTTCTGGTCACGTTACATTTGTGGCTGGTTACATGTTCTTCTTCTTCCTTTCTGCTCTATCTCTTTCCCTTTTTCTTCCTTGCACACACTCTGTTCTGCCTGTCTCTGCCTCTTTCTGTCACGATCTCTTGCTTGTCTTGTTTTTTGTTTTCTCAGGCTCAAGGGAGAGAGGGACAAGGAGATAGAGCTCTTAACAGCACACTGTTCCCGTTAAAAAACCCCACCACCCTTTAGCTTGCATGTTTAAAGGGGTGTTACAAGAGAGGTGGTAAAACAATGACATAATAATGAGATATTTTAGAATAATCAAATATTTTATTAACAATCAGCTGATGCAACATGGAGTTTAGGTTTAATAATCTTCGGTACAGTCTGGAAGAGGTAGGTGAAACGGGGCTTCCCAAACCTTTTTCGGTGGTCCCACAGTCAGATGGACGTTCAGATAGCCTATGGAATATGTATGAGCTAAGTTAACATATTCACATTTATGTAATGAGTATCATAGTAAATATCCTGAACACCTATATGACTGTAGGATCATCAGGACAAGTTTGGGATACCTTGATGTGAACAGTCTCTACCATTTAGAGTCTATTACAGACTCTCTGTGATGGGGTCTATAGCGTATTGCCTGTCCCTCTCCAGAGGGATTATCAACAGGCCCCTTTGAGAGAGCTTGCAGCCCAGAGTTCAGGGCTGGGAGGGCGAGGCTCCTAGGGAGAGGTTAAAAACCCAGCAGGCTGCCGAAGGGAGAGAGGCCCGTGGAGCTAGAGGTCCTATCCAGGCAAGGTGTGTGAAGGTAGGAACTTTAAATGGGGCTTTAGGAAGGGCCAGGAGAACCAGGCTGTGAAGGTTTAACAGCTGGGATAGATAAAGCTGACACTGTTTTCTTGAAGGCTGTGAAGGTTTAACAGCTGGAATAGGATAAAGCTGACATTGTTTTCTTGACTACTACCTCTTCTATCTTTTAAACGAAACCCCCTTTCCACCACATGCCACACTACCACACTCTCATTTAAGAATCTGGTTTTCAGGATAATTTAGAAAGAGCATTCACAACCTCTATTTGCAAACTTTTGGTCCCAGCCCTAGATTGTGTATATTTTAGCTATCCTGAATACCAGATCTGATCAAGGGTCTTGAGATTCTGGGATTTAAGCCTAGCCTTGGGCTTCCCAAAGCTATCCTGGTGAGACCCACAGCCAGATGGGTCTTCAAGATATCCACAATAAATAAGCATGAATTACATTTGCATGCGCTGGAACTGGCCTTTAATTAGCTTTACAGCACAATGAGCCTTTATTTGCAGCTAATTTTAAGCTGTACCCCAACCAGTGCAGCAAAAGTCCTCAGCCGTAGGTCACACAGTGTGACTTCCTCTGCAGAATCTTGTAAATGTATTCTACTTCAGGCCTCTAGGTGTTGCCATGGTACAATGGAGAGAGATCCCTCTGCCAGCAGTGACTTAGCAAAATCCTCAAACCTTGCTGATCCAAGAACAAAAGTTGGGCTCTCTTGTGACCGCATCTCATAAATCCATTGCAAAGATGAATATTTGTATCCCACCCCGTGGCATCTTTCTGTCCAAATCCACAGTCTCTTACCACAGGAAGACCATGTCTACAGTTTCTGTAACCTCCAAACAGAGTGATGTGAGAAATCAGATGCAGTTTAACCTCTTTAACAAATTATACGAGGAGCTGCTTGTTTTCTCTGGGAACGACGTAGCCTGCATTGTATTTATTGACTGATTGGATCCAAACACCTACTGTGTCAGGTTTTCTAGCAGAAAAGCACAGTATTTATTTTCAGGAGAGAAACAAATGGATTATAATTTATAGGGAGTCAGAGTAATTGCACTGGAATCTATACTTCATATTGGGAATGAGGCACTTACCACTATTCTTCATCTCTGGCAAGGTCGGTCCCAGAGTTGATTCAAGGTGTTGGCGTCCTAGACGAGCCTTAAGCATTGTGACCCCTCTGGCTGTCAGAATTTTTTCCTGCCCCCTGGAAGCTGCTGCCCTAGACAGTCACCTTGTTTGCCTAATGGTTGGGCCCATTCTGATCTCTGTTGTCTCTAATATAGTTCCACAAGGTGTATACAGTACTGCCCCTCACTTGATTTTCAGCTTGTCATGCTGAGAGGCTTGTGTGCATCAGTGATGCTGAGGGCTAAGCTATCGGTAGCTTAACTATTGGCAGGGTCTCCCATGATGGACAGGTCTCAGCTGAGGTGCCAGACCAAGACAAACCACCCATCTGGACAGCAGTAGAATGGGACGGTGTTGGTGGCGGAGGATCACATATCTGTGACAACAGCAACAACACTAAACATAAACTGCATGGAAGAAAGGCCTGGCAACCTACATCCGTATCTTGCCACGAAAACCCAATGGACAGTCACAACAAAACAAATTGTACTATAGTGCTGGAAAATGAGACCCTCAGGTTGAAAGGCACTCAACTGGCTACTGGGGAGGAGCTGAAGACTTTTTGGAGTAAAGCCAGCATTTATGATGTGGTTGGACCAAAGCCCTCGGGACGTCTGACTGCTGATGTAGCTGTGTATGAAGTGAGAGTCAGAAGCTGCAAAGATGTCTTACATATTGGGACATAGAACGTATGAAGCATGAACCAAGGGAAGTTTGAGGTGGTCAAGAATAAAATGGAACGTTTACAACTCGATCTGTTGGGTGTCAGCGAACTGAAATGGACTGGCATCGGGCACTTTGCTTCTGATGATCACATGGTCTACTATGCTGGAAATGAAAGACAAAGAAGAAATGGTGTTGATTTATAATTAAGAAGAAACTTGCAAGAACTGTAACGCAATCCAGTGCAATCAGTGACGCTTACTTTCTATTCGTTTATGAGGAATGCCTATCAACACAACTATAATTCAAGTATATGCCCCAACAATAGCTGCAAAAGAGGATGAAATTGCTGAGTTCGATGAACAAGTACAAGCTGAAATTGACAGAACATGCAAACAGGGTATCTTGATAGTCATGGGTGACTGGAACCCAAAAGTTGGCAACAAAGAAAAAGGCAAAATGGTTCAACAATATGGACTTGGCAACAGAAATGAAGCTGGAGAAAGACTGATAGAATTCTGAAAGACCAACAATCTATTCATTTCAAACACCTTCTTCCAGCAACACAAGCGGTGACTGTACACATGGACTTCATCCAATAGATTGTACAAAAATCAAATTGACTCCATCTGTGGAAGTCTGTGATGAAAAAGCTCTATAACATCAACAAAGACCAAACCTGGAGCTGACTATAATACAGATCACCAACTACTAAAATGCAAACTCAAGCTAAAGTTGAAAAAGAGCAAGCCACTCGTGAATGTAAAAAAATATGACCTTGAGAATATTCCACCAGAATTTAAAGACTGCCTGTAAAATCAATTTGCTGCTTTAGATGCAAATGACAGAGCTCCAGAAGAGTTATGGAATGACATCAAGAAGGTTGTGTTGGAAGAAAGTGAGAAGTCTCTTCAAAAGGTGAAAAAGCAAAAACGGCCAAAATGGATGACCGAAGAAACTCTGAAAATTGCCCAGAAACACAGAGAAACTAAAGCCAGAGGAGAAAGAGAGGCAATCGCAGAACTCAAAAGAGATTTCCAACATGTATCAAGACAAGACAAGGAAAAGTACTACAATGACGCATGCAAGGAAATAGAAGCAGAAACTGTTAGAGGAAGAAGAAGATTGGCTCTGCTAAAGCTACGCGAGTTAAAGAAAAAATTCCAGCCTTGAATTGGAATGTTACAAGATGCTCAAGGATCCATGTTGAATAATGCTGAGAAGATCAAGAAAAGGTGGAAAGAATATACAGAGTTATTATATGATAAAGATCATAGCAACATAGTAACGTAGTAAATAACGGCAGATAAAGACCAGTATTTATTTTATTTATTTATTTATTTATTTATATTCTCTTATATACCACACTATTCTGCATCAGTGCGGTTTACATTGAACAGGACATTATAACTTGGAGATAACTATTTTACAGGAAACATGGGCTATGGAGGGTTAAGTGGCTTGCCCAAGACCACAAGGAGCACCTGTGGGACTAGAAACCCCAGTCCTTCCGGCCCAAGGTTGCTGTCCTCTAGTGGGATTTGAACCCCTGACCTTCCGGCCTGAAGTACCTTGCCCCAACCACTAGGCCAGTCCTCCACTCCTATGGTCCGTCTATGGTCCATCTAGTCTGCCCAGTATGATGGCAAGAGTAGGTGCATCTGCTGCTCCGTGCAGGCCACCCCTCCCCATCTCTTTGTTTAGGGGTGAACCCACCACTCCATGTAAGACACCCCTATTTGTTGAGAAATTAGATGGTTTAGTTTATTTTGATTTTATCCTGTTGCTGTAAAGGGATCCACTGTGTCTGTCCCATGCCATTTTGAATTCCGTCACTGTGTTTGTCCCCACCACTTCCATCGGGAGGGCGTTCCAAGCATCCACCATCCTTTCTGTGAAAAAGTATTTCCTGACATTGCCTTTCAATTTACCACCTTGCAGCTTCCTGTTATGCCGTCTAGTTTTACAGCTTTCCCATCTTTGGAAGAGGTTTATTTGTTCATTATTTGTTCATTTGTTCATCCGCACCATAAAAGACCTCTCCCAATTTCGAAAGGAACTCAAAACCTACTTATTCTCAGAACATTTCCAAATCCCCTACCCCCCCAAGCCAAGTCCCACAACCTCCACAGCCACACCAACTCAGAACTCCCAAAACTAAAACTAGATAACCCCTCGCGCACACACAAAAAAAAAAAAAAAAAATCTATGATAAAATGGAAATAAATTCCACCACATACACAAGACACACGAGTATTCTGTAAAACATTATAAAAAACCAACTGTAAATACCTTATATAAATAGTTTGGACAGTCTTCTACACCTGTCATCATTTGTAAAAAATTTAGATAGTTTATCTACTCAGTATATTGTATACATTGTTCCATGTAAAAAGTTAGAAAGTTTATCTACCCAATGTATTGTACACATTGTTCCATGTAAAAAGTTAGAAAATTTTTTCTGTTCAATGTAACGTATACAGAAGTATACATAAGTTGTTAATTCGTTCCATGTAAACCGCCCCTGATCTCTGGAAGGGGCGGTATAGAAGAAATAAATAAATAAATAAATTATTTCTCTTTAAGTATTTAAAGGTCTGAATCATATCTCCCCTGTCCCTCCTCTCCTCCAAAGTGTACATGTTTAGGTCCTCAAGTCTCTTCTCATAAGGCTTCTGACACAGACTCCAAATCATTTTGGTCGCCTTCCTCTGAACAGTTTCCAGTCTTTTTATATCCTTTGCAAGGTATGGTCTCCAAAACTGAACACAGTATTCCAAGTGAGGCCTCACCAGTGACTTGTACAGTGGCATAAGTACCTCTTCCTTTCTGCTGGTGATTCCTCTTTGTATGCAGCCCAACATCCTCCTGGCTTTTGCCACCACCTTGTCGCACTGTTTTGCCACCTTGAGATCTTCAGAAATAATCACACCAAGGTCTTTCTCCTAATCCGTGCACACCAACCTCTTGCCCCCTATCACATACATTTCCCTTGGATTTCTGCTACCCAAGTGCATGATTCTGCACTTCTTTGCATTAAACACCTCACACACACAAAGACGATTCAAGTGTTTCGACAAGGACGAATTCATACAGGACACAATGCAACACCTGAACATTACTACGGACGACCTGGAGGAACAAGTTTCCAGCTGGAACAGCATTTTAGCCAACGCCGCAAAACCACCAGATGACGGGACCGAGAAACAACACCACAACAAGAGACAAAACAAACCATGGTACTCAGCAAAAATAAGACAGGAAAAGAGGGAACTCAGGAAGATTGAACGGAGATGGAGAAAAAACAAAACAACTGCCGACCAGCATCTCTATCTAACAAAGCAAAAGCAATACAATGAACACATCAACCAATCAAAGAGGGAATTCCACACAAACATGATAAACACCTCCATCAACAAACCCAGAGAGCTTTTCGAAATAGTAAAAATCCTCACAAAAGAGCAAACAACAGAAAAGGAAGCACAAATTGATCCACAGAAATTCGCCGACCACATCAAGGACAAATTTCACTCAACGGAACAAACATCGCCTAGTAGAACCTCAAGGACAGATGTACACTCCAAAACCTGGGGCACATTCTCCTCACCCTCAACAGAACAGATATCCCACATCATCTCTACAATCAACACAAGCACCGCTCCTACAGACCCATGCCCAGTGTCGTGGGTCAAAGCCACCAAATCAAGCCTCATCACCACCATACATAAAATGGTACACAACTCACTCACTCAAGGTCTCATGCCAAAGCAACTAAAACTTGCCTCAGTGAGACCAATCACAAAGAAAACAACTCTCGACAGAAAAGATCCAGCAGCATACCGACCAATATCCAGCATACCCTTCCTCGCAAAAGTCATCGAAAAAACAGTTCAACTACAACTTCAGGATCACATCGACAAACACAAAACACTTGACGACAACCAACACGGATTTCGTCCTAACCACGGTGTCGAAACGCTACTGATCTACCTCTTCGACAGCATCCTAAGAATAATTGACAACACCAGGAATGGAATAATAATGATATTCATCGACATCTCCTCAGCCTTCGACACAGTGGACCACAACACGCTCCTAGAAAGACTACAGAACACTGGTATACACGGTATCACACTGAAATGGTTCCACTCGTACCTAACCGAAAGACAGCTACAGGTCAAGGTGGGACACATCACCTCCCGACCCATCAAAGTCCGTCAAGGTGTACCTCAAGGTTCTGCGCTCTCAGCACTCCTATTTAACATCTACATCCAACCAATCTGCAACATCATGAAAGAGAACAACATTCAATACACGATCTATGCGGACGACATCATGATATACACCCCGATATCAATCGACAACCCGGACTTCTCTAAGATAACAGACTGCCTTACACAAAGGACCAGTTGGTGTCAAAACAACAACCTCGCCATAAACTACAACAAGACTGAAGCTTTAATCATCACTCGGAACCAAAGCTTCATACAACCACCAAATATAAAGATACAAAACATTACTATACCAATAAGGTCAGAAGTAAGATACCTCGGGGTTACGCTGGACAATAAACTCAATCTCAAGCCACACATAGACAAAACAATACAAAAAGCCTACTACAAGATGCGAATCATCAGGAGACTGAAACCACTCCTCGCCCCAGAACACTTCCGTACCGTCTGTCAAGCACTGATAACCCCTCTACTGGACTTCTGCAATCCGATATACCTTGGACTACCGAAACAAGCCATCAAACCACTCCAACTGGCACAAAACACCGCAGCACGAATCATATCCGGAACTGCAAGACAGGAGCACATCACACCCACCTTAAAGGACTTACACTGGCTACCAATCGATGCACGCATCAGATACAAAACTATTATAAACCTATTTAAGATAAAACAGCAAACATCAGCCAACAGCCTGCACACCCTCATACAACCAGACACCAGCACACGTCCTAGAAGAAAACAAACACACAACCGAGTCAGCACCCCAAGTGAATACAAACACACACGCAAGGACACAACAGACAGAGCACTCTCCATGGCTGCTCCAACAATATGGAACAAACTACCGGACGATTTGAGGGCAACTACAGAGCTCAAGGACTTCAGAAAACAGCTGAAAACCATACTGTTCATAGAACACTTTGGACACATCACATAAACTAAGGAACTGTATAGCAGCACACGTTACCGCCTAACACTAGATGTATATAAAATGATTTTAGCACCACTGTAAATAGCCCACATTGTACATAGCTCACACCAATCTAGCAAACAAGACAACACACACCCAACGAAATTTCCACCCTCACTGCATGTATCAACACTCACACTACCAGATTGTTTGCTGTGATACCACCTTGATTATTATGATAAGGCGGTTTAGAAATACTGTTAAATAAATAAATAAAAAAAATAAATCTTAATTGCCAAGCATTAGACCATTCTTCCAGCTTTTGTAGATCTTTCCTCATGTTAACCACTCCCTCAGGGGAGTCCACTCTGTTGCAAATTTTGGTGTCATCTGCAAAAAGACAGACTTTTCCATTCAGTCCTTCAGCATGGAAAAGTCTGACTTTTTGCAGATGACACCAAAATTTGCATCAAGTGAACCAACAGACGTTTCAACCTATACCTTATCTGGAACCATTGATGATGAAAAAGAAGTCTAAGCAGCCTTGAAAGCCTTATCAAAGAACAAAGCACCAGGCATTGATGGCATTCCCATAGAATTATTACAACAATCTGATGCAGCTGTTACCATACTTACAAGGCTCTGCCAGGAAATTTGGAAGACAACATCATGGTCAACTGACTGGAAAAAAAATCTGTGTTTGTTTATACCAATACTAAAGAAAGGTGATCTAACTGACTGTGGAAATTATCGCACAATTGCTCTGATCCCACATGCCAGCAAGATTCTACTGAAGATTATTCATCAGAGACTACAAAAATACCCAGAACGAGAACTACCTGAAGTGCAAGCAGGGTTCAGGAAAGGGCGAGGAATGAGACATCATCGCGGATGTGGAATGGATCCTTGAAAAGAGTAAAGAATACCAAAAGTCTGTCTATATGTGTTTTATTGACTACAGCAAGGCCTTTGAGTGTGTAAGCCATGAGAAACTCTGGGCCCCATTAAGAAACTGGGTATGCCAGAACACCTGATCGTTCTCTTGCACAACCTTTACATTGATCAAGAAGCAACAGTTCAAACAGAACAAGGAGAAACAGAATGGTTTAAAATCAGCAAAGGTGTTCAACAAGGCTGCATACTTCCCCCTTCCCGTTTAATTTATATGCAGAACAAAGCATCAGCGAAGAAGGACTTTATGAAGACAACCAAGGTGTGAAGATATGTGGAAGACTACTACTACTGAGCATTTATATAGCGCTACCAGTCGTACGCAGCACTGTACAGATATTAGAGAGACAATCCCTGCTCATCAGAGCTTCATCAGCAACCTTCGCTATACTGATGACACCACTTTACTGACTGAAAGTGAAGATGATCTGAAACATCTGCTTCTCAAGATCAAAGAACATAGTCTTAAAATGGGCCTGCACCTTAATGTAAAGAAGACAAAGATCCTGACAACTGGCAAAATCAGTAAGTTCATCGTTGATGGAGAAGAAATTGAAATAGTGAACAACTTTAACCTACTTGGATCAACTATCAATAAAGAAGCAACAAGCAGTCAAGAAATCAGACGATACATTGCTCTTGGCAGAATGGCTATGAAGGACCTAGACAAGATTCTCAAGAGCAGAGATGTCTCTTTTCGTACAAAGATTCGACTTGTCCAAGCCATGGTATTTTCAATAATGACATATAGATGAGATAGTTGGACAGTGAAAAAGATAAACAGGAAGCAAATTGATGCCTTTGAATTAGGGTGCTGGCAATGACTACTATGTATACCTTGGACTGCCCGAAGAACAAATCTGTCAATACTACAGGAGATCAAACCTAAGCTTTCTATAGAAGCTCAGATGACAAGACTTTGACTTTCATACTTTGGACACATCCATGTGAAGAGAGAGATCAATAGAGAAAGACATCATGCTTGACAAGGTAGAAGGTCAGTGCAAAAGAGGAAGGCCAGCAATGAGATGGATCAATACAATAACAGCAATGGGTGCCAGTCTGTCAACAACAATGAGCCGCCTGACTGAAGACTGAACACAGTTTAGGACAACTATCCAGAGGATCGCCACGAGTCGACACCGACTCAACAGCACTTAACAACAACAACATACAGTACTATACAGACACATAGAAGAGATGGTCTCCACTCCATGGGCCTTGCAGACATTGAGGACTGAGACTAAAACATAGCTCTAGAACTGTAATTGGGATGCTAGGCCAGTATTTCTTCCTCTCTCTTATCACCTTTAATGATTAATTAATTAAAATGAATAAGCAAGCACAGCAAGCAACAAAATGCGTAATAAACTGCCTTGCGAAAATATAGATAGGGCTTACTGTATTGCCTACTATTTCCTAACAGAAAAACTTAAATCGTATTATACATCTGGAAACCCCTGGAAGGAATACTGTAATAAATGTTTAAAAGCTAATAAATCCAGAAGTTAAACAAGAGCAAGACTAAACAAATGAGTCTTCAAATGCTTTTATAATCCCAGTGGCATGAGCTAGGAAGCGAGTTTCCGAAGGCGTGCAGTTTGTCTCTAGTCTCTGCATTCCCTCACTGAGGAAGCGCTAAATAAGAAATAATTACCTTTTCTAATTTGCTGGCCTGGGACATACTAAAAATTCATCTTAATTGTTCCTCTTTCTTTTAGATAACGTGGATCTAGCCCATGTAGATATGAGTTTAAACCTTGATCTGAAATTAGAGGCAGATAGTGAAAATCATGACATATTAGAGGTTTTGTAGGTCCTAAAATTACAACTGGAGCTAGTCGGGATGATTTGTAGTTTATGTACATTTTTTTAAAGACAGATCTGCACAGAGTGAATTGCAATAGTTGATCTGTGGCAAGACCAATAAATACAGTGCTGAGAACTGATCGTGTAATGCTTTGGAAGATATACCAAGCATTGTCTATATGAAGCTTTCTTTACAACAGAAGCAATGGGATATTCTAGATTAAGTGAAGGATAGTAGCCTGGTGGTTATAACAGTGGGCTAAGCCCCAGTGAAGCCAGAGTTCAATTCCCCTTATAACTCCTTGTGACTTTGGGCAAGACATTTTACCCTCCAATTCCTTGGATGCAAACTTACATTGTAAGCCCTCCATGGATAAAGAAATGTCTACCATATCTGAAATGAGTAACTATTGAAAAGACATGAGCTAAATCCCAAATAAAAAAAAGAGAATTACAACCAGACATAGGGCGAAAATGGAGGAGGCAGTGTACCATTGTGGATAGGAACTGGTTGAAAGATAGAAAACAGAAAGTAGGGTTAAGTGGCCAATTTTTTCAATGGAGAAAGATACCCCAGGGATCTGTGCTGGGCCTGCTGCTTTTTAAGGTATTTAAAAATGAGCTGAAAATGGGAATAACGAGTGAGGTGATTAAATTTGCAGACGACACAAAATTATTCAAAGTTCCTAAAACACAAGAGGATTGTGAAAAATTGCAAGACCACCTTGAAAGATAGGGAGACTGGGTATCCAAATGGCAGATGAAATTTAATGTAGACAAGTGCAAAGTTATGTACTTGGGGAAGAACATCCCAAACTATAGTTACATGATGCAAGGTTCCACATTAGGAATCGCCATGCAGGAAAAGAATTTGGGTGTCGTCATGGCTAATACATCAAAACCCTCCACCCAGTGTGCAGCCGCGCCAAGAAAGCAATAGAATGCTGGGAATCATAAGGAAAGGAATGGAGAATAAAACCAAGGATATTATAATGCCTCTGTATCTTTCCATGGTGCTACCGCACCTTGAATAAATATTGTGTGCAATTCTGGTCACCATATCTTAAAATGGATAAAGCTGAATTAGAAAAGGTACAGAGAAGAGTGACCAAAATGGTAAAGGGGGTGGAAGGATATGCCTATGAGGAGAGGCTAAAAAGGTTAGGGCGCTTCAACCTGGAAAAGAGACGGCTGAGTGGAGATATGATAGAGGTTTATAAAATAATGAGTGGCGTGGAACGGGTAAATAAGGACTGATTGTTACTCCTTGAAGAAGAAGAAAGATAAGCTGGGACCGTAGCTGGGTTTAAAAGCGATTTGGATGAGTTTCTGGAGAAAAGTCTGTAAACCATTATTAAAGAGGACCATGGAAATCCTCTGCATACTTCTGGGACAAGCAGCATGGAACCCGTTTACCTTTTGGGAACCTGACAGGTACTTGTGACTTGGATTGGCCACTGATGGAAACAGATACTGGGCTTGATGGTCCCTTGGTCTGACCCAGTATGACATACCTTATGTTCTTATGGAGCAGTAATCCCATTGAACTTAATCTGCATATTGGAGGAATTGTTTGAGACATAAGCACTGCAAGAGGGCCTGATATTCAAAAACGCTGAGCTCCTAAGATAGTCTTCTAAATTTGTGCACTATTTCCAGCCAAACTTAGGAGCCTAAGGGGCATGTTTACTAAAATGTGCCGAGTTAGTGCACGTTGGGGCTTTTTTTGTAGCATGGGATCACGACTGGACCTGCGCTAGATGATGAGGGCGTGGCCAGCCTGTGCTCAGTCAGTCAGCATGGGTTAGGTTCTGCACCTGTGCTAAACCGTTTGCCATGATTAATGCAGGTGCTCATACTGCTAGCCATTAGATGGCGGGAAGCGCAAGCGTACTAACTGCAACATCGACGGTTAGTGTGTGGTAAAGACGCCCATGGTAAGAGCCGTGTACACACTCTGCCGAGAACCACCCAATTTCTGCCTCGACGTGTGCTAAGTGGTTGGCGCAGAATTTTTACCATAGCTGCATTTTCAGCACACGCTAATGCTTAGCGTCCAGTAAACCCTGCGCTGTTAGCACACTTTAGTAAACATGCCCCTAAGTTCTCAGCTAAAATTTCATCTTAATTTAGGAGCTTAAGTTATGCTTATAAAATTTAGACCTGCTGTTCATTTGCTTAGATTTATGAGCACAATTTATGAATGAGGTGCTAAGCTCCAAACACGTTTTCCCCAACCTAAAGCTGCTCCTTCTGCTATCGACCTTTTATGCTCATAAATTTAGGAGTGTGGTGAAATTTCGAATATAAATTTAGACACTCGGCCTTAGCAAATTTTCAAAAAGGCCAATTTAGGGGCCTAACTCTCAAAATGAACAGCATAAATCCTTTGAATGTCAGGCCTTCAGTTTTTAAGGGATTTGCAGTCAACTTACTGGCTTTCACCCAGGTTGCAATGGTTGTTAAACATTCATTGTTGTGTTCATCAGGATCTTCCGGGTTGTCCTCCGATGGATGGGTAAGTTTGTAGGTTGCGTGCAGGACACTGTGCCTAAAACCCAAAGGATCTTACAGTATTTAACAATGGGTCCATGCAAATAGTAAACGACACGGGTGATAAGATAATTTCCTATGAGAATCCTCCATTTTGTGTGGTTTGGGGCAAACGGCTTACCTTCCCATGATATTGAGAAAAGAATAAAAGCATGGGACCATTCTGCCTTCAACACCAATGCTCCTTTTAATCTACATAATAAATATGTTCCTAGTTATAATATACAATAAGGTAAATATGTTCCTAGTTATAATTCCTGTAATGTAAATATGTTCCTAGTTATACCAACTTGTTGCAAATTTGTCATATGTAATCTGTTCAATGTAATCTAGTTATTATTCATATGTTATATGTAAACCATGCTCATATGTTATTTGTAAAACACGTTCATATGTTTCATGTAAACCGCACTGATCTGTAATAGCGTGTTATATAAAAACAAACAAATAAATAAGATCTTGTGATTAATGTCATTAAAGGCAGCCATCAAATCCAGTAAGATTAAAAATGACAATGTTCCCCTGTCCAAATTCAACCGTAAGCCATTGACTAATATGGATTCCATACAAAATCTAGTAGAGTGGAGGAGTAGCCTAGTGGTTGGGGCAAGGTACCTCAGGCCGGAAGGTCGGGGGTTCAAATCCCACTAGAGGACAGCAACCTTGGGCCGGAAGGACTGGGGTTTCTAGTCCCACAGGTGCTCCTTGTGGTCTTGGGCAAGCCACTTAACCCTCCATAGCCCATGTTCCCTGTAAAATAGTTATCTCCAAGTTATAATGCCCTGTTCAATGTAATTTCAGTTTGTTCAATGTAAACCGCACTGATGCAGAATAGCGCGGTATATAAGAGAATGTAAATAAATAAATAAAATAAATAGTATAAAAACTGCAATGGAAAATATCCAAACAACCATTCTTACCTCCAAAATCATTAGGATGACCCATTAAACTCAATCAAATTAGAGAGGAACAAGAGATTAGACATTGGCCTAAAACGTGAGTATATTAGCAGCTAAATATGGATCCTTATGTACTGTAGTAGTTTCACCAAAGAATTTAGAAATTGTTAGAAAAGAAGCCTTTCTGAATGAAGTATTAATAACAACTGCTAAGTGTAGTAGTGGCCCATGTCCACAGCCACACAACCCTGAGTAAGCCTGGTCTTGTCTGATCTTGGAAGCTAAGCAGGGTTGGGCCTGGTTAGTACTTGGATGAGAAACCACCTTGGAAGACTAGGTGCTGTAGGTTTACCACATGGAAGAAAGGCCAGGCGATATACATTACTTCTGATCACACCTTACTAAGAAAACCCATGGCATAGTCACAACTATCCACAGGGTTGCAAGGAGTTGGCATCAACTCAGTGGCACACAGCAACAGTGTTGGTGATAGTACGTCACTTGAGGTTTTGATTAGCTTTGAAAGACAAGGACCCAAAGTGCAGGTAAACACACGGGCCCTGTTCAGCAAGTCCACAGCTGAAAATGAAACCAGCAGGGAGAGAGGAAGATTAGTTTCTAAATCCAAAACACTACTTTACCCAGAAAAAGAGCTTTCGAATTCTCTCCACAAAAAAATTCCAGCAAATTCATTGCACTGCAATAAAGCATAGGAAATGGGGGAAAAAAAAGCCTTGTGAGAGAATCCAGGTCTTTGGCTATAGTAAAAAAATATTTGAGGCATTATCTGTTTTAGGCCTGAAAATGAGCAGGCTTGGCAGAGATAGTGGCTGTTTTATTAATCTTAGCCTGGACCAGATAACTCGACTTACCAGACTCTGCCTCATACCTTTTGCTGTCCCCTCTTGAGGCAATACATCCTCATACGTCCATTGGTGAACCAAGGGGAGGGTTTCTTATGTCTATTTAGACGTACTTTCTCTGCAGCCAAGACATCATATGCTTGTGTGAAATGTTCCAATTATGAAATCTGCTCATTTAATGAGCGTTGGAACTATTGGGAGTTCTCCAGCATTCCTATGAAGCTGGGGGGTGGGGGGGGAGGAGATGCCATAGTGAATAAAAGCTCAATAATGCAGCACCTCCCCCTACTGACAGTAGAGCAGATGGAGGACTCCTATGCAGCTTTGCCAGAATATGCTTCTGACTGCCAGTGTAGCCAAAACAAACGGGGGGGGGGGGGGGAGGGGTTCCTTCCTTCCTTCCTTCCTTCCTTCCATATTTAATAAGATCGAATTTCAATGGGTCTATAAAAAGGATGCCCATTCAGTTTAAAATTATTTAGATGGTGATCAGACAAGCTGACAGCCCTGTTGTTCAATGGGGGTTGTGATCCTGGTGTTATTTTTGGCCAGATAAGTTACAGTGTTTGCACAGTTTCTAGTGGATGAACTCTGCTACCTTATTGTGCCTTCCTGATATCAGCACATCACAGCCAGTAACGAGATGCGTAACCATTTCCAGTTTCATTTTACAGAATCTACATTTGCCTGTTTCATGGTTTTTTTACTCATTCCCTTTACTAGAATATGGCTTCAGGGATCACTGGTCTTTGACAGCAGTAAGAGATAATATGCAGATGAGACTTCCGTGCTGTAGATGAGAGGGATTTGTGATGCAAGCCTTTTATTATATAAAACCTTTCTGTTGGAGAGTTTCGTTCCTTTCTCCCCTTCCTTGGGAACTTGGTGACCCTGGGCCAGGAAACCTGGGATGTAAAGAAGGTGTACCACAGCTTGGAGTCTGTGGAAAACAGGAAATGAAATTCAAGCTGGAGTACTGAGGCACTACTGGCCTTTGACTAGAACAGAGAATTGGAAAGAGAGATCTGAGGTTTACAATGTCTCAGCGGCACTGAATATATGTAAAGATTGCTGACAGCAGCATCTATATGGAGAGCAGTGATATTCAGCTGTTATCCTATAACTATATGGTTTAAATTTATACAGGTAGTGGCTGAATTTAAATTTAATTTCACTTTTTATATTTTGCTAACTCCCAACAGTTCAAAACCGTGTACATACAATACATTCTAATCACATTCTGTGAATTATCCAAAACATTTACAGTACTGTATAATGAATATGGATTAAAATACAGCCTAAAAATGATTATTCTAATGCATTGAAATACTTCTGGAAAACATAAGTTTGCAAAGCTTGATGAAGAGTTACGCAAGTCTCATGGTTCCTACTCTTATTTGGTAGATTATTCCGTTCTATACCTGCTTGATATCAGAACATTTTTTCTTTGACAGATAAGACAAATGACAGCTGTTTGCAGAATGAAGTAATCTCCCATTTTCAGGAAAAATGACCAATTTAGTCAAATATCTGGGAGCTAAACTGTGTAAAATTGAAAAAAACTGAACATAATAGATATCGCCGCAATCCATCTAGCTGGACGAGAAGCCCTCGCTTTGCCACAGCACTGCATGGATGGTACCCGAGCAGTCGGGGGGGGGGCAGCCGAAGGGCGGCGGTGGCCGCTTCGGTGGCTCAGCCCAGTGAAGGTGGATGGAGCTAAGTGAGCTGTCAAACAATAGCCCTTCGCAGATGGTTTTGGTGAGAGGGCAAGCAGGCAAGGGGCCCCAGCAGTCTTATTGCATCCCTAAAGTGCCTTTTGCAGCTCAGACCAGTTCTTCCATTTCACCCATTGACAGAAGGCTAAGTCACAATGGAATCTGGAATAAGACATTTTATTAGAGAAAACAGAGCAAAATAGGACAAAACAGCTGGAGTTATGGAAAGCAATAACTTCAACTCCTATTACCATTGCTGCGCATAACCTCTTACTACTCTCTACGTCCTTTCATCCTTTCCATGCCTCTGACCTCACTGAACTCGTCAGTTTTCTCACTTTACCGCTCTCTTTGCCCCATCTTGTAGCTTTATCTTTTTTTTCATGTCACCAGATGACTTCCTGTCAGCTCCGTCACAGCCATACCTCTGATTCCCACATACTGGTTGTCATCTTAAACTCACTGCTGATTGATGCATGTCAAAATCCATAGAAATGGATTTCTTACACTGCTAACTTCTGTTTTATCTGTAGTAAAGAATTTCAGCCCCCTTCCTAGTTTCTGATGGGGCTCATCACCTGGCTTCTTGTCCTACAACCCAACCAGGGAGGATGTCAATACATTTATTTTAAAATTCTAGAAAGAATTACTGTTCTATGCTTAGTCATCAGAAGTTCTATCCATCACCACAATAAGGCACTCCAGGGGGGTGGAATATCGACATTTCTTGTATGGTTGAAGATCCTCGGCATTTAGGTTCTTACCTAAAAAAATACCCATAAGTGTGACAAAATCCAAGAAGTATGGCCACCCAGGATAAAAATTCACTTTACAAGAGATTCCTAAGCAGGGAAGTGAGAGGTCATGAGAATGAGAGGAGTCAAAAGAAAGGCCGTAGTGGTGGGGATACCTCTCTTCCCTTGGTCCATTCAGTCTCCTTTCCTTTCTCCATACCTTCCTTGCGAGCGCCTCTTCCCAGCAGTCTGGATTCTCTTTGTGTCCGGTGGGATAGAGTTCACCATCCTCCGTTCCTAATAACTCTTACTTGCACTGTCTTGCAGGAGTCTGGCTCCTGATGTGGGAATCGTGTCCTCTGTGCCTGGCATACACCCTGCCATTCCTCCCCACTCAATTTCCTAAGCTCTCTCAAGGACATTCTCGTCCTCATCACCTTAAAAGGAGATTGTATCTACCCAGCCCTGTTGCAAGCTGATCTACAGCTTTTCATACCACCATTCATGGGTTAGATGAGGAAGAAAACAAGGACTAATATTTTTCTTTTTTTTTTCTGTTTTTGGCCAGTCATTCTAACTTTATCCTTTTCCTTCCAGCTCATTCTGAATCTGTGCTGGGATTCTGGCGTCATAGGTCTCCATTCATAATTATATGGGGATTTTTCCTCTATTTCAATAGACTAGACCTTCCAATGTTCTTAGTCTGCTCAGTGCAGCAATGGTCTAAGACTGGGAGCTCCATCTGGAACTCCGTATCGGGAGGCTCTAAATCTGGCCGTCAGGAATCACTCATAAGAACGACTACAGTGAGCACAAATGCTCGAAGCCTAGCCAACAAATTTCCTGATCTGGAAGCCCTAATGGTGGAAATGGACTTGGACATTGTGGCCATTACAGAAACATGGTTTTAACGAGTCGCATGACTGGGATATAGCCATAGCTGGCTATAATTTATTTAGGAGCGATAGAGAAGGCAGAAAAGGAGGAGGAGTAGCCCTATATGTCAAAAGCAATATTAAAGCTGTTGAAATGCAGGGGATGTGGGGAAAAGACGAAGCACTGTGGATTGTGTTGGAAAGAGAAGATGGCACTGTCATCCATGCTGGTGTAGTCTACAGGCCTCCAACTCAGACTGAAGAAATGGATAGAGACTTGATTATTGATATTGCAAAGGTAGCCATGAAGGGGGAAGTGATCATATTGGGTGACTTCAGTTTACCTGATGTGGATTGGAGTATTCCCTCTGCAAATCTGGAAAGAAGTAAAAAAATTGTGGATGCCTTCCAAGATGCATTGCTTAGACAAATGGTGATGAAACCAACTAGGACAAGTTCAATGCTGGATTTAGTACTCACCAACAGAGAAAATGTGTCAAACGTCCAGGTGGGTGCCCATTTGAGCAGCAGCGATCATCACATGGTGTGGTTTTGAGATAAAAGCCAAGACAGAGTCCCCTCACAGCAAGCTCAAAGTCCTAGACTTCAAAAATGCTGATTTCAGGAAGATGGCCAAGTGCCTGAAGGAAGAGTTGGCAGGTGGGAGGGGATAAGGGAAGTGGGATTGCAGTGGACTAAACTAAAGGAATCAATAAAAGGAGCAACAGATACATATATAAGGAAAGTAAGTAAAAACAAGACGAAAAGGAAATCTATTTGGTTTTCTAAAGGAGTGGCCGCATAAATAAAGGCAAAAACCACAGCTTTCACAAAATTCAGAAGTTTGCAAACAGAGGAACACGGAAAAGAATACAGGATAAAGCTAAAAGAGGCAAAAAGAGAAATAAGGATAGCAAAATCAAAGGCAGAAAAAAAGATGGCTAAAGATCTAAAGCATGACGATAAAACTTTTTCAGATATATTCGGGAGAAGAGGAAGATCAGAGGTGAAATCGCAAGACTCAAAAGTGCTGAGAACAGATTCGTGGAAAGTGATGTTGAAAAAGTGAAAATGCTAAACAAATACTTCTGTCCTGTTTTTACTAAAGAAAATCCTGGAGAAGGACCACCTGTGACTGACAAATATACAAATGGAAATGGAGTAGATACCACACCATTCACAGAAGATGATGTGTTAAGAACAACTTGCAAAACTGAAAGTGGACAAGGCCATGGGACCGGATAGGATACATCCCAGGATACTGAAAGAGCTCAGAGAGGTTCTGGCAGGACCTTTAAAGGATGTTTTTAATAGATTCTTGGAGACGAGAGAAGTTCCACAGGACTGGAAAAGGGCTGATGTGGTACCTCTTCACAAAAATGGTAATAGGGAAGAAGAGGCAAACTACAGGCCAATAAGCCTTATCTTGGTAGTGGGAAAAGTAACTGAGGCGCTCCTGAAAGAGAGAATTGTGGACTTTCTTGAAACCAATAAGTTGCATGATCCAAGGCAATATGGTTTTACCAAAGGATGATCTTGTCACACAAATCTGATTGAGTTCTTTGACGGGGTAACTAGAGAACTAGGTCAAGGGCATGCGATGGATGTGATCTCCTTAGATTTCAGCAAAGCCTTTGATACTGTTCCTCGTATCAAGGCTTATCGATAAACTGACTAGCCTGGGGATGGGTCCCAAGGTGGTGAACTGGATCAGAAATTGGTTGACTGACAGATGACAGAAGGTGATGGTAAACGGAACTCACTCTGATGAAAGGAAGGTGATTAGTGGCGTGCCCCAGGGCTCGGTCATGGGGCCCGTACTTTTAAATGTATTTGTCAGTGATATTGCTGAAGGACTGAATGGAAAAGTCTGTCTTTTTGCAGATGACATGAAATTTTTCAACAGTATGGGCTCCCCGGTGGGAGTGGATAACATGAGGAAAGATCTACAAAAGCTGGAAGAATGGTCTAATGTTTGGCAGTTAAGATTTAATGTGAAGAAGTGCAGTGTCATGCACTTGGGAAGCACAAATCCAAGGGAAATGTGATAGGGGGCGAGAAATTGGTGTGCACAGACCAGGAGAAGGACCTTGGAGTGATTGTTTCTGAGGATCTCAAGGTGGCGAAACAGTGTGACAAGGTGGTGGCCAAAGTCAGAAAGATGCTGGGTTTATGGTTTAGGCACTTGATATACCGCCCTTTACTGTGTGTATCTGAGCGGTTTACAGATATATGCTAACAGGCACTTTTTATTCCCTTGTCCCCGAAGGACTCGCAATCTAAGCGTACCTGAGGCAATGGAGGGTTAAGCGGCTTGCCCAAGGCTACAAGGAGTGGCCATGGGCTGCATACAGAGAGGAATTACCAGCAGAAAGGAAGAGGTACTAATGCCACTGTACAAGTTGCTGGTGAGGCCTCACTTGGAATATTGTGTTCAGTTTTGGAGACCGTATCTCGCAAAGGATATAAAAAGACTGCAAATGCTTCAGAGGAAGGCGACCAAAATCATTTGGAGCCTGTGCCAGAAGACGTATGAAAAGAGACTCCAAAACCTAAATATGCATACTCTAGAGGAGAGGAGGTATGTATACTGTATCCCCTCAGGCACTGACTATTCTTCTCTTATCACTAGTTATGTCAAGTTTAGATTTTTGTAACTTGGCCCTTGCTGGCAACACTCAGGCCCAATTATATCGGCTTCAACTGTTACAAAACACCGCAGCTCAGATCATTACTCATACTACACGCCGGGACCATATTATCCAATCCTTATTCAGCTCCATTGGCTCCCTCTCACCTACTGCATCCACTACAAAATTTTTACTCTGACTCATCACGCTATATACTCAAACGCTGCACAATATTTGGTTGACCTATTACAATTTCACACTCCTACCCGTAGCCTCCGCACAATTCACGTCAATTGGCTGGTCCTTCCCTCTCCTTCCCGTGCCCACTTTCAGTCTACCCGACATTCTGCCTTCTTCCTGGCCCCCTCCCTTTGGAATCCCCCCCCATATATGTTGTGTCAAGAATCCTCCTTTCCCAAATTTAAGAATCTCCTGACAATGTACCTCTTTCAATCCGCCTCCCACCCCTCCCTAATCTCTCATTGCTCCTGTGCCTACTCCTTATCTCTGATGCTATCCTATTCTCATTTTCTTTCTTCGCTTCCCTTAGGTGACTGTGCTATTACTGTCCTGTCATACATTGCAGCTCCTTTCCTTTCTTGGCCTATGGCCATTATTCTTTCTTTTTTTGTAAACCGCCCTGGTGTTATGAAGGAGCGGTATATCAAGAAACCTAATAAACATAAACCTACAGACCTTTAAATACTTAAGTAGTATTAATGAACAAACAAACCTTTTTCAAAGACGGGGAAGCTGTAAAACTAGAGGGCATAACATGAAGCTGCAAGGGGGTAAACTGAGAGGCAATGTCAGGAAATTCTTTTTCACTGAAAGGGTGGTGGATGCTTGGAATGCCCTCTCGATGGAAGTGGTGGGGGCAAATACAGTGACAGAATTCAAAATGGTATGGGACAGACACAGTGGATCGCTTTATAGAAATAGGATATAATCGCAATAAATTGAACTGTCTGATATCTGAACAAGTAGAGGTGACCTGCATGGAGTGGTGGGCGCACTTACTCTTGCCACCTTGCTGGGCAGACTAGATGGACCACGCTGGTCTTTATCTGCCGTCGTATACTATGTTACTATGACCACAACTCCCTCCTCCCCAAGGGCTGCGAATGTGTCTTCACAACATCCTCAGTGCCAACCAAATCAGAGTGCAGAAGGCCCAATCTGAGAACTGAGGGACCCTCTGCATGGAAGAGTACAGGAGCAACTTTCTACAGTAACAGATTAAATTTATATCATGTTAATATTTTGTTAAATGATATCCGATATGTAGAAGTAGAACTGTTATGTAACCTGACACTTGTGTAAACTCAAACATAATTGATTGACATTGTAGCCTTGATTGCTGTTTTATGCTCATTTATATTTGTTTTTATAAATAAAGTTTACTTTGATTTAAAAAAAATGAATAATCCTAATATACTGTAGATCCAGTGGGGAAATGAGGATTAAAATTTGAGTTTCAGATTCTTAGTCCTAAATTGTTAGACCATTAGGTTTCATCTCTTATAGATTATAGATAACCCCGTTACATATCACAATTTGTTCTGAAACTCCTCATCTATGTTTTTCAGACTCTTTACCTCTTCCTTACACAATAGCAGAAGAAAGGTACATGGATCTGTTAGAGGTTTCTGTGGACCATGGAGCCCCCAGGCCACCGGAGTCTCTGTCCCCATCCAACATCCGCAACTACCAACAGTATCAAAGTGAGCCTGCCGTGTTTCCAGGGACAGAGAGGTCTCTGCACCCCAGGGCCGTACAGGAAGGACGGCTGCACAGACTGGAGAAGCAGGTGGAGAGCCTGAGTAATTTGCTGGACATGGTCAAAACACAGGTAGGAACTTAGGGGAATGTGGTAGCCTTCCAGTCCATAAGAAGTATATATTCAAAAGATTTGTTGGACCAACTTTGGGAATTAGCTGGACAAACCTTCTTGGTTAAAATTCATCCCTACCTCCAACCAACTAAATTTTATGTGGGCAAATATGCGTCTGAGAGAAAACAAAACCAGCAATAAACATCAGATTTGTCAGGGGGTATTCCGGACGTCTCCCTACACCTCCATCCCTGACAGTGGCATTACCCAGGTAACTCTGGTCAGTCAAAAAGCGGAACTAAAGTTAACTAGACAACGTTGTCCTGCTAACTTTAGTTTTGCAGATGCTGAATCCATAGGACAATATTCTTTCCTTCCAATCAGTGGCTATCCTCCATGGGCTACAGATGTAGCATCCTGATTACGGTCGACGGCTGTATATCACAGAGCAACGTGGCACTGCTAGGATCTATGATCACCTTTGGAAATTCAGAGCTACGGTGGATGCTTTCAGGAAGGCGACCTCAGATTAATAATGTCTTGATGTGTTAATGCTGGACCTGCCAGCTTTGGTGGGGGGTAACCAGCTGAATCAGGGAAAACTAAAATGGTTAATTCTTCCTGCAAACAAAAGGCAGGGGCTGGAAATGCACGAGCTGTTGTTTAAAATGCAGCAGTGTAACAACAAGGTAATTAAAACCATATCCGAAGTACATGGAATTTGCATTTCAAAAGATACGCGCTTGAAAGGAAGTGGAGCAGATTGCAGGCATAACCAGAAATCAGGCTTTGATTTTCAAATAGAGTCTGTTGGTTTCATATTTACAGTTCAAAACTGTTTTAGAAGTGCAGCCAACTGCTCTCACAGAAAGATTTTGGGGGCGATATTTAAAACCGCTATCCGGAGAGCCTACGGGGAGGTGGGGGGAGGGGGCAGCGTTATCCAGCTAAGGGCGCTTAGCGAGCTGTTTGACAGCACTATCGGCATAGTGCTGCTGAACCTCTCCACCGACTGCCCCGCTAACCGGACAGCTTGTGCCGTATGAAAGGCAGGCCTACATTGCTCTCCGGGTAAGTTCCGGCTGAATTTAAATCAGTACTATCTGCATAAGGCTGGCACGTATCCCAACAGTGCTGCTCAAGCCGGATATTCGGTGGGAGGTACCACTTGGATAGTGCTGCTGCATGTCCTGCCAATATTTAGGCACTCCAGCTGACCCCCGGGGCATTTTAAATATAGTCCCTTCGATTTAGTTTTGGAGTGCGCTGAAGTATTGCGACTGAGTACCTGGTTGCATGTTATTGCCTTATTTATTTCATTTCATCGCAGTCCTTATCAACAAAGTTCAGGATAATGGTACAATGTAAAACTCGGTATACACAATCATAACAAACCTGTCCCTCCAACCCACACCCCTTTAGTAGTGCATGCCGTACCTTAGTTCTGATTTGCTGCTGTTGAAATGTTGTAGTTATTGATATGGAAGGACAGACTAGATAGGCCATGTGGTCTTTTTCTGTCATCATATTTCTGTTTCTATGTTTCTAATGTGAGAAATTCCAGGCCCAGAGTGAGGCATTGGCAATATAGCAATCTACCAAGGGTTTCAGGGTGTGCAGTACGCAGACCGAAGAGGCCCCGCCCACTTCAGGGCCACGTGCATGCGCTACATCAAAGAGGCGCTGCTGTGAAATTATGGCCACCACCTGCTGCTCTTCTGATTGTCCGATCTTTGGGATCTCTGACAAGCCCCCACTCTCTCTGGGATATGTTGTCTGATTTTGCCTAGTGGGGTCAAAATCTTAAATCTGGCCCTGGGTAATTCAGTTTGTGTGCGTATGTTTAGAACACAGATCTTCTGTCCCGCATCAAGTACCTGGAGTCGTGCGAGTGCCGGCGTCTCACGTGCTCTTGGGAAGGGAACGAATACAAGGACAGTGACAGCTGGATCAAAGATGGCTGCAACATCTGTGTGTGTGAGAAGGGTGAAATAAAGTGCTCTCCCCGCCGGGACTGGCCTCAGTGCCTAGGTAAGCTGCTGTATCATATATTTAGGATGCAAATGCCGGCAATGTGAGCCCCTTCAGATATCCTCTCTCTGTTCACTGATGTCTCTTTAACCCAGATTCACGGCCCTGTCCTTCAAAACGGCAGGAGTATTTATGAATTCTCCACTCTGCTCAGGGAAGACAAATGGTTTTCCTTGCTGTTAAGAACTAGCTACAGTTTTATACTTTATGTTGGCCTCAGCAAACGGTTTGAAGCGACATCATGCCTGCTGTACAACAACCTGCAGGTCTACTAACCAGGTGGATTCTTTGGGAGAAAGGCAAGGAGGTGTTAGCCTGCAGTCTCACTTTGAAAGTGCACAGAGAGAATGGCATACAAAGCTTAGGCTGTGTTATTTATCTGACAGTACTGAACACTAGAATAGTTATTTTATAAGGCTGTCAGAACACAGCCTGAACTTTGGAATATGTTGTTACTGTGCAGTATTTGTGTTGCTATTTACCCAATAAATCAGGAGTCGCAAAACACCTGCATATGGAGGTCTCATTTATACCTGGTGGTTTGACTCATTAGAAGTGTCATTTGAAGGACATAGGGGGCCAATATTTAGAGCTGTTAGCCGGTCAGCCAATGGCAGGGTGTTAAGGGTGATGACCGTGATAATAAGCGGCACTCTCTGGATAGCGCTAAATATCCACACAGCCCATCCTGGCAGGTTCCAGTTAGTGCTGGCGCGGTTGTGGATGGCACAAAGGTGTTGTTGGCGCTGTTCAGAGTTTATTCGACTAGCGGGATTTTCAATTGGCATTTACCTGGGCATCTTAGACTGCACGAAAAGCTGTCTTCCGTTGCAATCCGGAGAAGTAGCAGCTGAAATTCCTGCTAGCCAGATAAGTGTCAGCGCTGCTCAGCCCTGATACTGAGCGACATGGTCACTGAGTGCCGCAGCTGACAGCCGCAGTGTTTAAATATCTGCCCTTTTGAAAATTGGGTCCATATATCTTTGCCACATGCCAGCTGCCCATTTTCCTTCCTATGTCACCGACCCCCATTGTTGCTAACTGACTGACTGTATTATTTGAAAGGTTGCAGCTATGAGGGGCAGAATTATAGGAATGGAGATTCCTTCTCGACGGATTCCTGCACTTCTTGTGTTTGTCTGGTAAATTGATTAAGGGGGGAGTTGGGATTTTGTTTATCCATCCCTGCATGGTCTATGGCCTTTCTCCTCCTCATCTAGCTCGCATTAAGGGACCTTCGTGCCTGCCCTCTTTCCTTACCACTTTTTCATCCAGCTCTCGTCAGGGAGCCATCATTCACAGCCCCTCTATTTACGTCTGCTTGACCCTTCGCCTTGTACACGTATGTCCTTCCCTTGTCATACCCTCGGTTCTGAGTTTTTTGCATGCCAGTGACGAGATGCCGTCGGAATCCCTCTCTCCACCCACCTTGTCTATGTTTACTTTGCAGAGTGGCGAAATCTCTTGTAGACAGACAGAGTGTCCCAAAGTGACCTGCAGGACCTCAGCTGAGAAGATTCCTGGGGAGTGCTGTCCTCGATGTGTGGAAGGTCAGGCAGTTCTGGCAATGGCAGAAGCAACCCTGTGACATGACTGCAGCCGGATAGGGTTCTGGCTCTTCCCCTCTTTGACATGCAGAGTCTCCAGTGTATGGGAGGGGGATGGGGAAGGGGAAGGGGATGTTTAGCACTTTAGATTTTATCATGATCTGGACCAATGAATATTACTCCCCAACATAACATCTGTAAGTGAACCCTGTGATAAGTAGTTATCTGAGATGCAGGTGTTACAAGTCTCTGGCCATAGCAAGCCCCTCGGTCTAGGCCGATACACAAAGGGTCTGCTTCACTTAGTTTTCCCTTCTCTATGTGAATGGTAAACGGCCCAAAGAGCTGTTCTGTCTGGTTGACAGAGGCAAAGAAGAAACTCACTGAATAACATAGTTTTGGAATTTGCAGTATTGTCAGGGAATGAAAAAAAAAACAACCCTCTTTATACCCTTAGGCTAAAGTTAGCTGCTCATAAGTGTCTAGCCACAGGGTTACAGGAGAAGGGACGTTAACCATTTAATCACTATGCACAAAAGGCAATTCTAAGTGCAGAGAGTCAAATTTTGATCAGCTAGACTGACTGAAGATTAAACACGGTTTAGGACAGCTATCCACGGGGTTGCCATGAGTCAACATCCACTTAACAACAGAGTCCCTGATTTAAATTATCCTAAATCTAGCTGGCCAAAGTTCAGCTAGATCAGGCACTGAGGTTCCGATATTTAGTTAGGAAGGCTAGACATGAGTACAGTATCTAGCTGTCACCGCCATCCTCTAACCCCTGGATATTCAATGCCGGGGTCATATGCCCGGAAGCTGCAGAGGCTAGCCAGGTAGCAGTGATATTGCACCGCTGCCCGGTTAGCTCCCACGGGTAAAGATAGGCCAGCTTTTGCAGCTCCTATCTTTTGGCCATAGAAGCTAAGCAATATCGCCACTACCCGGTTAGACTCTGTTGCCGCCCACGACACGCCCCAATGCTAAGCGGTTAGCATCGGGGCGTGTAGGGGAGAAGATCGGGGATATTGTTGAGTATCCCTCTGAGTGGCAGTCACGCGGTTTACAGGGCTGTAAACTATGGAAATTCCTTTTGAATATCGGGCCCCGAGTGTACCTAACTGGGCTGATAGAAGCATTGTGATCATCTTTGGCCTGTCTCTCTTCCACCTGTGTTGTCTTTTCTAGTTTTAATGCCCAGACTTTGGTATCTAGTAAATCACTGTTTTCAAACTGTGGGTCAGACCCAAACTAAGGGAACATCATCAATAGACGCATTGCTGGCGTAGGGCTGCCGTCCATCTCTCTGGACCCTCCCCTGTGATCTGTTCCCAGCAGTAGCAGTCGGCATGGAGTCTGTGGGTCAGCGCACGTTCACAAGCCCCGCTCCCTCCTGTGTGGGCTTCTGGTGCAGGGCAGGAAACGTCTGAGTAGTAGAGGGGTCTGTGAGTGCGCACTGAGGCGCAGGGCCCTGCGAGGACTGCTGCTGCTGTTTCATGCTTTGATTAAGAGGGGGGATGAGGGCAAGCTTGAGAGAGGGAAGGGCAGGGGGTTCTGCTATTTTGTTTTCATCATCATCTGGGTTTACATGACCTTTTACGTGTTAAAATGGGATCATATGGGAGAAAGTTAGGAAGGCACTGCAGTAAATCTTGCCCATGCGAGGTCCTTCAGTCTGCAAGAATACGAGAAGGCTCCCTGTTGTAGCAGTGCTGCAGCTGTTTTTGCTCAATTCTGGATCCTTCTTCCTCTTTTTCTTTCTCTCTATTCCCTTATCCTATTTCGTTGGTTTCTTTATTCCAGGATGTGCTGATGGCCACCAAGAAGGAGAGACATGGAGGGCAGAGCCCTGTACCCGCTGCAGTTGCTTGGTAAGTTCTGGTCTCCCTCTCTGCCGCCTCCCATTCTTTCACTGCGCCTCCCTCTCTGCCATGTCACATTCTTTCACCGTGTCTCCCTCTCTGCTGCCTCCCATTCTTCCACTGCGCCTCCCTCTCTGCTGCCTCCCATTCTTTCACCGCGCCTCCCTCTCTACCACCTCCCATTCTTCCACTGCGCCTCCCTCTCTGCTGCTTCCCATTCTTTCACCGCGTCTCCCTCTCTGCCGCATCCCATTCTTTCACTGCGTCTCCCTCTCTGCCGTCTCCCATTCTTTCACTGCGTCTCCCTCTCTGCCGCCTCCCATTCTTTCACCGCGTCTCCCTCTCTGCCATGTCCCATTCTTTCACTGCATCTCCCTCTCTGCCGCCTCCTTCTTTCACTGCATCTCCCTCTCTGCCGCCTCCCATTCTTCCACTGCGTCTCCCTCTCTGCTGCCTCCTTCTTTCACCGCGTCTCCCTCTCTGCCGCCTCCCATTCTTTCACTGCGTCTCCCTCTCTGCTGCCTCCCATTCTTCCACTGCGTCTCCCTCTCTGCTGCCTCCTTCTTTCACCGCGTCTCCCTCTCTGCCGCCTCCCATTCTTTCACTACGTCTCCCTCTCTGCCGCCTCCCATTCTTTCACCACGTCTCCCTCTCTGCTGCCTCCCATTCTTTCACCGCGTCTCCCTCTCTGCCGCCTCCCATTCTTTCATTGCGTCTCCCTCTCTGCCGCCTCCCATTCTTTCACTGCATCTCCCTGTTGCTTTCTCCCTTCTTCATTCTCAGTCTCTCGCTCTGCCTTGACATCAGGAATTTTCACTTTGCTCATGACTATGACATAACTTCTCTCTGCATTTCAGTCTATTAAATATTTTGCACTAGCAGGTTTGCCTGTATTATAGTACTCCTTGCTTTAAGCAAACATCACAATGGCTCGCTTCTCAAAACCTTAAGACATACTTTAAAAAGACAGAAGTCCTTTTCGTCTCAAAAGATAAGGATTTTACACTACCAGCTGAAATAAAGGTCAAAGAAGCATCACTGGAGGTTAAAACCGAAGTAAAGTATCTAGGAATAATCCTAGATCAAAATCTAAGTGTAAACGCACACATCAGTAGAATAACCAGATCAATATACAATAAGCTAAAGATGATCCAACCACTAAGACACGACGTCTGCACAGTTCTCCAGGCAATGGCATCCTACAGGGCCTATCAAAATAGGCATTAAATCAGCTTCAAATGGCGCAAGATACTGTGCACGGATTCTCCTGAAACTACCAAAACCAGAACATATCACACCTGTGCTACAATGGCTGCCTGGGCTCCCTATTGTGAGCAGAATCAAATAGAAATCCATAATAATAACCTATATAATTTATCCTCTACTTTCCTAAGCTCCCTAATATGCAATATACCGAACAGCAGACATAGGAGAAGCTGTATGCAAAATACCGCAGCCATTCCTACAGAATTCAGAAAAATCATCAGGACATTCACGGTCTCTGGAACTCCCTCCAGACAGATTAAGACGTATAAATGACCCCTCAACCTTCAGAAAGCAACTCAAGACACACCTGTTCTCAGAGTACTTTGGAAATAGGACAAACAATTCAAATACTGGCCCGACATAACCTGTAAGCCCAGCCATTTCGTACTCTGGACTGTTCACACCCTCCTCATCAGTTTCACTACAACCATGAGTTTTAAGACCCTCACTGGAACCCTGAACTGTTAACACTGCCAGAGATTGTTACTCAGTAGCATCACATCGTTACGTCCACGTTTGTAAATAATTACGTAATGTAACTTCAAGAAGGCCACTTGTCTACTTGTTGCCTTTCTCAGATCTCCTTTGCTTTTTGTTGAATTTCTGAATGTTTATCTGTATTACTACTCCCCCTTCTTTATATTTTAAGCATGATCATTGTAAGCTGTTCTTGTTCTCTATAAACCGCTTTGATTATTTTGATGAGGCGGTATAAAAACCAACCAAATACATACATAAATAAAGAAATATTGCTACCCTAGCGATAGCCCAGCTCATGCTAGGACTGATGTGGTGACTACACAGCTTCCTTGATGATCCCAATTGCTAGTACTAGACATGGGTAAGTACTGAGCACGTGACTACCAACTGTTGCCCTAGTGACTATCCGCTTGTGTTCCTTGTGCAGGGAGGACAGGTGACATGCATCTCGGAAACCTGCAAGCCTACTGGTTGTGCACATCCCATCATCTTGCAGGGCACCTGTTGCCCAGAGTGTACAGGCTGCATGTACCACGGACAGAGCCTAAAGAATGGGCAGAGTTACCAGACAGATTCATGCACTAAATGCACCTGTACGGTAAGTAATGTAACATAGCAATTCACCAGGGGCAGGTCTTGTCAGACAAATCTGATTGATTTCTTTGACTGAGTGACCAGGGAGTTGGACCAAGGGAGAGCCCTAAATGTGGTGTATTTAGATTTCAGTAAAGCCTTTGACACTGTTCCGCACAGGCAACTTGGAGTGGAGGAGTGGCCTAGTGGTTGGGGCAAAGTACTTCAGGCCGGAAGGTCGGGGGTTCAAATCCCACTGGAGGACAGCAACCTTGGGCCGGAAGGACTGGGGTTTCTAGTCCCACAGGTGCTCCTTGTGGTCTTGGGCAAGCCACTTAACCCTCCATTGCCCATGTTCCCTGTAAAATAGTTATCTCCTTTATCTTTCTTTATCTTTATTCGGTTTCTTGATAAACCGCCTAAACCATAAGGCATCAAAGCGGTGTACAATAAATGGGCTGCAGGGAAGAAAGATAGAAAAGAACGCTATGGTATGACAGGAAAGAAAAGAAAAAGGAGAAGAGGAGAGAGAGTAAAAAGGGCAGAGTGACACAAATAGAAACTTACAACAAGAGAGAGGGGACTGAGGGGGGTAAACGAGGGTAAAGGGTACTGAAGTGAAGGGTTCTATGAATAGTGATGAAATATTAGAGGGTACTGGGAGCAGTAAGTATAAATGAGGGAGCCAATAGTATCAAAGAGAAACTGGAAGATCAAAAGCTTGTGCAAAGAGGTGTGTTTTAAGGAGGGACTTGAATTGTGGAAAAGAGGGCTCAGTACGGAGGGGGAGGGGGAGGGAATTCCACAGGGCAGGAGCAAGGAAGAAGAAAGCGGAGTGGCGAGTAAGTTCGAGGTGCGTTTGAGAAGGGGAAGGGAGAAAGAGACGGTTACCATGGGAGGAACGAAGAAGGCGAGGAACAGGCTGGTGAAAAATGAGATCGGAAAGATACTGAGGGATACCGGAGTGGAGGGTTTTATGAATGGTAATGAGGTATTTGAAGATAAAGCGGTATCGAATAGGGAGCCAATGGAGGGAAAGGAGACAAGGGGTGATGTGCTCACGGGGAGAGGAGAAAGTAACTAGGCGGGCGGCGGTATTTTGTATAAGTTGGAGACAGCGTATCTGAAAAGAGGGGAGACCAGCAAAGATGGAATTACAGTAATCAAGGTGAGAAATTACAAGGGAGAGGACTAAAGTAGTGAGAGAACTAGAGGAAAGATAAGGACGAAGGGACCTGATACGACGAAGGTAGAAGAAGCAGCTGCGGACCAAGGAGGAGATGTGGGAGTGGAAAGACAAGGAGGTGTCGAGGGTTACACCAAGATAACGAAGGCAGGATACAAGAGGGATGGGCAGGGATGACATTAGAGGAGCCAAGGTGGGAGGGGAAGTTGAGAAGGAAAACCAAATAGCCGATGATTTGGAGGGGTTGACACTGAGAAAATTAGTGGAGAACCATGAGGCAGTCAGGTCAAGACAAGAATTGAGAGGGGAAAGATCTGGAGAAACGGAGCTAGTGTGGTGGACAAGAAGAATATCATCAGCATAAAAGTAACAGGAGAGACCAGACTGTTGGATAAGAAGGGCAAGTGGGGCAAGGAAGATGTTGAAGAGAAGGGGGGCAAGAATAGAACCCTGCGGAACACCACAGAGAAGAGGAGAGGGAGCAGAGTCAGTGGTACCAGAGCGGACGGAAAAAGTACGAGAGGATAGAAAGGAGCGAAACCAGCAAAGTACTGTGCCACAGATACCAGCATCAGATAAACGGGTGAGAAGGGTATGATGGTCAATAACATCGAAAGCAGCGGAGAGGTCGAGAGAAACAGCGATAGAGAGATTACCCTGATCATGTGAGCAGTGAAGATCACTAAGAAGTGCAAGCATGATAGTTTCGGTACTGTGCCCGGGCCTAAAACCAGATTGCCGAGGATGAAGGAAAAGCGTGGAATCCAAATGTGCAGAGAGCTGTGAAAAGACTAGTTTTTCAAGAACAGGGCATTATAACTCCAAGTTATAATGCCCTGTTCAATGTAATTTCAGTTTGTTCAATGTAAACCTCACTGATGCAGAATAGCGCGGTATATAAGAGAATGTAAATAAATAAAAAATAAATAAATAAACTTATAAACAAACTAAGCACCCTTGGGATGGACCCTAATGTTACTGATTGGGCTAGAAATTGGTTGAGTGGGAGGCGACAAAGGTTACAGGTAAATGGAGCTCACTCTGAGGAGAAGGAGGTTACCAGTGGTGTGCTGCAGGGATCTGTTCTTGGTCTGATTCTTTTTAACATCTTTGTTAGTGATATTGCGGAAGGGCTGTTGGGTAAGGTTTGCCTCTTTGTGGATGATACCAAAACCTGCAACAGTGTAGACACCCAGGAAGGTGTAAATAACATGAGGAGGGATCTAGCTAAGCTTGAAGAATAGTCTAGAATATGGCAGCTGAGATTTAATGCTAAAAAATGTAGAGTCATGCATTTGGGCTGCAACAGTCCAAGGGAGCACTACAGTATAGGGGGTGATGTACTTCTGTCCATGAAAGAAGAACGGGGCTTAGGCAGGATTGTGTCTGATGATTTCAAAGTAGCTGAACAGGTGGAAAAGGCGACCGCGAAAGCTAGAAGGATGCTTGGGTGCATAGAGAGAGGACTTGCCAGCAGAAAAAAGGAGGTGATAGTGCCTCTGCAGACGTCTTTGGTGCGACCTCATTTGAAGTACTGAATGTAATTCTGGAGACTGCACCTTCAAAAGGATATAAATAGGATGGAGTCAGTACAGAGGGTGGCTACTAAAATGGTTAGTGGGCTTCATTATAAAGCATATGAGGACAGACTTAAGGATCTTAATATGTATACCTTAGAGGAAAGGCGGGATAGAGGTGATATGATTGGGACGTTTAAATACCTCTGTGGCAAAAATGCACAAGAGTAGAGCCTCTTTCAATTGAAAACAAGCTCTGCTACGAGGGAACATAGGATGAGGATAAAAGGGGATAGACTCAGGAGTCATATGCAGAAATATTTCTTTATGGAAAGAGTGGTAGATATGTGGAATAGTCTCCAGTGGAGGTAGTAAAGATGAGGACAGTATCTAAATTCAAAAAAGCATGGGACCAACACAGAGGATCTCTAAAAGAAAAAAGTAGTGGGTGATATAAAAGGACAGACTAGATGATAGGCCATGTGGTCTTTCTCTGCCGTCATGTTTCTATGTTTCTATAACATAGTAAATGATGGCAGGTAAAGACCGGCATGGTTCATCTAGTCTGCAAAGTAGGGTGTCTAGAGTTGTAGAGCCGCAGCTGCCGCTCTGTGCAGGTTACTCTCCTCTATGCTTTTGCTTAAGGATGTACCTGCCGCTCCAGGTGGGTTACCCCTCTCTATTTATGAAGTTATTTACATTTCCTTTGATCCCACCCTCTTGTTACATCATGATCCTCTGTCTGACCCGTGCCTTTTTAAATTCCATAACTGGTTTTGTCTGGGCAGAAAATGCAAATATACTCTAGTCTAGATCTCATACAACTTCTACTGTCAGTTTTCATATCATATGACTGACTTAAATCAGGTCACCTGACACTGCTGAGAGTTGTCTGCTTACAGGGAATGTCCAGTAGATACATGCTCTATCTATCTGCTGCATCTCCCACAGGACAACGAGAGTTCAGTAGATAGACAGAGTACGAGTGTCCTACTCCCCCCAAGTAGCCTTTCTTCTTTCCTCTGGTATTAAACAGCTCTGTGGTGGTGCTAAAAGCCGTCAGTCCTCAGTACTGCCATCAAACTCCTCTTCCTGCCCCGATGCTTTGACTTTGTACACTTCCCTTTTTGAACTTCTGAAGTGGTTTCCCATTTTCTGTTGTGAGTTAAAATCAAGTCAGTCAAATTCATTGCATTCCACTCCAACTTTTTTCCTGACATGGTTAAAAAGAACCCAATATGTAGTTCTTAGCAATGGTTGAAGCTGTTTGCTTGTTAACCATTTACACTGAAAAGGCAGAAAATATTTTTGAAGACTCAGTTTGCACAGCTCTGCTTTATGTGGGACAGCCGCTGCTGGGTTCTGCTTCCACACTGCCATCTTGCAAACCTGACTCACTGTAATTAAAACATAGCTCGGCGTTAACCTGGATCCTTGATTTCAGATTTTTTCTTCTCAGGCCAGTCCTCGATATCTATCCTGTTGTGGAGCTGATGGAAGCTTTTATGTTTGTGGCTTTTTAGGCCGGTGGCCCTCAGAGTAGGGGAGGATACGCCACGGGAATGTGGGTAGGCTCATTGGGTTGAGTTCAGGGGAAGAGGTTCAGATGTTTCTCTTGTTATAACGTTAATGACACTGTGTTGTGTTGCAATTTGAAGCAAGCAGATATGTGAGCATGTCCTTATGTCTCCAGTTTCTCTTTCTGGTACAGAAATTTGCACATGGTTATGGCAACATTCATTCTGGGCCCGATTCAGCATCATGAATAGCGGGGTTGGATGTCCAATCTCCCTTTAGTCCCAGCAGCGTATTCCGAGTCCCTTGCTCCCCACACATACAGAGGGGAGCGCTGGACAAGGGGGGGGGGCGTCGGAGGTGGAGAGTGGGCAGGCCAATGCACCCGGATGTACGGGGCCTATTTAGGTTACGTCCCTGTATGTCTAGGGGGAGGGGTGAGATGGACGTGGGACTTATTCCACCTCAGAAGTGGAATAAGTCCCATTGACTGCAGGGATCAGGCTGGGCAGATGCAGGACTGTCCCCGCCACCCTGGCTGCCTGCACCGAGGGTTGAGCAGTGGGGAAAAGTGGTTTTACTCTGTTGAGACCTTTCTGTGCTCCTGCTGGGCGTCCCAGTGCCATGGCAGGCTGTAGGGAGGATGCCCTGTGCCGCTGAATCTGAACTATGCCGGGCCATCTAAGTGCCTGATTCTAGAACTGCGGGACCATCTAGCTCTTGTGGTTGCAGAATTGGGTACAGGATGGGCCCGTCCATTTTTTGGACGTCCGGATGGCCTGGACATGTCCCGATCAGAATCGACCTCTATGTGAATTTCTGTTTAGTAAGTCCTTCATTAAACATTAGAGAGCATTGTTCCCAATAGAAAGCTAAAGAAGAAATGGAATCAGCGGGTGACCTAAGGCACTAACCAATAGCACAGCAGTTCTGAAAATGCTCGGTGACATCACAGTGTGATATCAACTGAACTGAAGAGGCCTGTTTCCCTCTAGGGAAGAAGACAAAAAATATTTAATGTATTGAAGATATTAAAGACATACTGAGAGCGTGAGCCTGAGGCCACTGAATGTTGTAATGTCTGTTGTAAAACTTTGAATCAAACTGGAAAACTGTTCAAAGGTTATTGGGGCGAGAGGAACAAACAGGCACTCAGACACTATTCTAAAAAAACAATTTTACCTTTTTTGATGGGAGTAGGGCTAACATCGATTACAAAGAAGAAAAGGGAGTATGTTGTAAAAAAAGGTTACGCAGTACTGCACTAGCTGTTTTCTTGAGTAGGTCGTGTTAGAAGGTCACTTAGTAATAACCATAGAGTCTTTGAAAACAGAGTATGAACATCTCCAACAGCTATGTGCATGAAAAGGAAGCATTTCTAGGGTAATGTGATGGTGTCTGTTTTCCCTTTTCTCTCAGAATGGTAATGTGCAGTGTGAAAGACCACAGTGCCCAAATCTGAAATGCTTGGATCAATATACCCCGCCTGAAGAGTGCTGTCCCACCTGCAGACCGGGTAACATTTGTAGATACACATACCTGGAGAGGGCTGTCCCACCTGCAGACCGGGTAACATTTGTAGATACACATACCTGGAGAGGGCTGTCCCACCTGCAGACCGGGTAACATTTGTAGATACACATACCTGGAGAGGGCTGTCCCACCTGCAGACCGGGTAACATTTGTAGATACACATACCTGGAGAGGGCTGTCCCACCTGCAGACCGGGTAACATTTGTAGATACACATACCTGGAGAGGGCTGTCCCACCTGCAGACCGGGTAACATTTGTAGATACACATACCTGGAGAGGGTTGTCCCACCTGCAGACTGGGTAACATTTGTAGATACACATACCTGGAGAGGGCTGTCCCACCTGCAGACTGGGTAACATTTGTAGATACACATACCTGGAGAGGGCTGTCCCACCTGCAGACTGGGTAACATTTGTAGATACACATATCTGGAGAGGGCTGTCCCACCTGCAGACCGGGTAACATTTGTAGATACACATACCTGGAGAGGGTTGTCCCACCTGCAGACTGGGTAACATTTGTAGATACACATACCTGGAGAGGGTTGTCCCACCTGCAGACCGGGTAACATTTGTAGATACACATACCTGGAGAGGGTTGTCCCACCTGCAGACCGGGTAACATTTGTAGATACACATACCTGGAGAGGGTTGTCCCACCTGCAGACTGGGTAACATTTGTAGATACACATACCTGGAGAGGGTTGTCCCACCTGCAGACCGGGTAACATTTGTAGATACATATATCTGGAGAGGGCTGTCCCACCTGCAGACTGGGTAACATTCACAGATGCACACACAGTCTATATATGTTCAAATATGGTGACATTTAGTATTCTCTGGCTCTTAGGTTGTGAGTATGAAGGACAAAGGTACCAAAATGGTGACTATTTCCTGGCTAAGTCGAACCCCTGTCTGAACTGTTCCTGTCTGGTAAGTCACGTCACCTCTTGGATGAGTGTGTGTGAGCCCTTGTTGGCATGAATGGCAACGGAGAGCACCAGTGGTGCCTAAGGTGGGGGCAGCCAGTAAAAGGAAGAGCTCCTCTGTGGCAAAGTTGCTATCATATGTTGATGAGGTGTTGAAGAGGTTCTTCAGCCTCACTCATTGACGGTCAGAGATTAAAGTGCTACCTACAGGGGCACAATTTTCTAAAATAAAGCTTTGGGTTTGTCTCATAGAACAACCTGGTGAGATGTGGCCCAGTTCAGTGCCAGACGGTCACCTGCTCCTCTCCAAGACCTGGGCTATGCTGCCCCACCTGTCCAGGTACACCAGCAGCTGCACGTCTATTGAGGAAATGAGAAAGCAGAGCAGGACCCATGTGTGTACTTAACGGCATGTTTTGGGTTAGGCTGGCTATATTTTGATGTATGACTCTTTGATTTAAAGTGTTAGGTTTGTAGCTAAAATACATAAATACCTGAATATTTTCAACAAGTTACTGTTTTGGAAGGGAAAACACCCTTCAGACAGCAGGCTTGTCCATCCATGTTGCATATCTTGAGGACTGCAGCCTTAAACAGTACCCTGTGGGTTCATCTTTACACCTCAGTGTGATGCAGGCGAAAGATGAATGCTTGTGAAGGAAGTCCGAAGAACCTCCGTTACTTTAAAAGCCAAATTGGGCAGGTTTTCTTTTCATCAAAAAATATCGCAGTGTAAAACCGGGGTCCGTGTGGGTGGCCTCTAGCCTCATTACTTTCACCTGTTGTTCTCTTACTTTGCATCCCTCCAGCCTGTGAGTTGGATGGACGACCCCTGGAGCAGGGACAGAATGTCTCCACTGCAGATGGCTGTCGGAGGTGCACCTGCAAGGTGAGAGGTTGAAGGTCCCGAGCCCCTTGCTTATTCAGCTGCTTTTGCGTCCTTTAAAGCTCTTTCAGCAAGCAGGACCTCCTTTTTCCTTTCGGTGGTAAGACAGAGAGGTCCAGGACCCACATTCCAGTTTCTCTTTTCTTTCACATTCTGTTTTGTTTCTCATGCTTATCTGGTGAGTAGTTGGCTGTTTTCCCTCCTTCTAGTATATAGGGGTTGATTTTCCAAAACCCATTGAGCAGGTAAGATAACCAGCTTATCCTGAGATGGATATTCAGCAGCAATTATCCATCTACAGTAGCTGTGGGCTGACTATTCGGCTAAATAAATATCTTTCTGCTCAAAATCAGAACTGGTAGACTTAGACCTGCCAATGGTTAGCTGGGATTACTCGGTGGAACTGAATTAATTAGTCCAAATATCACAGTAACCAGCAACATTTGAACGCCCACCCCAGAAGCACCTCTAGCTTGGCTCCTTTTTTAATCCAGCTGTTGACTTGTGGTTTTAACCACTGAACTTTAGCTGGTTAAAGGAGCTAAATTTTTAAATGGGTAGACTGGGTTTTAGACAAGTGACGCAACCTCTAAGGGTGAGCCAGTAATTATAGAGAAATGGTCCCTTGTCAAAATCATGATGTTCTCCTAATTTCCTCTCTTTAACATTGTTAGCAGGAGAATTTGTACACATGCTAATAAAATAATACGCAAAGAGGTTTATTTTTGTACGTATCTAAGTACAGAATCACAGAGTTAGAGGTCGAGATCCCTGTCTTGCAAAACTATCCCAGGCACAATACTGCCGCTGCTCAAAAAGTAGGCAGTTTGGGAGGTGCAATTAAATTGGGGAGTACGCTAGATGCATATATAAAATTTGCAAATATATGTGGAGATATATATGCCAAACCCCAGCTGCAGATAAAACAGTTGCGGTGTACACGGGTACTTTTTACCCATGTAAGTTGTAGCGAATTTTTAAAAAAATGTTCAAGTTGTGAAGGTACAAGGGACTGGTGCATCTTACTACTGTGTGACTTCATGAAAAATGTCTCTGAAATCTGTAAAAACATATAAGAAGAGAGAAAAAAAATATATATTTTTTTAAAGTGCCATCAAGTCAGTGTTGACTCATAGCGACCCAGCTACCTCTGGGTTTTCTTGGCAATGTATCACCGGAAGTAGATTGCCAGCCTTTTCTACCGAGGCAATGGAGGGTAAAGTAACTTGCCCAAGGTCACAAGGAGTGCCAGTGGGAATCGAACCCTTGATCTTCTGGGTATGAGGCAGTTGCTCTAACCACTAGGCTACTCCTCCACTCCGAGAAAATAATAAATGTATAAAAATGATCAAAATATAGCGCTAGCAATAGCAATAACATAAAACTAGAAAGTAGAGAACAGAGAGAGAAATTCCTGGATCTGGTGATGTTCAGTATTGTCTCGGATGACCTGATGGCAGGATGCAACATAGTTTGGTGCCCTAACTGCTGCTTCTCCCATTTCCCAGAAGATTATATGATGATTTCCTGTTCACTCTTTTGTTGGGTTTCTCTGTCCGTTCTGGAAAATGCACATCTTCAATATTGTATTTTGTACAATACGGAGACAATTTTAGAACCATTTTTCTGCAAGAGAACCTTCTTTTAGTCGAGGAAAAGGGCTTTTATAAGAATAACCTCCAGGGTTCCATTCAGATAGGTAGTCACAGAGAATATTCCTGCTTCCATTTATGTAGTTAGTGTGGGCGTGTTTGGGGGAGGAGCTTGGGTGGAGCACCGACAGAGTTGCGATGTAAACACATGTCTTACAAAATGGTGAATATGTGCTTCTCTGGGAACAAGCAGGACGTCAGTCCTCACATATGGGTGACATCGGCACCGATGGAGCCTGTGCAGAAGCATCTCTCCAGCTTTCAGAGAAAACCTCTGGGAGATGTACCACACATGTGTGGTCCACTTCTTGCCCAAGGATGCCATCTTGGCTCAGTCACCTTTTTTCCGTGGAGCCCATCAGACTTTGTCCAGTTTCGCCGGAAAAGTCTTTTATATTTTTTTTTATTGTTGTCTGGTTTGCATACCGGTTCCTTCCCACCCCCGAGCCAGCTCGCCTCGGCACACCCTTTTTCATCCAAATACCTCGGACCCCCGCCAGGTGGCGGGGACCCCTGGGAACCATGACCTCAAAGGCCTTAAAGAGCCGCCATCAGCAGCAGGAAAAAAATTTTCACAAGTTCGACTCTGCGCCATGCTCCAGGGCCCCCTTCAAAACTTCAGTTCCTCTGAGTGGAAATCCCCAGAGGTCGAGGACAAGAAGAAGAAGCCCTCAAAGACTGCCATGGAGTATGGATCTGGGAAGAAAGGGAAATACCACCCCAAGACCCGCAGTCCCAGGCGTAAGCCTGAGTCGTCGTGGCAGGAGTGACATTCCAAGCTGCCCTGTAAGGAGTTGTCGGCACCCGCCAACCAGCCTCACAGCTCCAAGGCCATCCTTATCAACAGTACCAACATCAGGCCTAAAGTCTTCGGTGCCCACTTCGAAGGCTGCAGAGCCAACTAGTATGGAGACCAGAATGGCAGCCCTAGAGAGCAGTATATGCAGGCGTTCATATCCGGCTCATCCAGTTCATCTGCCCAGATGATGAGATCTTTGACATTGAGGGCTTCCATGGACATCGAGCTGGTCCTTGAGCACCACCGGCATTGAGAGAGTCCCCGGCCCTGGACGGGGTCCCGGTTCCATTCCTTGGGACACCAGTCCTCCCCGGCGAGTGCCCACGGCTTGGACCATGATCCACCGGAGGTTGTGGATGGCTGGGAGCGGTCCTCGACAGAGGTGATCATGCGGCTTCAGACTCGTACTTGGACTTCAAGTCCAAATGTGAGACCGAGGATGAAGAGTCCCCGGACATGAGGCGACACAGAAACGTGCCCTCGGACCCATCTCCCCTGATGACCTGATGCAGTTCTCCATCTGAAGATGTTGCATTCCTCGATTTTGTGCAGGACATGGCCAAGGCTCTCACTATCGAGACTGAGGTGGAGGAGGACCACTATACCTAGGAATTGGAGATACTCCAATACGAGGCACCCCTGAAGGAAACCCTTACAGTCCCATTGCCCCAAACCTTGACTGCCTCCTCCTCTGAATGTGGGAAACACCGGGTAACAATTGTTAGTAGGTGCCTTTGTGCCATGTAGCGGGTGCGTTGAAGCCCTGGATTTCAAAAGCTGCAGATTCCCCACAACTCCATGGTTGTAGAGTTTGGCCATGCACTGGCTTAAGAGCCAAAAAACTCATTTGTCTTTGTTCACCTAGACCCTCGATGCCCTCGGCTGGAAGGCCTTTCATGGCTTGATGCTAACGTGCCGGATCCAGTCCTACCAGCTCTACATCGGCATGTACCTGAAGGAACTATCGAGGGAGCTTGGTGGATTCTTGGCATGCCTTGATGGGGAACCCCTACAAATGTTAGACGCTGACCCCGGTGGTAAAAGAATGCTCAAAGATTTTGTCCTGGGCAGCCTGCGATGGCTTCGAGTCATCAGTCAGGGGTGCTGCCACAGGCATCAGGGCACGATGCCGGGCATGGCTGCAGTCATCTGACTTGGAACAATGGGTGCAGGACAAACTGATTAATGTCCGCTGCATAGGAGAAAACCTATTCGGAAAGCCCAAGGCGGACAAGGCAGCAGAGATAGAGACCAAGTATGTGACGAGAACCAGGCTCTCAAAGAAGATCTCGGTGCAATCCCAGAAGAGAGCCCCAGGGGAAAAGCCCTTCTTCCCAAGGAAGAAAGGGGGCTTTAGTGGTACACCACACTTCCAAGTTTTCCCGGCCCCTCAACAAGGCCACTAACAAAAAGGCCAGGGACATAGTCCCAGAAAACAAAAGGCCCCGAAGTCCCAGGTGTCTGCTCCGGCCCAGCATGTGGGTAGCTTTTGACTGCTTGGGCATGGCCTCCCCACCCCAGGGGGTCCTCTGCTGCCCACAGGTGGACAGCCATCGCCATGAATACCTGGGTGCTACAAGTGGTCAAGGAGGGCTACCTCCTCCACCTACAACAGGCGCCACCCTCGTACTTCCCAGGAGAACCCATCAGTCCTCTCCTTAACCAGACCCTGCTCCTTACCGAGCTAGCAGGAATAATCAATGACAAAGTAGTGGAGCCAGTGCCAAAACATCTCTGGGACACAGGCTTCTACTCCAGGTATTTCTTCGTCCCCAGGAGGACAGGGGACAGGCCCATCCTGGACCTGCGAGAGCTCAACAGGTTTCTGGTCAGGGAGAGGTTCAAGATGCTCTACTTTGGGACACTACCACCATTCTTCCAGCAGGGAGATTGGCTAAAGGATGGAGTCCCACGTGACACATGAGCGAATGAGGACGTTTCTCTGCTCGCTCCGGGACCGCCTCGGGATTAATCAAGGGGAATATTAATCAGAACCCTCAGAAAGAGTAAGCAAAGACGAAATAAGACCTCAGCAGAATAGCAGAATAGCAGTGGAAGAGGCTCCAGGAGATGCGACCAGAAGATGCCGCTGCCGACGAGGAAAGAGCGAGAGAAAACCTCGAGGCCTGGGGCCTCGGTGGCGGAAGGAGCACAGCCAGCTTCCCCGGGCAAGGAGAGTGCAGACTCAGCAACAGAGAACTTGGCCAGAGAGGTCGTGGAATTACTCAATCCCAAATTTGATTGGATTATAACAAAGCTGGAATCGATGCGAGCATTGCTAGTAGAAATGAGCCAACGTATGGACGAGCTAGAGCACAGAGTGGCGTCGATAGAGGACGACGAGGGACAGCAGGCAAGGGAGAATGAAACACAATGTACCACGATAGAAGCCTTGCTAAGTAAAGTGGAAGATCTAGAAAATCGATCTCGTCGAAATAACCTGAGATAGTAGGGGTGCCAGAGTCAACTACAGACCAAATGTTGATACCTCTGTTCGAGAAAACTTTGTGAAAAAGGCTTCTTAGTTGCAAAGCAATGTATACTGCGTCACTGGTTAAGAGACACAGCCCCGGCGATAGGTGAGTGGGAACAGATAATGCTGGAGCTGAAGCTCATGGAGCAGCGCACGGCGCGAATACTATGGGGAGCCTCCACAGATAGATGCTTGCGAGTCTGGTCCCCAACCCTCAGCCAAAATTAAAGTTGGAATTCTAGGGCCCATACCCCCATAAAGGCCATAAGGACGAAAGTAAGGAGTGAGTGAATAGTGGCGAGCATAGCGAAGTTGTACAAGGCGCGATAAGATGAGGTTAGCCCAGAGAGCTGAAATCTGAAGGGGAAGGGGGGAGCAACGGAGGGAAGGGAGGGAGACAGAGGAAGGGAGGGAAGAAGGGAGGGGGTGGGGGGAGTGAATGACAGAGTGAAAGAGTGAGTGAGACAGAGTGAGTGAGGGGACGACAGGGGGTATGAAGGGGGGATGCTAATATGCAGGTACACTCATAGAGGGCTCTGGAGCATTGAGAGTGTATACGAGCACACTGATCAAACTCGAGTGGCCACTGAAATAGTGTACTACAGACCAGTAGGGGCCCTTCAAAGAGGCATAAGGCAATAAGGAATCTTGTATAAGGAGAACGTTAAAGCCCTAACAGAGGACTGTCAGCTTGTCTAGACATAAAAAGATAGGAAGAGAGAAAGAGAGAGTCACATGTATGACGTGTAAATTAAATTAGAGGGCAATATTAAGCGGTGGGGTCCAAGACTTTGAGAGGATGTTGGAAGGGGACTGTGAGGGGGTTGTCCAAAACTTGGTTAATTGTTTAAAACTTTGTTTAATTGATTATCTTGTCCAAAGTACTATGGTTATTGTTAGTGCAATGTTACCAATGTGGTCATTTAGGAATTAACTGCTGTAATGGACCTTGAGAAGAATAAATAGCTTGGAAAGCGTGCGCAGGAAGAAAGGTCGAAGCAGGCGGAGGGGGTATGTTGTACAAGTGGAATGTACTATAAAGCTTTCTATGATTTGTACTATTATAACACAAGTGTGAAAATTAATAAACATGAGTTTCCATAGACCTAAAGGATGCTTACACTCACATCCTAATTTATCCCAGCCAGAGAAAATACCTCTGGTTCATGTTGGGGGGACAGCACTACCAAAACAGGGTGCTGCCCTTTGGTCTGGCCTCGTCTCCAAGGATCTTCATAAAGTGCCTCATGGTGATTGCAGCCCACCTCCGGCCCCAAGGGGCCTTCGTCTTCCCTTATCTGGATGAGTGGCTCATAAAGGGGGACACAGCTGCAGAAGCACAATGCGCCACAGGGTGCACCATCAATGCCCTTCATCCCACTTCACTCCAGTCCAACGCCTAGAGTTCATAGGGGCGCAACTAGATACCCTTAAGGCAAAAGCCTTCCTCCCACGGGAGAAGTCAGAACACCTCACAGAGTTGGCTGCAGAGGTACAACAGTGCCGGATGCTTCCTGTCTGGCTCTTACTCCACCTGTTGGGACACATGGCCTCCATGGTCCACATGACCCAGTATGCCCGCCTGCACATGATGGCAGCCCAGTGGTGCCTTTGCACTCAGTGGACACAAGCCACAGGTAGGCTCAGGGACAGAGTGAAAGTGACCTGTCAGCTGGCGGTCTCCCTTGGATGGTGGCAGATTCCACGTCCCTTTCGGGCCAGGATGCCCTTCCAGACACCCAACCCCCAGAAGGTCCTCACCACGGATGCCTCCCTAATTGGCTGGGGAGCGCATTGCAGGAGCCTCCAGATGCAAGCCTGCTGGTTCCAGAGGGAACCCTGAATGCAAATCAACCTGCTAGTGCTCTGGGCAATATATCTAGCCCTCTGAAATTTCTGCCTCCAGTTCCAACATCCTAGGTGCTGATCCAGACTGACAATCAGGTTGCAATGTTCTACGTGAACAAACATGGGGGAACAGGGTCATACCCCCTCTGCCAGTATTCAGTAGCTCTCTGCTCCTATGCGGCACTCAGAGGGATGCTCCTAAGGACGGTCTACCTCCCGGGCCAGGACAGTGCCCTGGCAGAGAAATTGAGCAGGGTCATCCAGCCACATGAGTGATGCCTGGATCTAGTGGTAGCCTCACAGCTGTTTTGTCTCTGGGGTGTCCCCTCGATGGACCTATTCGTGAGGCCAGACAACACGCAGTTACCCCGATTCTGCTCTTGCCAGTCGCACCCGTCCTGGGTGGCAGCAGATGCGTTCCTCATCCTGTGGACGGAAGGTCTCTTGTACGCCTTCCCACCGACACTGCTGGTAGCCAAGACACTATTCAAGGTCCAGCGTGACAGAGCATCGCTAATGCTGTTAGCCCCTTGGTGGTCCAGGCAGCTCTGGTTCCTACTGCTCCTCTTCTTATTGGCAGTGTTGCTGATTCTCCTGGGTCAAGCTCCAGGGCTACTCTCACAGGAGCAGGGCTCTCTCCTACACCCCAATATGAGGTCCCTCTCACTCACAGCTTGGTTGCTGAAAGGGTAGTGTTAGCCCCCTTCAACCTCCCAAGGGACGTGGAAGAGATTCTTATGGCCTCTCGTAAGGCCTCCACAAGAAGGGTGTATGCCTTCAAGTGGCGCCAATTCTTGGTGTGGTGTGTGGAAAGGCAGGCAAGCCTGTTTTCCTGCTCAGTAGAGTTGGTACTCCAATACCTGCTTCACCTATCACAGGTGAGATTGAAGTCCAATTCAGTCAGAGTACACCTGAGCACCATCGCAGCACATTGCCATTCCATTTAGAGAAAACCTCTCTTGGCTCAGCTTTTTGTGTCCTGATTCCTGTTAGGCCTCATGTCATCTAAACCTCCTGCCTGCCCTCCAGTGGTGGAGTGGGATTTCAATGTGGTACTTTTGCAGCTCACTAGGCCTCTGTTTGAGCCTCTGGCTACCTGCCACCTCCGGTACCTCTCCTGGAAGGTCGCCTTCCTGGTAGTACTCACATCTGTCCAAGAAAGGTCAACGCATCTTCGGTAGTAGACTGGCTAATCTACTGAAGAGGGCTTTAAACTAGATTCATTGGGGATTGGTGAAGAAAGCCCACAGGTAGGTGAAAGCCCCCAGGTAGGTGATACCCATTTCCATAAAGGTATTTAATGTAACAGGGGTAACATATGGAAAGCAGTGTGTATTAATGCCCGTAGCATGGGAAATAAGATCCCTAAAGTTGAAGCTTTGGTGGGAGTGACTGACTTGGATTTAGTGGCAGTTACAGAAACATGGTTCACAGAAAACCATGATTGGGATGTAACTATACCTGGCTATACTTTATTCAGAAAGGACAGGGTAGGAAGAAGGGGAGGAGGAGTGGCACTATATGTAAAAACTACTATTAAAGCTTTGGCATTAAAGAGCTTAAAAGGGAGAGAGGAGGCATTGTGGGCTAAACTAGAAAGAGGGAAAGAGAAATCTGTTTGCATTGGTGTGATATACAGACCTCCCTCACAAGAGGAAGATTTGGACAGAGAGTTAATTGAAGACATACGCAGCATTGCTAGGAAAGGGGAAGTGCTACTGATAGGAGATTTCAATATGCCAGATGTTGATTGGCACATTCCTGCTGCAGTATCATCTAGAAGTAAGGAGATCCTGGATTCTCTACAGGGAGAACTATTCAGGCAATTGGTAACAGACCCCACACGTGAAGGGGCCATACTGGACTTGGTGCTTACCAATGGTGAAAGTGTTTCTGATGTTGTAGTGGGAGATCATTTTGCATCCAGTGATCACCAGATGGTGTGGTTCAGTATTAGGACTAGGGCTGTTAGAATCCATTCCAAGATGAGGATCTTAGACTTTAGGAAGACTAACTTTGCGAAGATGGGCCAATACCTCAGGGAGTCGTTAGTGGGATGGGAACAGCTGGGGGATGTAGAAAAACAGTGGGCAAAACTGAAAGGGGGTATTTTAAGGGCAACCAACCTTTTTGTTAAAATGGTAAATAAAGGCAAAAGAAAAAGGAGACCGCTATGGTTTTCGAAGGAAGTAGCTGAAAAAGTGAAGAAAAAGAGGGAGGCCTTCATGAAATACAAGAGATCACAGAGAGAGGAAGACAGGCATCTGTATTTGGAAAAACTTAGAGAAGCTAGCAAAGTAGTCAAGAAGGCAAAGATTCAAAAGGAGGAGGAGGAAATAGCCAATGCAATAAAATGGGGGGATAAGACATTTTTCAGATATATTAGTGAGAAGAGGAAGGGCAAAAGTGGTATTGTCAGACTCAAGGGTGCAGGGGGGGGAATATGTAGAAGCTGATAAGGATAAAGCGGAATTGCTTAACAAATATTTTTGTTCTGTGTTCACAGATGAAGAACCAGGAGCAGGACCTTAGAAAACACCCACAAATAAGAACAGAAGCGAGGGACATCTTGAACAATTTTCAGAAGACTGTGTTCGTGAGAAACTAGCTCAACTTAAAGTAGACAAAGCGATGGGACCGGATGGGATACACTCTAGAATACTGAGGGAACTTGGGGACGTTCTAGCAACTCCACTGACTGACCTTTTCAATGCCTCGTTGGAGTCGGGAGTGGTGCCAAAGGACTGGAGAGAGGCTCATGTGGTGCCTTTACACAAAAGCGGAAGTAAGGATGTGGTTGAAAACTACAGGCCGGTTAGTTTAACTTCGGTGGTGAGTAAATTATTGGAAACGCTGCTGAAAGAGAAAATAGTGAGGTTTCTGGAGTCCAGCAGATTACAGGATCCGAGGCAGCATGGATTCACCAGAGGCAGGTCTTGTCAGACAAATCTGATTGATTTCTTTGACTGGGTGACCAGGGAGTTGGACCGAGGGAGAGCTCAAGATGTGGTGATTTCAGTAAAGCCTTTGACACTGTTCCTCACAGGCGACTTATAAACAAACTGAGCACCCTAGGGATGGACCCTAAAGTTACTGCTTGGGTTAGAAATTGGTTGGGTGGGAGGCGACAAAGAGTACAAGTAAATGGAGCTCACTCTGAGGAGAAGGATGTTACCAGTGGTGTGCCCCAGGGATCTGTCCTTGGTCCAATTCTTTTTAACATCTTTGTTAGTGATATAGCGGAAGGGCTGTCGGGTAAGGTTTGCCTCTTTGCAGATGATACCAAAATCTGCAATAGAGTAGACACCCAGGAAGGTGTAGATAACATGAGGAGGGATCTAGCTAAGCTTGAAGAATGGTCTAGAATTTGGCAGCTGGGATTTAATGTTAAAAAATGTAAGGTCATGCATTTGGGCTGCAGAAATCCAAGGGAGCAATACAGTATAGGAGGTGAAGTACTTTTGTCCACTAAAGAAGAGCGGGACCTAGGCGTGGTTGTGTCTGATGATCTTAAAGTAGCTAAACAGGTAGAAAAGGCGACGGCAAAAGCTAGAAGGATGCTTGGGTGCATACGGAGAGGAATGGCTAGCAGAAAAAAGGAGGTGATAATGCCTCTGTATAAGTCTTTGGTGCGACCTCATTTGGAGTATGGTGTGCAATTCTGGAGACCGCACCTTCAAAAGGATGTGAACAGAATGGAGTCGGTGCAGAGGGTGGCTACTAAAATGATTAGTGGGCTTCGTTATAAAGCATATGAGGACAGACTTAAGGATCTTAATATGTACACCTTAGAGTAGAGGTGATATGATTGAGATGTTTAAATACCTCCGTGGCATAAATGTTCAGGGAGAGAGCCTCTTTCAATTGAAAGCAAGTTCTGCTACGAGGGGACATGGGATGAGGGTGAAGGGAGAGAGATTCAGGAGTGATATGCGGAAATATTTCTTTACAGAAAGAGTAGTGGATCCATGGAATAGTCTCCCAGTGGAGGTGGTAGAGATGAGGACAGTAACTGAATTCAAAAAAGCATGGGACCAACACAGAGGATCTCTAAAGGTAAAAAGTGGACTGTTGTAGTTGTTATGGAAGGACAGACTAGATAGGCCATGTGGTCTTTTTCTGTCATCATGTTTCTATGTTTCTATCAGCACGCAGAGTCAGCGAGCTCCAGGCTCTGATGATAGAACCACCTTATACCAGGTTCTACAAGAACAGTGTGGTGCTCTGCATACACCCCAAGTTTCTGCCGAAGGTGGTGTCCTCATTCCACCTCAACCAGGAGGTAGTGCTCCCCACCTTCTTTCTGAGGCCTCACACTGGTAGGGTGGAGACCATTCTGCACAATCTGGATTGAAAGAGAGCCCTGTCCTTCTACCTGCAATAGGGCCACCGCAAAGCACCACAGCTTTTCATATCCTATGACCCCAGGCATCTGGGGCTCCCACTGACTAAGCAAACTTTGTCCATTTGGGTGGCAGACTGCATTACTCTTGCCTATGAGTAAGCGGGGATCTCACTGGACCAGAGGGGCACACCACATCAGGGCCATGGCTATTTCTGTGGCAAATCTGCATTCCGTCCCCGTAATGGAAATTTGCAGGCCGCCACCTAGTCTTTGGTCCATACCTTCGCAGCTCACTATTGCCTGGAGAGGGAATCCTGACAAGACAGTGCCTTTGGCCAGGCCATACTCCATAATCTCTTCAAGGTGTAGGCAACTCCTGCCTTCTGACCTTTTTGTGTTCAGGCTACCGCTGGTTCCCGGCTGGACACTTGGGTCTTGCAAAAGTCTGTCTATAGGGATTCAGATTCTGCTGATCACAGCCCATTTTTACAGGTTGCCGTGGCGTATTAACAGGTACTAGTTGGGGAATCCCATATGTGAGGACTGACTTCCTGCTTGTTCCCAGAGAAAGCCTAGTTACTCAACTGTAACAGGTGTTCTCCAGGGACAGCAGGAATCAGTCCTCACAACTCTCCCTCCTCCCCTTGGACCTTCTTCTTTACCATATTTTATTTTTGCTGTCTTAGCTATGTCATTAGACTGAGGCAAGATGGCACCCTTGGGTGGGAAGTCGACCACCCATGTGTGGTATATCTCCCAAAGGCTTTCTTTGAAAACTGGGGAGATCTTTCCATGAGGGCTCTGTCTGTGCAGACATCACCCATATGTGAGGACTGATTCCTGCTGTCCCCGGAGAACACCTCTTACAGGTGAGTAACTATGCTATACTTGATGTGTGTAAACTTACACTCCGGAGCTGGCGTAGATTTTTTGCAAACGCATTTATCCAAAGTTGTGGCTGGTTTTGCGAGGCTTTTGTACAAAGAGACACAGAGGCCCTTGTGTTGTCTTTATAAAATAGACCCAAATTAGGGGCCTACATGGACTTCCTTCCCAGGAGGAGACCTGCTATAAAATTACCTTCTACAAGAGGAAATGCATTTCTGTTTCTCCAGTTTTAAATTGCATGCAGAGTCTGGCTTCTTGGGATCTCCAATGCAATTTTAGCTGCATGTTGCTGTTTCTAGTCACATTTTCTGTATTTGATGAGGGTCTATCTGTGTTTTACATGTGTGATTGAGGTCAGGTAGCTTTCTATGCAGGGGTCTGGAGCATAGCTACTCTGCTCCTCCTAATAAGTGCAGAGTGGTATTGTAGCCCCCTGTTGTAATATTTATAGGGCTTTAGCTGTTTTCTTCCTCAGTGTTCATGCTGTTTATTCTCTGTCTCTCACTCTCTGTCAGTGAACTGGAGAGCTGGTAGGTACAGATATCTATCATTGCCTTATCTTGGCCTTCTCTCTCTCTGTCAATAGGATGGAGAGTTGGTGTGTACAGATATCCATCAGTGTTCTCAACACTGCACCCATGGTATCAAACCTCACTTTGGCTCCTGCTGTCCTGACTGCTCTACGTGTGATTTCCATGGCCAACTAATCCCTAACGGCATCTCCTTGGTATCAAATAGCAACGTGTGTGAGCACTGTGTGTGTTTGGTAAGTTATTCTATATCTGGGTCTGTGCACTGTGCATGAATCCAATAGGTTTATGTATATGCGAGAGAGAGCATTGTGTGTGTTGGGCTATCTGTGTGTCTGAGCTCTTGGGGATAGATTTTTAAATGATTAGCTAGTTACTATAGCCTGTTCAAAATCTGCCATCAGTCACCAACTAAATTCGGCCAGTCATATTCAGTCATTAGTGCTAGCCAACTAATTTTAGCCAGACAACTTTCCGGTCACTTTCCCTCCTCATTTTTAAAAAGTGCTGGAGGTTGATCTCCCCTCTGTCCTTAGAATAATAATAATAATTGGGTCGATATTCAACCCATGGCAGTCAGCATAATTTTTAAACGACAAGCTTTGCAGGTAAAAAAATATCCAGATATTCAGCACCAGTATCCGGATTGTGGTCAACATTGAATATCCGGATACATGTTGTTTGTCCCCAGGGATAAGCAACATTTTCCCCAAGTCCACTTCAGTAATGGTTTATAGACTTTTTTTTCCTCCAAGAACTTGTCCAACCCTTTCTAAACCCAGTACACTAACTGCTTTCGCCACATCTTCCGACACTGTATTCCAGCGCTTAGTTGTGCATTGAGTGATCATCAGGTGTTTAATTTGATATAACGGCCAAAGGAAGGAAGGAGGTGCGCACTGATCATGGTACTCATGGCACAATCTAAATACCACCACAGACCGCCTGGTGCTCTCCAGATAGTGGCATTTTTGCTTTCCTAAGTTATGTGAGTTGCTATCCAGAGAAGTTCCTGCTCTTCCGAGACTCCATCCCTGGACCACTCCAGCACAACCCAGATAGTGCCAAGATGGTCTATGGTGGGTTGTGCCATGGAGTTCCCTAGTCAGTGTGCGACTCTTTCTTCTTCTGGCCATTATATCAAATCAGACACCCGATGATCACTCAATGCACAATTAAGCCCTGGACGTCATTGCCAGAAGATATAGTAAAAGCGGTTGGTTTTAAGAAATGCTTGGACAAGTTCCTGGAGGAAAGTCCAAATACTGTTGTTATTATAGTGGACATGGGGAAAGACACTGCTTATCTCTGGGGATAGGCAGCGTGGAATCTGTTTACGTTTTGGGAACCTGACAGGTACTTGTAACCTGCATTGGTCTCTGCTGGAAATATTTAGCTCAATTGGACCTTTGGCCTGACCCAGTAGGGTAGTTATGCTCTTTATGTTCTTATAATCGCTGTCACTCAAGTGGGCTCCTACCTGGACCTTTGAGACACTTTCTCCATTTTTTAAATATTGGCCACACTGTCGTCCCTTCCATCATGAGTTCCATCATCATTTGTCTGAGCAGAGCCTTTTGAAGAGCGTTCACAATTGCTCTATTTCATATTGATTCTGCAGATGGAATGGTCCATTTCATGTCTGGCAGGTTATTTCTCCTACTAAAAACACTTCTTCCTTCATTCCCACCTTTTGGATTGTTTTGGCCAGGCCTCTGCCCTGTTCCTCCTTCTGAATTGGAGGTCTATAGACCATAGCAGTCTAGACGGAAGTACCATTTCCTTTTTCCAGGATGGTCTGCACAGGACCGTTCCAAGGTAGAAATGTATCCTGTGCAACTCATGAATCTGTTGCCCCTTCCTACCCCAGCAGGACACAAGAATTCGCTCTTATTGGTGATGACAATAGTGCCTCTTCCATACTTGCTTGCTGTGTGTCCACACTGCTCGCACAGCCATTGGTATGGCTCTGGGTCTACATCACCTCCTTTCGTCATTCTCGCTGCATTTCAGTCACTTTGAGATTTTTTTTTTTTTTTTTACATAAAAAGCTACTTCTCTCTCCCCCCCCCCCTTTCTGCCATCCCTATCCTTTCTTAGCAGATATAGCTTGGTATGGCAGTACTGCTTTCATGGGTCTCATTGAACCATGTCTCTGTGATAGTGACAGTATCCAAGTGTGTCGCCACCATTAGGGCCGACGGATCTAATATAAGCATCTGTAATCATCCTGAATTGATGAATTATACATTTTGGTGAAATAAAATATTCAGCACTGACCAGCCTAAGTTGTCTGGGCAACTCAGGCCAGTCAAATAATAAGCCTCAAGTTAACCAGCCAACTTGGTCCGGTTAACTTTAGAATTAATCTTCAGCCCAAGCAGATTTGGGCGGAAAATCCAGTTAGTTAATTGGACAAAGTGGTCCAGTTAATTTTGCCTGTACACAGCTAGCTAAATATCAGTCTCTTACTAACTAGGTCCCAAATTTTGACTGGCTAGATTTAGCTAAATTGTCAGCTGAGCTTAGCTGCCTAGGTGTTCAGCCAAAAATATGGCTACGATATCTGTCTAGTTAAAATTAACCAGTTGTCTTTGCTACTGAGCTGCTTTTTGAAAATCTGTCCCTTTGTGTTTCTGCTAAGTGTAGTGTGCCCTCAGGTAAAGAAGTATGCTTGCTACCAAGGGAGGTGGGCCACCAGCAGAAGAAATACATGGCTCACCACTCCTCTACTGGCAATGGTGCATGGCCTTCGCATCTGCAAATGGGATTAGCAAGTAATAACACACAATAAGATTAACAGTTTTAATAGAACCTTGTGGAAGGGAAAAGCAAATATTCTTCATCATCTAAGTGTGAACTAAGGTGATAAAGTTTGACAGTGTTTCAAAGCGGAAGCCGATAAGACTTCCCAGTCAAGAGGTCTAGGAATTGGGTCTGTACGCCCTCTGATATGGGTGCCTTGTTGTGTCACTCCTGTGCTCCCTGTGGGCCTCATGCAGCAGGGCCAGCACAATCAATGGGTTCATCTCATCCGTGCCTCCTGCTTCCCATCACCAACACCCACAGCTCTGCACATGCAGTTGCACACCCGCCCACCAACACGGACAAGCAGCAGGGAAATATACAAAGACACAGAGGTGGGCCACACCCAGACAAGCCCCTGCCCTATGGAACTCCATCCCTCTCCCATCCTTCGCCTTGAGCCTTCCTACCTCAGCTTTAAATCTCTTCTTAAGGCACACCTTTTCCATGCAGCGTATGACCTACAGCCACCTTGAGTTCTTCCTTTCCCCTCTCCGTCTTTCCCTTCCCCTCCGTCTTCCTCTTCTTTTGCTCCCTCTCCTCCCCTCTCGTTTCTTAGTATGAATGACGTTGCCTTTCCTGTCTATATTGGCATTCCCTTTCTGCTTTCTGCCTTTCATTTTTATTGTTTTAATTGACTTTGTACACCACCTTGCTCCTACTTGTGAAAGGCGGTTAAGCAAATTTTTAAATAACATAAGCAAGATGGATGCACCAAGGGCCAGGTCATTTATTTATTTAGCTGTATTTATATCCCGCTTTTCACCGGGTCAAAGCGGTCAATTGGGAGATACATTTAATACGAGGGGATATGACACGCATACGCTAATACTTACAGGGAACATGGGCAATGGAGGGTTAAGTGGCTTGCCCAAGACCACAAGGAGTGCCTATAGGACTAGAAATCCCAGTCCCTCCGGCCTGAGATTGCTGTCCCTAGGTGGGACTTGAACCTCCGGCCTGAAGTACCTTGTCCTAACCACTAGGCCACTCCTCCCACTAGGTCATAGGGGGTTAGGGAAGGGCACATCTGGGGGAGAGGGGATGTGGGAGTGGGAATTTGGCAGGGTTTTGGGAAGGGAGGGGGGAAGATGGGTCTGAGAAGGACAGAGGATACACTCGAAGAACAAAGGGTATATGAAGAGACACCGACTGTATGTGGACATAGACACCAGTCCTGCCAATAACCTGCAAGCCAGGTTCCTCCAGTCACCACCACCACAAGCAGTCCCAACAGACAACAAAGTCCCATCCTTATTCGTGATTTATAGCAGGTGTAGGTTGACATGTTTAGAAATTCTGCCCTGCATGTTTCCGGCCTATGGGAACTACGTATATCATAGACGTGCAGGCTCACATGTCCCCCTGGCTGCGCCCAGAAAACCCCTGTTACACCCCCAATAGAAATGTGCAGAGATCGACATGCCAGGCGCGGAGATGTGTATATTGCACCATTCTAAAATTCCTCTCTTGCATGTGGGCGTGGCTTCAGTGTTTTGCTGTTGCTGCATCCAAGTTTAAAATGCGATTAGAGCTTCTAAAATAAGTCCAGTAATGTATAAGTAGATACTTACAGCTCTGAGTAACGCATGTGCATTTTTGGATATGCCATACTTGCCGTTGCTTCCTTAGGACGCCTGTTGAGTCATGCAGCTAGTGCCTCTCCTCCTGGCTTCTGATGCCATGCAGCGGCTAGGTCCTCGGTTTCAGAAGAGCAGGAAATCCCCTCGCCTTCCCAGTGCAGCAAACCTCTGTAGCCGTTTCTGGAGCTCAACAGCATTGCTGCACTCTGATCCACTCTTTGTCTCTTCAGCGCTTGGTGACGAGTGTCTACGCTCAATACCCTGGCTCTGGTCTCCTCCACTGCTCCGTCTCATTTCTCAGCAGAATTTCTCCCGCAGTCGTGGCTGGCATTAGAAAGCTGCTTCCTGCTACAGCTGTGAAGGTCCATAGGTGCATATGTTGCCCCAAGTTTATAAAACAGCCTCACTGAAAACTCTTGCACAAAGTTGCACCTATTCCGAGGCACATGCAAGTGTTCCAGCTAAGTTTGCATGAATATTTTATAACTTACGCCAGTATCTCACAACTTCTCTCCAGCTGCACCCCATCCTCTGCCCCCATGAATACCTGTGTGTGCACTGTGTAAAAGTGCGTGCTATCCATCAGCAGCATGCACTTTTATGCATAGCTAGCCCTGGATGACTTTATAAGCAGTATATCTGTGACTATAATGCTGCGTTATGCACAAAAAAGGCTTATAAAATTATTTGATTTATTTATTGACTGCATTTGATATACCACCAATGGTCAGGAGATCTCATAGCGGTTTGCAGTACAATAGGAAAGTAGTGGGGGAGAGACAAGAATTCTCTGGAATTCATTACTGGAGGATGTAGTAAAAGCTTTTAGTGTAGCTGGGTTTAAAAAAGATTTGGACAAGTTCCTGGAGAAAAGATCCATAAACCATTATTAAAGGGGACCCGGGAAATCCACTGCTTACCCCAGGATGAGCATTGTGGAACCTGTGGACTTTGGGTACCTGCCAGGTACTTGTGACCTGGATTGGCCACTGTTGGAAACAGAATACTGGACTTGATGGACCTTTTGTCTGTCCCAGCATGACATTTCTTATGTTCTTAGGTATAGGAAGACAGGAGGAAAACAATCAAGACAGGAAGGGGTTACTATACCAGGAGGGAAAAGAAAAGCAGGCAGAGAGACGAGTAGAGTACCGAGTAGGGTAGAGAGGACTAAGGGAAGGTGCGGTGAAAAAGCCAGGGCTTCAGGCTTTACTTAAATTTTGGGGAGAGAAGATTTAAGTTAAAGAGAGAGAGGAAGAGAATTCCCGAGGGAGGGGCCAAGGTGGGCAAAAAAATAGTTTTCTGGAAATAACAAGACAAAAGGCAGGAGGGGAGGAGCGAAGGGAGAGGGAGAAGGAAGCAGCATAGGAGGAGCGGAGGCTGTGGTGGATTGATATGGTGAGATCAAGCCAAATACAGTCACAGTGGACAAGATTAAGGATCTTGAACTGAATATGGGAAGAGATGGAGCCAGTGGACAGAGATCTGAAGGGGGGAACAGGATCAGAACATCGAGTGTTGAAGAAAAGTTTGACTGCAGTTGACTGGATCAGTTGGAGTCGGTGAAGTGAATACTGGGGGAGACTAGCAAAGAGGGAGTTGCAATAGTCGAGATGGGTAATGACCAGAGAGAGGACAGTAAAGTGAGCTGTGGAATAGTGAGAGAGGAACATAAGGAGCAGAGATGACAGAGAACTACAAATGAGGACTGTGATATGGAATTTAAATGGGTCTTGAATGAAAAAGCAGAATCCAGGGCTTAATCCAGGGTTTTGATAGTGTCTTGATAAGGAAGAGTGATGGAGGAGAAAAGGGGAGATGGGAGGAGCGAGGGAGTGAATGGTGAGGGAAAGGCGATGGATTGAGATTTAGAGATGTTAAGAAGGAGGTGGTGATGAAGACTCTAATGATTAACAGTCTAGAGGCAGGATTGAAGAGGAGAGATGTCAGAAGAGGAATAAATGTGGAACTTCTTTGAGCTTAACAGATCTGTTCTCCCCGTCGATCCCTAAAACCAGGTACAGGGAGAGGCTGATGATTTCTTCACCTTTCATGTAGGGAAAATTGCTGCTGTCCAAGGCAAAGAAGAAAGAGTGAGAGAGAGAGATGGCCCTCGGGAATAGAGAAGAAAGGGAGTCAGTGGCCTAGAAACAGATGAGTGAAGGAGAAACTGCCTTTAATGACGAGGAATCCCTAGACAAGAAAAAAAGAGAGATTCTTGGCCTTTTGAGAACGAGAAAGAGATACAGTATGCATATGGAAATGTTTTGAAAGACAAAGAGAATGAGATTGACACATTCCTTTGAGACTTGTATAGTTCTCCAAAAGAAGAGAGAGATCACCCCGTTTCCTAGAGACAAACAGAAGAGAATGAGACATGGTGCACTTAGAAATGGAAAAAGGAAGAGGCAGAGGATAGAAAGAGACACACACACATAGGAGCTCTTATAGATGGGAAAAAGAGAGAGAGCTAGACTGCTGCACTCTTTAGAAACAGAGAAGAGAGAGCAGAGTAGCATTTAAGAGACAGAACATGCTGTGGGTACAGTGATTCTCTTCTTTTTGTCTTACTCAGAATGGTAATGTGGCGTGTAAGCAGATTTCTTGCCCTGTCCTGGCATGTGTGGAAGTGGAGGAGGTCCCCGGAGAGTGCTGCAAGCAGTGTCGCAGTGAGTAGAGGCTGACGAGCAATGGGCGGGGGATGACAAGCGGGTGGTGAGGGGTTAGGAGAAGGTGGTGGAATAAAGGACGAGAGTGGAAGAATTCAGAAGGAGCAAAGAGAAGGGTAATGGGAAAACGAATGATGGATGACGAAGGGGTATAAGAGCTGGGATGCAGGAGGGGGTTGGAGGAAGGAGAAGAGAAACGGGATGGAGCAGGAGAGAGGGGTGATAAGGTGGGGAGAGGATGAATAGGGGAATGGGGAAAAACCAGAAGATGACGAGGGAGATGAAGGAAGGGACAGGACTAGCCCAAGGAAGGGTAATGGGCGAGAGTGGAAGGAGATTGAAGAGAGGGATGAAAGGGAGAAGGAATAGGGACCTACAGGAAGAGATGCAAGCTCAAAATGAGGTGATATAAAGGAGAAATGGAGGAAAGGGAAGAAAAGGAGAATGTTCGAGATATGAAGTTGGGTGGGAAGAGATGGGTTGCACAGAGGATTGACTGGGACAAGGAGCAGAGGCTGAAGAGAGAGAAGTGGGGAGAGAACTGATAATTGACAGGAGGAGATAAAACAGGAACCAGATTGAAAGGTTGGTGATGGGAAGAGGGAGGGAGGTTGCATCAATGACTTGCCTTGCAAGGAGGTAATCAGGTCCACTGTTTCTTGAGTTATTTTGAGTTTCCTCCTGTGTGCTTATTGAGTACTGTAGAGCCAACCCATATCTCTCTAATGCTAAAAACGTGGAACTCTGCTGTGTATCAGTCCACTGTATTCTCTCCTCACCTCAGGTTGCATGGATGGAATGATTAGGCACAACCATGGGGAAAGCTGGACACCTCTTCCTGACCCCTGCCAGACCTGCCGGTGCCAGGTAAGAGGCTGTGGGATGCTAATGCTGAGTCCCTGGGGCTGTAGTATGAAGATCATAATGCTGAGTCCCTGGGACTGTAGTATGAGGGTTATAATGCTGAGTCCCTGAGACTGTAGTGTGAGGGTTATAATGCTAAGTCCCTGAAACTGTAGTGTGAGGGTTATAATGCTGAGTCCCTGAGACTGTAGTGTGAGGGTTATAATGCTAAGTCCCTGAGACTGTAGTATGAGGGTTATAATGCTAAGTCCCTGAGACTGTAGTATGAGGGTTATAATGCTGAGTCCCTGAGACTGTAGTATGAGGGTTATAATGCTGAGTCCCTGAGACTGTAGTATGAGGATCATAATGCTGAGTACCTGGGACTGTAGTATGAGGGTTATAATGCTGAGTCCCTGAGACTGTAGTATGAGGGTTATAATGCTGAGTCCCTGAGACTGTAGTATGAGGGTTATAATGCTGAGTCCCTGAGACTGTAGTATGAGGGTTATAATGCTGAGTCCCTGAGACTGTAGTATGAGGATCATAATGCTGAGTACCTGGGACTGTAGTATGAGGGTTATAATGCTGAGTCCCTGAGACTGTAGTATGAGGATCATAATGCTGAGTCCCTGGGGCTGTAGTATGAGGGTTATAATGCTGAGTCCCTGAGACTGTAGTATGAGGGTTATAATGCTGATTCCCTGGGGCTGTAGTATGAGGGTTGTAATGCTGAGTCCCTGGGGCTGTAGTATGAGGGTTATAATGCTGAGTCCCTGGGACTGTAGTATGAGGGTTATAATGCTAAGTCCCTGGGGCTGTAGTATGAGGGTTATGATGCTGAGTCCCTGGGGCTGTAGTATGAGGGTTATAATGCTGATTCCCTGGGGCTGTAGTATGAGGGTTATGATGCTGATTCCCTGGGGCTGTAGTATGAGGGTTATAATGCTGATTCCCTGGGGCTGTAGTATGAGGGTTGTAATGCTGAGTCCCTGGGGCTGTAGTATGAGGGTTGTAATGCTGATTCCCTGGGGCTGTAGTATGAGGGTTGTAATGCTGATTCCCTAGGGCTGTAGTATGAGGGTTATAATGCTGAGTCCCTGAGACTGTAGTATGAGGGTTATAATACTGAGTCCCTGGGACTGTAGTATGAGGATCATAATGCTGAGTCCCTGGGACTGTAGTATGAGGATCATAATGCTGAGTCCCTGGGACTGTAGTGTGAGGGTTATAATGCTAAGTCCCTGAGACTGTAGTATGAGGGTTATAATGCTGAGTCCCTGAAACTGTAGTGTGAGGGTTATAATGCTGAGTCCCTGAGACTGTAGTGTGAGGGTTATAATGCTAAGTCCCTGAGACTGTAGTATGAGGGTTATAATGCTGAGTCCCTGAGACTGTAGTATGAGGGTTATAATGCTGAGTCCCTGAGACTGTAGTATGAGGGTTATAATGCTGAGTCCCTGGGACTGTAGTAGGATCATAATGCTGAGTCCCTGGGACTGTAGTGTGAGGATCATAATGCTGAGTCCCTGGGACTGTAGTGTGAGGGTTATAATGCTGAGTCCCTGAGACTGTAGTGTGAGGGTTATAATGCTAAGTCCCTGAGACTGTAGTATGAGGGTTATAATGCTGAGTCCCTGAAACTGTAGTGTGAGGGTTATAATGCTGAGTCCCTGAGACTGTAGTGTGAGGGTTATAATGCTAAGTCCCTGAGACTGTAGTATGAGGGTTATAATGCTAAGTCCCTGAGACTGTAGTATGAGGGTTATAATGCTGAGTCCCTGAGACTGTAGTATGAGGGTTATAATGCTGAGTCCCTGAGACTGTAGTATGAGGATCATAATGCTGAGTACCTGGGACTGTAGTATGAGGGTCATAATGCTAAGTCCCTGGGGCTGTAGTATGAGGATCATAATGCTGAGTCCCTGGGGCTGTAGTATGAGGGTTATAATGCTGAGTCCCTGAGACTGTAGTATGAGGGTTATAATGCTGATTCCCTGGGGCTGTAGTATGAGGGTTGTAATGCTGAGTCCCTGGGGCTGTAGTATGAGGGTTATAATGCTGAGTCCCTGGGACTGTAGTATGAGGGTTATAATGCTAAGTCCCTGGGGCTGTAGTATGAGGGTTATGATGCTGAGTCCCTGGGGCTGTAGTATGAGGGTTATAATGCTGATTCCCTGGGGCTGTAGTATGAGGGTTATGATGCTGATTCCCTGGGGCTGTAGTATGAGGGTTATAATGCTGAGTACCTGGGGCTGTAGTATGAGGATCATAATGCTGAGTCCCTGGGACTGTAGTATGAGGGTTATAATGCTAAGTCCCTGGGGCTGTAGTATGAGGGTTATGATGCTGAGTACCTGGGGCTGTAGTATGAGGGTTATAATGCTGAGTACCTGGGGCTGTAGTATGAGGGTTATAATGCTGAGTACCTGGGGCTGTAGTATGAGGATCATAATGCTGAGTCCCTGGGGCTGTAGTATGAGGGTTATAATGCGGAGTACCTGGGGCTGTAGTATGAGGGTTATAATGCTGATTCCCTGGGGCTGTAGTATGAGGGTTATAATGCTGATTCCCTGGGGCTGTAGTATGAGGGTTATAATGTGGAGTACCTGGGACTGTAGTATGAGGATCATAGTGCTGAGTCCCTGGGACAGTAGTTTTGAATAGAGGATCTTCGCAATGTCTGCAGGGAAGGATTTACTCTTGAAGAGTAATTTTTTTAAAGAAGTGTCTACGTTATGCTTAAAAGTATGCGCTTATGTAGGCACTTTTTATAAAGGAAAGGAGATGCTTCCTTTTCTTTATAAAATACTTGCGTAAGGGCTGTTAGTATAGCTGGGTTTAAAAAAGGTTTGGACAAGTTCCTGGAGGAAAGGTCCATAAACCACTATTAAAAAGGGACCCAGGATATCAATGCTTGACCTAGTACAAGCACTGCAGAACCTGTGTCCCTTGGGGAAACTGCTAGGTACGTATGACCTAGATTGGCCACTGTTGGAAACAGGATACTGGGCTTGATGGACCTCGGTCTGACCCAGTATGGCATATCTTATGTTCTTATGTAAGTGGTAAAAATGTGCTTTTATTACTTACACCAGCCCTTGAGCCGGTGTAAAGCCCTCCACCTAGCTATCTAAAAGAACATGCCTAAATGATTGCTTTTTATAATTTAGGCACATAACTTTGTGCTCCACCCATACTCTGTGCCTGTGCCTGGTCACAGCAGAAGTATGGACATGCATATTTACAGGATGGGGCACATTGCGAATGCACTCATTTAGATGCGTAATTCCCTAATTTCCCTATGTGTGTGAATTCCTGTCGCCTAAATCTAGATGGCTCCTTATAAAATTACCCGCTTAATGCAGGGGCAGAGTTTGGGACCCCTTCTTTTCATCCTAAGTTTGCACTGATTATTTTATAATACTGCTAAAATACTCCAGGTCAGGCCTGCAGTGTTTAAGGTGGTGAATGGCTTTAAGCATGTTGTAGGTCAGTGGGAAATTCCCTGTAGCCCCAGGATTTGAAGGAATGTGAATCGAGACTTGCAGCAAACCTAAGTGCAGAGAGATGGAATAGGGACTGCTTAGTCCTGAGTGTAACTTGAGGCGCCGGAGAACGGCAAAGAGGAGGCAGGCCGTGAGCGGTGTAGGGTTGAGTTAGAAGGTAACACCATGTCAAGGAGGACACGTTGAGTGTGATTTGCAGGGAGCACTCTTCTGCAGAAGAGGTTAGTGTGATGAGCTTCAGCCAGGAAAAAAGAAGCAGGAAACAGCGAACAGAAGTATTGTGGGTTTCAATTGGCTCCGTGGTAATTTAGTTTGCTGAAGCCTCTGAGACTTAAAACAATGATGTAAATTTCCAGAGAGTACAGATGAGAGTTGTGGGGCAAACTGTCAAGAGTTATGTTTCTGGCACTTGTACCACAATATGAAGAAGAGAAACGACTCCGTCGAAAGGAAGAACTCACACTCACAAACAACAAACCACAGTATCAAGAACAAGGAGAAAAAAACACTAACAAGGTGGATAGGGTCTGTAGTCTTTTATTGTAGAGTTGGGCAGGCGTGAGAGGGGTGGAAGGGTTTGCATTTGAGAAAGATATTGCAGTCGCTGGTATTAAAGCTGCAGGAGGCCTTGCAATCAGCGGAGGCCTTGACATTAATGGCAACTTTGCATTTTCTCTGACAGGAAGGTCGAACTGTGTGCCAGAGACGACAGTGTGCCTCCCTGTGCCGGAACCCAGCGAGTCCGAGACCAGGAACCTGCTGTCCGGTTTGTGATGGTGAGAGACAGTCACAGGGCAGAGCTGGAAATGGGAATGGACAGGGAATTCCAGGGTCTACAAGCAAAGTGGGTATTGTGCATCCATGATATTTGCTTCTAAATGTCCTGTACTGGCAGACACATATGGGCACGTACGTATCTAGTGCAGGAGAACCTAACAAGGAGTTTTTAATGTAGGTTTCTAATACACATAAATAGGGCCATATGAGATATGATGTAGCTGCTAAAATGTTTAATAGTCTCTATAGAGACCTAGAAACTGAAAATGGATAAAAATCAAAAGGCTCATTCAATATGCCGGTTTTCCCACAGCTTAGATAACGATAGTCCTAACTCGATCCTGAATTACTCTTATTTTCCAGTCCCTAGGGATCCTCTGTGCATATCGCAGGGTTTCTTCAATTCTGGTGCTGCTGTGCCCTCACTCCCTCCATTGGGAGGCTGTTTCATGGATCTACCGCCTGCTTGTTTTGCTATCGAATCTATCCCTCCAGCTTCACATCATGCCTCCCTTGATCTAATCAGGGCTGGCCCTAGAGTTGGTCCAAAGTGTTGGAGTCCTGGGCGAACCCCAAGATTTACACCCCTTCTGCCTCTCAAAATCTATTATTTAGCTTTGCATGGCCTGCTTTTCTTGCCCTCCAGAGGTTGCTGCCTTAGGCAACTGCCTAATTTGCCTAGTGGTTGGGCCAGCCCTACCTAGATCTAACATTCCCAAAAGAATGTTTACATTAAGTGCGATATCAACAACCATGAAGTATTTGAATGCCTTTAGTTTCTGTGCCGTCTTCTTATCTCCTCTAGGACATGCATAGAGCGCTTAGGCCAACCATGCACCTCTTGCTAGCTCTCCTTTAGACTGCTCTTTTCCTCTAGAGGTGGTCTGTACAGTGGTATTACCGCCCTTATTTTTCGGCTGGTTCTACCTCTCCCTAGGAACGTTAGCATTCCACTTCTCTTATTGTTCAGCATCACTGAGGTTATTAGATACACTATCCCTCAGATCCATGTCCTGCTAGGTGCTTATCAGTGCCTCATTGCCCACCATGTACCGTTTTCTTGGGTTTCTGGACCGCTGAACATAGCGCATTAGGGAAGCTATTTATCACAGAATGTTAATGCTGTTAAATGCACCTAAAGAGCTAAAGTTGCATTAATAGACTTTTCTCAAGGTCGACATGGCTTCATGCATGAAGAGGGCAATTTTCCAATAGTGCATATCTTTGAAAATGACAGTAGTGCTTTTAATACACTTTTTGTGTGCAGATTTTTAAGGGAAGATTACCTGCATTGTTTCTCTTTAAAAACTGCACAAATCTATTATCGGTCTGTTTCTTCAGAGCTATAACTTTGTCAAATAAATAAATCTCACTCTGTATTCAAACTTGAAAGCAATTAGTATCTTGTCTTGGATTGTCTTGAAAGCTAAGCACTGTTTCACTTTACTTAATTTTTGAAATTTCTATACCGCTAGTATGGTTGCTTGAAATAAGGTCATTGATGCAAACAAGGGCAAATTTCAGTTGAAGCTGCCCTTGGAGTCTGAGACCTTGCAGCCATACATATGGAAATCAGATTTAAAGTTGTTTTGTGAATGAATATTTTCTAGTCAACTTACAAGATACTAATTGCTTTCAAGTTTGAATACAGTGAGATTTATTTATTTGACAAAGATCTCTTTAAAAACTGGCAAGTACAAAATAACATCTCGGGGGGGGGGGGGGGGGTTGTATTTTATAACAGGGGGTCTTAGTGACTGCATGCTGCTGGTGTCTCCTCTATAGTGCACGTAGATGAACGTGCTCCTTCCCCTTGATGGTTTGTTAATGAATTTCTTTCTCTCTTGCTCTTATCAGGCTGCTCCTTTCAAGGACAGGAGTACATCAGTGGGGTGCCAGTAACTAACGGGGATCCCTGTGCTAAGTGTACCTGTGCCGTAAGTGTGCAATCGACCATCCTCAGGCCTTGGTAGTCTGGTTCTCTTTTGCCCTTTGTTCTCGATGTTCTGCAGCTCTCAGTGCATTCAGGCCTCGAATGGCATTGGGGGGGATAGCTCAGTGTGCCCTGTCGCCGCCTTTCCTCTCTGACTCCCTCACTCTTTCTGCCGCGGATGCCTCACACAGCTGCATAACGCCATTGTGCCAGCCCCACTACCACAGTAATTGCCCTAAGAGAAAAGCAGCAGGTGGCAGATGGGAGTCCCAGTGACCCAGGAGACCCTGTGTCTAGTAGCCAAGGGGGGCAGTATTTCCGTAGCATCTTTCCCTGCTCTGATGCTGAACTGCCCCTGAGGAAAAGCTGCTCAAACTCTCCAGTTCTGAAGGAGTAAATGGCCCTGTGACCCCCTGATCAGAATATTTGTGGCTGTCGTCTTTGCACAGCGACAACTTCATGTTTCATTAAGAGGAAAATTATTCAGAATCGATGTCCTAGGCAAGGATGTCGAGCCAAGATGGGTTGGATGTGATGCCGTGTGCAAGCTGCATGCAAAGCACATACTAGCAACATAAAAAGAGCATACTGACATGCTAAGAACCTGTAGCCAGAAAGACCACAGTTCAGATCGCACTAGCGCTCCTTGTGGCCTCGGACAAGCCACTTGGCCTTCCCTTTGGGGGCAGGGAAATGCCTCCAGTACCTGAATGTAATGCGCCTTGTTCTCCTGGACAGGTGCGAGCTAAATACTAACAAATAAAGTAAAGAACATGCTGAGAACGCAACAGCAGACAGCCAAGAAAAAGGCCTCTTGCTGACACCAGTCTTTCCAGGAGGGCGGTATTACTTCGCTGTCATCTTCCCTTAGATGCAGGTTTTCCCTGGGCCCTGTTATTCCCTGGGACAGCAGCTCCGCAGTTGCTCTATTCATACAAGAGACTCTTTCTGCCTCTTAGACCCAGGCCATTCGGTTACCATCTCAGTTTTCTTCTCTTGCTTTGACTTTCCTCTGGGCTCTTCCAGCCTCTTTGTTGTCTCCTTGGGCTGCCACTGTTCCTCTTTCTATGTCCCCAGTGTGCATTTCTCGTGCTTCCACTGAGTTTGTCTTCCCTCTACTTGCTTTTTCTCAGCCTGTATCTCCTTGCTCCCCTAGTATGATTCAGTTGGTCTTTCCCTTGTGATTCTTTGTTCCTGCTTTCTGCCTCCCCTGTGCTTATGCTCTGGGAACTCTTGAAAAGTACTCACAGATTTTACACGTATGCACCAAGGGGCGTATTTACTAAACCGTGCTAATGGTTAGCACGGGGTTTATCACACACTAAGCGTGTCGTGCTGACAGCGTGGGGCGGCATGATAAAACTCCCATACTCGGTGTTAGCATGGGAAAGGGAGGTGATGGGCAAGTTAGGAGTGGAGTGTAGGTGTTGATGGAACGTCATGGTTCGTGCAACCTTCATTGGGGCACACTAACCACGATTGCTGCCATAATGATTTTTTTATTCTATACGTAACCGCATCACATGTTGACTACAGGTTTACCCATAGAAAAGCATCATCTGAACTGAAACTCAATGGTGCTTTCCAGCCCTGTATCTACACTTGTGTTTAGGATTTCCAGCTGGCCATGCCAACTTTGCCAAGTTAACTGTGCTTGGATGTGCAGCCTGAATCTGCTCGGGTTGACTATCTGGCCTGTAGTTCATCAAGGTTTAGTCCTGAGCTACCCAGACAATTTGACTGGTCAAGCCAAATATCATCATTAAGTGGCCAAAGTTAAATCACACCCTAGGAGCTGAACAAACATTATCCACTAAATAACGGTGTGGGCTGAATTTCATCAACTGGGGTTTGTCCAGCTAACCCCAAATCTTCTGCTCCCTGCTGATGTGACGTGGCATTTTACAAATGACGTCCAAGTGCTATCTGGGACGTCCGAGGCAGAAAGTCTGAAAAAATGCAGCCATGTCCAAGCTGAGGCACAATTTCTCAAACATGGGCGTCTGTGGGGCATCTACATAGACATCGCTAGGATAGTATTCACACTATAGATGCCTAGAAATAGCCTAATGGTTGGAGTAATGGGCTAGGACCAGGGAAGCCAGAGTCCAAATCCTACTACTGCTTTCATTGGAGTTTGCGGAGTGCTATCTTCTCTTCCCCCTCTGGAAGATTTATGGCCAAGAGGAACATTATTCATTCCTGGATCAGGTAGAACCTTAGATGCACCTGTGGACTCCAGGACATTTCTGAGATCAGGAAGTGATGTCCAGATTCTTGGGAATATCCCAGCCATGCCTTCACCTTGCCCCCATTAAGACTTAGACATCCTCGCGCTGGGGATGTCCACAGACCGGCTTCCAAAATGCCTCTGGAAATACCTCTGTGCTTTGGAAGTCTCTATGCCCGTTTTCAGACGTCCAAAGCATGAACAGGGCTTCCAAATGATCCCCATGATATGTTAATCTGTAGCTGTGTACTGCCACGAGTATTTCCACTCCTTTTCTTTTCAGAAACTGACCTTTACAAGGTTATAGGCATGACTCATTTGTCTTTGTGTGGACTTCTACATCAGTATCACCCAGCCCTTCTAAAACAACTCTTCCACTTCTACACCAGTGATAGCAGATAACAGTATTATAACACAGCCCTTCTAAAACAGCTCTTCCACTTCTACACCAGTGATAGCAGATAACAGTATTATAACACAGCCCTTCTAAAACAGCTCTTCCACTTTTCACCAGTGATAGCAGATAACAGTATTACAACACAGCCCTTCTAAAACAGCTCTTCCACTTCTACACCAGTGATAGCAGATAACAGTATTACAACACAGCCCTTCTAAAACAGCTCTTCCACTTCTACACCAGTGATAGCAGATAACAGTATTACAACACAGCCCTTCTAAAACAGCTCTTCCACTTCTACACCAGTGATAGCAGATAACAGTATTACAACACAGCCCTTCTAAAACAGCTCTTCCACCTCTAGCTGTAAAGCACAGCAAAAGAGTTTCCCTGGTAAGGCTGAGCTCAGGGGGTTGTCTGACTATTCAGGGCGTATAGCGGAGGTCTCAAATTCCAGTCCTTGAGGACCACAAATCAGTCAGATTGTCCAGATATCCCTGATGAATATGTAGAAAAGAGATTTGCATGTTCACTGTCTTCACTCTACACTGCCATTCCTCTTGCATACACATTAGGGCTAAGTCGAAAACCTGACAGGTTTTGCAGCCTTGGAGTTTGAGACTCCTGATGCGTAGGGTGGAAGTATCAGAGTTAGAGCTTAAACCTTATCTTCGGCTTGCACAGCTCTTTGCCGATACATACATCTCATTTTTCTGTCTCTGATACATAACTAAAAGATGAACATTTAAGATTTTGTTCCATTTTGTATCGTTCTTTACAGAAAGGCAACATCCAGTGCATCCCTGTATCTTGCCCAGCTGCCGCCTGTCCAAATCCTGTCCGCCGACCTGGAGAATGTTGTCCAAGGTAAGTGTCTTGGGTAAAGTATAGACCCAGAGAGCAGTGCCCAGGGTAAGGGTCTCAGTTAATGTATAGATCCAACAAGAGTTGCTCCAGGGTAAATGTCCTTGGTAGGGCGTTGACCTGGGAACACGTCTATGGCTGAAGACACTGTCCTACAAGCATGGGTTTTTTCCATTTCGTTAGCTTGGTGCTTCATCTGTTATTGAATTAGGTTGCAAGTAGCCTTCTTTATTTCATCTTGTTTAAAAGAAGAGTATTTATCTCTGTATAGCCTCTCCATGTGCTACTGAGAACTGACCCTATTTTGACTGTGAGCTGCTACATCTCTTTTTCTAGTGAATGGTCATCCCTGCAAAATTTCATACTACATAAAGTAGTAGGGATGCCATGTTAGTCCACTTTAAAGGTAAATAAATAAAAAGAAAATGAGTTGATACCTTTTCATTGAACAGTTCTAACCCGAGGAAGGAGATTTTGGCCTCCGAAAGCTAGTCAAAAAATGTATTAAGTGAGCCCAATAGAAAGACGACACTTTCTTTTATTTTTCGGTTTTCTTTTTGTGTAGTTCGTATTACGCATAAGAATCAAGATAAACCTAATCAGTTCTCATTCTTGTCAGCACTTCAGATGTGAGGCAGGTTGGTCCTCCTCTTGAGTGTGTATTATGTCTATTAATGGAGGGTTCTCTAACCTTTGATCAGAGCCCGACTCCTTTTGGGGGCTGCTGTTCTCTGTTGTAGCTTCTGTGGGTCACGGTGTGTGGCGATACAAGCAAGGGCTTCCAGCTCACTGACTGTTGCTTGTGTGCTCTTGTGTCTGCCTCTCATTCTAGGTGTGAAGAATGCACGTTTAACTCCCAGACCTATAAAGAAGGTGATATCTTCATAGCACCCAGTGATTCCTGTCTAAGCTGCAAGTGTACCGTGAGTGTCTAACAAGATGGGGAGGTCCCAGAAAGTTTTTTGGGGATTTGGTAGCTTCTTAACTAGGAAGAAAGGAGCTGATTTGTGGGATTGTAAGCAGGGATCTTCATTTTTGATCTGGGACCTCCACGTTCGTTTTGGTAAGAGACTGCACCCTAAAACGTCTGTTTAGTTGTATCTTAGCAGCCACTGTTGTTGTGGACATGACAGTGGGAGCAAAGACATAGCAACATCACTAAGATGTGTGGTAACAGTTTACAAAGAGTGGAGCATATTCCAGATTAGTGTTTCTCAACCCAGTCCTCAGGGACCGTCTGGTAGTCAGGCTATACCTAGTGAAGATGCATGAGCTGGATTTGCATGCCCTGCTTCTGTTGTATGCAGATCTGTCTCATGCATCTTCATTAGGGTTAGCCTGAAAGCCTGTCCGGTCATGTGGGCCCAGGCACTGGTTTGAGAACCACTGCTCTGCATGTAGCTTCAGGCCTACTCTAGGTGCACTCAAGAATCAGAGAGGAACCTGAGCTGAAACCTTTAATGAAGACATCCAGCGAGGCGTTCCTTAGAGTGATGGGCTGTAGCCTTCCCGTAGATGTGGCCGAGTTGGATCTAGACATATGAAAGCAGCAGGATTCAGCGTAAGAGATGCTCGTTGAAGGAAGTGCCTCATGACATTGATGGGGTATTCTGCCATGTATAAATGGCTCACAGGGACATTTCCAGGCTTGGTAAAATGGGAAGGAATCGCATTTAATTTCAGGCATGATGCAGCAGGAAAGCGAAGCAGCCAAGACACAATAAGAACTCATTGTCCTGCTGCTGTGATTTGTATGTCTTAGCTGCGGCTCCAGCGAGGGAGATGAGGCACATAAGTGACAGAAAAGTTAGATCGTCTTTGACGATTCTTTTTGTTTCTTCTTCCTTCGTGACTCTGCAGCAACGAGATGCAAATTGAGCCCCCCAAACACTCTGAAACTGTATAAAACAGTGTTGGGTGCTGCAGTGTGGCACTCCCAGATGGTAACATCTTCAGAGTCATTACTGAGCAGGTCTATAATGGAATATGAGGATCTAAAGTTCCCTCTTTTCACTGCTTCCTCTTTGTCTGATGTCACCCCTGAGAGTCTCCTTTTCACCGTGACCTATGTCTTGCAAATTAAGGTCACTTTTCCAAAGAACCTCCCTTTGCTTTGGAAACCAGCTCTCTTAACCTTGCATTGAGGTACATCAAAACAATGCGAGTTGCCTACTCCCACTTCTCACAAGAGAAGAGGGGTGAGAACGTGAGATTGTACTAGAACAAAGCCTTTTTAAAGCACATTCTAGCGCCCTCCTCCCTTGATCTAATAATAAACTGTACTTTAATGATGCCAGTTTCCTGCAAACCCAGTGCCCAACCCGCTATCTCCCTGAAAGGTCTTTTCCTTGCATACTGACTTTGACATCTTGTGTTTGATAGGCCGGTGAGGTGTCATGTGATCGCCTGGACCACAACTGCTCCCCTCCACAGTGCAGCCATCCAGGCAAAGAGCCTACCAAGTGCTGCCCGTCCTGTGACAGTAAGTGAGACAGAGGGAACCACCTTCAGAGTGGGTGTTGCTTATCTTGGAGAGGTGCTTCAAGGAAAGGAGCTCTTAATAGGGACATCTCTTAGTAAACAGGCTCTATCCCAATAACGCCAATTAACTTGTAGCTTGGAGTAAATGTATGCAGGAATCTCTGATGAATATTTATTGTGATTAACCAGGAAAACAGACCAGTTTATGGCCTCAGGGACCAGAATTGAATATCCATTAAAGAGTATGAAAAGGCTTTTTAGGGGTGTTGTCACAGAGAGAGCTTCAAGGAAGAGACTAAAAGCCAAGATTACCTAATGAGGTCTACTGATGGGGTTTAATGCACAACCAGTGGAATCGTCATAATGGGGAGAAATCTGACTGTACTAAAAGGAAGACTAGATTTTGTGAAATTAATAGGGGCATTAGAGTTACCACCAAGAAGAGAGCTGTGGCTATAGGACTTGCTCTTACATTTAATGTGTCTCCTCTTTCTGTTGGGCAGCTTGTGAGTATGAGAAAAGATTGTATGCTAACGGACAGACTTTCAGCCCTCCAGGAAGTGGGCCTTGCTTGCAGTGTACCTGTTCTGTAAGTATATTTTTGGTTCCGTTTCCCCATGCTTCCACATTTTCGTGAATACTTCCTGATAAAGCTGGACGACACTGGAAAGTGAAGTCCTGTGGTTATCCGCCCAAGCAATGGACACGCCAGTCCACTAACCATCCAGCCAGAGAGGTGAAAGGGTAAGGATTGCTTTGCAGGTCTTCAAGCTTCTAACTAGTTTAGTAAATAAATACTTTATTGACCTGCATCTAATGTGTGTGCAGGGCTGGCCCAACCATTGAGCAACATTAGGAAGTCATCTAGGGCAGTTTCTGAGGGTCAGCAAAGAGCAGCAGTAGTTAAAGCAAAGCGATAGATCCTAATAGCCCCACAAACTCAAAGAGCCATCAGTGCATTCTTTTATCTGCAGGGACAGGGACCCACACTTACAAATCAGAGTTTGATATTTAAAAGTATGATGTCCGATTATGCATTTTTACAGGATTGTTGTGGGAGGGGAGGTGCTGGAATGGTCTTGATTGCTGAGTTTATTTATCTAAATCGGGATGAAAGGTTCACCTAAGTGCCCAGTATCCTTGTGTATATCTCTTTGGGCACAGTTTTTTCTTTAAGAGAAATCTCTACACGGCACTAAAACCTTGTCCTTTAATACTGGCTGAGCCGTGTATCTGGACTGGATCTTGATTATGCTGGAGCTTGCCAATGGCGGAGGAGCCATCTCTTTCTTCATCCACCCAGCAGTTTCATCCTTGGGTTCCTTTGCTTCCCCAGACCAGACACATCCATAGATTAATCTATCCACTCACACCCGAATCCTCTCCAAGAGTTCATTCCTCCGGTATTTCACACAAGTATGTGGATGGGCAGGAAAAGATGTAGGTGGATAGATTAATGTGTGATCAGGCGAATGAGTGATGAGTTAGATGGAACAGAGAAAAGGTTTCCTGGGGTATACGAGTCATATCTAATCTAAATTGATATGTAAATGCCGGTAGGTGGTGTGCATCAAATGGAGGAGGTGAAGAATTACATGCCACTAAGCTCTGTTTCAACCCTGCTGAACTGCACACTACTGTTGAATGAGTCCCTTTCCCGTGCTTGATTTCTTTTTTCCGTTTTGGTTATCAGGGTGGAACCGTTCACTGCCAAGAAGAGACCTGCCCCTCAGTAACATGTTCCAGACCCATTAAAGACCCCCAGCACTGCTGCCCCATCTGCAAAGGTTGTGCACTTGGACCACATAAGGGGAATGCATGCAGATCATTCTGGAACTGTGTGTGTGTGTGTGTGTGTGTGTGTGCCAGGATACCGAGAGCCAGATGTACCAAGCGGCTCTCCCATGGACACAGAGTGGGAAGAATCCAGCAGTAGATCTGGTGCTAAGATTGGTAAAAGGAGCACACAGAATGAATTGCAGCTCTGCCGGGACCTTTGCGTGGTTTCTTTGGTCGCAATAGTCAAAGCCTTTAATGCGATCAGTGACGTCATTGGTTGCATTTGTAAACACGAAGTTGGCATTGGGCATTGGAGGGGGTGAAAGCAAACGGTCCCGCAGTGCTGAAGTTGTAAGGTAAGCGCTGGGGGGCAGTTTGTGGCCATTGTTGCCGCTGCAGGTCCCAGAGAGGGGCGGCTGCAGTGACAACGGGTGCTGGAAAGAGGGAGGGGGCGCAAGGGATGAGGTTTGCGTAGGTTGCCTTATCTCCTTGTGCCGGCCCAGGCTGTGTAAGTAGAGTAAAACAGCCAATGACAGCGATATGGCCTATGGTCAAGGAGCATGAGCTCGTTTTTACTGTGGTAGATATCGTGATTTCCTGCACCTGGCACTAGAATGAATCTGGACTTCTGACTTTTTCCAATCCAAACTCAAGGCAAGTTACATTCAGCTGCCCGAGCAGACTTACAGCCTAGGGCAAGGGAGGGCAAAGTGGGCTGCCGGAGAAGTGTGATTTGAATTTTGGCTTTCCAGATTCACAAACTGCTTCTCTAACCACCAGGCTGTTTCTTCTTTCTTCTTTCCAGTCAGGCACCCAGTCTCATATCCAGGCGGAGTTTGAAACCTCTCATGCCAGTCACAAATTTGCCTTGTCATTGTATGCACAATTTTTCACTTATGTGCACAACTGCCTGTCTTTGGAAATTTATCTCACTATTGTGTCACTGTGTTTCAGCTGATGATAATATCTGTAGGTAGTCTTAACCCTTTCTGCTCCTCAGCTATCCAAGCTATCACACGCACACTCTCTCTATTTGGCCAGCATCCCACACTGACTTTGGGAAACTTGCTGTATTTATGGTTCTCTAATCCTGCCTTGTGGTTCCTGGTGAAAGGCACCAACGATGCAGAGCTAACGGGGATGACAGCTCTCGTTGATCTATCATAGTAGATTTTATTCCTTGTGTTTGAAGAATTATGTGCCATGCATTCATTTATTTTATAAGATACTCTGATAAATGCTTATCCTTTCCCTGCTTCACCCCTCACCCCCCTCAGGAATGCCTCTGCATGTGGAGAGTAATTTTAAAAAACATTTTTCACACGTAAAATACTTTTTACAAAATGAGGTCACACCTACGTGCAGTGCAACCTATGCTTGCTGAGTAGCATGCTTAGGAGAGGAGTTTGGGCGGAACCTGGTCGGTGTTGCGATTTATGTGCAGATCTTATGAAATAAAGTACATTCTGAGATTTACGCCTGCTCTCCGGCAGGCTTCATGTCCATATTTTCACTGTAGGATCTGTGCTAGTATTTTATAAAGACAAACAGACGCCTATGTGCCTTTATAAACTAGGCTGGAAATAGCTGCCCCCCTGCCTGCCCTATTAACCTAGACAGCGTGTTAGAAAAATATTCCATGACTCCTCCTTTTATTTGTGTACGCACTGGAGCAGTTTTATTTTTATTTATTTATTTATTTAGTATACATTTGTATACCGCTACTTCCAGCGATCAGCAGCGGTTTGATTACAGATTTGGAAATTGTCAAATCATGACAGGAAATTTTTGAGGTATAAACACATTGATTAGACAGGAAAGCACAGCACACAGAGAACTATTTTACAGGGAACATGGGCTATGGAGGGTTAAGTGGCTTGCCCAAGACCACAAGGAGCACCTGTGGGACTAGAAACCCCAGTCCTTCCGGCCCAAGGTTGCTGTCCTCCAGTGGGATTTGAACCCCCGACCTTCCGGCCCGAAGTACCTTGCCCCAAACCACTAGGCCACTCCTCCCACCAAGTGTCTAATTGGAGCATGTAAGACGTTTACCATGCTCGTCACTTATAAAGTTGTCCCCACGGCAATTAGACTGAAGCCCTTTATTCATCCCTCGAGCCAATTCTGTTCAGGCTCCCTCCATAGATGGAGCAACCCATCTTGATTGTTTGAGGTAAAAGTTTCATAGCAGCCATTAAATTTATGGAGGGATGACCTGAAAATCTTAACTCCCAGAGATTCACCAGTAACAGAGCATTATGGGAAGCCTTTGTCCTATAAAGAGGAATTATAGACACATCTTGTCCCGCCATGATTTCTGTCTTACTCCATGCACAGAGATGGGAGTCGATAGTTACAGCTCCAGGGGTCGAGTTTCCCATTGAATTGGTTTTATGTTGTATTCACTATGTTTATGTTTATGTTTAATAAAACTTGATTGACCGCCCTTCACAATAAAAGCAGAGCGGTTTACAATGCATAAAATCCATTAAAAATAGGGCACAAAGCCAGTAAAGGAAAAGGAAGTTACATATTTAAAAAAAAAAGAGAGACAGAAAGGGCAAGAGAGGGTAGGGAGAGAGGAGTAAGGCTATAGAGAGGGGGGAGAAGTGGGGAGGTCAAAGGCTAGGGAAAAGAGGTGGGTTTTTAGCTGCTGTTTAAATGCTGAATGGGAAGACTCTAATCGGATAGCAGAGGGGAGGGAATTCCATAGTGCGGGACCTATAAAGAAGAAAGCTGAAGAACGAGTAGATTGTAAGTGGGCAGCAGAAGGAGGGGGAAGGATGAGCCGGTTTAAGTGGAATGAGCGGGGGGTATATCTGGGAGTGTGAAAGTGGATTAAGTCAGCTAGATATTGTGGGGAGTTGGTGTGGAGGGCCTTGTGAACCAAAGTAAGTAATTTGTATTGAGAGCGGAAGGGAACAGGTAACCAGTGTAAGTGAATAAGAAGAGGGGTTATATGGTGAGAATGAGATGAGTGAGAGAGAAGGCGGGCTGCGGTATTTTGGATTCTTTGAAGACGGTATAAATGAGAGGAGGCCAAACCAATAAGGACAGAATTAGCAAAATCAACCCTGGACATAACAAGAGAGAGAAGTAGGGTAGACAAGGCGGAAGAGGAAAGAAAAGGGCGGATAGCACGGATTTGACGCAGAAAATAAAAGGAAGTCTTTGTAATGTGTGAGATGTGAGCGTGAAAGGAAAGATCTGAATCAAAGAGAACACCAAGATAGCGGAAGGTAGTGACTAAGGATATGGGAGTGTTAGAAAGGGATGGAGCTAACGAGGGGAGGGGGTGACCATAGGGGAACCAAATAGCGGTGGTTTTGGCTAGATTAAGGTGAAGACAATTTTGGGTTAACCAGTGGGTGACAGCAGTGAGGCAGTTGTTAAGAGGAGTCAGATCAGGGAGGAGTGGGGAAGTGTGGTGAAGAAGAAGGATGTCATCGGCATAGTAAAAAGCAGAGATCCCAAATTGTTGAATGACAAGTGTGAGGGGTACCAGGAAAAGATTAAAAAGGAGGGGGGCCAGGACAGAACCCTGGCAGGGGAAGATTCTTCTGCTTGAGGAGCAGAGGGTGTGGCCATGCTCCTACTGACATTATTTCCTTCATACAGTCTGTGTACTGGATGGAATGGAGTTTGAAGACGGTGTCGAGTGGGAGTTAGATGGAGACCCCTGCAGCACCTGCACCTGCTTTAACGGAGATACAGTCTGCGTTGCGACACAGTGTCAGGCGATCTCCTGTCTTCATCCAACCCAAAGCAATAGTAGGTGCCCACAGACTGTATTTCTTAGGCAGTGCACTTATAAACATACAGTATCTGTTAAATGTGCTGTTTTTGGAAGCTCCCTCACAGGACTCTTATGCTATTCCCTAAATTGCTTCCTGCTAGAAGAAGTTGGGCTATAGGAGCTGTGAGTTCTCCACAGCCAACACATCTGAAGCACCCTGCAGACCATTTGATGGGAGAGGCTGGGTTGTTTACCAAGTTTTGCATCCTAGCACCTTCTCTACCTCAGTATGGGATAGTGGGATCCCCGCCTTAGCAACAGGAATGAGTGGTTACCTTACCATCAGAGAGCACTAGGTCCGAGGAGGCTCAGGCTTCCCTGGCCTTAGACTTTGTTGTGTAGCACTTGCTGAGTGCTCCCTGCCCACTCACATCTGCTGCTCTCTCTTGTACAGGTGACTGCTGCCCCACCTGTGAGCAGTGTACCTACAATCAACATGTATACAATGATGGAAAGGAATTCATTGACCCAGACAACCCCTGCCAGAGTTGCCAGTGCAAGGTGGGAGCTTACATGAGGACCCCTTCTAAACCCTTTAAAGGAAACTTACAGAGGCGATGATAGGTTCCTGCCATTGCATCTTATTAGTAAGAACCATCTGCACGCTTTCACCACCACTCAGCCGCGCTTGCTGACACACCCCTGTCCCCGCTGGCCTGGCGCTTAGTGATTCAGCTATGTACTTCATTTTCTTTGTTGTAAATTCTACTGTGAAATCTAGTGACCGAACCATATAGCTTTCTTAGTCGTTTTGATGTATGCTGGCAGAAGCATGCCAATATCTGTTGCCTATCCACCACAAAAACCTTCCACCAGAGCACTAATCACCACCAAAAATACAAAAGCCCAGTGGAAAAAAGAACCTGTTATTCAGAACACTTTTTTTTTTTTATTTTGTGTTCTGAAAAAAAGTGTTCTGAATAACAGGTTCTTTTTTCCACTGGGCTTTTGTATTTTTGGTAATATCTGTTGCCTTGCAACTGTGGTACCCTGTGGTTAAACTGTAAACTCCATCCTTTGAAATTTGTTGACGATAACATCCAGTTGTTAGATATATTATTACTCTTGGTTTCATTTTGCTGTTCTTTCCAAACCAATATAATGTTTGGGAACTGCTCCATTGGAATTGCCCTCCTCTCTCCCCACCAGGTCAGAGACTCCTAGAGACAACACTAATGTACCCATTCATACACACCAAGAGACTGGAAAGAATTCCATGAACCGTGCTTCGTATGCTTTCCCCACTTGTTAGTACTATGATGTGATATGATATGATATGATATGATATGTTAGAGACATTTAAATACCTCCATGGTATAAATACACAAGAGTTGGCCATCTTCCAGTTGAAAGGAAGCTCTGGAACAAGGGGTCATAGGATGAAGGTGAAAGGAGAGAGGATTAATCTGGGAATGAAAGGGTGGTGGATGTGTGGAACAGTGGAGGGGTGGGGAGGGGAAATGTATCTGAATTCAAGAAAGCATGGGAGAAATTCGGAGGATGTCTGAGGGAGAGGACGGGATTGTAGAACTTAATAGTTCTCGGGACTGGGCAGACTGGATAGGCCATATGGAGGGGCATAGTCAGAAGGATTAACACAGTTAGTAGACCTGCTAACCACATTCATCCCAGTGAGCAAGATATTCAGCTGCTGAATATCCCCTCCTAGTTCTGCTGCTTGCCCCGATGCTAACCATGTAGCATCACGGCGTTCTTGGGGTGGAGCTTGAGTTAACCAGTCAGCGGCGATATTCAGCTGCTGGCCAATTAACTTAACCCGGCTAAAGTTAGGCCAAAAAAGACTGGCCTAACTTTAGCCTGTTTAGCTATCCAGCCAGTGGCTGGATATTGCTGCTGGCTGCTTAGCTAAAACGCTAACCGAGTAAATCAGATAGAAAATGCTGGTGGCGGGATATGACCCTGGCATTGAACATCCGCCATCGTTTTTTGTTTCTGTAATTCCCGAAAGCTTTAGGTTCATAGGACGCCTTACAGTTTAATAGTTCAGAAATACACCCACATCCTCACATGGAGGATGAAAAGAATTCACATCTGGTACTTGGACCGCATGACAACCTCCAATGGGTTGAGGAAATAATCTTGCTATTGTCCAACCTGAGGGAAATAAAGCGAATTGTCCAAAGTCATAGACGGGGGCAGAGTTAGATGTGAACTCACATACCAGAATTTCTTCTGTCTCACAAGGCAGTGCTTTAAGCATTTTACCACCTGTTGAACTACTATCAGGCTATCTTTTGCATGCCTATTGGTTTTCGTCATCATGGAGAGCCCTTCCATCTTCTCCTATGAGTACTTATTTCCCTGAGAGGCTTGGTGAATTTTACTCTCTCTTGTATTTTATTCTAGGATGGTACAGTCCAGTGCTCCTCCATAGTCTGCCCTCCAGTCAGCTGCTCCAGGCCAGAGAGGAGAGCAGGGCAGTGCTGCCCCAAGTGTCCAGGTATACATGATCCTGACGGCACAGCTAAGTGTAACGAGGTGGAGACATGGGGGGGGGACCGATATTCGAAATGCCGTTTAAATGCCTTAAATGGGGATATTAGATGGCACTGACATGGTTAGTGCCATTGAAGATTTCCTGCCAACTCCCCTACGCGCCCCGATGCATCCAGTTAGCATTGGGGCGTGTGGATGGCGTTCCAGGGTGGAGCAGAGGCGGTGACGAGCATTAACTGGGCGACAGTGATATTGCATGCTGTCTGGTTAGCGATCTGTGTCTTAAAGATAGGGAAGGAAACCCCTTGCTTATCTTTAAGGCGCAGGAGCTAACAGGCAGCTACAACATCGCTGTTGCCCAGTTAGCTACTGTGGCTTCCGGTGTTTGCAGTGATCTCCGGATATTCATTGCCGAGTTTGCATATGACCCCAGCATTGAATATCTGGGGTTAAGGGTTGGCAGGCCAGGGATATGCGCCGTAGCCTGCCCAACCCGATATCGGGCCCTGGTTATCTTACTCCGGACGCTCTCTCCTGTCCCTTTTCTTTTTTTCTCTCTCTCCGGATCTTATTTAGAGAAAAGCAGAAATGCCCAACTTTGCAACATCATTGATAATCATTGCAGCTTATTATCTAGTTAGCGATTTATAGAAGCATTGCTGGAGGAGGTGATTCATTTTATATTTAGTAAAGGAGCTTTAGCAAACGGATTTGCTTTGTGCTGTGGTTGCTGTAATTCTTGGCTTTTTGCAAGAGTCATCCTGAGAAAAGGCAGTCCAAGCGATTCTCGCATCCAGTGGCAGGTGTTCACAGGGGCAGCTAAGGATGTCTCGTTTGCCATCACAAATGCATATCCGTCACATGTATTGCTGCAAAAATATCGCATACTCAAGCATGTTGCATGTATGTGGGCCACGATTACATTAGAGTGTTTCATTTTGTGGGCAACTTCTCATCGTGGTACACATCTAAAGAGTTTAGTATGCATGTTCAAAGCTACTGTAGACTCCCTGAAGCAGAAAATCCACTAGAGGTAAGTCGCTCGGTGAAATGGTTAGTATATAGAAGCATGAGCTGAAAATATGAATTTTTCACCCTACCTGTTAGGGCACTGAAAGGCTCTATGAAGAAGAATTCCCCTTGGTTGCCTTGAATATTAGGAAACCGAGAATGGTCTTATATGGAGAAAGCTGGAAAATGAGTCAAATATAACTAGGGCTTTTGATGTTAAGGTTTTAATTGATAAAACGCTCCCAATGTAACAAAAGTTAAAACGGGTGCTTATTGGGTGAACACCAGAAAACCACCACTTCACCTTGTCTGGGTATTCTCTCATGGACAAATAAACCTTTTTTAAAGACGTGGAAGCTAAAATAAAAACTCTAGATGACATCAAATGAAGCTGCAAGGAGGTAAACTTTAAAAGCAATATCAGAAAGTACCTTTTCATGGAAAGGGTAGTGGAAGCCTTCGTGGTGAAGATAGTGGGGATAAAACCAATGACTTAATTCAAAAAGGTGTGGGATAAACCCAGAGGATCCCTATATAGAATGAGGAGCATTCCTGCTCAAAGCGAAACTCAAATGACTTTTACACTTCAAAAAAAGGCACAGAGCGGAGGGGTGGCTTGAATTATAGCATAATCTGAACAGAGTGGCAATTGCAGCCCAAGGTAAAAGCATTTACTGGGCTATTGGATGGGTCATGCTGGTCTTTATCTGCCATCATTTGCTATGTTACTATGTTGTTATCCCACCCTGGGCTTGTATCCCCCTACTCACGTTTTGTGTCTTTTGTACATGGATGATTCATAAGTGCCACAAATGTACATATTTGATTCCTCTAGAAAAGCTACCAAGCAATAGTATCTGGGACACAAAATCACTGAAAAACGCTGATATTTTTTTTTGTACTCTTAAAGAACATCTATTTAATTTGAAATTAAAACAGGTAAATTTACAATTTATAGACACCTAGGGATTTGTGATTGCCAGCTGGGAACATTTCAGCAGAATGCTGTAAGATTGAGGTTTTCTTGTACGTTTTTCCTTAATAAAATTAACTCATTATAACAAGAATTGAAAATTAAAGCAACAGCATCTATACAAACAGTATTTACTCTAAAGTCTGTGCAAAACTCTGAACTAAATTTGCCTGCAAAAATAGCATCTGCCGTAGCCTTTCTACAAAGATCGTCGTCCACCATCGTCTTCCTCACCTAATTGCAATCGGTTGATAATAAACCGTGCCATCTCCTCCAATAATGCTATCTTTTTATTCTTATGAATGGAGAATTTCTTTTCATTTATATTTATGAAAATGCATATTTAACAAAGAAAGAAAGGAAGGAATAACATTCTCAATTTAAATCTTCCTGACGATTAGCCTCCGCTAATCATGAGTAGCAAAAATGACAGTATGGTGGTACCTTATAGGCGAACCAATTTATTGATAAAGTGGAACGTTGTCTTCAAGAGCACCTCTCATTATGGAACTGATTTTGAATTGACATTTGCAGTGATTGTATATTTGATTCGTCGGTAATATAAGTCTTTAAATACTGCACTGCTCTGTTCTTGGTTGTTCTTTCTGTTCCATTGCTTAACGAATGCTATTGTTGAGTTCAGGGAGGGGACAATGGGCATTATGCAATTCTCCTGCTCTTCCATTGTGGCTGCTCCTTCCCCTTTCACTGAAGTCAAGAGCCAAAACTTGCTATGTCTCTATTTCTCTTAGGACAAGCAGGATGAGTCAGCCACACTTGGTGATGTCATCCGACAGTGCAAAGACAGACGTATTTTCCATAGCTCAGAAGGGCTTTTGCCCTTCTGAGCATGAACCAACAGGCCCTACCCCCAGGCCCACTCCTAGCTAGCCAGTTTTAGTTCTTCCGCCTTGCCAGAAAGATGGTCTTTACTACTCTCCACTGAAATCTACCAACAATGTATTTTAATTCTACAAAAAAGAGGAGCTGCTCACGTGCAGGATGCTGAAGCCTGGCTTTATGAAGTGCACTGTTTGCTCCAGAAAAATGAGCAAATTCAGACTCCCATGACCGCTGCCTACGCTGTTTGGGTAAGGACCATCAGGTCGAAGACTGCTCCCACTGTGCACAGATGTCGCCTAGAGCACAGAGGTCCCGCGGCCACGCTCTCCAGGACTTCCTCACTCAAGCATCCTCTCTGGTGCCTGATTCGGAGCTCTGCAGGCCAGAAACTGCAAAGAAATCTTCAAAAGAAGCTTTGAAAAACTCTTCAGCAGCCCAGGACATGCCCATTCAGGCCTCCGCCCCGGCCGGCTTTCTCTGCACTGCCCTCACCCTCAGGAGGTGTCTGCTTCCAGCCACTCTGCTGCCATGGCCCCCTGCACTGCTCCAGAGACCCCCAGCACACATGGACACGGCCATGTTTCTCTTTCCAGCTATGCTTCCTCCTTGCCTGCTCTTGCCACCACCTCCCTGTGCGCCATTGGACAGTTTCCTCTGGACTCTAGCTCCCTAACAGCGATTGGTTAGCGGCGCAATGACATCAGCGACTCTCATCAGCCCTCCTCCTCAGCATTGATTGGCAAAAACCAAGGAAACCTTTGCAGCTCAGCCCCTCCGATGCCGGAGCAGCTCCAGCCACCTCGATCTACCAGTATGGCACCATAGACACCACTGCAGCTCCGATTGGGAAAGCACTGATCGGGGTGCCCACAAACGCTGCAGGCACAGAAGCTCTCACCATAAACACAGCCGGCGGTCCAGGGTTCGCAGCAGATGCCGTCACCGCTGGAGCAGCAGTAGCAGCATGGACAAGCTCTACAGGGCCGCTGGAGGCTCAGCAAAAGCACGGACAGCCCTCTAGAGCACTACATGAGTTGCAGGTACACCCATAGCCCTCTTCTCTTCCTGCGTCTCACAAAACATTTGCCAACCAACCAGGGGCATCCCTGGGGATAGTTAAGGAGCCTACGGAAAATCGGGGACAGGCTCTTCAACCCCCCTTGCAGCCCAGCTACAGCCCCGGAAGGACCTCCTGCAGACCCAGAAGGACCCCATGAGCTGCTCCATTTACTATCCTACTTTCACCCATCTAGAAGACTCCCCCTGTGGACGTGCTTGGCCCCTCAGCCACCACTGACCTGGCTACCAACTGCCTCATGGACCAGCCACCTTCTCTGGGTTCCACGCACCCGGGTGTTCACCAGATGCGTTGCTGTGGCAGCCGCCCATCTCTGTGTATTTCCATATCTCGACGACTGTGTATTTCCATATCTCGACCACTGGCTGAACTCTGCTTGGTCTCCACAGGAAGCCCACGCAACCGTCAAGAAGACCATCAATCTCCTATCCTCCCTGGTCTTCTGGGTGAACCTCCAGAAGTCCCATCTGCACCCCTCCCAGCGTTTGGCATTCATCAGGGTGATGATAGACACAACTTTGTCCAAGGCTTTTCTCCCACAACACTGGAGAAACATTATCATCAACTTAACTGAGCATCTCCTTGACCCAAAGGATAACTGCATGGAACCTGCTACGCCTCCTTAGCCACCTGGCAGCAGCCACACAAGTTCTACCTCTGGCAAAATTATATATGCGCCACCTACAATGGCACCTGCATACCCAATGGAACCAACACACTCAGCCGCTGTACACATCCATTCTCCTGGACGCGGCAGTTACAGACTCCCTGTGCTGGTGGACCAGCACACAGAATCTGGCAAACAGCCTCCCCACCAACTGGTCATCACCACCAATGCCTCACAGGTGGGGTGGAGAGCGCACTGTCTTTAATTCTGCATCCAAGGGGCCTGGACAGCAAGGGAGCGTACCTTCCATATCAACCTGCTGGAACTCAGAGTGCTCCGCTATGCCCTCGGGGACTTCCAGGCCCTCATCCAAGGAAAGATGATTCTGCTCCAAACGGACAATCAGGTGGCCATGTTTTATATCAACAAGCAAGGGGAGACGGGCTCCCGCTGCCTCTGTAGAGAGGCCCTCAAACTCTGGATCTTTGCCCTTTCCAAGCATTGACTTCTGTGAGCCTCCTACCTTCTGGGCGTATTGAACGACCTGGCAGACAGGCTCAGTCGCCAACTGAACCTGCATGAATGGATCTTCAACCCCCGCATAGCTGCGTCCTTCTTCTTGGGGCAACCACTGATTGACCTGTTCGCCACAGAGGACAACACCAAGTGCACCCTCTTCTGCTCAAAGCGCCCCCTCCAACTGCACTATTGCCATAGATGCCTTTGACATGTCGTGGGGGGAGTGGTCACATGTGTACGATTTTTCCCCCACTCATTTTGATGACCATCCAATGCATCATCTTGGATGGAGCACAGGCCATCCTCATTGTGTTCCACTGGCTGCGCCAGGTGTGGTTTCCCTACCTCCACCACCTGGCACTGGAACCTCCGGTGTGTCTTCCCCTGATACTGGACCTCATCATTCTGGATGGCGGGGGGACACTCCATCCTGATCTATGAACCCTGGTGCTCACATCGTGGAAGCTGAAACGGTAATGCTGTCCTCCTTCAACCTGCCCATGGAGGTGCAGTAGGTGGTCTTGCAGCAAGACGCCCCACAACACGAAAGTCTTACAGGCTGAAATGGTGGTGCTTCAGTACCTGGTGCTTGCAACGGCAGCTGGACCATTTTTCCTGCCCAGTGGCACAAGTCCTCTTATACCTCACCTAACTCTTCCATGGCAGCCTGAAGATGCTGTCCATCCGAATACACCTCTTGGTGATCACAGCCTTCCACGACCACATCGGTGGCAGTTCCATCACGAAGCAAACGCTCGTCATCCGATTCATGAAAGCACTGGCTAACCTCTGCCCACCAATTCGGGCCCCCATGCCCCACTGGGACTTCAACATCAACCTCAACCAGCTGAAACAGGCACCCTTCGAACCTCTTCATTCAGCAGAACTGAAGTACGCTGCCTGGCAGACACTATTCTTAATAGCAATCATGTCTGCCAGATGAATCGGCGAGCTGCAGGCCCTGGTTGGGCACACCCCATACAGGCTGCTTTCCCAGGACCGGACCTCCCTCTGGACACACTCCAAGTTTGTGTCCAAGGTGGCGTCTGCCTTCCACATTAACCAGACCATTGAGCTCCCCTGCTTCCATCTGGAGCCCCATGCTTCTTCAGAGGGTCACACTCATGAATGTGTCAGGGCCCTGCGCATCTGTCTGCACTGGACAGCACCCCTGTGGTAGGGGGCATAACTCTTTGTCTCCTATGATCCTAACAAACAAGGCCACCCGGTCACAAAATGAACCCTCTCCCTGTGGAACTCTGCCTGCATCGCTTTCTGCCAAAGGTTAACGCGCATCAGCTTAGAGCGCTGGCTACCACCATCACCAACTTACGCGCCGTACCAGCGATGGACATCTGCAAGGCCACCACCTGGTCTTCCCTACACATGTTCTAGAGACACTACTGCCTTGACCTTGCGGTGGGGACAGGCTCCTCCTTCGGACAAGTGGTCCTAGCCACAGCAGAGACTCGAGACCTTTAGGTCTGTTCCACATGCAGCTGTGTGATAGCCTATGGTGCGTTGTGAACACTGAGCTGTTGCTGACCATTCAGCGTTGTCACTCTGTCTTGCAGTGTGCTATGCCACTGCACCGTTGCACTATCCTTGTTGTTGCACTGTTGCTGTTTTGCATGGTTATTGTATTGCACTGTCGCCCACCACTTCTCACATGCTACTGTCTCAACTAGAGGCACAGGTAGTTCAGCAGTCACAAAGATTGGTACTTTAAAAAAAACCAGATTAACTGTGCATCACTGGAAAGAAATAATCTCATGGTATGAGCTGGAAGATCTTTGCAGCTCATACTGCAAAACTGGTTCCAAGATGGGGGGCACAAAAGTTGGCGCCGGACACCATACGCCTTTGAGCTGGCCCTGCTCTGGAAGCTGCCTGGATAAATCCTTTTGAATCCAGGCTTTTGTATGTTTAAAGAATCAGTGCATTCTGTTAATGATCAAATTGGGAATTTGGGAATTCATTTTGATAAGAAGCTAGTCATGGTTCCTCTGGTTTTCCCTGTTTATCCGACTAGTTTTGCACAGCTGGGTTAATCTTCCAGTTATACCTCTTCCTAGATAGGGGCCTACTAGTAATGATTTTAGTGGGGCTTTCTTTAAGACAACTCAGAATATTAACAAGAGCTTTTGTGAGCGACGTCTGCCACAGTTTCCTGTAGGTGAACTAGTTGCTGAATGTTGGAATCGGTTTACACCATTGACTGAGGATAAATTTATTGAAGATGATGCGTTCTGTTAATTGAGGGGGAAGCCCTTGGGATTTATGCTCCCCTGTTTTAAAAGATTGAAGGCCCAACGTATCCCTTTTGTACGCTATTAATTAATCTTTCCCTGTCTATGGGTTCCATGCCTGAGGAGCTGAAACAGGCAGTAGTTCGGCCTTTGTTAAAGCGAGAGAGTTAGGAGCACAATTTAACAAATTTGCATCCTAGAATACTGTTACCTTTGTTGGCAAAGATGTTGGAAAAAGTGGCCCTGAATTAGCTTTTGTATTTTATTGGCAAACATCACTGCTTTGACACCTACCAATATGGTTTCTGAAGAAACCACAGTAGGGAGATTTTGTTATCTAGGCTAGGTCTTGATCGGGGCAGATTGCCATATTGGACATGCCCCAATGGGCCAGTGATGCCAGTCACATGATTCATTACTTTACTGCTGTCTATGGTGCTGCTGCACTTGGTTCCCAGTCAGTTCATCACCTGCTGCTGTTATTTCCTCCATCACTGCTGCTTCTGAGAATGTAGCATTAAACAGAGAAAGCAGAGGACCATCGGGCTTGGGTGCTGCTAAAGGCTTCACTGATCCTGCCCCTCAGAAACAGGTCTTGTGCTTTCTGTTCATTTTAATGGACTATCTTGCAGAACATTTGGGGAAGCAGCACTTGTGCTGGAGAAGAGGGAGAGTAATGCTGGATCGGGGCAGAGGTGGACTCTGCTTCAGTTGCTGCCCTCTGTCATGGAGGGAGGAGTGGCCTAGTGGTTAGGACAAGGTACCTCAGGCCAATGGGCCAGGGGTTTGAGTCCCACCTGGGGACAGCAATCTCAGGCTAGAGGGACTGGGATTTCTAGTCCTATGTGGCCTTGCGCAAGCCACTTAACCCTCCGTTGCCTCAGGTACACATAGATTGTGAGCCCTTTGGGGACGAGGGAATGTATCCAGTACCTGCTTGTGGTGATTGTAAACCGCTCTGATGCCCTTCAGCCTGGGCAGTATATCAAGAAATTACATAAACATACTCCTTGGTCCACTGGTGGTGGTGGTGTTGGGTTCCTACTCTCTCATTCCAGCTCCTCCTTTTGCCTCCACCTTTGCTTCCTTTGAAGTCCATGTCAACCACCTATTTTCTCCACTACCTCTCTGGGTAGCCGTCGTTTATCAACTCCCCAACAAGTCCACCTCTACCTTTCTCACCAACTTTGACTCCTGGCTCTCCTTCTTTCTGGATTTATCTTCTCCTTCCCTTATTCTTGGTGATTTTAACATTCATGTTGATGACCCTTATGCCTTAAAGCTCCTTTCCTTCACTTCCTCATTCAACCTTCAGCTGTGCTCTACTGCTCCTACTCACAAGCATAGCCACTGCCTTGACCTTGTCTTCTCCTCCAACTGCTCACCCTCAAACTTCTCCACCTCAGTTCTGCTCTTATCTGGCCATCACCTGCTAACCTTCATCCTTAACCACCCCCCATCTAGGTCTCACCCAATCTCCACCAACATGTTTAGGAATCTTCACACTGTCAACCTTTCAGCTCTCTCCACTGCTGTCTTATCACCTCTTTCCTCCACTATGTCATCTGAATCCTTTGATGGGGCAGTTCACCTCCTATAACACTATACTGTCCTCTGCTCTGGATGCACTTACTCCTCCCATTCCAGGCCCTGTGAGGTGTACCATACCTCAACCCTAGCTGTCTTTGACAACCCACTACCTACGTTCCTATGCCCTCTCAGCTGAGCGCATTTGGCTTAAATCACATACCCTTGCTGTCTGCTTACATTTCAAATCCATGCCAACCTCTTTCCAGTCGGCCATAGCACTTGCTAAGCCAAGAGTACTATGTCCATCTGACTAACTCTCTTGCCACTGATCCTCGCCGTCTCTTTGTAATACTCAACCCTCTCCTGAAGATCCCTCCTCCTCATCCCTCCTTCACTGTCTGCCCAGCCCTTGGCTAACTACTTCCATGACAAAGTGCAGAAGATTAGCCTTGAATGCACCTTCATCTCATCTTCACCCTCTTCAATCCAAAACCCCTCCCTCATCTTCGCTCACCCTTTCTTCCTTTTCTGAAATCACTGAGGAGGAAACTACAAATCTTCTGTCCTCCGCCAAACTGACGATCTGCTCCTCTGATCCCATCCCCGCCTGTCTGCAAAACTCTATCTCTTCCACTGTCATCCCTTCCATCTGTCAAATCCTTAACCTATTGCTTTGCATTGCAACTGTTCCTCAAAAAGCCTTCACTAGATCCTAGCTGCCCTTCCAGTAATTGACCTCTCTCTCTCCTCCCCTTTGCTTCAAAACTACTTGAGTGAGCCATCAGGGGTGGCTCAAAGCAGTCTGCTGCCTGAGGCAAAGTATGAAATGGCGCCCCGGGGGGGGGGGGGGGGGGTATTTTTCAGAAATCCACTCAGAGACTGAACCAAACCAAAAATTAGATTAGATTATATGGAGGAAATGAAAGATGTTTGCACACAGGGACATATCGAGCTGCAATCGCACCCTGTACAATTTGCAGCTCAGTCGCACACTCCCCCCTCTCCCCCCATACCTAAGTCCAGTGCTGCCTGCTCTTTCCCTGCTGCTGCCGCCCTCTGTTTTTTTCATGGCAGTGCCAGCAGCAGTTAAAGAGCAGGCAGCACTGGACGGATGGAGGTATGGGGAGGAGGAGGGGGTCATGCACCCGATCTGAAAGGCACCGGCACTTTAAGCAGATCTGTCCGTCCCTACTCTGACATCGCGTCGGAGGAAAGAGGGACCAGACCTGCTTAAAATGCTGCAAAAAGGCTTAGGGCGTGCATTTCGGGTGCCTGCTATTGTCCTGCCAGCGGCGGTAGGGCAACAGCAGACAGCCAAAATGTGCCCCCCAAGCCTTTCCTCCCTGTGCGGCTGCACCGCTTGCACAGGTCTAGGTAAGGTCCCATTTGCACATCAAGGAACTAAGACAGCAAGAACCAATAGCGCAGTTTATAAAACAAAATTATAACTCATTTTTATTTTGTTGTTATAAACTGCATTATGGTTCTTGCTTTTTATTTTTCAACATATATTTTGCATTCACAGTAGGTGCAGAGCAGAACCAGGACATTCACCCACAGAACTCAGTATTTTTTAAAAATATCTGATTCTGATCATCCCACTAACAACAACAACCACCACTATTCTCCAGTACCAGGCATATTGTGAACTAATACAAAACCCTACAACAAAGAGCAAACCTACCATACGGTACCATATCAGCACAAACTTCCAAAACTCATGTAAGGAGCCCATCCAAAAAAAGTGTCACTGTAAATACTACAGTGGGCCCTGGAACATCCATACACCTATTTGAAAAGCTGAACAAGTCAAATTACTACAGTACAGTATAGATCTTTATGTACAAACTCCATGTTAACAGAACACCTGACCTCAGTCACACACTCACAACATCGACCCTCACCAAATACAGAAGAAGTAACCACAATCTAAAGTAAAAAGAAAAATATGTAGACAAAATTTAAATTGAAACCCCAAGAAGCCAGAGTCCACATGCAGTGCAACATCAGATAAATAAGAGATGCAGTTCCCCAATGTAAAATATAAAAAAGCACAAAGTCCAATCACGAAAATTAAATAAAATTATTTTTTCTACCTTTGTTGTCTGACCATTTTATTCTCTGATCATGCTGGTCCCGATCTGAGGTTTCTGCTTTCCTGTCTTCTCTTAGCTCTCTTTCTGTGGTCTATGGTCCATGATCCATCTGCCATTTCTTATCTCTTCTTTTGTTTTCTTCACTTCCTTCCATCAGCCCATTTCCAGTAACCCTCCCCAGTATCAGCCCCCTTTCCAGTTCTCCCCTCCCAGTACCTTCCAATGTCAACCGCCTTGCATTCCCACGACTGCCACTGGTGTCCTTTCCCTTCCAGTCCCCCTCCATCCCCACTGTCCAGCCCCTTCTAGTCCAAATACCATCCCAGATATCAGCTTACGTCCACTCTCAGTGCCACCCCCCCCCAGTCAGCTCCCTTCCAGTCGCCCTACCCTCTGTCCATCCCCCTTCCAGTGCCATTTGCATGTCAGCTCCCTTCCAGCCTCCTCCCCATTACCCAACTACCTACCACTCCCCTCCCCAAGTGTCAGCTCCCTTCCAGTCCCTCTTCAGTACATCCCCGGTGTCAGCTCCTTTCCAGCCCCCTCCTTCCCCCATGTCAGCTCCTTTCCAGCCCCCTCCTTCCCCCATGTCAGCTCCCTTCCTGCCCCCTCCTTCCCCTGGCAGACCCTCTCATTATCTGCTCCCTTCCAGTCCTATTCTACAACTTCCACATCAGCCCATTTGTAGCCCTAGCCCCTAGTTTTCTTCCAGGACCAGCAGCACTCTCTTCCCCTCCCCCATTAGCCCATTTTCAATCCCAGCCCATTTCCAGTCCTATCCCCCTTATCAGCCCACTCTAGTCCTAGACCCCATCTGCCCATTAGCAGTCCTAACCCCCCCAAGAAGTCCATTTCCAGTCCTAGTCCACCAAATCGGCCCATTTCCTGTCCTAGCCCACCTAATCAGCCCATTTCTAGGCCTAGCCCCACCGCCTCACTCGGCCCATTACCAATCCTAGCCCTTCCTTCCCGATCAGCCCATTTCCAGTTATAACCCCCTCATCAGCCCATTTCCAGTTCTAGCCCCCCCATCAACCCATTTCCAGTTCTAACCCCCCATAGCACATTACCAGTCCTAACCCCCCCCATCAGCCCACTTCCAGTCCTAACCCCCCATCAGCCCATTTCCAGTTCTAACCCCCCCATAGCACATTACCAGTCCTAACCCCCCCATCAGTGCATTTCCAGTCCTAGCCGCCCCCGATAGCCCATTACCAGCCCTCGCCCCCCCATAGCCCATTTCCAGTCCTAGCCCCCCCATAGCCCATTACCAGGCCTACCCCCCCATAGACCACTTCCAGTCCTAATCCCCCCCATCAGCCCATTTCCAGTCCTAGACCCCTGCCATAGCCCATTACCAGTCCTAACCACCCCATCAGCCCAATTCCAGTCCTAGCTCCCCCCAGCCCATTACCAATCCTACCCCCCTGTTCAAAAAACCCACTTAAAAAAAAGCCCACGTCAAAAAAACTGTCTGCTGAAACCGTTGCTGCTGCCGATGCAGCAGCAGCAGAAGGAAGTGCTCCCCGCCCCCCCTCGCAGAGCCCTCTTCTCTTCCTCAGCGCCAGCTTTACAGAGCCACGAAAAGTTGCCGCCTGAGGCCACCGCCTCACTCGGCCTCATTATAGAGCCACCCCTGTGAGCAGTTCACTGCTACTGTCTTGACTTTCTGTCCTCTGAAGACCTTCTGGACCCACTGCAATCTGGTTTTTATTCTCTACATTCCACAGAAACAGCTCTTGCCAAAGTCTCCAGCGACTTGTTCCTCACCATATCCAAAGGCCTCTACTTGATTCTCATCCTTTTTGACTTTCTGCTGCCTTTGACACTGTTGATCACCACCTTCTCCTCGATACCCTGTCCTCGCTTGGATTTAGGAGCTCTGTTCTGTCCTGGTTTTCTTCTTCCCATTGCACTTTTAATGTATGCTCTGGTGGTTCCTCCTCTACCACCATCCCACTTTAAGTGCACTCATTCTGCTGCTTCTCACTGCCTTTCCTCTCTTATCTCTCCCTACCCCTCCTAGGGAACTCCGTTCTTCTTGCAGATCCATTCGAACTGTCCTTCTCTTCTATTGCTAATTCCAGACTTCAGTCCTTCCACCTTGCTTCTTGTTATGCCTGGAACGAACTACCTGAGTCTGTGCATGAGGCTTCATCTCTGGCCCTTTTCAAATCTAGGCTGAAAATTCAGCTCTTCGAGGCCTGCTTTTTGATCCTGTTCCATTTAGTCCCCTGTGTGTTTCCTTACCATTACCGTAGATAAATCCTTGTCCTCAGCTATTGTGTTGTCTGTCTTGACTAAATTGTAAGCTCTGATGAGCTATGACCGTCTTTTGCATGTGTCTGTACAGCACTACATATACCTTGTAGCACTATGCAAATGTTCAGTAGTAGTATATTGGGCACGGGGGGGGGGGGGGGAATAGGAAAATAAAAGATGGGGAGGGAGTAAGAAGGTAGAGCAAAGATTTCATTCTGCCTTAATGTCCCTTTCAAAATTGGGCCAAAAATATCATAATATCTTTGTGTCAGTCACTGGCATGTCCGTACATTGAGTTTCGTATGCAGTTCTGGTTTCTGCATCTCAAAAAGGGTATAGCAGAATTTGAAAAGGTACAGAGAAGAGTAACCAAAATGATAAAAGGGATAGAACAACTTCCCTATGAGGAAAGATTAAAGAGGTTAGGGCTCTTCAGCTTGGAGAAGAGATGGCTGAGATCAATAAAATCCTGAGTGGGATGGAACAGGTAAACAAATCAATTTTTTACTCCTTTTTCAGAAAGTGCAAAGATTAAGGTATATGACAGGAGGTTCCTAAATAGAACATTTAAAACAAGACATAGTTAAGCTTGGAAATTCATTGCCCGAACAGGTAGTAATGGTGGTTTGGACAAGTTGTGGGAGGAAAAGTCCATAAGCCGTAGACTTGGGAGAAGCCACAGTTTATCCCTGGGATTGTCAGCATGGAATCTTGCTTTCTGGGAACCTGCCGGCTGCTTCTGACCTGGATTAGTCACTGTTGGAAGAAGACATATAGTAACACAGTGACAGGTGATTAACCTAGTGCAAGTTTGATGCGTGTAATTAAGGCTTCAGCAATTCATACGTTTCACTTCTTCACCTTAGAGAATTAGCTCCTGAGGCCAGTTCAGCTCAAGAAAACAGACAAATCCCCCCACACAGAGACAGCAGGGCAGTGCTTTCACGCCAGTACCCCTCCATCCTAGCAGGTCTGACTTTCAGGTTATCAGCAATGAATGTGCACAAGATATGGTTACATACATACATATGTAGATCTGTTGTATACTGAATATATCTCCTTGAAATCCAAGGGACTGGCTGGGGAGCATACTATAGTAGTTATCGGCTGCAGTCTATCCCCTGTTTGCACCCCAATGAATGGGAGCGAACTTGGGACTTTATCTGTGGGTACTGAGCCCGGAGACTAAGGATCTCTGTAATTCGTTTCCTTTTGTGGCTCCCATGGGCTTCATTCTGTTTCACCTCTGTGCTGCCGCTTTCGGATCTTGACTCGCCTGAACTCCCTTGTCTTTCTTTACCATTCAACTTCATTGGCTTCCAATCACTGCAAGATCAAAGTACAAAAATCTGATGATCATTTTTTAAATTCTTCACGGACCATCAGCAGATATTCTAAAATCTATTATTTCTAAAGACACAAGCTCAAGACCCAGACGTTCCCAAGCTACCAACAGACTTAATACCCATCTTAATTTTAATAAATCTAAACAAATGACTTCTAAACGGGCTTTTTCATTTATGGCACCAAAACTATGGAACTCTATTCCTGAGGAATTAAGATGTCAGACCGACATGAAAGACTTCCGCAAGTCTCTTAAGACATATCTATTCATCGAGGCTTATGGCAAACAACCTGGCACATAAAAGTTCAAGATACCTTACTAACGGTTTCTACTCAATTTTGTTATGTTATAGTGTAATATTATAGTTTATCTTTATATACTAGTACAATGTACTGTAATTTATTGTAAATTAATATGATGTACTGTAATTTATTACAATGTCTTGTCTCTCTGTCCTCCGTGCCCCAATGTAAACCCTTTTGTTGTCCTGTTAACCACTTTGATTGAAGGATAAGGTGGTATACAAAACTGATTAAATAAATACATAAATAAATAAATTCCCCCTGGATGTATCCCATGTCTACAGCTACTGTGTTGTCTGTCTTGACTAGATTGTAAGCTCTGATGACCATCTTTTACATGTCTGTGCAGTGCTGTGTATGACTTGTAGCGCTATACAAATGTTCAGTAGTAATAGTAGCAATAGTTCACCCCAGAACTCTGTGTAATTCAGTCTCTTTGGTCTCTTACCTTCCATTTCTCATGACTAGACTGCTCATTTGAAAGCCGGATCTTTTTGGATGGTGAACAGTTTGCAAATCCGTTGAATTTGTGTCAGGTGTGCGGATGTTCCAATGGTCTGGTGACCTGTGAGGACCGGGATTGCGCCAGAGCCCTCTGCTCCTACCCTTTGCCGGGATCCTGCTGTCAGAACAACTGTAATGGTAAGATATGATCTGCCTTGGATGAGGGAATCTTGCAGTGATGCAGCCTGTGTGTGAGGGAATCTTGCAGTGAATGCAGCCTGTGTGTGAGGGAATCTTGGAGTGATGCAGCCTGTGTGTGAGGGAAGCTTGCAGTGATGCAGCCTGTGTGTGAGGGAAGCTTGCAGTGATGCAGCCTGTGTGTGAGGAAAGCTTGCAGTGATGCAGCCTGTGTGTGAGGGAATCTTGGAGTGATGCAGCCTGTGTGTGAGGGAAGCTTGCAGTGATGCAGCCTGTGTGTGAGGGAATCTTGGAGTGATGCAGCCTGTGTGTGAGGGAAGCTTGCAGTGATGCAGCCTGTGTGTGAGGAAAGCTTGCAGTGATGCAGCCTGTGTGTGAGGGAAGCTCGCCCTGTTGCTGCCTGCCCTGTTCCTGCTCCATGATGGGGTGGTACTGCTACCTGGACTGGTCCTCTTCTATGATGGTGCATGTTCTTCATGCTGGGGAAATCTCAGCTAGTCAGAAAAGACAAATTCTTAGTACCCAGATAGCACAGACTTGATGAAAGACATCGTGGCAAGCACTCTGTTCCAGCAATACTGCAGAGGTAAGTGACCCAGTGGGCTACCTGCCGTTCTACAGGTATCGTAGGTAAAATGCAACGCTACGAGAGTCCTCAGAGGTAAAGAGCTTACAATATTACATTTGCTTCCCTGCAGCTGTCGTGAAGTGACCTTGCTGAACCCATCACGTGGGAGAGTGTTTAAGCCTCACAGCGATCCCCTTCAGTGTAATCCCAGGGTTAACGTGTTACCGCTTTGCCCACCCTCCTCTTTGTCTCTGACAGGGTGTAACTACGCTGGAAAGGAGTACCCCAATGGAGCTGATTTCCCACACCCCACAGACAGGTGTAAGCAGTGTCACTGTATCGTAAGTACGCCTGCTGCCATTACGTGTCCCTCTCTGTTCAGCAGAAAGCATCTTGGTGTCTGAGTCCATAGCTTGTGAGGATTCTGGAAGCACAACACGAGACAGGAGCATTTGCCAGATGCAAGCAGCTTCCGGCACACTCATCAGGCACTTTATATTTCTAAATAAAAGATGATCACACTAATGCTACTACTTACCATTAGCATGATGCTGTCATGCGTACAAAGACACATAGATTGGGCTGGCCAAACCATTAGGCACCGTAAACCAAACGTGGTAGTCCCAACCAAACAAACAAATTGGACAAACAATTTTTTTTACAAAGATATACATATACACCATAAAAACCACACAAAAAATACTTTTCAATACAAAATACCGCCCAACATGTTTCAGCGGAAGCCTGCATCAAGGGCCTATACAAATAAATAAATAAAAACTGTATGGTAAAAGATAAAAAAAATACAATGGTGCAAAGCAAGATCTAAAAAAAAAAATAGGTAGACCGTGAATAAAAAATAGCAAAGCATACACAAAAACTCATTGTATAAAGATACAAAAGTCAATTTATATATAAATGAATTGGAGATCAATTAGAAAAATGAGGGCTAGGAAAAAAACACACAGACACAAAAACAAAAAACAAACAAACCTCCCAAGGAAATGTCACATGTCATCATTTGAGTCACAGGACCTCTGGGGTGATACTCCCTGTAATGGATAAATCAAATTAATAACAGTTGTAACTCAAAAAACGAAATCTACCGAAAACATATTAAAATACCTATGTATTCACTTCAAGGGAATCCCAATCTGCAGACAAACCCAGCACACTTCCACAGGTCACTTATAATAGATTGTGAACACCAACCAGCCTTCACACCAGCAAAACACATTAGAAACAGCAAAAAAAGGGTCACCCACAACCAGACTACCAAAATAGTCTCCTTCAACACAGCACTTTCAATCCAATACATCATCTTTGTTACATTTATTCAAAGGAGGTTTACAGAAAGTGCTCTTAAAACCAGTGCAAACATCCTTTAAGCTCCTACAAACATACAATGAAACGCTAAAAAAATGCTCTTGCACAAAATGCTTTTAAAGACTAATAATACAGCGCAACCAAAATGAGGCTATTAATAAAAACTTTAAAATTGAATAGACCCAAAAGACCCTAAAACATGCTTGTTTTGGCTGTGCTATCAATCAGAGCTGTATCGGCGGGACGCTGGTTTAAAGGGCAGCCCGCTGCCTAGTCGCTTTATTTAGAGTGGAGAGAACGCCGAAGGTGCTGTGAGAGGGTGAGTACTTCTTCTGGGATTTGTCCAGCTGCTTGGTTGGCAGCGTCTTTACGTTACTGTCATCTAGGTTAGGGTTGTCTGCCTGTTTTGGATGCAGTTTCAGCATCGGGGATGCTGTTGTGTGGGAGGTCACCCAGTGGTTTAACAGCATTTGGTATTATTACTCTTTAAAAGCATTTTGTGCAAGAACATTCTTTTAGTGTTTCACTGTATGTTTGTAGGGGCTTAAAGGGTGTTTACACTGGGTTGGAGAGCACTTTGTGTTAGCCCCTTTGAATAAATGTAACAAAGATGCTGTATTGGATTGAAAATGCTATGTTGAAGGAGACTATTTTGCTAGTCTTGTTGTGGGTGACCTCATAACATGTTGGATGGTATTTGAATATTTTGTATTGTAAAGTATTTTTTGTATAGTTTTTATGTTGTACATGTATATTTTTGTACTACAATTGTTTGTGCAATTTGTTTGGTTGGGACGACCACTTTTGGTTTACGGTGTATATCCCTGTGGTGGGTTTGCCTCTTTTTGCTATTTGAAACCATTAGGCAAATTAGGCAGTCACCTAGGGCAGCAAATTCTTTTGGGGGGAGGGGCAGCAAAGATCAGGACATTCAAAGCTAAACAATAGGGCTTGACAGTCAAGGGGGTGTGAGGCTTAAGGTTTGCCTAAAGTGCCAACACCTTGAACCAACTCTGGGACTGGCCCTCCCTATGAAAGAGAGAGTACCTTTCAATACAGCTTGCAAGCTAGTCAAGGCAAACACACGTAACTAACAAGAGATTCTAGGAGAACGTGCTATAGAGAAGTGGTGAAGATGAAAAATCAGTGTAAGTCTCTTACTGGTACGCTCCATGGTGGCATAAGAGTATTGTTGTAAGCGTTCTGCTATTTTCATTGATACGTTGATTAATGCATCAGTTGTGATGGCCCAACAATAGTGCCCCCTCTGCCCTTACAGAGAGAGAATAAATTCCCGAGCAGGTCATGCTTGGCTGAAGAGAGCTAATCTTCCTTACTCATCAGAAGCCGAGTTCTTTCCTGAAGTCGCGTCAGTGTCCTTCCAGGCTGGAGAGAAGAGGGAGTATGCGGAGAAAATCTCAGGCCCTGATGTCCGCCTCTCACTGGCAGCATTACCAGACAGTTTAGGAGACTTAAGGGTTAATAGAATGATGACGTTGGCATTGCTAGGTGGAGTGGCAGAAGCTATCAGCTAAGGATATGAGGTGATAGAAACCAAATGACCAATCCAATGACCTCTTTTCCTAAGTTACCTGGCCCTGAAATTACCTGGTGTCTGCTACCACTGTCCGGAAAAGAAAGGGACTATGTGTGGAGGTATTTGTACAGCGTCAGGAAGAGGGTCATGAATGGTAATACCCAGTTAGCGATAGGCTGCAGGTGAAGTATTCTATTCCGATTTCCTCCCAGGGAGCTGTTTCTTGTATCTTTCTTGTTCTAGAACGGCAACGTGCAGTGCCTGGCCAAACGCTGCCCTCCCCTGCTCTGCAGTGACCCCTTCTTGCTGCCCGGAGACTGCTGCCCGCAGTGCCCAGGTACTGACGTTAATGAGTGCTTATGCGAGTGCACTGTGTGAGAGAAGCTATGACTGTGCGTGTGCGTGGAACCCTTCTACTGCTCTTGCCCGTGCTGTAGCCATTCTGTAGGCATATATGATCCCAACGTGCCCCCTTTACCCACTATTGGCTTAGTATGTCACTGCTTGGGGTGGGCCCAGCCAGTTCAGGATTGTCAGGCAGTACCACCCAGAGCTTCAGGAACTGATGGAGACCAGGAAATTATGCCAGAAATAGCCAATGACTATTAATTAACAAACGCTGTCATTTCTATCAGAGGAATCTGCGAATATTCGTTAATATTGCTAACAGAATAAAAACCCTCTGGAGTTTTCTCTTTATCTCTGGGCACCTTCTGAGCAGGTTCTCATGGTAGCTGAGGGAATAGGTGCCGGTACTCTGCACTCCTGAAGTTTGGGGAAGTGTGGACAGGAAGAAAGACTAGCTTTTAAGGTTTGGAAGTTGCCTTCTAACTCCTGTCCCCTATATCACTTGATGGACTGCACAATCAAGCTCAAAACGGCAATTGTCCTGTCTGAATGACTGTTCAAAACAAAGGGAACTAAGCTGTGTCTTCACAGCTTGTAGATCTTTAACAGAATGGACAGATCTTTGGCAGGTGAAACACACATGGACAGACAAAGGTCTGGTCCTGTCTCATCACACTTCAGTAACGTCTTACAGGCCAGTGGCTGACCTCAGACGCCAACTGTCTCCTCTTGTAGACTCCCTAAATTGCTTCTCACTCTTAAGTCTCAAGCTCTCTCCTTTAGACCTGCTGAAAGACAGAGCCCAATACACTGGGCACTCCCTTTCCTGTTCCTAGACCACTTTGGCCCTCAAGACCCCATGTGCTCCCTTAGAACTCAACACCTGGAAGGAAAGTTTGATAAGGAAAGACGAAACCCCTTCCTCTGCAGAGGACTTTCTACTCACATACTGCATCACAAATCCCTCTCTCTTGGTTCAGGTTATTTGAATGCATACACTCATCGCCACGGTCTACCAGTTAATCTACTGAGTTAATCTCTGAAGAGACACTCTTACAGGATAATTTTATAAATCCTTTTATGGCATCTAAAATGCAGGTTCAGGTGCTTAAAGAGGCTTTTAAAAAATTTAGGCCACACCTAAAAGTATGCAAGCTGGTGCGTACTTGCAAGCTGGTGTGTACTTTTAGAATCAGCGTGTTCAGAGAGGAGTTAGAGCAGAGCGTGGGTGGGTCACAGTTTATGCGCTAACGTGTACATCTGCTCATAAGCGGACTTCATTTCTGCAGGATTTATGTTACAAAGACACATAGGTGCCTCCATGACCTCCAAACCAAGACCCCCTGTTATAAAATGACCCTCCGAAGGGAGAATTCAGTGACCCCATCACACATGTGAAGGCAAGAGGCTAGGAGCACGTTCATTTCCTCCAAGGTGGCCTGTCCAAGTGACCGGCACTCTCTCTGTGGTACTGGACCCTCCCTTTATCCTGCTTCATCATAGTTTGTAAGCCCTTACCGAGAATGTTGTGTCCATTTGTGGAGGCCATGTCTCTGAAAGGATATAGACAGGCTGGCAACGATGCAAAGAAGGACAAAGGGGTTTAGGGTTTGTGCCAGAAACCCTATGAGATAAGACCCAGGATCTAAATCTGTATATAGGCAGTTGCCTACGGAGCAGATACCCAGGCCAGAGAGGACCCTGTCTGTGCATTTGCTGTTTTCAAGTGGGCAGCACTGTGGCCTTCCCCTGCTCCTAAAGTTACCAGATGTCCCCGATTTTTGGGGATTGTCCCCAATTGTAGAGTTGTGTCCCTGACTCCCACCAGTTTGACAGCCTCCTGTCCCTGATTCCAGCAAAAGGGGGGGGCAGCAATAAAAAACAAATATTTTTTCAGTGTAGTGATTTGCTTTTAGAATTTCCGTCCATTAGCTTTATATTTTGCACAGTATGAGGGAAATGCGTCACTGCTTCTATTTCTCTGTTGATTTGTCTGTTTGGAAGTGATATTGTTGCTGTCGTGGAATGAATGGGGGGTGGGGGGGGGGCAGAGTAATGAGTCCTTTTCCCTTCTGCATGTTTTCTTGCCCAAGCCTGGAACTACGGTATACCTTCCTCTACCCCCCCCCCCCACCCGCAAAGAAATGTGGTAACCTTACCCGCTCCCCTTCCGATTCCCTAATCTTTATGGGATCTCTGGCACTCCTCCCTTCCCCAATCTCTCTAGGATCTGCTGCCTGTGGGCGCCAAACATCTTTAATCAAGCCTTGTATCTATACTCTAGAAGAGATGCAAACGGAGACATTCAATGCCTCAAAGATATAAATCAGACACAGGACGTCAGCCTGTTTCTGAAGAAAGAAACTAGTTATTAAAATGGATAAATGAATCCTGCAGTGCATAGGGGCTGCGGCAGCTTGGAAGAGGGGGAACCAGCTGCACTTTGTGAAGAGGAGCTGGAAAAGCTTGTGCTGTGGGATCAAGTCAGAATTAGCCGGCACAGTCTCTCTAGTAGACGAATCCCTTCTGCTTGCACTAAGTAACAGTGTTGGGGGAGGGGGTTTAGGTTAAATTGAGAATAATTGTAAGACTTGTAAGACCAAAGTTTGGTGCCTTGTGTTATAAGTGCTTGGCTACTTGTTTAATGTATGTACAGATGTCTGTCCAATAAAAATGTAAAACACTGTAAAAAAAAAAAAAAAAAAAAAAAAGGTGGTGAATGCATAAAATAGCCTCTTGGAGGAGGCGATGGTTTTGGGATAAGGGAGAAAGAAGAATATGCTTATGAAAACCAGAGATCAGCCAGGGTCTGTGGCATTACACTGGGAAGAAAATTCGCCTAATTTTGGAAATTACATTAATTAATGGTCTTTACGCCTCTCTGAGTCTGTGTTTTCTCCCCCGCAGCCCCGCCGGCAGGATGTCTATATTCTGGAATGTCTTATGGACACATGCAGCGCTTCTACGACTCCTCTGACAAATGCCGTGACTGCATCTGCAACAATGCGACCATCACCTGCCAGCGGAAGCCCTGCGCCCCCGTGCAGTGCAGTCACCCCCTGCAGCATGGCTGTTGTCGATCCTGTGATGGTAATAGTCTGCTCCGTGCTCGGGATTAGTACTGCATGTTGAGAGATTTCACACCTAAGGGCAGCAATGCATGCTCCGAGGCTCCAGTGCATGGTCAGAGGGAGATATAGAAATGGAAGAAGGACAGAGACAGAAAGGGAGGGAGAGGCAAAGAGGATAGAGGAAACTTAGAGTATAAAGATAGATTAAGTCCATATGCTCATCTGTTCCGCTCATTTATTTATTTATTTATGTAACTGTATTTATATCCCGCTTTTCACCGGGTCAAAGCGGCTTAACATTGAAGGGCGGGGGACAGTGATCAGTTCTAGGGTGGGGGGGGGGTCTGTCACCAGGGGGCCAACATTAATGATCTGAACAAACACTAAAGACAAACAGTGGACATGAGACTCTTAGTAGATAGATCTGAGGGTATGTTAGAAGGTCTGGAGGAGTATGTAGTGATGGATGTTTGTTTCTGGTCCGAAGTATTCCTGGAGCAGGATGGTTTTTAGTTGTTTCCTGAATGTTGAGAGATCTCCGTTGTTTCTGATTTGACTTGGTAGAGAGTTCCAGAGGGATGGTGCGTACAGTTCGAAGGCTCTGCTGCAGGTCCGTTGATTGTATTTAGTTCGTTCATGGGGAATGGTGAGGGTGGTGTTGGTGGTTTGTCTGGTTGTTCTGTTGTGGGTGGGTTGGGGCAATAGAGTGCGGAGCTGGGAAGTCTGAGTTTGATAGAGGGCTTTGTGGATAAGTAGGGCAGATTTGTATTTGATTCTTGCTTCGAGAGGGAGTATGTGCAGTTCTCTCAGGACTGGGATGATGTGATCTTGTTTTTTTTGCTTTCTGGATAATTCTTGCTGTGGTATTTAAGGCTGTTCGTAGTGGGTTGGTGTGGGTGGCGGGCAGTCCATGGTAAATTATATTGCAGTAGTCCAGGTGGGGGAGCGTCATAGCTTGCATAACTGTCCTGAAGTCCTGTGGGTCAATAAGGGGCCTTAGGTGGTGTACTGTTTTAGCCTTGTGGAATATTATTCCGGTAGTTTTTTTTTATCTGTTGTTTGAGTGTGAGCGCTTGGTCTGTGATGACTACTAGGTATTTTATGTGTGGTTGAATTTGTATTTGTGTGGCTCCTAAGTTGAGGTGCGTAGGTGGGGTGAAGTTTGGGCCCTTGGTTACTATGAGGGCTTCTGTTTTTTTAATGTTGATGGATAGGTTGTTCCTTTGTAGCCAGCTGGAGACTTCTATGAAGCAGTCTGATAGGTGGTTGTTCATCGGGTTGGTGGTTGTAATTGGTCCATAGAGCATTATGTCATCTGCATAGATGTGGTAGTTGATGTTATGAGCATGTATGATTGAGCAGAGTGGTTGTAGGTAGATGTTGAAGAGTATTTATTTATTTTATTTATTTATTTATTTACTTCTCTTATATACCGCGCTATTAAAATCAGTGCGGTTTACAATTGAACAAAAAACATACTGCAATGTCACACGACAATTGAGTTTTTACATTGAACATGGACGAGATAACCTGGAGGTAACAGGGGTAACTAATTACAGAGTAATTATTCATGGAGTATGGTGAGAAATTATACATATAGTATAGCTTGGTTTCAACATATTTATAAGAGGTTTAATCAATAAGATGTGTAAGCATGGCGGATAGTGTTGATCCTTGGGGTACTCCTTGGTGTTGCTGGAAGGGGGGGGGAGGTTGCTAAGTTTGTGCGGATTAGTTCTTGTCTATTGTTCAGGTAGGAGTGGAACCATTGAAGTATGACATTTTTTATGCCAATTTCTTGGAGTCTGTGTAGGAGGATGTTGTGGGAGATGGTGTCAAAGGCTGCAGATATGTCCAGGAAGATCATAGCGTATCCAGAGTGCTTGGTCTGTGTGCTCTTGATGAGGGTGTTCATTAATGATGTCATGAGGGTCTCGACTCCGTGGAATGGATGGAAACCATGTTGTTGTGGGTCCAGTATGATGTGTCATCCAAGTGGTCCTGAAGTTGTTGTTGAACTATCTTCTCGATGATTTTGGTGGTGAATGGAAGACTTGCTATGGGACCACACCAACACCAACTGCTCAGCTCTACAATCCCTTCCGCTCCCTCAGAGATCTTTCTTACATTCTGATTCGTCCTTGTCTCTACTACTTTCACGGGTAGGCTTTCAGCAAAGAAATGTTTCCTTAGATTACTCCTGAGTCCACCCCTTTCACTTTCATCCTATGCCTCCTCGTTCCAGAACTTCCTTTCTGTTGAAAGAGACCCAGCTCATGTGTATTTGTTCCATGGTGGTATTTAAATGTCTCTATCATATCTTCCCTTTCCTGCCTCACCTCTGGGTTATACATGTGCTGGCTGGGAGAGGGGGTGCACCCCCACAGGGCCCATGGAGGCAGCGTGGCAAACTTATCCTAATGCTAGCTTGCCGCTCTGTCTCCGTGGGCCCAGTTACTCTTCTTTCCCAGCTGAAGTCTCATAGAAACATAGAAACATGATGACAGAAAAAGACCACAAGGCCCATCTAGTCTGTCCTTCCATAACAACAACTACAACAGTCCACTTTTTACCTTTAGAGATCCTCTGTGTTGGTCCCATGCTTTTTTGAATTCAGTTACTGTCCTCATCTCCACCACCTCCACTGGGAGACTATTCCACGGATCCACTACTCTTTCCATAAAGAAATATTTCCGCATATCACTCCTGAATCTATCTCCCTTCACCCTCATCCCATGTCCCCTCGTAGCAGAACTTGCTTTCAATTGAAAGAGGCTCTCTCCCTGAACATTTATGCCACGGAGGTATTTAAACATCTCAATCATATCACCTCTATCCCGCCTTTCCTCTAAGGTGTACATATTAAGATCCTTAAGTCTGTCCTCATATGCTTTATAATGAAGCCCATTAATCATTTTAGTAGCAACCCTCTGCACCGACTCCATCCTGTTCACATCCTTTTGAAGGTGCGGTCTCCAGAATTGCACACCATACTCCAAATGAGGTCGCACCAAAGACTTATACAGAGGCATTAGCACCTCCTTTTTTCTGCTAGCCATTCCTCTCCGTATGCACCCAAGCATCCTTCTAGCTTTTGCCGTCGCCTTTTCTACCTCTTTAGCTACTTTAAGATCATCAGACACAACCACGCCTAGGTCCCGCTCTTCTTTAGTGGACAAAAGTACTCCACCTCCACCTCATGAATCATGATACTTTGGCCCAGAAGAGAAGAGCGACCAGGCCCATGGAGACAGTGTGGCATGCCAGGTTTATGGTAAGTTTGCCACGCTGCCTCCATGGGCCTGGCACAATGGTGGGCACACGCCATGGGGGCCGAGGGGTCTTGGAACGCCACTACCATGCTCTAGAGTATTCCTCAAGCTTTGCTACGGCCCGTCTCGGATTTTCCACTTCTTTTTTCCTGGATATTTACCTTGTTGCAAAATTTGGTATCATCTGCAAAAAGGCAAACCTTTTCCAATGGCCTATCTGCAATATGAAAATGTTCAACAGACCCAAACTGAGGATTTATCCCTGCAGCACACCTTTCTTTAGAATGAACTCCATTTACCATGGCCTTTGGTTGCCTTGTACGCAACCATTTTCTTGCGCAGCCAGAGGCCATGGTGTGGAACCCTGTTGAAGCGTTGCTGCCATCCATGTGTACTGCATTCAGTGCTGTCCCCTGATACAGCTCTCTGGTCAACCATTCAAAGAAATTGATTAGCTACGTCTGACAAGATCTTCCTCTTGGTAAACCATGTTCCCTCAGATCCTGGATTTCACAAACTGCGCTGTCCTCTATTTTAGCAGTGATTTCTTTAGTCTCCACCGGGGTTAGACTAACTGCCCACCTCCTTATTTGCACTTTTAAGAAAAGGAGAGGGAACTGGGAGGACACAGGTAAGAGGGGCAAAGATTATCATAGATACAGATGAGGCAGAAAGCTAAAGAAAGGGCCAGAGGGAGATGGAAAACGTGTCTTCCACTGGAAGTGGTGGAGACCAGAATTTCGAGAGAGCCTGAGAGGAGCAGAGGGGGAACCTCGGTGGTGGGAAAATGATGATAAACCCAACCATCAAGTCAGGTCTGCTGTGCTGCATGGAGAAGGAAAACAGTCAGACTCTCCGAAACTCCTTCCCTATGGCCTCTACGATTGTGTATAAACAGGAACTCCTTGTCCCTGACAGCCGGCACTGCCGTGAATGATTCCTTATGACAGGGATATCCTTTCTGACCTTCCTTACCTGCTGGGGGTGTGTCTTGTTTTTCTAGGTTGTCTGCTGGATGGCAAAGAGCTGGCCAACGGAGAGCAGTTCCCAGACCCTTCGGATGCCTGCACACTCTGTGCGTGTTGGGAAGGCAGCGTGTCCTGTGAGCGCAGACATTGCCCGGTGCTAGTGTGCCCTTTTCCTGTCAAGAGCCACTGCTGCAAGGCTTGTGAAGGTGGGGTGCTGTGGGAGAGCAGATGGGGTGCTGTGGGAGGAGGGACAGAATCGGGTTTGAATGACCTTGGAAATAATTCACCAGCTCCAGTAGAACTGATAGGGGATCGATATTCAAAAGCCGTCAGATGCTGGCTACACAAGTGCTTTTGTTTGAAAATCAGCAACGGGATGGATACGTTTTAGCCCTATAAGTTGCTATACAGATAACTTGAGGAGGAGGTAGGGATGATCTGGGAGCTGGGCCAAAAATTAAACATATAGCAATGATATCTTGCTGCTATCCACATAAGTTATCCGTTTAAGTCTGACACAGACCTAGCAGTCCTAACTTTAAATGGAGAAGTTATCTATGGAAGGTTATACAGATAAAGATATATGGATAATTTAGCTCTGTGGGGGTAATTTGATAAAGGACTTTTCACATACAAAGTCCTCTTATGAAATGACCCCGGGGCTACAAACTTGAAAGTATGCCCAGCACCAAGAAAGCGCATATGCTTACATGACCCAATATAGGCTTCTTTGGGGGGCGGAGTTTGGAGGAAGCATTAGCAAAGCCGCAGTTTACGCATGTTTCTTCCGAGCAGGCATAAATGTCCGCGGCTTCAGTCTAGGCACGATTTCTGCTGTTTTGCCCCTCGTATTTTATAAAGAGACATAGACGCCTATGTGTCTTTATAAAAGAACCTCAGACTAGGAACCTTCACGCACCAGCTGCCTGTTGTTAAACTACCCTCATAAGGGTGTGATCGCATATTCAGTGGTTTGAATGATATGGATAGGCTGACCGCAAAGCCACATGCAGGGCTGGCCCAAACATTAAGCAAACTAGGCAGGTCTCCTGGGGCAGCAGAGAGCAGGGCATTCAAAGCTAAGCAATAGATTCTGACAGCCGGGGGGTGGCATAAGGCTTAAGGTTTGCCTTGGGCTCCAGCACCTTGAACTAACTCTGGGGCCGGTGCTGGCTGCATACAGACATCTGGATAGCTTATTCATATAGCTTTCATTCGAAGCTGCCCGCTCTCGGGAGTTTAAATACTGTTTCATTTGGGAAATCCACTGCTTTGCTGGCGACCTCTACATCCCAGAGCTGGCTGCGTCTGTCTTTCAGTGGAACCTGTTTGAAAGAATAAATTGTATCCAGAACTGAGGGCAGGGATTTCAGAGAGAACTGCACTCAAATCTCCAGACCCTGCTGGTTCATATTACCAGAGAAATGCCAGCGTTATCCCACTAAAGCCTAACCGCACCCCCGGCATGCTTCCAACTGCACCCAGACTTCATTCCTTAAATGTTCTCCAGACAGCTCCGAGCGAAGGAACAGCCTAGTGGTTAGTTCAGTGGTCTAAGAGGCCAAATCCCACTAATGCCTCTTGGATTTTGGGAAATCACTTAAGCCTCCATTGCCTCAAGTACAAACTTACGGGCCCGCGCAGAAAAGCTTAGCGCAACATTTTTCTGCCACATTTCTCATGTTAGGCTTCTGTCCGATGCAGAAAGCAAGCTAGTGCCGGAAAAACACCCAAAAAACAACCGCACTAAACTGCAGCGCACTAGGCATGCAAATCGCTGCATAAATAATTGCGCCCTATGTAAAAAAACTGGGCTGCAACTTAGTGCAATTTTTTACATAATTTTTTAATGCTGGTTCTTCAAATCAGCTTTGGGCAGGCAGAAAGATCCAGCCGGGGCAAAAGTATCATCTGAGGTGAAGTTTGACACTTCACCTCAGATGATCCAGTCACTGAGGAAAGCCCCCCGATGCCTTCAGAATACTGTCAGGAGCTGGTGTCTCCCCCCCCTCCCCCGACACTGACCCCACCCAACAGAAACCAAATCACCATTGGCCCAGCACCCCGATTTTCCCCCCCCCCTCCACCCACCTGATAAAAAATTCCCTGTTGTCCCAGTGGCTCCCAAACCCTCTCATCCTTCTTCTGGTACCTTTAATCGGGGGGGGGGGGGGGTGTCTGGAGGCCACCAGGGATTTTTATTATTAGGTGGGTTGGGGAGGATCGGGGCTGCTGGACCATCAGGAATAGTTTTAATTGGGTGGTTCGTGGGTGTATCGGAGCCACTGGGGACTTGTTTCTGTCAAGGCGGGGGGGATCACTGGACCCCTGAGAGTATGCTGATGGCATCGGGGGCTCTCTCTGATGCTTGCGTCATCTGAGGTGGTCAAATGTCACCTCAGATGAGCCTGTTTCTCCGGGACAGCACGCCATACTTGCATGTGTTTGGCTTGCTCTCTCAGTTTAACGCTGACTGGGTAATTTGAATGTTGCATTCCAGAGCAAAGAGTCAGCGTTGAAGTTGTGCTATGAAACCCTGCACTAGAGCTTTAAGCACTGGGCACTAGCGTGGGGTTTCTGCATCGGCCCGTTAGATTGCAAGCTCTCCAGGGACAGGGAAATACCTGATTGTAACTCACCTTGAACTACTTCTGGAAAAGCAGGAGCTACAGACAACTATATTTGAAAAACAGCCCGTGAGGGGGAAATTTCAAACGTTAAGAGTTATCTGGGTAACTTCCAAAGTTACCCAGACAAATCTTTTGATAGCCTGCCAGATAGACCCAAATGATTGTACTGTTGCGATTTTTAAGACGAGTGCAGCTACGTGGATGATCGTGCGTGTCTCAGTTTTCATCATAATCATATGACTTTATATCCTGTTAGCCCCGATTCTTACTGTTGAGTCAGGCGAGTGAACGCTTAAAGATACACATGCCGCTTGCTCCTGCTTTTATTGACTAAGGATCCTCTGGGCTTTTGGATTTGCTTTGGCTGTGACTATATAAACTCCCTCATTCCAAGTTTGCAGACTCTACCGTCCTTGAAAGCTGCAAACCTGTGAACATTGGAACCAACAGAAATTAATCAAGGTTACGAGAAACTATAGGAATCAGACTAAAAAGCACGTTGTGGCCGAGTCAAATTCTCCGAGGTAGGAATTTGCAGACTGAGCCCTCTGGAGTGGGTTAGCTCAGTCCTACACTTAAAGGACCATTTCAGAATTTTATGTACAAGTGGCTAAGGCTGCAAAAGTGGTAAGTTTAAAAAGGGAAAATACCCTTCACTTCCCTTTGAAAGCTACCACTTGTCTGCATGCTAAGGTGACAGATTTTGCATAGCCTGTTTTCTGTGTGTAAGACCGGGCTTGGAACCTGGAAAGCCCTTCTGAAATGATTCTACACCTGTCACTGCATGTTGCACACCGCAGATGAGCAGTGCGATGGTGGAACTTGCTCACTGACCACAGTCTCTCTTCCAGGCTGCGAGTACCTCGGTGAGGAATACCTGAACAATCAGGAGTTCGTGGATCCGCAAAGCCCATGCAGCCGTTGTGTGTGCGCCAATGGATTTGTCACCTGCAAACAGAAACCCTGCTACAAACCAAGGTGTAGCCACCCCCTCACCCTTCCCAGCAAGTGTTGTCCTGTCTGTGAGGGTAAGCAAGACTCAGGTCAGGCTCATCACCAGAGCTGCCAAGTTACCCAGTTCCAGGAGTGAGATTTTAAGCCAGTCCTGGATTTCTGACAATCTCATCCTGATGCATTATGGGACCTGCAGCACTGATGCCAATGAGTAAAATCAAAGACTGCAAATACCATACTGCACTGCAATGCAAATTTAAAACCAGAACTGGCAAAAAACCTCACTCATGGAGCTGGGTAACTTGGCAGAAATTGGGCTGGGCTGTGTTCCACACACATCTCTGGCTCTTCAGACTCACAGATGAAGGAGTGGGTTCCATTCACTCACCCCAGGACTGGTGCTCCTCATGCTTGGAGTATTTACTGGTTTAGATAACTAGATGGGAGGATATTTGTGCAGGTTGTCTTCCATGAAAAGTGCAAACCAACATTTGAAAATCTTTCACTCGCTCTGAGCTCCCCCATCCACAGGAAACTTTCCCCATGGGTAAAAATGTGCACACTAAGGCTTGCTAAAACTTTATTGGGCAAAATTACACCTGCAGTGACATCTAGTGGCCACTTGCAGTACCAGCTCAAGGGTGGCTGTAATATTTTCACACTCCCCCGTGTCTTTTTCCATCTGCCACAGGCATCATCTGCTAGCACAAATGATCTCTCTCACATAACATTAAGTGTTTGGCGCTCCTGATAACACTGCACAACACCCAGAGATCTCACATCCCTCTGTAGAACTCACTTTGCCCTTGTTGCTCGGGATAAAACGACCCATGAAGATTCACTAATACAAGTACTCCCTGTGCCAAGAATATGAAGGCATGGCATGCACAGCTATTCCGGTGCTGTGACTGAGAACCCTGTGATGCTTTATCGTGCAGAGTGCAGCAGTGCATGAGCTGAGAGCGGCCGGTCCCTGCCCTCGCTGTGTAGAAGTGCCTTTGTGTCTTTGCAGGGCAGAACGCGATCACAGTCGGTGCACACATGGCTCTTAGCTGGAGAGTGTGGCCTGCAGCTGCTCTTTCTGCTGGTGCAATCCCTGGGGAATCAGTTGCTGTCCCTTCTCTTTTCCCTGCAGGATGCTTCTATCACGGAGTAACTATCGGCAATGGACAGAGCTTCCCCGACCCCAAGGACTCCCTCTGCTCTCAGTGCACGTGTAGGGTATGTGAGCGTTATGAGAAATAAGGCACATGAGAGTGTTGTATTCTAACTAGCTGAAACCTTATGAAAATTCAGTGGAGGATATGTGGCCTCCCCCCCTCCCCCCCCCCCCCCCGGTCCAATACAAGCACTGTACAGAGCATCAGATTCAGCATATTGTCCCCAGACTTCAACCAAACTCAGGAATCTCTGGCAGTCTGTGTCCCATCAAAAAGTGAAACTGTGGCTGTAGTATTCTTCCATCCCCATGGTTTTGCTTTACTATCTGAGCATTTTGTAATATCACAGTGCACGGACTAGATAAATAATGCACATTACAGGGTTCACAGTGCCCTCTGGTGGCCATAGCACAAGTAGCCCAGACAGAGACAGAACAGAACCAGGAGCAAGTGCATTACGCATATACAGTACGTAGAATTGCATCCTGGGGGCCACAGAAAGTTCCTAGGGAACATAATCACTGTATAATGCATAAAGTTAACCCTTCAAGGGGGGCAGCTTGCCCAAATGTAAAGCCCATAGGTAACTTTTACCTGTGGGTAACCATCCACAGAAAATTGCCATGTTTGTGAAGTTCCCCAGACAAAAGAAGGTCGGGTCGGAAGCTTGCCAAGGGTGGGCTGAGAAGTTTAGTTGGATAGAGCCATATTGAACTGAGAAATATCAAACTAAATTGATTATTTATTTTATTTATTTATATTTTCTTATATACCGCTTTTCAAAATATGAAAGAAGGTTACCAGTGGTGTGACCCAGGGATCTGTCCTTGATCCGATTCTTTTTAACATCTTTGTTAGTGATATAGCGGAAGGGCTGTCGGGTAAGGTTTGCCTCTTTGCGGATGATACCAAAATCTGCAATAGAGTAGACACCCAGGAAGGTGTAGATAACGAGGGATCTAGCTAAGCTTGGAGAGCGGTCTAGAATTTGGCAGCTGAGATTTAATGTTAAAACATGCAAGGTCATGCGTTTGGACTGCAGCAATTCAAGGAAGCAATATAGTATAGGGGGTGAAGTACTTTTGTCCACTAAAGAAGAGCGAGACCTAGGCGTGATTGTGTCTGATGATCTTAAAGTAGCTAAACAGGTAGAAAAGGCGATGGCGAAAGCTAGAAAGATGCTTGGGTGCATAGGGAGAGGAATGTCCAGCAGAAGAAAGGAGGTGATAGTGCCTTTATATACGTCTTTGGTGTGATCTCATTTGGAATATAGTGTGCAATTCTGGAGACCGCACCTTCAAAAGGATATAATCAGGTTGGAGGTTGTGCAGAGGGTTGATACTAAAATGGTTAGTGGTCTTTGTTATAAAGCATGAGAACAGACTTAAGGGGCTAAATATGTATACTTTAGAGGAAAGGCAGGATAGCCATGATATGAATGAGATGTTTAAATACCTCCATGGTATAAATGAACAGGGGGAGAGCCTTTTTTGATTGAAAGTAAGCTCTGCTGTGAGGGGACATAGGATGAGGGTGAAAGGGAATAGACTCAGGAGTAATATGTGGAAATATTTCTTTATGGAAAGAGTGGTAGATGCGTGGAATAGTCTCCCAGTGGAGGTGGTAGAGATGAGGATGGTATCTGAATTCAAAAAGGCATGGGACAAACACAGAGGATCTCTAAAGGAAAAAAGGGGACTGTTGTAGTGATTGATATGGAAGGGCAGACTAGAATAGGCCATATGGTCTTTTTCTGTCATCATGTTTCTATGTGGGAGAGTGGAGGTTGTATGTGGTTTGATGTTGATAAGTCGGTGTTGCTTCTTATGGCTAGTGTTTAGGTTGGGGTTGCATGTTGCACATTTCTTCTGACTGTTTATGATAAGTATCATTCCGTTGTGAATGGCTGTTATTCCCACATGAGTGATGAGGGTGAGTGAGAGCAGTAGTAATATGATGGAGGTGGTGAGTCATTTCCGCTGATGGGTATTTGCGAATTGGAGGATGCCTGAAGTGAGAGTAAGGTCCTTGTAGTTGGTTCTGTGTTGCCTACTGTTAGTTGTCTAGATTTTAGTGAGAGCTAAAGGTACCATGGGGTAAAATTGTAAAGGGCAGAGTTATTTTATAATGGGACATGCGAAGGAGGACATCTGGAGCTTACCTCCTATGCCCTTGTTGTTACGAGCTGTACATTATAGGTCTTGCTGACCTGCTCCTTCATCCATTCTGAGGGCTCTGCCAAGCCCTTTGGCGAGGCCCGCCAGGTGCGGGCACACCTGCAGGGAAGTAAATTTTAAAGTCTTCAGGGCCGCTGGTAGGCTGATCGAAGAAGTAGGGAGAGCTTACCTCCTTGCTTTTTCTGCAGGGAAGGTAGTTTGGCGTCTGCATCCCCAAATAGGGGTAAATCTGAGTGAACAGGTTTTGTCTTTTCAGATTTATTGGGTATTCGATAACATTTCCACCTGGACAAATGCGGCTGATACCCAGACAGAGCTGGATGCTCTCCACCGTTGTGATAACGAGTCTATTGTTTTTCTTTTGAAAATTCTCTTATGTGGGTTACTAGCAGATGACACACTGACTACAGCGACATTAAATGCCTAAAGCACACACATTTTCTTACATGCATGCAGAACGTTCAGTGATGTGGGTTGTGGTTATTGGCTTGATTTTCACATGACAGCCACTTGATGTGAAATCAAATGAGACTGAAGTCCCCACCCTCATCCAGAATGGTTCCAGTCCCATCTGGAGCAGCTTACCTAGACCTCTCCTTTTAGAGCCCAAAGATGCACTACACCAGGACCCAAGGATCTGACAGGGAGGGGATGCAGACATTGTGCTGAGACTATCCAGATTCCCTCATCATCGCCCCTTCTGCTTTCCTCTCGTAGGGACTGCTGGTATTGAGCTTCTAAAGAAATCCTGATGAAAAATATACATCTCATCCTTGTCTTCTCTCTCTGCAGGATGGGTCCGTACAGTGTGCACGGATGCTTTGTTCCCCTGCTTCCTGTCTCCATCCTGTCACCGGGCCCTGCACTTGTCCACTGTGCCAAGGTGAGAGCCTGCAATGACTGTCATTGGAGACTGTGCCATGCTGTTGTATGACTGATACCCAGGAATGATTAAAATTGAAAGAGAATGAGAGGAGCGGACAGAGTCTCGCGATTAGAGATAGATACCACCGTTCCACGAAAAAGGCTTTTTCCACTTTTAGAAATACAGTATTGAAAGACAGGCATATTTGGAAGAGGGCTGGCTCAGTCGTTAGGCATGGTCATGTTAGGGTGGCAGCTCCTGAAGGCTGGCAAAGAGTAATGGCAGTCAGAGCTAAACCATAGATCCTGACGGTCCTACAAACTCAAAGAGCCGTCAGCGCGTTGTTTTATCTTCATATTTTAAAAGTACGGGTGTCGATATTCAGCCACAGTGGTCCGAGTTGCTCAAACGTCTGACCACTGCAGGCAAAAGTGAAACTAGCTATTCAGCGTCTGAGTCTATCTGGCGCTGAATATCTGGTTTCGCTGCTCACAGATTTCGCTTTCCGATCATGACAATATTCAGCCACCTTACTAGACAGTAAAGACTTAGTAAAGTTAGGACAGTCTATGTCCTGTCCTGATATTTTATATATACTTTATTTTTATTTAAAGAAGAATCATATTACACAACTTTCTACCATTGCAATACCCCCCTCTCCCTACCACCCTAACTTTATTTGGATACCTCTCCAGTTAGTGGGCTGACTATCGCTGTTAAGCAGATAAGTACCAGGACTGCCCGGCAGTAACTAGACTGTGCCAAGGTGGTCTGTGCGGATATTTTGTGCCAGTAACCAGCTAGAGTCGCTGAATATCACACTCGCTGGGACTTTTTGCAGTTTGCAGGTCCTGAAAACCACATAAACCCCTTTGAATATTGACTCCATGATGTCCAATTATGCATTGTTACAGGATTGTTGTGGGTGGGATGTAAGACTGAAGATTTGGCTAGGGTGCTCAATATCTTTGCACCGGCCCTGATTCTAAGTACCAGTTTTGATGATAATGCAGGGTCAGGATGTGCACAGGGCAAAAATATTCAGTTTGTTTTTGATTTATTTGGGTTTTATTTACAATTTTTGGCCATTTTTGTTTGTTTGTTTCTTGTATCTGTTTTTATAAAACATTTGAACACGCGTTAGAGCCTTTTAACATGCACTAATAGATTTAACATGCATTAATTGATAGCTTAATACACATTAAATCGATTTAACACACGCTAAATGTTTTTAAACCACACTAAGAAACTGAATGCACACTAACAAATTCAGAGTGTGGAGTACTACAGGATCCGAGTACTGCCCCATTTAGGACACAGTCATACAGCTTTCCTCAGCTCGTTTTCCAGATGTGCAAGATGCCAGATGGAAGAATATATGTTCAAGAAGAGATAGGTAAATGTCAATTATATACCCAACAACCCGGAGAGGCAAGGCTTAGAAGCAGTTGCATACTGCCATGCAAAGAGATCTGGATTTGATTCCCAACTCAGGGCCTTTCAGGAGAGGAAGCATCAGTCATTACACAATGGTGACACCTAGGGGGAAGTTTTATAACTGAGCACACATGTAATTAGCATAGACATGCCTCTCCATGTGCAGGTACCAGTGAATTTTCAGTTAAAGGACAGATGCATTTGCTATTCATATGAATTTTGTTTCAACTTACATCCCTAGTCCCAGTCGACTCAGAAAGCAGAATACCTACACCTTAGAATCAACCCCAAGTCTTCCACATGACCCAGGATTTTTCTTTTAAATATAAGAAAGGACAGCTTTTAGACATTGAAGTCTAGATGAGGTATCTAGCTGTTTACCAGGAGGGCTATATATATATCATGGTCCTTTTAACTGGGGATTCCCATCCTGTTCTCCAGTAAAGGAGAGTGAGGTAGCTGGTCCTGAACGTAGGCAAGCTCCAAAGATCTGAGTGCCCTGTTCTCTTGAGATGTATTCCTGAAGATCCCAGGTACTGGATTTCCTCTGAATGTGACGTGTCCAGAAACTGAGACGTCAGGCTTTTGAAACAGAACTGGTACTCATGAGGGAATTATTTGCCAAAAAATAATTTTGCATACAGGATTTTCAAATTCTAAAAATGTTTCCATATTATTTGTTAGAATAAACACAAGATAATTATTATCTCTGATTAGTCATTTAAATTGCAGGACAGAAAAAAAAAATTACTCAAAGATGCAGAATTGTCCCAGGAGTATTGTAGTAGCACATCCCAAGACAGAGGACACGTTTCACTCCAACTGGCCCTCTCCAATCTCCGGCTTTCTAAAATCGCAGTTACAAGTCTATTCGGTGTGTTCCAGTCTACACTCATACATGCCGCTCTTTACATATGGGGCTGCTTCTAAAATGACACCCATGGGTTGGTCAGCAACGACAGTTATCTGGATAGCGGACTGAATCCCTCCGCTGTGACCTCCCCGCACTTCACCCTCAGGCAGCCAGTATGATTTCTAGCGACACCGACCAGAGGTGTTTTTAAATATCGGGTCTGTTATGGTTTTCTGTGCTGACAGGGTTTGAGCCATTTAACGTACACTTACATCTTATTGCTTCATCAACATGATTTTCAATTAACATTAATGTAGGGTAATTAATATGCAATAACAATTGGTGGTTGCGTTAGATAGCGCAGAGGTGTAACCTGGTAATGCTTCTGTTACTCTTAATATATTCAAATCCAGTCTAAAAAAATCACAGGTTGATATTCCAATATTTGTGTCCATTTAACTTTGGGAGTTTACCAGAAAAATTGCTTCTTCTAAATTTCAGGGCATAGTGACCAATTAAATTTCAACCAGATATTGTCTAATTTCGGGGAGGGTTCAGTGGTGTTCCAGAGGCATGGCTTATAGTTAACCAGATAATGCCGATATTCAGTGCTGTCTAGTAATCCTGTCCTAATGCTGTCTAGTTAAAATGCCTGTCCTAAATTTAACCAGTTAACTTTAACCGGGTTTCCTTAACGTCCTGCTAGGCCAGCCAGCAGATGGCGACAGAACACAGCTTTCCTGTAACAGTTTCCTTATTATAACAGATTGGTGCTGCCCTGGACTAGCCAGTACTCTGTCTTCAGCAGACAGTGGCAGACTCTAGATTAGTGCATCAGAACTTTGTGGATTTGACTCCCAGGGCTTGGCCTTGGTTGAGAGGTGCAGGGAACCTCAACACTGGGTTATGGTCCGTGGGCCTTAGCGGTAGAAACCCAGAGGATATCGGTTCACAAGCCTTTCCCCCTGGTATGACAGATGCAGGCAGGAGGGCCTCTGCCAGAGTTAGTGTTGCCTACTGGCCCTCTGGATCCATGAATGGGAGTCAGTGGTCCTCCTTCTCCTCCTCCATGCGAGCTCACTCTCTCGTGCTCCCAGTGCTGACAAAAGCAGCATTAAAGTTTTTAAAAAAGGAAAAAGCACAAAAGCAGACAGAGCAGCCGACCGTGGAGTGGTGGCTTGACTGGAATCCACGTGGCAGAGGCCATAATTGCTTGTAGGCTGAGTTGGGGGAGGTCAGATGGAAGAACAAAGCCAGCTCTGTGGGAGGTGTGGAGACCAGCATATTGGCAGCACATAAGGCCTCGTCTGTCCTGTGTGTGAATAATGCTCCAATCGCATCACCTCTGCAAGGGAAGCTTGTAGTGATTGTAAACTGCTCTGATGCCCTTCAGCCTGGGCGATTTATCAACAAATTGCATAAATATAGGCTGTCTTTGTCAGGATCCATAACTGGTGATCTTGCGCAGCTTGTTTCCTTTCAACCAGTGCCCCCTTTCTGCCCTACAGCTAAATCAATTGGTTCATCTTCTAGTTTTCTCCCGAAGGGAATCTCAACCACTGGGTGCGAGGTTCTATACTTTCTAGACCTCCATACATGTTTGCTTAGTTAATTGAAAATGACTAATGCCTTCTGCAAATCTGGCAGGATTTTTGTTTTGTTTGGTGGGCCATCCAAAGGGGAGGCAGTGTTCAAAGCCCCTTTATGTAGGTGCATTAAAGAGACAGTTGTCTCTGCATATCCGCTCAAAGGCCGTCAAGTGCCAGCAGGAATCTGAGGGCATTTGACTAGGGCTCCAGTGGCTTCTTGGATGGAGGGCGTCACTTTACACTAGAAGACATTGATTGGGCAGTTACCTGGTTCTCCTTGCATTCTTTCATGAAATACGACCAGCTGGATGTTCAAGTCATGGAGGATGCAGTTTTTGGAATGGGGTCCGTATGGTGACCCTGTCTTCCCACTTTGCTGTGTGAGAGTGCTTAGGTATTTCTCAGGTATCTGTACTGGTCTAGCAGGAAGATAAAGAAGGAGGAATTTACTCTTACCTGTTCATGTCTGTTCCTTGAATCCTGCTAGACCAGTCCAGGGCCCTTCCTGTAAGATGGTAACTGCTGCAGCAGGGAGATCCCTTATCTACAGTAATGGGTTCGGTTCATTCTTCAGTGTTTCGTTCTGTCCATCCAGTACTTAACTGATCTTGACTAGTCTTCCATGTCAGCAGGATGAGAGGAACAGGGGCAAATAGAGGTTGTTAGAAAACGGTTTTGATTCTGGTTAATGTTTTGTTGTATTACCCTGTTATCTTGGCTTTGAGATTGGTATACTAGCTAGTCCAGGGATGAACAACTCAAATATGGTTTAGGCACTTGATATACTGCCCTTTACCCTGAGTATCAGAGCGGTTTACAAACCTATGCTAACAGGCATTTTTATTCCCTCGTCCCCGAAGGGCTCACAATCTAAGCGTATAGTGAGGATGATATCACTGAAAAGCTGTGTTCTCAGTCTCCATCTGCTGGTTGAAGGACATAAACCCAAGCATTTGGAGTGCTCAAGCAGGATTGTAGGAAAGGACATTAACAGGTAAATTTCTCCATACTAAAGCTATGCCAGGTAGCGTTCTCATTGATTTGGTAGCTGCTTTTTCTCCCCGTGGCTAGGCTGCCATTTTCAGGGACAGGACTACGTGGATGGTGAGGTCTTCCCAGGTCCCAAGGGCAGATGTGAGCAGTGTCGCTGTCTGGTATGTATACAGGGATACTAACAAAAGCAAAGAGGAAAGCTGCACTTAGAAATCGCAGTTCTCAGAGGCGCAGGCGCGGGCTTCCCAGGTCTTTAAAAATGCTACTGTATTACAGTTCAAAATGTATCTCTTTCCTCGTCTGCTTCTCCTTCTAATTCTCTCTTTCTTTTCTCCTGTAGGGCTTCCCCCTGCTTTTCCTTTTCCAGTGCTGATGCCCCTGAGTAATGTTTAGAGGTGTATTGGGTATTATGAGAAGTTCCAGTAGTGACAGTGTTCATAGAGACCAGGGGGTACTTTGGGTACTATGGGATATGGTCCAGTATTGATATTGTTCAGTGATGTTAGGAGATATGCTAGAGTGTAACCATTGCTCTGAGATGTTAGTGGATGTGCTGGGTATTATGGGATATGTTCTAGTGTTGGTATTCTTCAGGGATGTTAGTGGATATGTCGGGTATTATGGGATATGTTCTAGTGTTGGTATTCTTCAGGGATGTTAGTGGATATGTCGGGTATTGTGGGATATGTTCTAGTGTTGGTATTCTTCAGGGATGTTAGTGGATATGTCGGGTATTGTGGGATATGTTCTAGTGTTGGTATTCTTCAGGGATGTTAGTGGATATGTCGGGTATTATGGGATATGTTCTAGTGTTGGTATTCTTCAGGGATGTTAGTGGAGATGCTGGGCATTGTGAGATGTATTCTAGTATCGGCGGCTGTGACCTCACCTGAGAAATCTTCTTGTACCGAAGACAGGGGAAGTGACCTGTGGGCTGAAGATGTGCACAGCAGTGACCTGCTCTCATCCAGCTGCTGACCCCTGCCATTGCCCGATCTGTGATGGCTGCAGCTATAGTGGTAGAGACTGCAGGAATGGAGAAAGCTTCCCAGATCCAGAAGACAAGTGCAGCCACTGCACATGCCTGGTAAGGGGAGGGGAGGGGGAGGGGGGCAGGACGTGCTGGAACTGTGCAGTACACCTGCCCTCCCAGCCCTGCCGGGTGGAGGGATAGTGGGGCAGTCTCATGGTTTGCATTGTAGGCTTAGGACCAGGAAAACCAGAGGTCAACTCCCACTGCTCTTCTTTGCGATTCTGAGCAAGTTGCTTAATCCTCCGTTACCTTAGGTATGAGCTCCGGGGATAGGAGAAGACTTGCCAAACCTGAATGTAACTCACCTGGAGCTCTTGCTGCAAACATAACCAAATATGCTCTAAGCTTGCAGTCCCAGACTCTACCACAGAGCCTGGTAAGGGCAGATTGTGAACTGCTGTGTGCTGGCTGCAATTATATCATTTCCTGTTCACCCCCACCCTATTGATGTTGTCCTTTGACTCAATTCTCCATGAACTTATTTAGTTATTTAAAACACTTCTATACTGCCTTCCCGAACTGAGCCGGATGATTGAGGCGGTTTGCATAATGCATACATAATAATCATCAGATACAGCAATGCCCAGGCAAGAAGGGCATCTTCAGAATACGGTGGGTGGGTTCTTTTAGAAGCCTCTTTCGCAGTTCACATGCAGAAAATCCAGTACATGGAAAAGGTGATTTACACACGGAGAGTCCATAATAGAAACAGCAAAGGCAAATAAGGTGATACCTTTCTGTTTGGCTTTCAGAGGTTAAAACCTTTCTTCTTCATGTCGGAACAATGCGGAGGAGTGTTTTAGAAAGGACGTCCAATTACAATGTGGGACGTCAAAGCCAGAATGTCTGGAAAAAAATGCAGGCACGTCCAGGTGCAGACATAATTTCACAAACGTGGACATGCCCGATAAGACGTCTACGGGGGCATCTACATAGACGCCCCCAGAATAGTATTTCTGAACCTGGATGTCTAGGAATAGTGTAATGGTTAGAATAGTGGCCAGTCTTCAAATCCCACTGCCGCTGTCGTTGACGTTGTGCTGAGAACGGGGGATGGTGGAGGGCCATCTTCTCTACGCTCTCTGGATGTTTTACAGACACAACGAGCACTTTCACTGCTTATTTGTGCCTGGAGCAGCTCTAAACTTCGACGCAACTCCAGATGTCCAGGATATTGCTGAGATCAGACAGTGATGTCCAGGTTCCTGGGAATGCTCTTGCCAGGCCTCCACCGCACCCCCGTTCAGACTTGGACGTCCACAGACTCGGCTTCTAAAATGGTTCTAGAGACATTTCTGTACGTTGAATGTCTCTGTGTCCGTTTTCAGATGCTCAAAGCACGAATAAGGCTTCCAAATTAACTGCCATATTGTCCTGACCTGCAGAACAAGGTTTTAACCTTTGAAAGCTAGACCAAAAATATATAAGGTTAGTCCAGTAAAAAGAGAGAGCCTTATTTTCCTTTTTAGTTTCTCTTTTTATTTAGCGACCATTAACGTGGACTAACACGGCTATCGCGCTACTTCACCCATAATATGTGGCAATTGCGAGAGGACGCTTCAAAGGCATGGTTAGGACATAGCCTGGGGGAGTCCAAAGTCTACCCAAGTATTCCGCATTTCATATAGGGAAAGCAGGTGTGTGACCAAATTTGTCCATGATGGGCTTTAGAGCTGCTCCATGCCACAGGTTTCTAAAAAGTACTTGTTTTAGCCAGGCCTTTACAGGAAAGATTATCGTGCTTAAAACCCTGCTGTTTATTCCATCTCCAAGTTCAAATGCATTAAAGATAGTGGACTGTGTATGTTAATGGGTGGAATTCAAATATATGTGTGCGTGCCATCAAGTCAACACTGACTCCTAGCGACCCAGCAGCCCCTGGGTTTTCTTGCTAAGGTGTGACTGGAAGTAGGTTGCCAGGCCTTTCTTCTGAGGCAATGGAGGGTTAAATGACTTGCCCAAGGCCACAAAGAGTGCCAGTGGGAATCACACCCTGGTCTCATGGATACCAAACCAGTGCTGTAACCACTAGGCTACCCCTCCACCCCTCTATTCTGGATAGGTTTGCAAAATATCAAGTTGCTTCTGTTGATTTCTCCCATATGTAGATTTATAACATGGCCCCTCCGGCTCTACATGTTGTGCTTTCCTGCATGTCCTTATATGTTTTTTAGAAAAGGCTCCTATGTGTGCTGAGGCGTTTTCTAAAATACTGCCAAAAATGTCTCAGTTCAGGTCTCCATGTACTATCCAAAATTTGCTTTCATGAGCTTAGAGATAGAAACAGTCAGGCCTTAACCTTCTTTAGGAAAGAGAGATTCCTAGTCTCGAACCTGGTTTCTACAGGAAGACTATTCCACTGGAGAAAACCGCACAGGCTTCAAGGCAACTCTCTCACTTCCCTGATCCCAGGAACGCCCAGTAAACCTGCGTGACTACAACGCAAACTACAACCGTGCACATAGAAACAGCTTGGTGGTTCTTCCTAAAACTGTGTTTAACACTGGACTGTATACTATTGCAGAATGGTGGTGTAACCTGCGTACCATTGGCATGCGCACCTGTCTCCTGCCAGCACCCCATCACGCCTCCTGGCGAGTGCTGTCCATTCTGCACGGGCATCTGTAGATACGACGGGCAGGTGCATGAGAGTGGCGCTGTGTTTGACTCCCCTGGGGATGGCTGCAGCAAGTGTACCTGCCTGGTGAGTACTGGACGGAGGAAAGAACGCAACATGAGAAAAGCTCCAGTCCCACGACATTCACTGACTTTGGTCAAGTCGATTTAGGGTCAGTTTTCAATAAGACACCTTACAGACAAAATGAACAGATACCTTGCAGCCTGAACAGCAGACCAGCCTGACCTTCAGATACAAAGCACCTGCCTAGCTTGTGTTTATAGATCTGGCTGGTAGGCAAATGAAAATATACATACATACACCTTATGTAGTGTCAAATGAGGTACCCACATTAGTAATGATTGTATGATTTTGAAAATTAAATGTAAATGTGTAGTTTTCTTTTCTGACCAAGTTAAACCCTTCTGACTCCCCTAAAACGCCCTTTGCGTTGTAGATGAGTTTGTGTGTTGTGGAAGCACACACCTAGTATTTTTGGATGAAGAAAGATCCATGTAACTGGATTTGGTCTTTCTACCCATGAAGTTCTTGTTTTCACCTTCTTAGATTCTGACTAAGCCCTTAAAAATGTGCCCCTTTGTCTCTCTGGCTCTTCGTATGGCCCTGGCCACGTCACTTTATCTCTGCTTGCTTCAGTAAACACCGAAATGCCAACAGGCTGTGTTCCCTGTGTCCTTGAGCAGAATGAAGCGGTGACCTGCCGTCCCAAGTCATGCCCTAAGCAGTGCTCGCATCCGCTGCCCACTTCTGTTTCCGCCTGCTGCCCACTCTGCGACCGCTGCTGGTATGAGGGCCAAGAATTCGCCAACCATCAGACTTTCTACCCAGCATCCAACCCATGTCAGCATTGTAGCTGTCTCCACGGCAATGTGCTATGCACTCCTGTTGTGTGCCCACAGACCAGCTGCACCATACCCATCTCCAAACTGGGCCAGTGTTGTCCTGAGTGCCGAGGTAACCCACTGAACACTTCCTTCTTCAAACATAACATAGCTTTTAAAATTATAGTTGTTGTTGTTGCATATGCAAAATGGTTTAAATCAAAGTGACATGAAGTTTCATTATGCAATGGCCCAGATAGTCTGTGTTTTCTAATGTGGGTGTGAGGGGAAAGGAGCCTTTTAAGTACACTCTTCAGGATGTTATTGACCACCACAGAGAAAAATAATGCCTGGAAACTGGAAAGATACTTGGAAAGCAGGAGCTGGTGTGAGCAATGGGATCTCCTGCATCCACACATGGGTTCCACAAGGTTATGGTTCTCGCAAAATGGAAACATTAGATAAATGTGCTTTGGGTGTCCTTTGTCATTGGTGACATCATAGCCAGTGTGAACCAATCAGATTCTGTGTGCATGGCAAAATCCGGGCAGTAACGCATCTGAGGTTACATTGGTCCCAGGGAAGTGAGGACCTGGTGTAAATTGTGCTATTTTTACTTGGTAAAACAAAATTCCTCCATTCAGCACAGAAACTCGTTGCATCACACATGGGACAGAATTTCAGTACTTTCTGTATAAGACAGCTTTGTGGCCCTGAACCCTAAAACACTGCTGAGAGACCATCTGAAGCCTTGTACACTTTTAGGGAGCAATCATTAACACTGCCCATATGGATGCAAAGCCCCTGGATGAGTTTGCCCTGGAAGAAGTATCGGCAGAGAAGGCACCTGCCTTTGCTGTGCTGAATCCATTGGAAATCCACATATAGTACCTGCTATCCAAAACGATGTGTATGCATCTGAGCTTCCTCTCAGCAAGATTCCAAGGCCCACCTTCAAGGGGAGGAGTAGCCATGGGTTAGCCAGGGACAGTAGCATTCAAATCTTGCTTCTCATACTGCTGTTCCTTGTGACCTTGGGCAAGCCGCGTCACTCAGCTACCACTTAAACCGCATGCCCCCTCCGTGCAGGGAAATCACTGCTGTACCTGAATTGTAGCTCACCTTGAGCTCAGGTTTGGAAAGGTGAGTTATCAAATTCTTAAAAATTCTAAAAGCCCTGACAGGTAAAATGCTATTTTATAGGAGGTAATAGCTTTCATGATCATCCTCTTAGTGTCTCAAGACTTATCCCCCACTAGCTCAGTTCTATAGGGGATTATTTTCAAAGCCATTTACGTGGCTGTCTGAAAATTGCCCTCATTCAGCAACCGAGCTTGTGAAGCTTGGCCAACGTTGCAGACGTGATTTGACATGCTAAGGTTCCCGCTGGCATGCGTTATCACGTTGATGTGCGCTATCTGTGTTTTTAAGGCACGAAATATCGTGTTTCTGAATCTGGCCACACTTCCTCTGTAAAATAAATAATCAGCAGCATAATAATAATGCAAAGCGGCTCATCATGTACGTTTGCATGGCTGGGTAGCACTCACAAAACTTAACTAATACCCCCTGGAAGCGCAATTAAGGATTTCTTTTGCATTAAAGTCTGAGATTTCATGCAAGCTTTAGTACAAGAAAATGAATGAAAATCCCATTTGTATGTCATGCAAAGGAGCCGTTAACACAAGAAAGTAATTACATGTTAATGATCCATTTGCACAGTCTGCTGCGTCAGCCCTGTTAAGAGATCCACAGCATGTGCGGGTTTAACCAGATTGGGGGCAGGAGCTCCTGGGGATATGTTTGCTGCAAGGCCCTTAAAGAGCACACTCATAAGTTGGATTGTTAGATCTGTTTGCACCGTTTTTAGCAAAACTGCCTGTAGAAAAGTTAAGGTGCAATGTTCATGAGTCCTTTCTACATACCTCAGGAGATGGGAAGTTGCCCGCTTGTCTTTGTTTCCTAACAGTGTGCCAGCACCATGGGAAGGAGTACACTGAAGGGTCTCACTGGGTCCCTGCATCCAATGTCTGCCAGGAGTGTACCTGCACAGTAAGACTCAAATAGCATTGCACGCTGACCTTCCCTCATGCTTCTGCTAACCTTTCTCCATTGTGTGTCTCTCTCCGTTGATGAAGCTTCTCGCTTTCTGTCTTAACAGCTTGGTGAAGTCTCCTGCACAGAGGTGCGCTGTGACGTGTCTTGCACTCACCCCTCCTGGGTGCCTGGGCAGTGCTGCCCAGTGTGTCATGACTGTCGCTTTGAAGGGCTTCTTTATCACAATGGAGAAACGTTTAATGCTGATCTGTGCAGAGAATGTGTTTGCCAGGTGAGAATCTGCCCAGATTACTCTTGATGGGCCCCACTCCTTGGAGCTGAGGAGACAGTACAGAAGGAATCATTACCGAAGGAAAATGTCATTGTGGTATCATAGGTGACAGCTGAAAAGTAGGAATTAGCCGTCCCAGTGCGCTCAGTTGCCTTTCTCTCTGGTTCATTGGGCAGATAAGCTTTTAAAGTTCCATAGTGACATCAACAGCAGCTTCCCACCATGTCTTTTATCTGCCCTTTCAACCCTGTCCTTCCTCTGACCTCTATATTCCAAACGTTTAAATTCTGTTAAGAGTGCTGAGGTCCACCACCTCACCAGGCATGTATTACAAATCTTGTCATTTTCCACATTCGTTCTTAAAATCCCATACTTAATCCTACATCCAACCCTCCCCTATGTCTTACCAGTAAACCTAGGAATAATATTCCAGGCAGCTACTCCATGTAATTGGGTTTGCTCCATGCATTTTACCCCAGTCAGTTAATGCTGTGGAAGAAGAGGCAAGGCCCAGGCTGAAGGCAAAGATAATGGGTAAATGGGTATCAAGAAACAGGAGCCAAGTAGCTCAGATATCAGGGGTGATGGGGCTGGGGTAGTTAGGGCTGGTATGTATTGCCTTGTTGGGACAGGGTGATTAGCATTGAGGCTTGGGTGATGGGGCATGCTTTGGCACATTGTTGGATGGAACGCTCAGGGATTTGTCGAGTAATGTGGTGTGGTGATTGGGCATCTGTCTGTGTGCTGAAGGATGGTTAATCAGCCATGCTGGGGATAAGGTGATCATGGCATAGGGTGATATAGCAGTGGGGGTAGTGTCTTCGAGAGGATCTGTTCCGGAGCTAGGAGTGAGTTGACCCAGAGTGATATGTCTCAGTGCTGGGCTAGTGTGATCAAGGTGTCCTGGCACTGGGGCTGTGTTAATCAGTGATGGTGTGTCTTGTTGGGTCTGGATGATCAGAAGACCTTTTGCAATGCTGAGAGTGAGCTGATCAGGAGTGATGTCTCAGTGCTGGGCATGGGGAGATCACTAAGTCTGTTACATTATCCATGTGCTTTCCAGACAGGCAACGTGCGTTGTGTGACCCCTCAGTGTCCCCCTCTGGACTGCCGGCACCAGGTGACAGACCCTGGCTCTTGTTGTCCACACTGTAGAGGTAAGTGACTGCCTGATGCTGTTTTCTGCTTTTTGGCTGTGCCCCTCACTGTAGGAAACACAGCACTTTCCAGGGATGGGAGACAGTGTAGTCTTAACCCACCTTCCTCAACTCTCTGTGCATAGTGGAGATCATCTTAGAAGCAATTTACACACAGAGATGTCAAATGGACATGGTTCGGCAGCTAAATATTTAGACATTGTGGGCCTGATATTCTTCTGGGCAGGTTATGCACTGCATCGGCGCATAGCCCTGCCCATCGACCCTTAAACCTGGATATTCAATGCCAAAGCCACCAAAGCTAACCTGGCAGCGGCGATATTGCATGCTGCCCGGCTCGTCTCTGCGACGTAAAGCTAGGCAAAGATTTTCCTCGCCTATCTTTTTGGCACAGAGACTAACCAGTCAGCTGGAATATCTCTGCTGCCCAGTTATCTTGCACCCCCACCTCTGCTCTGTCCCGAAATGCCCCCAACAAGCCCCCGACGCACCCCGATGCTAGCTGGATAGCATCGGGGTACGTAGGGGACTTAGATGGGGATATCAAGTGGCACTACCCATGTATCTGCCGTTGAATATCCCCATTTAAGGCATTTACACGGTTTACTGGGCTGTGAATCATGTAAATATCCTTCGACTATCGGGCCCATTGTCATCATCAGATAGGTAATACACATCAGTTTCCCCTGCTGGCTTCAGCACCAGCTCAGAGGCCTGCACAGATTTTTAAAAAGTGCTTGTTTCAACCAGGGCCTTACACACGGGATTAAGGAAGGGAGCAAGTTTCCTTAATCCACCGTTTTTTATTTTCCCCTTCACAGCTGAATAAACAATTGCGGTTTCGCTAGTTAATTGATGGCACATATAAGTCCTGTTTTGTAAAATGGTCCCGCTATGGAGATAATGTTATAAGGAGCCTCGTAAATGTACACACCATCAAAGCGCATAAGTCGTGCATTTTCAATGATTTGCGCATGTGGATGGGCCTTTGCACACATACTTTTGCCGGTCGTTCTTTTGTAAGTACGGGCGTTGGGCCAATGGCACGTACTTTCAGTGTGGACGTGCCCGGGGCGAAGCCCACATCGATGCATGCTGTAATGTCTGCACATTCTTTAAACATCTAGGGGTGGACATTTACACCAGCTCCGTGGCTGGCGCACTGAGTGCTGGCGTCTAGATTTAGCGGGCATTTTCAGACACTTAGCTTTCTGTTTTCTACAGAAAAGTAGGCACCTGATTATAAAATTACCCTCCGCATGCATTAAGTGCCTGATCTTCTCTGTGGAAGTTGCAAACTTGCTCCTTCCGCCAGCACATCTACATGGACGCTGCGGAGTTGATGCCACCTTTTTTATGCATGTGTAGATTAGTGAAATAGCTACTGCTGCTGTACAGAGCTGCCAAATATATATGTGCATTCCTGCAGACTCTTATATGTCTTTTCCAGAAGGCTCCACGTTCCACAGATCCTTTTGTAATATGCAGGAGGAACTGAGCACATACCATCCTGGATGTGTTCATTATGATGTCCATGAACTATCTAAAATGGGCCTAAAATCTGCTTTCCCACTGCCCACGGGAGCTGACACCACTAACGTCCTGCCGTTTCAGAGATTCCTCAGCACTTGGGTCAGTCGATTTGGGCTGCTGCCCGTGGGGGTTCAGCTGCTGACTAAATCTTCTAGGACGTCGCAGTCTCGTGTGGACACCCTGGTTAACTGGTCACTGTTAGGGCCGATACCTCTCTCTGCAGTGCTGAAACCATTGGTGTATGTGTCACTATGGTGATAAGGGTCACTGTCACCCCCTTTCAATTCCAGATGTGTGGATAGAAAAAGGTTTCATGAACCCTAAATACAAAAATGGCCCTGGAATTTAGGGGAAATGCTCCTCACCATGTATTAAATCTAACAGGGCAGTAATCAAAGAGATTTACATGAGAAATGTGTATTTACCCATGTAAAATTATGGGCTGCATGCAACCATACTTTAACCCTCCCAAAATGGACAGAATTAGTTTGGGGAAAAGAAATTCCATGCAGGGATTGCAAAATCAATCTTCTTCCGTCATTTCCTGTGCGTGCTTCTGCGCTTGGGTACATTGTATTAATCGACGCACAGGAAACCCCCTGTAAATAGCATCATGATTGGCTTTCCCATGTAATTAATATATTCTTTAAATTTGGTGGGGCTCCTTCCACACCGCAGAGCGGAACCATTCTCAGGAGAAAGGCCCCCGCCCTCTGTGGTCCTGTCAGAGATCAGTTGGTGGTTCCTTACAGCCTGTGAGTAACACACACCACTGCGTTGGCTAGGATGCGCTGAGTCTCAGCTTTTCAGGGCGTTAGAGATCTCTCGGAGAAACTGTGGCTGGAGCCAGCATGGCGTTGTATGTTTAAGTCACTGGATTCTTTGGGGGGTTGTGATACTTCTTACTGTTATCCAGAGATGGTACTGTGAATGACCTCCGAGCTTGACTTTTCAGGTGTCCTATCATAATAAATGCTTCTAAATGGTTCTTTTCTTTTCCGTAATGCACAGGCTGTATGTACAACGGACGAGAGTATCACAATGGTAGCAGCTGGTTCTCACCTACCACCCCCTGCATGTCCTGCATGTGTGTGGACAGTGTGACCACCTGCTCTGAGATCCACTGCGTAACCTCTTGTGTTAACCAGATCCAAGTACCTGGGGAGTGTTGCCCACTGTGTGCAGGTAGGGAGAGCACGTGAATCATCTGGTATGAGGCTAGGGAGCATACACACATCCTATAGTGCACAGGTAGGCAGAGTACACACATCCCATGATGGGCAGGTATGGAGAGTGCACGCATCCTGTGGTGCGCGCCTAGAGATAATACCCACATCCCATGGTGCACGGCTAGGGAGAGCACATGAATCCTGTGGTGCACAGCTAGGGCGTGTACACACATCATTTGGGGAATAGGTAGGGAGAGAACATGTATCCCACGGTGTGCAGGCAGGGAGAGCACATACTTTCTTCTGTGCTCAAAGACAGAACATGCATCTTGCCATGCGATCACACATACACTGCTGTATACAGGTAAGGAGAAGAGATGTGATCTGCAGTGCCCTTGTGAAGCACGCATGCCTTCTGCAGTGCACATATCAGGAGGGCGTGTAAAGGCACATGGATTCCACATGGTGTATCTCATGGTACACAGGAGGGAGAGGACAGAGACAGGACAGAGGCAATAAGTAATGATCCCCTGATGAGAGCTGCATGGGGAGGCCAGCGAGTTGCGGAGTTATCCTGGTAAAGTTATTTGGCTATGGTTTCCACGGAATATACCCAGATAAGGTTATCTAGATAACTTTAGACCTACTGTGTGCGCTGCCTGACTTAGCCTGGACGGCACTAAATATTCGCACTGTGTGGGCATAATAAAAGCATGCCCAGGGACTACTCCCACCATGGCCTCTTTTAACCTGGGCAATGTGTTGCCAGAGTTTAGCCAGGGAGCTGGGGGGGGAAAGGGGGTGTTAGATACTCAGATCTCAGGTTTTTCCTGACTACTCCACAAGTTAAGTGTGTTTATCTTAAATGAGAACCAGATGGGATGGGGACTCTTTGAAAGAGAACAAAAATAGAAAAAAAAGTCCCTATAAAATCCTCCTCTTTTGCCCCAGAAACCCAAGTTTGTGTATCCATATGAAAATGTACATGTTTTGAGTTTAATTAAATTCAGCTCTGTTCCCAGCAAATATCACTTCAGTCTTCTCTCTCTGATACCCTGATTTTAGCATAAATATGTAACTGTTGGGAGATGGGGCAGGGGAGACTCGCCTCATCCGTGATTCAGGCTGCCCTGTAGCTTAATGATCTCACTTCCTTCTAGACTGCGTGTACAATGGTCGCGTATACAGCCCTGGTGAAAGCTTTCAACCCTCTGAGGACCCCTGTGAAATCTGCACATGTGAGGTATGTCCGGTGCGTCCTCCCATTGCTCCTCATAGTGAATGGGAAAGTGGGAAGGGACAAAGACTTGCAGCAAGATGGTCTGGCAGGATTAGGGGAAGAATTCGGGGAGGAGGGCTTCCAGCAATGGGCAGGGCCTATTGGGTGCCCTAGGCAGATCTTTCACCTTATGTCCCCTTTCCCAAGATTTTGATAATTAAATCATGATTATCCTAACACCAACTCGTCCACAGCAATCCTATAAAAATACTAACTGGACATTATGGGCCCGATATTGAGCTAGGAGGGCTATGTGTCCCTTTGGCGCATAGCCCTCCCCGCCAACCTCTAACCTTGGATATTCATTGCCAGGGTCATATATGGCCCCGGCATTAAATATCCAGGATTGCCGCACTGCCTCTCGGCCGCAGTCGATAAATCGGGCCGCAGAGATATTGCATGCTGCCCGATTAGCTCCTGCGCTTAAAAACAGGTGAGCTTATCACTGCTGCCTGGTTATCGATTATCGCCACCTCCGCTCTTCTCTGGAATGCCCCGCTACGTCCCAATGCTAAGCGCTTAGCATCGGGACATGTGAGAAGAGAGGGGATGTCCCAGATAGCAGTATTTACACGGTTAACAGGGCTGGAAACCATGTAAATGCCTTTCGAATATCGGGCTCCATAATTTTAAGCTTTGCTTTTTATGTACGTGTGCCCACTCTCCCTGCAAGTAACAGAATGTGCCGATAGCTCTTTGAGTTTGTGTGCCTGTCAGGATCTATTGTTTTGTTTTACTGCTGCTTGTCTTTGCCGCCCTCTTGCCTAATGGTTGATGTGGCCCTGGCAGTAGGTGTTACGATGCCATCTGCAGAATCCTGGTCTTGCTTGCTGCAGGTTGTGCAGTTAGTCCTCACCACTAGAGGGGGTGAAGGTTTGAGAGGGTCACTAAATGGCATTAGCTGGTAATGCAGATTCTGGCACATGCTGAATGCACTCTCGGACGTGCATTGGCAGCTAGGCTGGGGCCATGACAATGCTGCCGGATTTTGGTTCTAACTGTCCATGGCATGTTAGGCAAGCAAGTGAGCAGGATAGGGGTGGAGAGTGGGTGGGATGAGCACCTTGTAGGCAACACCTCAATAGGTGGAGGTAGGCGCAACGGCGCTATTTTTATGTTTGTTTCTTTATTCTGCTAGATAAACCACCATTCGTGAGGCAACAGGGCTGGTTATAATAAAATAAACAGAAGGAAAAGAAATCCATCAATAGGCAGGAAACAAGAGAGTCATAGTTATAACCTCAGGAAACAGGAATGGAGGTTCATGGGTCACCTGAGAGTATCAGGGGATGGAGAGATCAAAGGACTTCTGGAATAAGTGTCTTAAGCTGGGCTGTGAATTTGGAGTAGGATAGTTTATGCCATGTTATGGCAGGATGCACTGTATTAGGTACCAGGAACATGCTTTCAATGCTCCCAACAGTTAACCCAAGTGGTGTTGACCTAACGTGCTATAGTTTTGGTGTTATTGGCACCTTAGGTGCAACACCATAGCACCCTTTAGTTAAAGAGCCCCTTAGTCTTAGACAGGGACTTCCCAAACCTGTCCTGAGGACCCCACAGCCAGCTGAGTTTTCAGATATCCATAATAAATATGTATGATATCAATGCATGAGTGTCCAGTGCACGTACTGCGGCGCTCCTGCCCGGCCTTGGGGCTAAAGACAGGAGCGGCGGTCTGATGCTTCGTGAGGAAGGAGAGTAACCTGTATCCAGGGGATGCTGGGTATTGTAGTTCCTGCTCCTCTCGCTCCGAAATAAAGAGTTGTAGTTATGGGGTTTCCAGTATATTTATTATAGTAAAGGATATTGTTCCATTACATGGCAAATAAATGCAAACAAAATAGGTGCTTCAAATGCTAACAGGAAAACTTAGGATAAAGGCAACTTAAAGTATAACTGCTTCTTTTCACTTCTAAGCAAATTACTCACTTTGCCCCAAGAGGTCAGTTAGATTCACTGCAGCCTCTTTCAGCCACTGTTACCTTCACAGTGCTGGGGAATCAGGTGCACATAATTAGAGCTTTCTCAGCAAGGCAATACAACAGCTCCGTAGCATTCAATTCACATACGGTAAAAAGCAGTTTCCTTCAGCTTGGCATCTCTACACAGCAGACCGTGCAATCCATGCTCTCACAATCTGGTAAGTCTGTATTATCTTGTGTTAATTCTTCAAGCTGTATGGAATTACTGGCTTCTGGTAACACTGGCTGTCTTCTAGCTTGCAACTCTAAAAACTGCTTAAAACTCTGTAGGAGCAATTCAGCCTGCTGTTTAGGAGGTAGGGAATTGCTATCAGCTATACAACTTCCCTCTGGCTTAAGGCTGTTTATTTTCTCCTCTCTTAGATTAATTGTATCAGAGTAACTGCTAGTCTCTTTTGCTAATGTTTCACACACAGGAGAGTTAGCTTTACGTTCAGCCTGGAAACTTTGTGGCAATTCACTTACTTGTTGCCAAGCCGTTCTGACTTCAGAAGGCTCCAACGTTCTCCAGCTGTTAGAATGTTTGTTGCTCTCTGGCTCAAACGGTAGTTCACAGAATGATTGTTTTCTTTCTTGTGCCTGCCTTGAAGGCTTCCTTTCCCAGGGCTGTGCCTTCCAACGGTTGTCTATTTCAGGGCTAGGTCCTCTCTCCTTGGGACTTCTACTCACTGCCTCTGAATAGAACTTTGCAGGTCTCCTTCCAATGCCAGGTTCCCAAGTATCAGCATACCGTCTTCTGGACTTCCAATCATTCTCCTTCTTAATCCTCCTCTCCTTCTTCTCTATCTTAATCTGACTAGCAAAGCCATGCTCTGGTTTAAAACCACGTTCTCTCCTGGACATGCCCCTTCCCAGGGCAGGGTGTGCCCAATCAGGACTGCAGGACTCCTCCCCTGGGCTGGTCTCCATGCTCAGCTCTGTGGAATAGAGTCTCTCTTTCTTCCTTGGTTTCTCAAATAGGCATAAATCCTGCTGAACCTCAGGATTTTCATCCGTCTCCATAGGCTCAGGAGGGCGCTGTTCACCACAGTACATTGCATAAACCACCCCTTTGCTTGACTACTGCAACTCCATATATCACGGCCTACCCAAGCACACCATCTACCCACTACAACTCACTCAGAACACTATAGCACGCACAATCTTCCAAGTGCCTAGGCGCTCCCACATCACACCCATCCTCAAATCCCTCCACGATCACCCATTGCCTTCAGGATCAAATACAATGTCCTCACCATCATCCACAAAGCTCGGAATTGCCTCACTGCTCAGCACCTGCAGATGTCAATTAGCACTCCCAGTTCCACCAGGTCCCGCAGAAAGAGCACGCTAAATCAGCTGAGCCTGCCAATGCAGATTCACAAGAGCCCCCAATATGCCAGCCAGAGGTCCTTCCCACTCTACGCCCCCACACTCTGGAACTTGCTGCCATCCAACCTAAGAAGCATTCAGGAAACAAAAGCCTTCAGCAAGCACCTGAAGACTCAACTTTTCCAGGAACACTACGGCATGGGCTAGCCCTCAAAGGACTATCGGCAGACTCCTGCACCCAACGTGCTGAACTACTTCTACCCACTGCTCTCCCCACGAGTACGCTCACCATAGCACCTATCCTCATACCCCCCCCCCGTTGGACTCTATGTAACCTACTCCCTCCACACCTATGCCTCCTCTGCCGAATGTCCACCCCCTTTGACTGGACCTGTCACACTTGTCTTTCTACATTAATTGGTCACCGTTTTGACTGGTAGAAGAACGGTACGCCAAAATCGGTTAGTTAAAGAAATAAATGACCAAACAACAAACATTGCTCTCATGCTATCCTGACAACCTGACTGGCTGTGGGGTCCCCAGGACAGGTTTGAAAAGTCCTTTCTTATTGAACCAGTTGCGTTATCATGATTTCCTTTCCTCTAACCAATCATAAAACAGCAGAATGTATGCATATATGACCTTCAGGGCCATACCAAGGGCGGGGCGAGTGGTTTGACCGCACAGGGCGTAAGTACAGAAAGGGCGCTGATATCATCACGGGGCTTCCAGGAAGCTCTAAAAGAGTGAGTTACTGCATGGATCTGTGTGGAAAGGGGCGCTGGATTCATTTGTCACACAAGATGCATTCCTGATGACCTTGATTCCTGATGACCTTGATTCCTGATGACCTTGCATTCAGGCACCCAATGCCGCCGCCTTACACTGTGGCACCTTTAAGTGAAATGCTACATTTCACTTGTGAGATAGATGAGGAAACCTGTGGGCTAGACCTCGGATTAATATTTCTTTATGTCTTGGCTGTGAAATCTTTCTCTCTGCAGCCTTTTCACAAACCTCTACTACCTTGAAAGTATGCTAACGAGAACTGGAACTTTTTTTCTTGTTGTTAAACGTTTGAAAATTACGATTTCCAAAGAAAATAAAGAAAATTTAGGAAAGGTACAGAAAAATATGACCAAGTCCCCCCCAAATAAAGCCCACATCTGGGGGGGATCAAGCAGCAGCAGTTACAAGCAATAAAATAAATGTAGGAGTCGCCACCTAAAACTAAAGCCTGTATTCATTCTGACCCTTTATAACCCCTTTGCCAAACAGACAATACTCTTTTTGTCAATGAAGGATTTTTCGAATTGAATAGGGCCCAGAAAAACATAATCCACACATTAGGCTTGTATGGGAACTTAAAACAAACAGACAAAAAAAAAAAAACCGGTCCCCAATGCAAGGACTGGGAATGGAGAGAAACAGTCTTGTTCCCTCAACTGAAGAAAGCCCTGCCTGCTTGCTTCAGCTGCCCCTATCATACCAGAAGAAATTTGCATCTTTTGTCCACATTAAAGTTCATCTTTTTCTCTTAAAGTAAGCCTTTGAAGCAGCCATTTTATCCAATTCAGTTGTAAAAGTAACATGCGAAGTAGCTCTTGTGAAAATATTATCTTGAGAAGCCTCTAGAAATTCTGACAAATTAAAATTTTCAGGCCTGACATTCAAAGGGACATACACAGTTAATAGACCTGCCAGCCATGTTAATCCCCTTGCCTGGGATATTCAGCGGCACTAACATGACTAGTGCCCCTAAATATCTGCACGCCCTCATGCTAACCATGTAGCATGGGGACGCTTTGGGGGTGGCAAAGCGACAAAAGTCAGGTGCAGCAAAGCCTGGCCTGACTTTCCCTACTGAAGCTAACCGGGCAGTGGCTCATTCCTTATCGCACCTCCAGTCCAGTTCTGACCTGTGGGTTCTCACCAGCAGAGTGGAGACTGAGCATGTCAAAGTTGATGACATTAGCATACATAGGCAGCTGGCACCACCCACCACCCACCAGCCTCAGTATTCTCAGTCTCCAAGCAGCTGGAGAGGGGTGAATCCTTGGGTGTGGACTCACTGTACGGACAACTAAGGATACTAGTTGTTTTAATTTGGCTTCTTGAATTTGGGGAGATATTCTTTTAGGTGGTTCGGGGATCTGGCCCTTTAAATTTTTGTAGTTCCCCAGCAAGCACATAAAGCTAATGCTAAAAAAAAAAGCAAACCGGCAGGCAAGAAAGCAGACAGTGAAGCTCGTCTTGAAATAGAGATCACAGTTTTTTTTTTCAGTCCAGTGTTTCTTCAACTGTGAGTAATTTCAACGGGCAGCAGCTCCCGATCCCTTCAGTGGGTGAGGAACCGCTTGCCAGTACAAGGCCAGACACTTTTTTCTGCACAGAATCCCGCTGCCGCTGCACCGATTAAAGAAGGGCTGAGTGCATGAGCGGGAGTGTTGGCCGCCAGTTTGGGGACAGCTGGGGAGCTGCAGAGCACATGCCACTGAGAGGTGTCAGCCCGTGAAGCGTGGGAATTAGCGCCATTTTGTGACAACCGAAGCTTCTGTCAGCGGGAAGCCGTGCTAGGCGGGCTCGGATGCTGGGGCATTGCTTCCTTTGCGTTTTGTTATTTTTGGCAGGCTGTTTTTTCCTTAACGATTTAAAAAAACAACAAAAAAAAGCAAATCAGACACACAGATTAGTTTTCCTTTGTTGTTTTCATTGAACATACCTTAAAGGAGACTAAGAGCAGCATGCCCTCCAAGACCCCCTCTTTGCGCAAGAGTTCAGTCTCGGCTGCGGGGTTTTGTCACGGGAAGACTCAGTCAGCTGAGAAACGTATGCTAGAGGAGAAGACCGAGGCAGTTGGGACAGGGTCAGCCTCAGGAGGGTTAGAGGCTCCTCCTCTGACTCCTCAGGAGCATCGTTCACCTGTGGTTGTGGCGGGTACAGCGGGTAAGCTGATGGAAGAAGATGATCCCACTCCGCCCCTTCTGGAGGAGCAGGGTAGGGATTGCAGGTCTACCTGGGCCTCTACGTCTCGAGAAGTGACTGGAGGAGAGCAACGGGGGGGGGGGGGGGGGAGTTTTTCCCCCGAGTTTGTCCTTCTCATGCATAAAGCTTTTTGAATGAAGCAGCTTGGAGAGGAGAGCTACTCTGGGGCCTAAGAGAGAGTGAAAAAGAGAGCACTATGCACTATCCGATATCTGTGGCAAGTGGACTGGGAAAGAATCTAGTCCTAGCTGAAGGCGCTTGGACGGTGACCCTTGGGAGGAAACGGCATCCATACATTTGGAGGATGAAGGAGACCCAGATTCTGAGCTGAGTATGGGACCAGATTCCACCGAGCTTGAAGAGGGCGATATCCTGCAGGGGGATGAGGCACGGATTGTGCAAGTCTTCCGAGAAGAGCTGATGGTGCTGATTGCCCATTTCATGAGGACTTTGAATATGTCTGCGGACATTCCACTGGAGGAGAAGCCCCTAGAGGATCCTTTGTTCCAGGCCATTAGGAAGTCACTTCATCAGGTGATCAAACAGATGATACAAGATAAATGGGACGTCCCGGAGGCTGGTCTGAAATGCACACAGGTGATGATGCGACTGTATCCCCTACTGGACCAGGAAAGGGAGCTCCTCTACTCTTCTAAGGTGGACGCGGTGGTCTCTGTGGTCATGAAGAAGACCACTATTGCTGTGGAGAGCATTTCTGCCCTTAGGGATGTGTAAGACCAAAAGCTCTAGACCCTCTTAAAGCAGGCTTTCCATATTAACGCACTGTCTTTGCAGGCATCCATCTGCAGTGCTTTTGTGGCCTGCACATGCTTGCGCTGGGTGCAAGGGATCTTAGAGGCAGCAGAGGAGTCACAATTGCCTTCACTAGAGGCAACTAAATTGGAGTCGGGGCAGCTTACGTGGAGGATGCTCTTTATGATCTTATTAGAGGCTTGTTCAAGAACATGGCCTCGTGGTGGCTGCCCAGCACTCCTGTGGCTATGGAATTGGTTGGCAGATGTCTTCTCCAAGTCTCTGTTAAGTAATCTTCCTTTTAGGGATAAGCTCTTGTTTGGTGAAACTCTGGCTAAATTGATAAAAGATTTGGGGGAGTCGAAAGGGGGGTAAACAAAAGCCGGCTAGAGCCTTGGCTCCTGTGCGAGGCCAGTTGCACAATTTTCGGAAGTTTCACGTTTGTTTTGCACTGTACCAGCAGGGGCATTTTCCCTCCTGAGAGCAGGCCTTTCGTGGATTTAGAAGTTCCAGCCAGGGTTTCTTTGCGTCTTCCACAGCCACAGCTAGAAAACAAGGGGGGTCCAGGCTGGGCTGGTTCCCGTAGGGGGGCGGTTATGGGGATTCTACCTGCCTGGGTCCAGATCACGTCTGCCAGTGGGTGCTGGAGATCATCCGAGAGGGGTACGTGCCTGAATTTTCTCATCCTGTCATGGAGGCCTTCGTCAGGTTTCCTTGCAAAGTGCCCCACAAGGTCAAGGCAATGCAGGACACCTTGCTATTGCTTCAGGACTTGCACGCTGTGATGGAGGTATCACCAGACCAGTATGGGTGTAGTTGATACTCCATATACTTCGTGGTCCCCAAAAAGAGGGGCTCGTTCAGGCCCATCTTAGATCTCAAGCACGTCAGTCATTGCCTCAAGGTGCCCTGGTTTCATATGGAAACACTTCGGTCGGTTGGTCGTTGTGACCATCAGGGAAGGAGAATTTCTGACGTCACTCAATCTCACGGAGGTCTATTTGTACATTCCTATCTAACCAGAACATCAACAGTTTATCTGGTTCGCGGTACCCCTGGGGCACTTCCAGTTCAGGGCATTGCTATCAGCCTGGCGACTGCCCTCCCACCTTCACCAAGGTCATGGTAGTGGTCTCCGTCATCCTGCAGCAGGAGGGAAGTCCTACTTGGACGATTGGTTCCTACCTGGATGATTGGCTAATATGAGCGAAATCCAAGGCAAAGAACAAACGGATCACAGATTGGGTCATCGCTTGTCTGCAAGGGCACAGCTGGGTCATCAATTTTGCAAAAAGCTGCCTACAGCTGTTGCAGAATATTTTGTACTTGAGGGCCCAGTTCCAGATGGACATGGGCAGAGGGTTTTTGCCAGAAGACCAGATAAGCACCCTGCAAGAGCATGTCAGTCAGTTCCTCAATATGAAGATACCGATAGTGTGGCATTATCCTCAGGTGTTAGCATCGATGGCGGCATCAATCAAGTTGATACTGTGTGTCTAAGCCCTGATGAGACCGTTCAGAGTGTGCTGTTGCAAAGGTGGTCGGCTCAACACCACTCATTCATGTAACTGCTCCCCTGCTCCCAAGCCACCAGGCTGTCTCTATGGTGGTGGCTACAATCAGTCAAGCTCTTGGGGGCAGTGCCCCTGAAGGCACCCCGCTGGGTTCCGATGACAATGGATGCCAGTCTAACCAGCTGGGGAGCACATTGTGAAGCCCAGATAGTGCAGGACTTCTGATCAATGGAGGAGAGCGCATGGCCCATCAACTGGCTGGAGATGCGGGCGGTGTTCTTGGCATTACAGGTGTTCAGAGTTTTCCTATAGGGAAAGGCGGTGCGAGTGTTCTTGGACAATGCCACCACCATCGCCTACATCAAGGAGGCACCAGCAGCACCCAGATGGAGGGCAAAATAGCTCCATTGATGGACTGGGTGGAGGACAACTTGCAGGTGCACTCGGCGGCGCTTGTGGCTGATAAGGAAAACGTGGTGCCCAACTACTTCAGTTGTTTTTGCCTCGACCACGGCGAATGGATGTTCAATTCGGCAGTTTTTGCTCAGCTGGTGCAGCACTGGGGTGAGCTGATCATGGATCTGATGGTGATGTTTGAGTCTGCAAAGGTATTTTTTACAGCAGGAGAAGGGAGTGCATGTCAGAAGAGCTTGATGAGTTGGTGCAGTGCTGGCCCATGGGGGGCCTACTTTACGTGTTTCCCCCATGGGTACTTATAGGTTGAGTGGTGCAACGGATCAAAGCTCATCAGGGGCTGGTCATTCTGGTAGCTCCTGATTGGCCAAGGAGACCATGGTACGCGGATCTAGTCCGGCTGATGGGTGGACCAGCCTTGGCATCTCCTGAATTGGGCTGACCTCCTCCTGCAGGGGTCCATGCTGATGCCTCAGGTGGATCGATTCTCGCTTAACGGCTTTGCTCTTGAGAGGGCTAGGTTGAGGAAATGCGGCTACTTGGCCTCGGTGATTGCCACCTTGTTGAAGGTCCCAAAGCGTTCTACCTCTTTGTCCTATGTACGAATCTGGAGAGACTTTGAAGGATGGTGTGCAGAACATGACTGTCAGCCATTGACATCTTCTGTTCTGGATAATTTGGCCTTCCTACAGGCAGGCTTGGAAAAGGGCTTGGCTTGCAGTTCACTCCGAGTGCAGGTGGCAGCTCTAACCTGTTACTGAGGTAGGGTCCAGGGGGTGTCCCTGGTGACTCATCTGGACGTGGTCTGTTTTCTTCGAGTGGTGAAACAGGTATGACCACCAGTGAGTCGCATGTCCCTGCTTGGGATCTCAATCTTGTGTTGTCTGTTTTAGCGGAGGCCCCCTTTGAACCACTGAATGCTTGCACTGTGAAGGATCTAACTTTGAAGACTATATTTTTGGTAGCCATCTGTTCGGCCCGACGGATTTCAGAACTGCGGTCACTGTCATGTAGTGACCTGTTTCTCTCCATTTCCAAGAAAAAGGTAGTGCTGAGACAGGTTCCTTCCTTTCTACCCAATATGGTCTCGGCATTCCACCTGAATCAGCCTGTCTCTTTGTCAGCATTCCTGGCAGCAGGGACAGCTGGGGAGGACTCTCATCTCCGCTTCCTTGACATCTGCCGAGTGCTGAAGAAATATTTGTGGCGGACGGAGTCATTTCGGGAATCTGACTGTTTTTGTCCTGTTTAGCGGGCCGTGTAAAGGGGAGGCGGCTTCCAAGGCATCCATCTCCATGTGGGTGCGGGAAGCTATTTCGTCAGCCTACCTGTTGAGATGGAAAAGTTTGCCCATTTATTTATTTATTTAACAGGTTTTTTATACTGCCTTTTCCTTAAATCAAAGCGGTTACAAAGACATACAAAGGCTAAACATAGGCAAGGGAAGTGAAAGATGGGATACATAACATGGTGAACTATTACAAAAAACACAATATAGAGAGGTTACAATTAATATGAGTTGGTTAGGTGTCATAGCCGTAGGTCGGGGGGGTCTGTAGGCTCATTTGACCCAGGCACAGGTGGTGTCATGGGCGGAGGCTAGCTTAGTTCTGCTGGTTGACATCTGCAGGGCTGCATATGGTCATCTTTGCATACTTTTGTGCGTCATCTCCTGGATGTGCAGGCAGTGGGCGATGCACGGTTTGGTTCTTCGGTATTTCAGGCTGGACTCGTAGGTCCCCCCCCCCCCCAAGACGTTAGTACTGCTATGGTACATCCCACAGGTCAGGACTGGAGTGGAGGTACAATAAGGAAGGAGTAATTAGGTCTTCCCTGCTAATTGGCTTTCCTTGAGTATCTCCAGTCCAGTCCCAGACCCTCCCTATATTATACTGTGTAATGCGCGATGGCAATCCCGGGCCATCTACTGGTAGAGGTCCGTTGTTGGTAGTAGTGCCATTGGCGGAATGGGACTCCTTTGTGGGGGTCCATGTCCTTCTCCTTTCAAGTAGGTGCTGATCGATTAATAGAAAGAAAGAAAACAAAAAATAGAAGAAAAAGAAGTACTCCATGAAAGAGTAGGATGTGGAAAGTTTAGCCCCTGGAAAAGATTATTGGACCTTGTTTTTCAGCAGTCGTACTTACAGTCACAGTCTGTGATCAGTAAGGTGTTTCTATTTCTTCCGGGGGGGGGGGGGGCGGTTCCTGCCTTTTGGGGCGGTAGTTTTCTCAGTGTTTTAGGCATAGTTATAAGTTTTTTGCAGCATTTCATTCTTATTTGTTGCTCCTGTGAGTCGTCTTTGTCAATAGAGTACTGAGGCTAGTGGGTGATGCCAATTGCCTGTGTATGCTGATGTCATCAACTTTGACGCGCTCAGTCTCCAAGCTGCTGGTGAGGAGTGAGAACCCACAGGTCGGGACTGGACTGGAGGTACTCAAGCAAAGCCAATTAGCAGGTAAGACCTAATTTCTGTATATTGCTGCTGCCTGGTTAGCTTCATCGCTATCCAGGCAACCTAGATAGTCAATGCCGGGGCCCGGGTGCGGCCCCGACATCGACTATCTGGGTCTAATGTTCAGTGGTGGTGGCAACTGCTGAATATTAGGCCCTAAATTTTTATATTTATCATAATTCTCCATTGTATAGTCAAAACGTGTGATTCTAACACCTTCACTTGAGCTTCCAAATCAGACAAATCTTTTCCACCTCCTGGAATTTATTTTCTGCTTGCCGATTAAAATCGCACAGCTGAGAAATCTATTACTTCAGGTAACGCTCTGATCTGACAAGAGTTTGTCACATATCTCTCAAGGGAATTTCATGTGGGCTCTACACACACGCACAAGTGAGCTAACCTATCTTTGGCCATCAAACTCAGCAGTGATAAGAACATAACAAGTGCCATACAGGGTCAGAGGGAAGGTCTATCATGCCCACTGCCATGTTTCTAATAGTGGCCAATCCAGGTCACAACTGCCTGATATATATCCCAAAAGAAGCCCGTTCCATGCTGTTTACCCCCAGGGATAAGCAATGGTTGTCTTTCGGATTATCTTAATAACTGTTTATGGACTTTTCCTCCAGGAATTCGTCCAAACCTTTTTTAAACCCACCTACACTAACAGCTTTTACCACATCCTCCCGCAATGAGTTCCAAAGACTAATTATAATTTGAGAGAAATAAATATTTTCTCCTCTCTCTTTTAAATATACAGCTTTGTAGCTTCATGGTGTGTCCCATGGTCCTTGTATTTTTGGAGAGAATCACGTCCACCCATTCCATTCCATTCTCTATCGTATTCTCCAGGCTGAAGAGCCCTAACATCATTAGCCTTTCCTCATAGGAGTATCGTTCTATCTCCTTTTTCACCTTGGTCGCCCTTCTCTGTTCATTTTCTAATGCTGCTATATCTTTTTTGAGATATGGAGACCAGAACTGCACACAATACTCAAAGTGCAGTCACACCATGGAGCGATACAGAGGCATAATGATATTCTGTGTTATATCCTCTGTTCCTTTCCTAGTGATTCCTAACATTCTGTTTGCTTTTTTGGCCGCCGCCACTATCATATCAGGGTATAATCCATCGATCCAAAGAGACCATTGGAAGTGGATGAGTGGGTCGTCCCGCGAACTTAAGGACGCCTCTGAAGTAGAGTCTAGACTTCCTGGAGCGGTATTCGCAGATTTCTCACTTTTATATACAGTCAAGTGCATATTCATTGTTCCCTGTTTTACTGATCACTATCAAGCTCTTCCTGTTATTTTAACCCTTAGGCATAGTGGACATCCAGCACCAACTAAAAGAAAACCTGCACCTTAAAATGCACAGCAAAGAGAGTTCCATAGTTCCTCTGTGGCTCCGAAGGGGCACCAAAAGGGTATCCCTAATGGCCATGCCCCTTTGGGCCACACTTCTGTAGCTGCATGCTGCACGTCCAGCTCTGTTTTAGTGTCATTGGCCCTTAAAGGTGACGTCGTATGCTGCCTTAAACATTACCAGATGAGAGCTTGCAGTCCCTAGCTGATGTCTCACAATCAAGGCTGGAGTTAGACATGCTGGGCCCTGGGCAGAAACTGATGAGAGGGCCCCAAAGCCCACCTTCAGCTTGAGGCAGACTTGAAACTGCAACCAAGTCTCTCATACGTGAATGAGGATTACTGGCAAGATGTAGTGGACTGCAGAGTCTCTGGGTCTATGGCCTTGAACCTAAATTTCAAAGGGAAAGAATATGCGGGGTCCAATATTCAGTGACTAGCCATCGCTGCTGAACTTTAGACCCAGAAATTCAATGCCGTGTCTATATCCTGCCATGAGCATTGAATACCCAGGTCAGTCAGATAGCGCAATTGCTTTATTTGCTAGCCCCTAAATCTGGCCCTATCTGCGATAGGATAAGTCACAGGGGCACACAGGACCATCCTAAAACGCAGTTCTCTGTTTCAGAGCTCACCGATAACATCACCTGTGAAAATAGACAAAAGATCATTTTAAAGCCATTTAGGCTGGTAAATTGACTGTCTGAAAACTGCCATCCCTCAAGCCTGTTAGACTGTTGTAGTTGTTGATATGGAAGGACAGACTAGCTAGGCCATGTGGTCTTTTTCTTTCGTCATTTTTCTATGTTTCTAAGCCAGCTGAAAGAGCGTGTGAGGTTGCACAGCAGGGGAAGCATGCACAGAGGTGTATTCTGGGTACAATGAGCAGTATGTTCAAATCTGTGTGCACCATTTTCCATAAACATTTGACATGCCCAGAAAGCATGTGCAAAGGTTCACCAGAATATTCAGTGGCACTGACACAGTTCGCGTCGCTGAATATCTGCAGGGGCCGCTGCTGAACGCTGATTAGCATCAGAACATTCTGGGGCAGCACCCGACGATAACCGGGAAGCGACGATATTGAGCTGCTGGCTGATTGTTGCTAAGCGGCGAATGTTAAGCGCCTGAAAGGGTGGCCTAACGTTCATCAATGGAGCTAAGCAGGTGGTGGCTCAATATCGCCTCTTCCCGGTTGGCTTCACCTCTGTCTGACCGGCCTGGGTCTTCAATGCTCATCGTTGGATATAGACAGGGCATTAAATTTCTGGATCTAAAGTTCAGCAGCGATGGCTGGTCACTGAATATCGGACCCCACATATTCTTCCCCTTTGAAATTTAGGTTCAAGGTCATAGATCCAGAGACTCTGCAGTCCACTGCATCTTGCCAGTAATCCTCATTCACACGAGAGAGACTTGGTTGCAGTTTCATCTCTGCAGGTTTCCTGTAGAGCTGATGAAAATGCTGCCACATAGGGTGGCAGAACCTATAGGAATTTCCCTTTTAGTGATGGTTGGGTGGGTATCGTGCCCAGAATGACTGGCATTAGACTGACAAATCTCAGGACTGGAAAAGTTTTGTTGCATCGTGAACTGGGAAATTGGGAGCAGTTCAGGGCCAGCCTTAACAGTAGGCAGACTATGCATCTGCCTAGGGCAGCTGGCTTGGGAGGGAGGAGGCTGGCAACAAGGAACGACCGAGCAGCAGAGCCAGAAGCATGGTGACAGGCCTTTGCCTGCCCTGCATCGCTGCCACCATCCTTGTTCCACCGGAATCAACTCAGTACAAGTAAAGCAGCATTAGAGGGGGCAGGACCCAGCAGACCATGAGGCATGCCATGCTCAAAGGGCTTTTAATTGTGCTGAGTCTGCCCCAGTGGAGCTAGGGCAGTGGCAGAAGGGGGGGAGGGAAAATGTCAAGGAAGGAGAGATGTCAAACACAGGAGTTGGGGAGAGAAGGGAGGACGCTGGACTATGGAGGGGTAGAGCCTCCTTTGAGGGAGGAGAGTAGGGGCCTTGAAGCACCTGGGGGAGGGGGGAAGAGTAGGTTTGAGCCACCTGGGGAGTGGGGCATATGGCTGAAAGTTCGTCTAGGATGTCATATACTCCTAGACCAGCACTAGAACAGTTTAATGGAAGACATCGAAAGAAGAGAAAGACGAAGTGAGCGAGATGAGAAGAGAGGAAAAAGAGCAGAAAATATTAGTGAAAGAGTATTGATGGAGTTGACAAATCACTGCTTTGGGCAAGTTCTTTGAGTAATATTACAAGTTTTGTTTCACACTTTCTTCAGCTAATGCCAGATGGACAGCTGTATCGAAACTGTAACAGGAAGCAGTGCCCTAGCTTGGTAGACTGCCCCAAAAACCACATCCAGCTGCCTGGGCCGGGCCATTGCTGCCCCACTTGTACACGTGAGTACATTTATTATATCTATTCTCTTAATAGTGCTGTTCAACCAGTGTAAAGAGTAAGGGCATCCACCCAAAAGTATTATCCCTCTATGTACATGAATGTATCCACCCACCAGCACTATCCCACTGTGCACATGGATGTATCCACCCACCAGCACTATCCCACCGTGCACAGGGAGGTATCCATCCACCAGCACTATCCCACTGTGCGCATGAATGTATCCACCCACCAGCACTATCCCACTGTGCACATGGATGTATCCACCCACCAGCACTATCCCACCGTGCACAGGGAGGTATCCATCCACCAGCACTATCCCACTGTGCGCATGAATGTATCCACCCACCAGCACTATCCCACTGTGCGCATGGGTGTATCCACTCACCAGCACTATCCCACTGTGCACATGGATGTATCCATCCACCCGCACTATCCCACTGTGTACATGGATGTATCCACCAGCACTATCCCACTGTGCACATGAATGTATCCACCCACCAGCACTGGCCCACTGTGCACATGGATGTATCCACCCACCAGCACTATCCCACTGTGCACATGGATGTATCCACCCACCAGCACTATCCCACTGTGCACATGGATGTATCCACCCACCAGCACTATCCCTCTGTGTACATGAATGTATCCACCCACCAGCACTATCCCACTGTGCACATGGATGTATCCACCCACCAGCACTATCCCACTGTGCACATGGATGTATCCACCCACCAGCACTGGCCCACTGTGCACATGGATGTATCCACCCACCAGCACTATCCCACTGTGCACATGGATGTATCCACCCACCAGCACTATCCCACTGTGCACATGGATGTATCCATCCACCAGCACTGGCCCATTGTGCACAGGGGTGTATCCACCCACCAGCACTATCCCACTGTGCACATGGATGTATCCACCCACCAGCACTGGCCCACTGTGCACATGGATGTATCCACCCTCCAGCACTGGCCCACTGTGCACATGGATGTATCCACCCACCAGCACTATCCCACTGTGCACATGGATGTATCCATCCACCAGCACTATCCCACTGTGCACAGGGATGTATCCACCCACCAGCACTATCCCACCGTGCACAGGGATGTATCCACCCACCAGCACTATCCCACTGTGCACATGGATGTATCCACCCACCAGCACTATCCCACTGTGCACATGGATGTATCCATCCACCAGCACTGGCCCACTGTGCACATGAATGTATCCACCCACCAGCACTATCCCACTGTGCACATGGATGTATCCACCCATCAGCACTATCCTACTGTGCACATGGATGTATCCACCCACCAGCACTGGCCCACTGTGCACATGGATGTATCCATCCACCAGCACTATCCCACTGTGCACAGGGATGTATCCACCCACCAGCACTATCCCACGGTGCACAGGGATGTATCCACCCACCAGCACTATCCCACCGTGCACAGGGATGTATCCACCCACCAGCACTATCCCACTGTGCACATGGATGTATCCACCCACCAGCACTATCCCACTGTGCACATGGATGTATCCATCCACCAGCACTGGCCCACTGTGCACAGGAATGTATCCACCCACCAGCACTATCCCACTGTGCACATGGATGTATCCACCCACCAGCACTATCCTACTGTGCACATGGATGTATCCACCCACCAGCACTGGCCCACTGTGCACATGGATGTATCCATCCACCAGCACTATCCCACTGTGCACAGGGATGTATCCACCCACCAGCACTATCCCACGGTGCACAGGGATGTATCCACCCACCAGCACTATCCCACCGTGCACAGGGATGTATCCACTCACCAGCACTATCCCACCGTGCACAGGGATGTATCCACCCACCAGCACTATCCCACCGTGCACAGGGATGTATCCACCCACCAGCACTGGCCCACTGTGCACATGGATGTATCCACCCAACAATTTGCATTGATAACCAGATCCTAATCGCACATGACACCTAGGATATGACCTTCCAAAGACTGTGCTCTTTCTCATTACTGCAAATTTGATGATGAATTCATGATCAGAAATTATTGTTAATTACATTAAATCTGAGGCACTCTCTTTAAGTCAAAGAACTTTTTTTTCCCTCTTTCTGTCCATTCATATGAAAGAGTCCTATTCCCCTGAAGACGTCAGTAAGATCTTTAGGAGTTTTTTTGGACAGTGCACTCTCATTCTCCATTCTTATATCTCTAAAGTGGTAGGTAATTGTTTTATGGCTTTCAGGCATATTAGATCATTATGTTCTTTCGCGGTTAGAGGAGACTTAACAGTTCTTATACATGCATTAGTACTGTGTAAAACAGACTATTGTAATTCTTTTTTTGCAGAGGTATAGTTAATTCAGAATACTTCAGTTAACATTCTTTATTTGGCCAAGACTGGGGATCATGTAACACCCCTGCTGAGAGGCAAAAATTGTGACCTATTACCAGCAGGATCAAATACTAAATTCTGATATTAGCCCAAAGAGCTTTTAATGTGGGTATTCCATTATATCTTCATTCTCTGATAATATCCTACTGCCCACAGCATACTTTACGCTCCACTCAACAGAACTGTTTGCTTATTCTGCCACTTTCCAGGGTCTGGTTGGAAATGGCACATAATGTGGCTTTCAGTTATTTGGCCCCCACACTCTGGAATTTGCTTCCCTTTGCAATGCAATGTGTGTCTCCTGAGTCAATGCTGACTCTTGACAACCCAGCAGCTTCTGGTTTTCTTGGGAGTATGACCGTAAGTAGATTGCCAGGCCTTCCTTCAGAGGCAGTGGGGGCTTAAGAGACTTGCCCAAGGCGTGCCAGTGGGCATAGAACCCTGGTCTCTTGGTTGCAATGCCAGTGCTGTAACCACCAGGCTACTCCTCGTTCCCTTTATTGTTATTTATTTATTATTATCAATATTTAGCGCACACACCCTTTTGAGTTGCGCTTGGAAAGTTCTTATGTAAAATTTAAAAAAGAGATAAAACCAGGGCTTAATTTGTAGACAAAAAATGAATTGGAAGTGTGGGCGGGGCCAGGGCCGCCAGGTTTTGCATAATTTTGCTTACAGAATCGGTGAACAAACTATTTGCTTAGGTTAGGTCTGGTATTTGGCATGCCTAAACTAAATATGTAGCTTACCTGAATAGGGGCTGAATTTTGCCACTATCTGGATAATTTTCAGGCCCTCCCTTGCTCCTCCTCTAACATGGTCCACAGGTATATGGATGATATCTGGCCATTTAGCAATTTAAACAGCCCAATATTATCTGCAGCTTTTTTGAAAATACACAGTTATGTGTTCACTGGTACCTAACTCTCCATTGCCTCAGAAAAATCCAAGTTATCAATGTCCCTGTTTAATGTACATTACCAAGTTTAAGTTTCAATGCAAACTACTTTGATTGAAATGATAAAGCGGTATATAAAATCTGTTAAATAAATAAATGCATAATTAGCCTAATTGCCTCTAGATAGGGCATAATTATTCATTCATATGAGACTCTCCCAGATTCACCAATAAAAACCTCCCAACAACTGATGCAGAGTAGAAGTTGGGTTTTTAACTTTACAAAAAAGATTCCATTCGAATTCTGGTCTCACATCAGTGATAACACCACAAGCTCCCTCCATTGCCAAATATTGTGCGTTCTAGCACAAAGGCCAGCAGCAGCAAGTCCAAGAACTCAACTTGCACCAACTTTACCTATGAAAAATCTGCACTGGAAATATTCTAGCACACCTGTAACCTCCAGCTGGAAAAAGAGAACAAGCCAAACTACTACAGATTCCTTTACAGAACCAACATATTAACAGAATTCCTCACCACGGCTGCATGTAGAAACAACAGACCATCACCTAGTAACGAAACTACAAATTTGAAAAAACTATACAGGCAAAAGTTGAAGTGGAAAACCCCCAAAACAGACACTGAGCTTCAGTGAGCAGTGAAAACGTCCTGCAAGCAGTGTGCAGCATGTACTCAATATTCGGTTTAGAATTTTCTGGCATAGGAGAAAAGCCTCAGACCCAGCCTAAGAACATTTTTCATCTAATTAGGGGCTACCAGAATCAATCAATGGGTAAAAACAAATCCTCCTGTGTATTTATAAAATATATAAGAATTCAAAACACCTAACTCGTAGTAATCCGGTACAGTAACTCTCAGCACAGCGACATCTTGAAGACTAGTTTAGGTCCGACAGTGGAATGCATTCTGCTGTCACTGCTTCAGGGACAATATGAAGCTATGACAAAACAAAATAGTGTTAACAGGTCTAAACTCAACCTCCCCCCCCCCCCCGAAAACTCACAGTGCTCTCTTACCTAGTAACTTTAAGTTGCAGAACTGCTTGCTGCCTCTGTGCATGCTAAATAACACCAAACCCTATCGCTTGAGGGCTTAGAGGGTAGTCCAAGAATTAATGTCATCATCAGATTTATACTAAAGATAATACCGATGTCAAGTAGGAAGAAGTGGCCTAGTGGTTCATGCACTAGGTTGAGAGGGTTCTACCCGTGACGGTCCGGGGGTTCTTGCTCAGGTGCCCACTTGGATTGTAAGTCATTAGGACTGAATACTTGTCAGCATGGAGTACATGCTATAGAAATTATAAGTGGAGGCTGCACAACCATGATATCTCTCGGCAGCTCATGCTTTCTTTACAGAGGCCTTGAGTAACTGCACAGCTGTTCTGGTGGGCAGCGAGATCCATCCGAGCAACGATGCGTGTTACACCTGCCAGTGTAAGGTAAGTCAGGCTACCTCCCCCTCTCTTGCCCTGATCCCCGAGTGAAGGGAGATGTTGACTGCCAGAGATTCGCTGCATGATCACTATCTTGTGTTAACCCCCTGAAACTGCATCTTGGTTATTCTTAGTAGGCTTCTTAGCGGTGGCAGTGTCTCACCGGCTCGGTCACAGATGCTGTGTGTGATGTTGAACGAGTCACCTTGTCTCCTTGTGCCTCAGTTTGTTATTCCGCTTAATCAGGTGGTAATAGCAACGTTGCAGTTCTCTTGTCTTTTGTAGCTCACATGCCAGGATTGTTCCGAGGGCTCCTGTGTTCCAGATTTGGTGACACGTTTCTTCATAAGGTGCTTAAACATTTAAGAGCAAGGAATCCTGCAGGGGCGCTGTGCACTCTATACGTGTCCCATCTGAAGAATGGAACTGTGCAATTGAGACTGCATACAGGGGAAGCCATATCAACCTTACTGTAAACTTATAATGGTCTTGAATTCTATTTCTCTCTGTCCCAGGACCTGACATGGGTGTGCATTCACCAGGGATGTCCTCTCCTGAGCTGTCCCAGTGCAGAGCACTTCATACCACATGACTCCTGCTGTCCGGTCTGTGATGGTAATGGCTTAGAAGTTGGATTCTCGCTCCTCTTTGACCCCTGCTCACTCTTCTTCTTGTGTGCAGTCTGTTCCTTCCTTTCTCATTGCAGATTTTCAGCCAGTTTGGTGATGGATATAAACTTAGTGTGTAAATGCAGCATCTCTAGGTCCAACTGGAAAGCACGGTTGTCACGTCAAAGTAGCCCAAACCAATGGGAAGCATGGTATTAACAAAAAATACTTTCTTCATAAAACTGCAGAATCCTCTCTCCAGACAGCAGCTGAAAGTGGTTGCTCTCAGAATCAGTTTTAAACCCACCCTCACCCTGCCCTGGCTCCGCCTCTTTTTTAATAGCATAGTATTGGACCGCTTAGTGATGTAAACAGCCTGATAGTAGCTACGTATTCATGTATCATTTAAAAATACAGAGGCAAGTGATCAGTTCATGAAGCAGCTCTACCTTACACCTCAATCCTGACCTGCTGCACTACTGCTGTTCCAGCACTGAGTCCCTGCACACTTCTCTCCCAGCACTGAGTCCCTGCACACCTCTCTCCCAGCACTGAGTCCCTGCACACCTCTCTCCCAGCACTGAGTCCCTGCACACTTCTCTCCCAGCACTGAGTCCCTGCACACTTCTCTCCCAGCACTGAGTCCCTGCACACCTCTCTCCCAGCACTGAGTCCCTGTACACCTCTCTTCCTGCACACCTGTCTCCCAGCACTGAGTCCCTGCACACCTGTCTCCCAGCACTGAGTCCCTGCACACCTCTCTCCCAGCACTGTCCCTGCACACCTCTCTCCCAGCACTGTCCCTGCACACCTCTCTCCCTGCACTGAGTCCCTGCACACCTCTCTCCCAGCACTGAGACCCTGCACACCTCTCTCCCAGCACTGACTCCCTGCACACCTCTCTCCCTGCACACCTCTCTCCCTGCACACCTCTCTCCCAGCACTGAGACCCTGCACACCTCTCTCCCTGCACTGAGACTCTGCACACCTCTCTCCCAGCTCTCAGTCCCTGCACACCTCTCTCCCTGCACTGAGTCCCTGCACACCTCTGTCCCTGCACTGAGTCCCTGCACACCTCTCTCCCAGCACTGTCCCTGCACACCTCTCTCCCTGCACTGAGTCCCTGTATACCTCTCTCCCTGCACACCTCTCTCCCTGCACTGAGTCCCTGCACACCTCTCTCCCTGCACACCTCTCTCCCAGCACTGAGTCCCTGCACACCTCTCCCTGCACACCTCTCTCCCAGCACTGACTCCCTGCACACCTCTCTCCCAGCACTGAGTCCCTGCACACCTCTCTCCCTGCACTGAGTCCCTGCACACCTCTCCCTGCACACCTCTCTCCCTGCACTGACTCCCTGCACACCTCTCTCCCTGCACTGAGTCCCTGCACACCTCTCCCTGCACACCTCTCTCCCTGCACTGAGTCCCTATAAACCTCTCTCCCTGCACTGATTCCCTGCACACCTCTCTCCCTGCACTGACTCCCTGCACACCTCTCTCCCAGCACTGAGTCCCTGCACACCTCTCTCCCTGCACCTCCCCATCTGACTGAAAGAACCTGATTTATTTCTATCACATTTCAGTCCATGGAAGCTCTCATTCTCTACGTCCAGGACACACAGACCCATCAAGGCAGAACAGTTTTACTAGTAAAGACACTCTTGATGCTGTCCTTTTGCTTAAGCCCCCTTCAGGCATCTTTTTAGATGTTTACTGTTGCCTAAGGAGATGATTTTCTTTCTTCTGTCTCTTGTTCAGAGTGTGTGATTGAGACAGAAAACAGACGCGTGCCCGATGGCGAGAGCTGGACTGATAGTACAGATGACTGTGTGACCTGCTCCTGTAATGTAAGTGTTACCTTCTGAATGCCGTGTCTGCGCCTGCAGAACAGTCTTGGAGGAACTGAAGGGAATGCTTTTTCAACCTTCTGATTTTACATTTTAACTGATAAACATTGATGCAAAAAAATTAAAATAGGTGTTTATTGGCTAAAGATCAGAAAGACACCCCTTCCCCCAGGCACCTTTTCACCCCTCTCCTGGCTTGTCTTGAATCCTTCATTCACGGTTTCCCTCTTTTCCGTGTTAATGACTCCTAATTGACCCAAATGTAAATGTTTGATTCCAGGGAAGAGGCATCCAGCCATAGTACTTGTGGCATGAAAACACCAATGAGTATTGACTTTTGTACACCCAAAAAATATATTTAACTGGAACATAAAGAGCTAAATTTACAGATACCTAATAATAGAAGCCCTAAACAATAAAAAAAATTACAGAATGATAACGGAATGCTCCTGAAGGTGCAGAATTTACAAACTAGCATGGGGAATGTAAGCCAGATGAAGTCTCCTCACTGTGATTATTCTGTGTCTGACATTACATAGGGGCTGACTCACAGAAGGCAGTGGCTAGCTATAAGCTGATATTTTAAAGCATTTATACAGTTAGGGGGTCATTCCCCTAGACCCAATTCGGAGCACAGAGCTCCCTGTACGTTCTGCTGAGATGTGCTGGGAGCTCCATACAAGGGCAGGAGGCATGACCTTCAACCCAGACATACAGGGCCCATTCCAGTGTCGATCCTGTACATCCCGGCTGGGAGAACTGGACAGGGGCCTTAATCCATCTCTGAGGGGGAATAAGTCCCCCCTGAAGGAGGGGGATAGGCATGCTGGGACCAGCAGAGGAGGAGAGAGGGGTAGGGGGTTCCTCGCAGCCCGATTCCGGCCCCGGAAGGCCCGATCGGTGGTTGGGCGGCGGGGAACACGGTTTGATAGCGATGCCAGTGATCAGGGATCCTGCATAGAGCTGCAGTGCCATGGCAACGGGACGCCCCGCTGTACCGCACCTCCATGCAGGAGCCCAGGCTGAGCTAATCTGAGGAATCGGCGAGACATCCAGCCTGATAGAATTTGGGCGTGGCCTGGTTGCACCCGATTCTTATCCCATGGGGACGTACAGCTCCTGTGGTATCAGAATCGGGTTCATATCCAGCCCGTCCAAATTCTGGATGGGCCGGACGTGCCCTGATGAGAATGGGCTTCTTAGCATTTATCTTTTAAATGGCCGGCGGTTCTATGGATAAAGTAGGCCAGTTTATTCTACAAAGTTGTCAAATTTGTCTGCCCAAAAAAAAGGTGTGGTTTGGAGGCAGGGTGAGGGTGAAGGCAGCAGATAAATATCCAGGTAGCAGCACCAGCTACCATGATAAATGCAGCTAAACCCGCTATTCGGATAGTGCCACTGAATGATATTGCAGAGCACTATGTTACTATTCAGACAGTGCCGGGGCAGAGAAATGATTTATGCACATAGCAGTAATGAAAATTGCCACTATCTGCATAACGTAGGACAGGTGCTATCTTGATAACTTATCTGAACAGTGGCTGAAACTTGCTGCTCTCCGGATAATAACCATGCAAGCCAGCTATTTATTTATTTAGACAGTTTTATATACCTCCTTATCTTTCTATCAAAGTGGTTACAACACACATGGGTTCACATTCAACAGATAGGGTGAGGCTCACAAACGTAAATACAGAGTAATTATGTCTAGGTGTGGAGGGTGGAAGGGGTCAGGTATTGGAGGTAGGTGTTGGGCCGAGTGGGTGATATAAGTACAGCAACTTATGGTGAGATTCAGCAGCACCCACTATAGGGACAGTGCCACTAAATATTTGGATTAACCCTGGCTTGCTGCAGGATCAATATCAATGGTGTTTGTCAACCGACAGGGGTATGCCAAGAGCACCAGAATGACCAAGAAGATGGCCCTGTTGTTTCCGTGGATCGAGCGGTACCTGCTGGTGCTTTTGGCACAGCACATTGTTGGACTCGTCAACGTGGAGGCGGATTATCTCAGCTGCTACTCCCTCGATTCCGAGGAATGGGAACTAGCACCATCAACGTTTCTGAATGGGTGGATCCCTAGGTGGATCCGATGGTGACTGCAATGAATGTGTGATAATTCTTCAGTTACCACCAAGAGCAGCCTCTCAGAGATTGATGCCCTCGTTCAGCCATAGCCTCGGAAGCCACTGCTGTAAATAGTTTCCCTGTGGCCTTTCATAGGACCAGGGGCGGCTCAAGGCAATCTGCTGCCTGAGGCAAAGTATGAAATGGCGCCCCCCCCCCCACCTTAGAGGGGGCGGGGCTTTTTCAGAAATCCAATCAGAGACTGAACCTAACCAAAAAGCCGATTAGATTATATGGAGGAAATGCAAGATGTTTGCACACAGGGCCGTATCGAGCTGCAATCGCACCCTGTGTAACTTGCAGCTTGGGCGCACGGCCCCTCTCCCCCCCATACCTCCGTCCAGCGCTGCCTGCTATTTCCCTGCTGCTGCCGCCCTCTGTTTTTTTTTTCATAGTGGCGCAGGCAGCAGGGAAAGAGCAGGCAGCGCTGGACAGAGGTATGGGGAGGAGGAGGGGGGCATGCGCCCGATCTGAAAGGCACCGGCACGTTAAGCAGATCTGTCCCTCCCTACTCTGACATCACATCGGAGAAGGGAGGGATCAGACCTGCTTAAAGTGCTGTGAAAAAGCTTTGGGTGCATTTTTAACTGCCTGCTATTGTCCTGCCAGCGGCAGCAGGGCAACAACAGACAGCCGAAATGTGCCCCCGCCCCAAGCCTTTGCGCCCTTTGCGGCTGCACCGCTTGCACAGGTCTAGGTACAGTCCTGTTTGCACATCAAGGAACTAAAAGACAGCAAGAACCAACAGCACAGTTTATAAAACAAAATTATAACTCGTTTTTATTTTCTTGTTATAAACTGCGTTATGGTTCTTGCTTTTTCTTTTTCAACATATATTTCCATCCATAGTGGGTACAGAGCAGAACCAGGACATTCACCCACAGAACTCAATATTTTTAAAAAAAAGTCTGATTATGATCATCTCACTAACAGCAACAACCACCGCTATTCTCCAGTACCAGGCATATTGTGAACTAATAAAAAACCCTACAACAAAGAGCAAACCTACCATACCATATCAGCACAAACTTCCAAAACTCACTTAAGGAGCCCATCCAAAAAAAGCGTCACTGTAAATACTACAGTGGGCCCTGGAACATCCATACACCTATTTGAAAACCTGCACAAGTCAAATTACTACAGTACAGTATAGATCTTTATGTACAAACTCCATGTTAACAGAACACCTGACCTCAGTCACACACTCACAACATCGACCCTCACCAAGTACAGAATAAGTAACCACAATCTAAAATGAAATAAAAATATGTAGACAAAATTTAAATTGAAACCCCAAGAAGCCAGAGTCCACATGCAGTGCAACATCAGATAAATAAGAGATGCAATTCTACAATACTGTGTAAAATATAAAAAAGCACAAAGTCCAATCACTAAAATTAAATAAAATTATTTTTTCTACCTTTGTTGTCTGACCATTTTATTCTCTGATCATGCTGGTGCCGATCTGAGGCTTCTGCTTTCCTGCCTTCTCTTAGCTCTCTTTCTGTAGTCTAGGGTCCACGGTCCATCTGCCATTTCTTATCTCTTCTTTTGTTTTCTTCACTTCCTTCCATCAGCCCATTTCCAGTTCCAGTAACCCTCTCCAGTATCAGCCCCCTTTCCAGTCCTCCCCTCCCAGTACTTTCCAATGTCAACCGCCTTGCATTCCCACGACTGCCACTGGTGTCCTTTCCCTTCCAGTCCCCCTCCTTCCCCACTGTCCAGCCCCTTCTAGTCCAAATACCATCCCAGATATCAGCTCACATCCACTCTCAGTGCCCCCCCCAAGTCAGCTCCCTTCCAGTCGCCCTACCCTCTGTCCATCCCCCTTCCAGTGCCATTTGCATGTCAGCTCCCTTCTGGCCTCCTCCCCATTACCCAACCACCTACCATTCCCATCCCCAAGTGTCAGCTCCCTTCCAGTCCCCCTTCGGTACATCCCAGGTGTCAGCTCCTTTCCAGCCCGCTCCTTCCCCCATGTCAGCTCCCTTCCTGCCCCCTCCTTCCCCTGGCAGACCCTCTCATTATCTGCTCCCTTCCAGTCCTATTCTTCCATCCTCCCGCATCAGCACATTTGTAGCCCTAGCCCCTAGTTTTCTTCCAGGGCCAGCAGCACTCACCTCCCCTCCCCCATTAGCCCATTTCCAGTCCTATCCCCCCTTATCAGCCCACTCTAGTCCTAGCCCCCCAATCAGCCCATTACCAGTCCTAGCTCATTTCCTGTGCTAGCTGCCCATCTGACTATTAACAGTCCTAACCCCCCACCCAATAAGTCCATTTCCAGTCCTAGCCCCCCTCCCGATCAGCCCATTTCCAGTTCTAACCCCCCCGTAGGCCATTACCAGTCCTAACCTCCCCATCAGCCTACTTCCAGTCCTAACCCCCCCCCCATCAGCCCATTTCCAGTCCGAGCCCCCCCATAGTCCATTACCAGTCCTAACCCCCCCCCCATCAGCCCACTTCTAGTCCTAAACCCCCCATCAGCCCATTGATAGAACCACCCCTGCATAGGACGCATCCTTTGGCACACAGTGCATCATCCGAGCCTGGTCATTCTGGTGGTGCTGGATCGGCTGCCATCTTTTTGGTAGTGATTTGCTCAGCGTGTTGCATTTCAGAATCACAGCCTCCCTCCCGCAGAGATCCATACCTGTCTTTCTCGGCGGCAACCATTTCCATTTGTCTACTTCCTTCCTTTTCATATCAATCAGACCTTTTGTCTTCCTTCTTTTTTGGCAGAGCTGTGCCTAGGGAAGGCTAGAAAGATTCAGTTAGTCGATGTCTGAAGAGTGCTACTCAGATACCTGAAGGTCACTAACTCCTTCCATAGGTCAGACAGGCTGTTTGTACTCTTTGCATGTCTGTATAATGGTGAAGCAGCTTTTAAGGCTACTTTGGGCTGTAGTATAAAGGAGACAGTGCCCTGGGTTTATCATCTGCAGAGCTGCTTGGTTCTGGATGGATTGCGGGCTCAACAAGGGTGCAGGAATCATCCTGGGCAGAGCAAAGTTCTATGGTGCCCATTGACATCTGTAGGGTGGCGAAGTGGTTGTCCCTTTCTACCTTTGTCACGCATTACCGCTCGGATATACATGCTAGGACAGACGCGGCCTTTGGTGAAGAGATCTTGAAAACAGCTGTGTTTTTTACGACCCAGTGGAGTAATAGCTTAGGTCTAACAGGAGGATCTGGAATGTGAAATTTTACTTACTGATAATCTCCTTTCCTGGCATCCTGCTAGACCAGTCCAGGACCCCTCCTTATTTCTGTGACGAGCCTTGCATAGCTTATGACCATTTTCTGCCTGCTACTAGGTCCTTTGGGCCTTGGATGATAGTCTAACAACTGTTTCATTTGGCCTTGTATGGCAAATCACCTATATCCTTCTTGGAAGAAATTCTGTTCGGTGTGACTGTTCTCTCTGTTCCTTACTCGTTATTCTTGTGAGGTTGTGTGCAGTCAGGGGTTCTTGACTATATGCTCGGGGCACACCTCAGTATTCGTACCCTAGCTGCGTAAGCATTAGTAGCAGTGATGATGTCACTGAAAGTTTCTAGTTCTTTCTCTAGCTCCGCATCTGCTGGTAGGGGAACATAGCGCACTTGTCTGGACTGGTCTAGCAGGACTCCAGGAAAGGAGATTATCGGTAAGTAAAATCTCACCTTTTGTTTCATTTACAGACTTATAATCTGCATCTTTCAGTTAAAGACAGAGTAGATAATGATGGTGCCTGCCATCTCCTGGCAGTAATGTTATGCTACTACATGCCGCTTACCATGGGAGTTACTAACCTGCGGTATTGAGTCACCGCACATTTTTGACTCCTGCTGTAAATTTAGCTGCAGTAAAATGCAGCTTTGTAACTAGCCCCTAAATGCTGACTGATAAATAGCAGGTTGTAACTTTAAAACATATAACTAGGACTTCTATCCTTAGGTGTTTATAAATTGTAAATTTAGGTTTTTATTTTCTAACTAATTAGGGGTTCGTTGAGGGTAACGGAATGAGTAATTATGGGTGTTTTCATATCACAGGTGCTATTGCACATCATGCCCTTTCAGACACGGTGCACCCAATTCTGCTGCCACGGGAGCATCTAGCTCCCCTGGGTGCAGAATCAGGTGCACAGCTGGCCCGTCCAGATTTTCAACGGGCCGGAAGCGCCCCGTGTGGAATTGACCTCCACATGTATAAGTTATACACATGGAGGGTAATTTTATAACAAGTCACATAAATGTGATGATTAAAAAGGTGCCTGATTTTAGCCTCTTTTATAAATACACATAGGAGTCCTTTTGCTAAAAGGCGTTTTGGTGTTGCACCTAACATGCCCATAAGGCACAAAGTGATGCTGCGTTAGGGCAACACCACAGCGTTAACTGCCAGGAGCCTGGAAAGCATGTTCCCGGCAGTTAGCGCAGTGTATGCGGCACTGCCGCGGCACTAGAAGAATGTGGGTGCACTTGGCGCCACCTAGATTGAAGTCGCTCAGGAATAAGTGTAAATATTAGTGCATAAAGTACATGCATTTTATAAACAGCGCACATAAAGCATAACTCCGCCCCACTCCACCCAAACTCTGCCCCTCCATCTGGATTGCATAAAAGTACGCACCACCTTCACACTATCTGCACTTTAATGCATGTAACCCCTAGGGTAAATTTGTCAAAGCCCTTTTACGCTCAAAAAACACATTTGCCTCCTTAAAGTTAAATGGCAGACTACATCGCCCTGAGTGTACTTGATCTTTGACACTAAGCAGGGTCGGGCTTGGTCAGTACTTGGATGGGAGACCATCTTGGAATATCAGGTGCTGTAGGTTTATTGCATGGAAGAAAGGCCGAACAATCTACTTCTGGTCACACCTTGCCAAGAATCCCCCTGTGATAGTCACAACATGGACAGTTATCCAGAGGTGCATAACAACAGCAAAGTTAAATGGCAGCCATGTTGTTTAATACTGACCTCCTAATGTGCATGCCAAATCACAAATAAAATAGTGTGGGTGAAAATCCAATGTTAAAATGGGTATGTGTGTGTCCTAAAAAGCCAGTGTGCTTCGTGCAAATTATGCAACCAGGGTAAAACCAATTCATGGGCTCCTAGCACCCTAGTTCTGTAGTGCTGCTATATCTACAAATGCCTTTGGGCCTTAGTAAATTTGGTACCATCTCAACAAAGCCTGTTGGAGAGGGAAAGGAGCAAAAATAACATAAGATTTACCATGCTGGGTCAGACCAAACATTCATCAAGCCTAGTATCCTGATTTCAGCAGTGACCAATTCAGGTCACAAACTGGCAGGATCTCAGAAACTAGTAAGAGTCCATGCTGCATAAACCCAGGATGACGCAGAGGTGTTTTCCCAAGTCTACCTTAATAATGGTTTATGGAATTTTCCTCTAGGAACTTGTCCAAACCTTTTTTAAACCCAATTATGCTAACTGCTTTTCCCACCCCTTGGAGCCTAGGCTGATGTATATAGAGTGATAGTGCTGGCAGGAGAGTTCTCCATTCCTTCCTGCTGGTGAAGACTGGAAGGATCTCCATTGCTAAGGATCCATTTCAGCAGGTGCTATGGCGTGCTCGCCTTATCTCTCTGAGGGGTATTGGATTGAGGGGTGTAGCCTGGGCATGATTAAGGAGACATTCTAGACATGGCATCTAGATTCCTCTCTGCCAATGAGCACAAGCAGCAGAGCTGAGATTGAAGGAGATAATCATTTGAGATCTAGCCTAGAGTTCCAAGATTGGCTGTAAAGGGAGCAAGATAATGGTTCATCACTTCAAAACATGTGAAGAGATCTAAGAGTCGACACTAAAGTCAGACCTGAGTGTTTGATAGATACTGAGTCCAGGAGAGAGACAGGCAGGTCTCTGTTGCATGATTAATCTGAAAACATCTTTATTTTGCATTGGATCAAGAATAGAAAGAGTCACAAAGAGAATGCATAGAACTCTTTTCTCCAAGAGCGCAGAGAGAAGTGGGATTGGACAGTAATCCCCCCAAAAAAGAAAGCTTCAGAAGGGTTCTTTGGAGATTAAGGACAAGTAGCAGTTCAAATAGTTAATCTAAGTAGAAAGTAGTTTTTCTTCGAGAGATAGAGGCCTTGAGGGCAGGAGTAATATCTGGCACGTGCTAGTTAGGGTTATTGGGGATAAGAGAAGGGGATAGTGAAGCACAGAAGTAGCATCAACTCAAGTGTATGACGTATGAGGAAGACTGAGCAAGACATTTGAAAATGGAAACCAGGGAGATGTGTCAGTGGAACCCTGTGCCGGATAAAGGAAGGGGAGTTAATCAGAATTCAACATTGGAGTGTGATACAGAGGAGTTGGATGTTAAGGGAAGATGTAAGACCTTGAGAAACGGAGATAAATAATAGAAGTTATATTGGTATCCTGTACGCACTGTCACTTTCCCTCCTGCCTTCTTTCCCAGCTTGGACATGTGGAATGTCACATTCAGGAGTGCATCCCTGTGGTATGCCAAGATGGGCTCGTGAAGGTCAGGACCCCTGGAAGATGCTGCTATGAATGTCAAGGTATGCAACAATTCCTCTGATTCCGAGTCCCTTCTCCTAATTAAACCCTTCTTAGGCAATCTGCCCCTTAATCGAGAGAACTAATTTCTGAACCCAGCATAGACGCCCTATACTGTAGTCCTTTTGTTCGCTTACCCTAAGTAGCCTTCCCTCTAAATGCAAGACCTCCCCTCTCATAAACCCTGCCTATATCCTTTACCATAATGCTCAACCCCTTCTTCTAAACCCAATTTAAACTTCCTGTCTTTCAATTATGCGAATCCTTCCCAGTAAGCAAACGCTGAAGGAATCAAGATTGAATTGGGTAATATTTTATTGAAAGAATTTGAATTATTGCATATTTGAGAGCTGTAAACCCAGAAGAAAAAAGAAATATGTGGATTATAGCGCAGGTCACTTGTCAAAGAGGCTTTTAAAACTATTTTTATAATAATGCTGTTAATAATTACAGGGTCCATTTTTAAAGGGCACCTATTCGGTTGGTGCCATGCCGAGTGCCTAGGAGGCTATAGTTCCTTATATTTAGCAGCACTATAATGGGATTTATATATCCTGCCCTGCATATTCACCCTTTTCCACATCAGAAGTCAACTACATTGCACTAATTAACTGCTTCAATGTGGCCACACAATAGCTCTGCCACTCCACCCACAATTGTAAAAGTAAAGGAAGCAGAGCTAAACATAAAATCCGAGGTACATTACCTGGGAATAATCCTTGACCAGCAACTAAACATCTCCCAGAGCGACCAAGCTATCAAGGTCTACCACAAGCCCTCGAGTTCCAAAACATCTGTTCAGTTTTCCAGGCCACAGTCTTCCCGCACTTCGCTTATTGCAACATCATATACCAGGGATTACCAAAATATGCCCTTCATCCGCTACAGATGGCACAGAATACTGTAGCCCATATGTTAAATGGAGTGTCAAGAGCTGAACATATCAAAGCTACATTAAAGCATCTACACAGGTTCCCCATAGGGAGCCACACTAAACACAAGGCCCTTATAACAACGTTCAAAATCCAGCACACAAAACACACTCTGTCCCATCCATAAAAGCAAGAACCAGCCATGTGACCTCCTACCAGACTTTCTCCCTATATGCGCCAAGCCTGCGGAATGCACTCCCAAGAGGATAGGGCCACCGAAGACCTCACAAGCTTTCACAAGGAAACAAGAACTTGCTTATTCCAATGAAAGATAGACCATACGTAGTCCCCTGTCGCATTTCAAAATGAACACATCTGCCACCTCAGTTGGTCGCCAAGTTCCCTCCCCTTGACCTCTGTCTCCTTTTATACATGTTGTACACGCCCTGGTGAGCTCAGATTCTGTTAAAGCGTTGATCTTGCTATGTAAAGTTGTTAATATTCAATGTAAACTGCTTTGACTATTAAATAAAGCAATCTATACAATTTATTTTTAAATAAATAATACTGGAGGTTGGGTTTGGAGCATTCTGGGGTCAGAGTCATTAGATTGCACAGTTTAGACATATAGGGGCCAATTTTTGGCTTAGGCGCCATGTCTAACCTGGAGTGCCTAGCCAAAAGCATCTAAAAATATAGGCATCTATTTTCAGCACCCAGACATTTAGACTATGCATCAGCCTTTGAGCACATATTCAACGGTGCTAACCAAACACTTGGTGCCACTGTATATTGGCCTAAATGGAAATTTTTATTTAGCCGTTTCCATTCATGCCCTGGACGTTGTTTTCAGAAATGGGCTCCTATATTTTATATGTCTATTGGAAACCTACTAAATATCTCCTGATTCTACGAATTGTAGAGATAGGGCATAATTTGTGGTGGGTGCTCATATTTTCTTGTGTGCACAGCGCTTTGTGCGTGTGTTGCGCCATGAGGTGCTGAACCGTGTTTGCCGGTTGGTGCACTGCTGTGTGTATTCTGTTTGTGCAAGCTTGGTTTTTTGAGTTGATCTGATCTGTCCCAAGCACTTCTCTGCTTTGCCTTTTCTCTCTCCACAGATCCAAATACGTCCTGCTCCTACCAGGGCCAGATGTACCAGTCCAATGAGCACTGGGAAGTCGATGAGTGCACGTCCTGCACCTGTGTGTCTGGGGAGGTGCACTGTCAGAGTGAACGCTGTCCTCCGGTCTCTTGTGCTGCGGTAGGTCTCAAGCCTGCCTCTTCGCTGAGCGCTTGATTCTTCTGTACCCGGAGGGTATGCTGCTATCGGCAGGTCTGCTGCGCATTCTTGTTGGCAATCTTAGCACACCTCTGGCTGCTCAGTAATAATGCCACCATGATCACAGGTGTCTGTGGAGATACCCGAGAAAGCATCTGCAGACACCGGCCATGTTTAGGAATGCTTATATAGGTGGTCATCTGAATTGTTCAGCCTGTTTCCAATAGCTGCGTGATTTATTCTTCCAGCGTCGTACCTACACAGCAAAATAATAACCTATGAGAACATTTCCCTGCTCCAAAAATTCATAACCAATAAGAATATAAACTGCCAAACCAGGTCAGATGAAGGTCCCTCTAGCCCAGGAGTCTGTCTGTAATGTTAGCAAGTTTAGAAGATGTATATGAAGTGCCCAGTGCATATAGCGTCATCCATCACTTCCACATTCTAGCTTTCATATTTTCAGGAAGCAACAAGGTGATATTGCAGCTATTTTTCAGAACATATGACTAATCTATCTTTCAGAAATTTGTCAAATCCCATTGCCCATTTATTCTTTGGCAATGACTTATGCAGAAGTGAATAAAGGAGCTGAGCTCCGTAGTGTTACTGCTTTGCTGTACTGCGAGGTCAGATCTATGTGCATTGCACCATGCACTGGCCTCAGAGACGTCAATCTTCTCAGCTCGTCGTTCCCTTCTGGGAAAGGAGCTGCTGTATTCTTTTGATAAAGGATGAGCTCCACGGACCTTGTCAGGCTGTCTTTATGAGCATGGAAAAGCATGAAGAAGTTGTTGATGATTGTGTTTTCTCCATATTTTTCGTAGTGGCTCCTAATAGCAGCAGTCTCCTCTCCTCGGGATTGTGGTTTCTGATGTTTTAGTGCTTACACTTTTTTCTGTCTTGAAAATGTCTTCATAGCCTTAAGAGAGATGGGCAGTGATGTATCTTCTGGACCTTGCAGGATCCTGAGCTTGTAGGAGACCTGTAGCACCTTCAGCCCATATCCCTCCCCGTGCCGCTATCCTTTGCAGCCCATTCGGCAGGTGGAAAGCTGTTGGTTAGTCTCAAACCTTCTCGCACTGTTTTAGGACGAGATCCCAGCACTGATCCCCGGAATGTGTTGCCCACACTGCATCGCACGCCCCGCCACCTGCATTGCGTTTGGAGACCCGCATTACCGCACCTTTGATGGCAAGATGTTCCACTTCCAAGGTTCATGCACATACATTATGGCAGAGGACTGTCACGGGGGAGACTTCAGGTGAGAGGAACAATAAATACTTGGGCATATGCCTTGCTTGCTTCACCGCTCCCACCCTCATCCATCCCAGCGTAACTGAACCCAGGGCATAGATTTATTATCAAGGGACAGAGATATGGGAGGTAGGTGTAGTCTGGGTATATGGGGGGGGGCAAGAAGGTGAGAGGGAAGAAAAGGAAAATGGTGCTGTAATGTAATGTAATGTGTGCCTTCGAGTCAGTCCTGATTAACTGGGGACAAAGGGAGGGAGGGGAGGAGTTTTGGAAGTGGGGCAGTGAGGGCGTTTGTTAGAGGAGAGAGGAAGTTTGGGATGTAAATGGTGAGAGGGAGAACGAGTTTGGGAGGTAACGGTGCAGCGAGTGATGAGGAACTGAGAGAGAGACACCTCTGGACACACAGAAGGTTTGTTTTTCGTTTATTGGGCCTGATATATCGCCCTTCACAGTCGCAGCAGGGCAGTGTACCATAAAATATATAGTAGAGAAGGAAGGAAAGGAACACCATGTCTGATAAGAAAGACAGAATGACTCCAGAACCCCACTCTTTAGTTCGGTGGGATGGGTTTCTCTATATATATATCCTGGCTAGAAATGGCTGGCTCTGAAATACCGGATGTAGGGTAATTTCATGGTTGCCATTAGGTGGTCCGAGGACTTCATGGTCTGAGGAAATGACTTCATGAATGGTGAGTGTGAGGCCGCTGGCCTTGAAAGTGGGAGTAGGCAGTGTCAGATTAATAATCCAGAAGAGTTGTGGGACCAATATTCAAAGCGATTAACATGGTTAGCAGAGCTGCTGTCCGTGTTAATGGCAGTGAACGGGATATTGTCTATGGCTGCTAGCTGTAGATGCCCCGATGCTAATTGCTTAGCATCGGGGCATGTCGGGTGTGTTCCAGGGTACAGCGGAGGTGGAGCTGATCACTAGCCAATCAAAGGCAATATTGAGCCACTGCCCGGTTAGCAATATGTGACGAAAGCCAGGTGCAGGTAACCCTGGTCTAACTTCTGCCGCATAACGTTAACTGGGCAGTGGCTACGCGGCTAACTCAGATATTCGGTGCCTGAGTCGGATATGACCCTGGCATTGAATAGCCGGGTTTACTGTTCAGCGCCGGCGGCTAGCAGCGTTAGTAGCACTAGTCACTGGCGCTGAATATCAGGCCCCATATGTTTTTGGGTAGCAGATATATAACTCCTGTCACCACCAACGTACAGTGGCATTATGCAAACTGTGCTCTAACTGCTCTGACACCATCTGTAGGCTGCCCGGGCGGAATTAGACTGTAGTGTTATCTATAGATACAGCAGCAGTATTCGGCTGCTCTGCTTACTGCACTGTGTGTATAGCTGCCACCATCAGCATATTGTGCACATATTCAGCACCACTGAATAGATGCTTATTTTAATGGCTAGTGTTTAAAATAAGACACTGATCTCAGGTCGCAGTACTGACCTGTGTATTTCTCCATTGGTGTTCTTTCTGTATGAGATGATTATTAAGTGCTATGGGCCTGATATTCAGCCTGCGGCAGTCAACATCTTTAAAGCGCTTGGCCAATGCAGACAGAACTGAAGCTGGGATTCCGCACCGGAACCAGATATCCTCCTGCATTGAATACCCTGTGTCTGTGGCATCTGGCATGACCATCTGGACAGAGGCAATGTTCAGCCACTCTCCAGAGAGCCAAACCACATAAAGTTAGGAGAGCTTTTTTGATTTCTGACCTAACTTTAAATGGCCCCTTAATTTGGTTAGTGGACTGAGAATCGCTACTATCCAGATAAGTGCTGGGACCACTCTCACTTGCTAACCAGTGCTCAGGTGGTCTCTGGATAGTGCCGAGCGGTTAGAGGGGACATTCACCCTCACTGCCCAGTTAGTACCACAGAATATCCGGTTAACAGGTCCTGCCAACTGAATAAATTGTTTTGAATACCAGCCTCTAGGGACCTGATGTTGAGTTAGGAGGGCTATGTGCCCCTTTGGCGCACCCCTCCCCCCCCCCCACGACCTCTTAACCCCGGATATTCAGTGCTGGGGTTATATGCGGCCCCGGCACTGAATATCTGGGATCGCCGCACTGCCTCTCAGCTGCAATCGATAACCGAGCAGAAGAGATATTGCATGCTGCCCGGTTAGCTCCCGCTCTTAAAGATAGGTGAGTTTTTGCCTTGCCTATCTTTTAGGTGCAGGTTGCTACCAGGCAGCATGCAATATCCTTGCTGCCTGGTTATCGATTGTCACCACCTCCCTCCTCCCCGGAACGCTCCCAACACGTCCCGATGCTAAGCAGTTATCATCGGGGTGTGTAAGGGAGAAGAGGGGATATACCCGGATAGTGGCATTTACTGGGCTGTAAACCATGTAAATGCCTTTCGAATATCGGGCCCTATGTGTTTTAGGTGTATCAGACATAAGTCTAGACCAGGGGTCTCAAACTCCTGTCCTGGAGGGCCGTAAACCAGTCAGGTTTTCAGGATGCCCCTAATGAATATTCATTAGATATATTTGCATACAATGGGGCGGTGCATGCAAATATATTTCATGCATATTTATTAGGGATACCCTGAAAACCTGACTGGTATGCGGCCCTCCTGGACTGGAGTTTGAGACCCCTGGTCTAGACTGTCTGTATCTGTGATGTTGGTTATGAGTTTTGTTAGGTTTTCATATATGGATTTAGTGATTTGTTGCTGTGACTTTTTATTGTGCTTCTCTTAAAACAGCCTTGTTTTATTTTAAGTGAATAATAAATCTAATGGAATAGTAACAATACTGCTAAGTGTGAAAGCTCTTTCTAGCTCTGTGGCTTGCCCTCAACCCATTATGGGTTACACACACTAGGCAGGAGCTCATCTGCTTGCCCCATGCATTACCTCACCTGTGTCTGTACTCTCCAGCATCCATGCCACCAATGATGACCGGGGTCGCCGTGGGGTCTCCTGGACAAAAGAGGTGACCGTGCTGATTGGGGATGTAGTGGTACAGCTGCTGCAAGACTGGGTTGTCATGGTGAGCACCCATCAAGAAACATTGAAAACCCTCATTGTGTTGTAGGCACCGGTCTAGTTTATGTATACGCCTCTTGGGGCAATCCAGAAACTAGGTGCTAGTACAGTACAATGTAGTTCACTTGTACATACTGTATTATCTTCCCTCCAAGCATATCCTAACATAAGTTAAATTGGCAACTGCAGTGTATCAGATCAGAGTTTCAGGATGGGATTTGAAGAATGAGAGCGTCAATGAGCCGAAGAGACACTGGTAACTCATTCCAGTCAGAGAGGATCTTGATAACAACGGAGGCTTCTGTAACAGCAGCAGAAAACGAGCCATGTACAAACTAAACCAGTAAACTCACACTGACTGTAATCTATCATAAAATGAACAGTTTTCCACCCTCTGTGTGCATGCCAGATCCGGGTCTTCTGAATAAGTAAAAAGAAGTCAAGTATTCGACAGATGGAGCCTGCCCAGTAGGCGCTATCACTTATGCAAAAGGTGCCTAAAAGGCAAGAACTGGTAATTCGGAGAAGGAGGGTTGAGAAAGCAGCAGACATGGCCAACATTGCAGAAGCGATGAAATGCAGATTTATAGTTATCTGAGAAACAAGATCCACAGCTAAGATTATGCATTGAGGAGTCCAGTAAGAGGTCAGTGACAAGGAGGGAAAGAGACGATACAGAAATTACGAGTGATGCAAGACTTCAGTCCTAGAGGTCTTCAGTTGTAGAAAACTGAATAGGTATGATAGAGACGTTTAAATACTTGTACCTCTGTGGCATAAATGCACAAGAGGAGAGCCTCTTTTGATTGAAAGTAAGCTCTGCAACAAAGGGGTATAGGATGAGGGTGAAAGGGGATAGACTCAGGAGTAATATGTGGAAATATTTCTTTACGGAAAGAGTGGTAGATGCATGGAATAGTCTCCCAGTGGAGACGTGGATAGTATGGGGGTTATTCTGAACCACAAATAGCGGGGATGGACATCCCAACAGCTGCAGGCGCCCGAATAATTTCCCCACCGGTTGTGCAGGGAAGTTAGTCGGGGGCAGGGAAGAGGCGGCCCGGGGGTGGAGAGTGGGCGGTCAGCGGGCGGTCAAGGGCTGGCTAATTGGCTGGAGTGGAATAACCTCCCTGGATGGGTTTTTTTGCTGATTCAGGGCACAGAAGGGGCTGGGGAGGACAAAGTTAATCCCCCGCAGCCCAACCCTGGCCTTAGGAGGCTAGATCGGGGGTCGGGCTGTGGGAATTAACTTTTTGGGGCAGTGGCCGGCATCGCAGCTTTTAAATGGAGCCGCAGTGCCCTGGCAACAGGACACCATGGTGCCGCAGCTCCATTTAAAAACCCTGGCTTAGTTAGCCGAGCTAGTGCTGTACAGTCCCGGCCTGCATGTACAGTGCTGTTCGCGATTCTGATCCCGCGGGGCTGGATGTGCCCTGCGGGATCAGAATTGCGATTTCCTTTGTATGTCTGGGTCAGCCCGGTCGTACAAAGGAAATCTACGTCATGAAGAGAATCGGGCCCTATCTGAATTCAAGAAAGCATGGGATAGACGCAGAGATCTCTAAAGGAAAAGGGACTATGGTATTTGATGTGGAAGGGTAGACTAGATAGGCCATATGGTCTTTTTCTGCTGACATGTTTCTATGTTTAAACAGTTTCCAAAACAGAATGAGTAACTTATGCACAGTCACAAGTGAATTAAGATATGTGCAACGCAGTGTCACAGCCTAAGGATGTTAGCCGAGACTAAAAGATGGAACAAATTGTCCCAGGGCACAGGGGTAAAAGACAAGAGTAGGAGCCCAAGGACAGAGCCTTGTAGCCCACTACAGAGACAGCTGAGTCTGAAGAGAACTTATCTGAGGAAAAAAAGGAGGAGGGGGTCTTATAGGTAAAAGCAGAAGGAGCCTGGCTGTCAGTGTAAGAGATCGGGTAATTTTGTGGTGTAAGTTGCATATGGAAATGGCTTATAAAATGGGGTAGCCGTATACACTATAATTCATACGTACACCAAGATCACGTGGAGCGCGCAAAAGCATACCTGGCGGGGGGTAGTTTGGGAGGAGCACAGACAGAGTTGCAGATCACGGGCATATTTTATAAAGCACATGTGTTGACACTTAGGGAGTTATTTTATAAGAGGGTGCCAAGTACTTGCCGTTGCTTTAGTCAGTAACATGTATACGCATTAATGACCTCTTATAAAATTCCGAGCAGTATAAAGGTGCATGTGGAGCTTGCAGGCATGTACTCTGCCAATGGACCTATTACAGACACGTCTCCATGCGACATAGGCATGATCACACCAGACACGTGTCAAATAGGGCCTTTCTAAAGTGGCTTTCGGGATGTGGATGTGATTGGAAGAGCTTCTAAAATGACCCCATAATAGCTGAATGTCGATGTTATATGTATAGTTTGGTGAAATGCTCTTGCTCGCTCTAACTCTACCCCAACACTATCCAGATAGTGCCAGGACATCTAGAGGGATTTTCAGCAACGTTATACATATAGAGACACTGAAAATCAATGAGTAAGCAGCTGCTAAAGTATAAGTCCCTTTGATTATCGCCCTTATATTAGGTGTTTCATTTCCTTTCTTAAGCTTTGCAGACTCTACAACAACAAAGCTCAGCATAGTAAACAAAACAGCAATAGTAAGATGATAAACCACATTTTCCAGCCATACATAAAATACCCCGTCACAATCTCGGTCAACTGTAAGACGTCCCTCATATTTAAAAGAACTTAGAAAATAGTCATGTGTTGATATGTTTCGGGAAGCTGTTTGAAGATTGTTACCCTACAGGGGGTAACAATGTTCCTAATACCTGTACTTTTACCTACATTTCGCAGAGTTAGGAACAGAGTTGGGAACAGAGTTAGGGCAGGGATTGGAGCAACACATGTACAGTCCCTATTTTCATAGGTACACGTGTTCCATTACTTTTAGTGATTAAAGTAAGTGTCTGCAGGTGCTTGAGCCTTCGGCAATTTGCACAATGGAAAAAAAGAGTGTACTTTCACTTTGAAAATTTGTCCCAAAGCTTGCGGGAAGCAAGTACTCACATGGTTGGCACCCTTAATATAATCCTGTAAAATTAAATAACTGACTGTGTCAAAAAGCAGGAATACGGTTGGGAAGCACCAGCAGGAACTAGGAACCATAACTGGCAAAAGACGGAGGTTGTTAACTGTTCCCATGAAAGCAGCCTCAAATTGGTCTTGTGGAGCTGCAATGAGAGAGATGGGAGAGGGAGGCACTTTGCCAAAAACCAGAAATGTGACCGTTTGATGGTAACTTAAGAGAATATGTGGATGGTGATGGTCCTGATGTGTCTACTGAGGGGCTGTGCATGATGCTTAATCCTGATGTACACTGCACAGCTTGGGTGGTTGTGGTAGTCCTGATGGGTATTCTGGGTTATGTGTGATCATTGGCACTGCTGTGTACACTGCACAGTTGTGTGAGGTGGTGGTCCTGGTGTGTATCTTGAAGGCCTGTGGGTGGTGATGGTGATGCTGCTCTGTGCGCTGAGAATGATGGCCTTGGTGTGTATACTGAACAGTTGTGGGTAGTGATCCTGGTGTGTGTACTGAGAGGCTAAGAGTAGTGGTGACTCTGCTGTATGTATTGCAGGTTGTGCGTGGTGGTGATGCTTTTGTGTATATTGAAGGGCTGCAAATGATGGTCCTGTTGTATGTATTGAGAAGCCATGGGCGGTGGTCATCCTACTGTGTGTATCTCAGGATTGCGAGTAGTGCTGGTCCTAGTGCGTGTAATGAAAAACTGCAAATAGTGATCCGTTAGTGTATATTAAGAAGCTGTGAGTGGTGGTCCTGGTGGTTTTACCAGCTGGGAAATTCTCCAAATCTTGGGGAAAGGGAATTCTTTGGGTTAGAGCTGATAAATCTGTGTATTTCAGAATTCAGTGTTTTTATTAAGTCAGCCTGGCTTAGTACCATCAGGGAGCTTTTCATTTAAATCAAATCAAAGTATAGCTTAGCATAGAAGGTAGAATAGGATACATATTCTTTGAGTAGAAAGAAAGAAATTGTTTTAGAGACCTTTACAAAGAGGTCTTCCAGTTAGGAGGCAACAGATCTGTGAAATTGTTGTAAATAAGTGTTAAAGCTAAGTGACAGATTAAAGGGACAATTTGAAAGGCTCAAGTGACAGATCAAAAAGGGAAGTAGCAGTCCCTTTTTGTAGTCTTGAAGGACTACAAAAAAGGACTGCTACACTGTTCCCTCTAAGCTGTGCGCCGCACATACTTTACAATAGAGCGCATAAAAATTACGGTTCTGATTCTAATAGAAAACAACACAGACGTCTTAAAATTTAAAAGTTGTGATTGTAATTACTAGAAATTTTCCGCTTCATTTAGTAATCGTCTATTTTCATTTAATTTGATTTCATTAAATGTACATACTGTATTCTGACATGTAGTCAAATTTTAAAGTATATAACTCCAAGTGTCATTATGTGGCGCACAAAAATTTAACCTTCCTTCAAAAGCTGAACAGCTGATATTTTATGCGCACACAGCCTACAGAAAATTAGAGGGAACATTGGACTGCTACTACTGGAGAGATATTCTGGAAATTTTTCTAAATCATGGGGAAAAGGAATTCTGTAGATTAAAGCTGATTAATATGTGTAAATTTGAATCCAGTGTATTTGTTAAATCAGTCAGGGCCTAGTATCAGCAAAGAACTTTTAAATTAAAAACTCAGCAGAGAGCTTTCAGTTTAAATTTAAAATCCAGCAGAGGGCTTTCAATTTAAATTCATAACCCAGCGGAGAGCTTTCAGTTTAATTTTAAAACCCAGCGGAGAGCTTCTAGTTTAAATTTAATATTCAGTCAGGATCTAGTATCAGCAAAGAGCTTTAATTTAAATCAAATCAGAGTATAACTTAGCATAGAAAGAAAAACAGGGTCTGTATTCTTTCAGCAATAAATTGTTTCTAGCGACCTTTACAAAGAGGCCTTCTAGATAGGGGGGTAAGAGACCTGTGAAATTGTTTTGCAAAATGCAATGTGTGCCTTCAAGTCAGTGCTGACTTCTGGCGACCCAGAAGCTCCTGGGCTTTCTTGTCAGTGTGACCAGAAGTAGATTGCCAGGCCTTTCTTCCGAGGCAATGGAGGATTAAGTGACTTGCCCAAGGCCATAAGGAGTGCTAGTGGGAATTGAACCCTGGTTGCTTGGTTACCAAGCCAGTGCTCTAACCACTAGGCTACTCCTGTTTTAAATAGGTGTTAAAGCCAAATGAAAGATCAAAGGGGCATTTTCAAAGACTTCCTCTATCAAAGCATGGGCTGTGTGAATCACCCAAGAAACTGGTCACAGATTACCTTAGAAGCACAGGTCTGGGACCTGTGTAGCAAGCCAGCCTTTACTAAGTGTTAGTTCCTTCTCTCCCTCCCCGACTCCCACCAACCCCAGACAGAATCCTAGCTTTACAGGGACTTACACCTATTAAAGGAGGCGTGGTAGTCACATTCCCTTCTTGGTTCAGCTGATTATATTCACCAGGAATAGATGTTAAGGCCCTACAAGTAACTAATCTTGAGGTGAACAAAGTCCCTTAAACTTATTTGGTATAGTTGTATTAGTACAAGTATACCTAGCAACTAAAAACAACTTAAATAACTAAACAAAACTTTAAAACTAAGATGCAGACCGCTGTCCAGCAGCGAGATGGGGGTTATCCAGTTTTTTGTATTGAGTGTCACATATACGATTTTATCCCATTCAGTGAGAGGTCTTAAGTGTGCACTAGGTGCAAGGAGCTCTTATCCTTCAGGGAACGTGTGCGATCTCTGGAGGCTACAGTAGCAGAGTTGGAAGACATAAGAAAGTCAGAGAGGTACATAGAGGAGACCTACAGGGACATAGTATTGAAGACCCACCTCCAGTCTGGCAGCCTTTCAGCTGTCATGGAGGAGCGAGGTCTTGTGAAAGGAGAGCATCACCTTAGTGAGGCAGGAAGTGATCCTGTAGCTAGGACCTGTCCACCAGGAGATGTAACACCCTCTTGCACCGAAGAGGTTTCTCCAGGGCCATATGCCCATGAGGGAAAGGTTAGGACGGCCATTATAGTGGGTGATTCAATCATTAGTCATTTAGATAGCTGAGTGGCTGGTGATGTGAGGATTGCCTGGTAATATGCCTGCCTGGTGCAAAGGAAGTGGACCTCATGAGCCACATAGACAAGGTTTAGATAGCGCTGGGGAGGAGTCTGCTGTCTTGGTACATGTTGGTACCAATGACAGGAAAATGTGGGAGGGAGGTTCTGGAGGCCAAATTTAGGCTTTTAGGAGGACGTTGAAATCCAGAACTTCCAGGGTAGCATTGTCCGAAATGCTTCCTGTGTCATGCACAGGGGTCAAAAGGCAGGCAGATCTCCAGAGTCCGAAGGGTTGGGCTCCACCGTAACCAGGATGGAGCCAAGCTGCTGACATTAACATTTAAAAAGGAGATAGAGCAGCTTTTAAAATAGATAATAGGGGAAAGCCGACAGTCACCCAAGATCGCATGGTTAGGAAGAATATATCCTTGAAGGATGTAGTAAAAGCTTTTAGTATAGCTGGGTTTAAAAAAGTTTATGGAGGAAAGGTCCATAAACCATTATTAAAGAGGACCCGGGAAATCCACTGCTTACCCCAGGATGAGCATTGTGGAAGCTGTGGACTTTGGGCACCAGTCAGGTACTTGTGACCTAGATTAGCCACTGTTGGAAACAGGATACTGGGCTTGATAGACCTTGGTCTGAGCCAGTATGACATTTTTTTATGTTCTCAAACCAAGGGTTGTGTGAAGCACTTATGAAATTGTTAAGAGATTACCTTAGAAGCACAGGTCAGGGCACCCTTGTAGCAAGCCAACTTTTACTAAGTGTTTCTTTCCCTCCCACCTACCCTAACTTCTACTCGCCCCGGGCATAATCTTAGATTTATAGGCTCTTAAATCTATTAAAGGGAAAGAGATGGTCAAATTCACTTTCAGGTTCAGCTGGTTATCCTCATCAGGAATAGATTAATTAAGGCCCTGAAATTAATTAATCTTGACATGAAAAAAGTCCCTTAAACTTATTGGACCTGATATTCCATTGGGATAGATATGCACCGCTATGGCGCATAGCCATGGCCGCTGACCTCTAACCATAGATATTCAATGCTGGGGTCATATGCGGCCCCAGCATTGAATATACGGGGTCACTGCACAGCCTCCGACACCGCAGAAGCTAACCGGATAGCGGCAATATTGCACCGCTACCCGTTAGCTCCTGCAGGTAAAACCAGGCCAGCTATTGCTTTGCCTAGTTTTACCCAGGTAGCTAATCGGGTAGCAGTGCAATATCGCTGCTACCTGGTTAGTGACTGTCGCCACCCACAGGCATTAGGCGTATAGCGGCATTAGTTGGAGATATCCAGCAGCACTAACCGTGTTGGTGCCGTTGACTAGCCCATTCAGTGGCGTTTACGTGGTTTACGGGTCAGTAAACCATTTAAATGCCTTTAGAATATCGGGCCCTTTAGGTATAGTTGTAGTGGTATAAGTAAGTGAATGGATGGGGGTTATCCAGTCTTTTGCATTGAGTGTCACATGTACGATTTTCTCCAAGTTGGTGAGGGGTTTTACGTATGCACTAGGTTCAAGGAGCTCTTTGCTCTCAGGGAATAAGTCTGATTAGCAGACTTGGAGGAGCTCAGGAAGACTGCAAGAATATAGACAAGACCTACAGGGACGTAGTACTGGTCCCACCTCCAGTCTGGCTGCCTCTTGGTTGCCATGGAGGAGAGAGGTCACGTGGAAAGGAGAGTATTACCTTCCTGTGGCAGGAAGTGATCCTGTAGCTAGGACTTGTCCTGCAGGTGATGTAAAACCCTTTTGCACCAAGGAGGTTTCCCCAGGGCCATGTGCCCACGAGGGAAGGATTAGAACAGCCATTATAGCTAGTGATTCGATCATTAAGCATGTAGGTGACTGGTGGACGTGAGGATTGCCTGGTAACATGCCTGTCTGGTGCAAAGTAGCGGACCTCAAGCACGACCTAGACAAGGTCTTAGATAGTGCTGGGGAGGAGTCTGTTGTCTTGGTACATGCTGGTACCAATGACATAGGAAAATGTGGTAGGGAGGTTCTGGAGGCCAAATTTAGACTTTTAGGTAGGAAGATGAAATCCAGAACTTTCAGAGTAGCATTCTCAGAAATGCTTCCCGTTCCAAGCGCAGGACCAAGAAGGCAGGCAGAGCTCCGGAGTCTCAATGCATGGATAAGATGATGGTGCAAGGAAGAAGGTTTTGGATTTCTTAGGAACTGGACAACCTTCTAGGGAAAGGAGGTGTTTTTTTCAAAAGCATGGGCTCCAGCATAACCGGGGTGGAACCGGGCTGTTGGCATTTACCCTTTAAAGGAGATAGAGCAGCTTTTAAACTACAAAATAGGGGAAAGCCAACAGTTGCTGAAAAGCACATGGTCCGGAAGGATGTATTCTTGAAGGATACCAGCAAAAGAGTGAAGTTTGAGTATCTTGATAGGGAGGTTCCAGCAAAGATTAAAGTAACCCAGATACCATTAGGTACAGAGCTGAAATATTCCAAATGACCCTTGTCAACTGATAACCAGATTATAAATATGAATAAAATAGAACCTCTGAAATTGCTGCATGAAAATGCTAAAAATCTAAAAAATAAGATGAGAGAGCTAGAATATATAGCACTAAATGAAAGGTTAGACATAATTGGCATCTCGGAGACCCGGTGGAAGGAGGACAACTAATAGGATACCGTGATACCTGGGAACAAACTATATTGCAATGATAATTGGTGAAGGGGTTGCGTTTTATGTTAGAGAGGGCATTGAATCACACAGGGTAAATGTTTTGCAGGAAACAAAACACACTGTATTATCTCTGTAGATAGAAATTCCATGTAGCTGGGTTTAAAAAAAGGCTTGGATAAGTTCCCGGAGAAAAGATGCATAAACCATTACACAGGTACACTACCAAAAAACTGCCTCCAGTTTTGCAACTGATTCCTATAGATTTTGGGGTGCTGAATCCAGGAAAAATAGCCAAAATGTTCCATCACGTCACGTTTTCTTGCAAAATTAGATTTCTTACCCATATAAGGAATGTTCACATAATTTCTTTTTAGCCGACTGCAGTTTATTTTCTTGGCCCAAAATAGAGGTTGTAATGGTTAACTAACTAGAAACACTCCCTCATGATATTTTAGAGTGTTTTGTATTCATTTTATACATTAACAGAACAATTGGGAGGCGGGGGGCTAAATCCAGTACTCGCGCTGGCGCATGTTCTTTCCTGTTCGCCTCGCCTCGTTCGCTCGCTCAAACACGGTGGTTGCGACATGAACGTTCCTGTCAAATTTCAGTTTCTTGCAAGTTCATTATTACCTTTTGTTTGCTCAGTCGTAATCCAGCTTTATTCCGAAGTGGTTCACTACAGTTGTAGTTTGCAGTGCTGTGTATTTGTGATGGCTCACAGAGCCAGAGGTTGCGTCAACTCTCCGGACAGTTTTTATTTTATTTGTGGGGAATATACCGTGAAAAAGCGGCAGAGGAACATTTCTGCATTTATTAAAAAAGTATATTTCGCCTATTTCGGTTTGAAGTTAGGCGATCAAGACAAACCGTGGGCTCCTCACAAAGTGTGCAAGACATGTGAGGAAGATCTACGCTTATGGATGAAAGGTAAAAAACAAGCATTTCGTTTCGGAATACCTATGATGTGGCGTGAACAAAGAGACCACAACAGTGACTGCTATTTTTGCTCTTGCATTGTGAAGGGATACAACTTAAAAAATAAGAACGTAATAAGTTACCCCAACCTTCCCTCAGCAATTAGGCCTATGCCTCATAGCAACGAAGTACCTGTGCCTGAACCACCAAAATCTTTGGATCATATTTGTGTGGACGGTTCTGATCATGATGAGACTCATCAGATGGCTTTTCCCGATGAGTCCAGTACTTCCGAGTTTGAAACTGAACCAGATCCGAAACCTGAACTTTTCTCTCAAGCTGAATTGAATGATTTAGTCCGGGATTTAGGACTCCCAAAAGATGCTGCCCAACTGCTAGGTTCTCGGCTTAAACAGAAAAATCTATTGTCACCAGGAACAACTTTTTATTGGTACCGCAACCGCGAGACACAATTTTTGAAGTATTTCAGCAAAGAGGAAGATTTGGTATTTTGCAACGATATATACGGAGTGATGGAAAAGTTTAAACTCAAGTATGATCCTGCTGAATGGCGGCTGTTCATTGATTCGTCAAAAGACAGCATAAAATGTGTTCTTCTTCATAATGGCAACACATTCGCTTCAGTTCCTATTGCTCACTCTGTTATTCTCCAAGAAAAATACGAGAATTTGGCCCTGATTCTTCAGAAGATTCGTTATGATGAGCATAAGTGGATGATTTGTGGAGACTTTAAAATTCTATCCATGCTATTAGGGCAGCAATCCGGTTTCACCAAATATCCCTGCTTCCTTTGCTTGTGGGATAGCCGGGCCCGCGACCTACACTGGGGGAAAAAAGACTGGCCAATTCGGGAGTATTTGAGACCCGGTGAGAAATATGTTCTTCATGAGAGCTTGGTACCTCGTGATAAAATTCTATTACCACCTCTCCACATTAAGTTGGGTCTCATTAAGCAATTCATCAAGTCCCTTCCAAAAGATGGTGAGTGCTTTCGGTACCTTTGCTCAAAGTTCCCCCGACTTTCTGAAGCAAAGCTAAAGGAAGGAGTGTTTGTTGGCCCTGATATAAGGAAACTCATTTCAGATGGAGCATTCGCTGAAACGATGTCTGAGAAGGAAAAAGAAGCCTGGGATTCCTTCAAGGATGTTGTTCTCAAATTCTTGGGGAACAGGCGGGATGAGAACTATAAGGATATTGTTGCCAGGATGCTCAATGCCTTCAAAGAACAAGGCTGTAACATGAGCCTGAAAGTCCATTTCTTGCACTCCCATGTGAACTACTTTCCCGAAAACTTGGGGGCGTACAGTGAAGAACAAGGTGAAAGGTTTCACCAGGACATCAAGGACGCAGAGAGAAGGTACCAAGGAAGATGGAACACCACTATGATTGCTGATTTCTGCTGGTTGCTGCTGCGGGAAACCCCAGATGAAAAATACGCCAAGCAGCGCACCAAGAGAAGCATTCGGGGGAAGAAGAAACGGGCCCACCAGGAGATTGATTGACCCAAGAATGACTTTAAAATCTAAACTGTGTTGACAAATATCGTGTGTTTACTAAACTTTGAAATAAAAATTTGCTAGTTATTACCACAGTGTCGGATCTCATTTATTAGAATTTTTTTTTCACACCATCGGGTGTTTGTCTTCATGTATTGCAATGGTGCGGTTTGCGTTTTCTATTCTTACATACATACCTGTACAACATTTTTTGCACATTTCTTTGCTTTGCTTTGTGTCTAACCTCGCTCTTATATGCTCAATGTTTGTGCACATGTATGTGGCTGTTTTAAGTGCAGACAATTTTGCTACCATCACAGTGTGTTTTGTTGACATTATTCTTATGTGCTGCCTTGTTACAATTTTCTTTATTCTTATTTGAATAACTACTAAACAATTAGTATAAAGAATTCATCCAAGAAACTTTTATCTCGATCGCACTCAATCTGAAACGTTCACCTCAAACTGCTAACCCAATGTAGCAAATAATCTGTACGTGATGGAGCAAATTGGTTACCAGATTTGGATTCAGCGCACCAAAAAACATAAAAATCAATCGAAACATTAGAGGCAGTTTAAAAAAAAATTTTTTTTAGTGTACCTGTGAGAGGACTCAGGAAATCCACTGCTTGTCCCAGGACAAGCATTGTGGAACCTGTGTGCCTTTTTGGGAACCTTCTAGGTACTTGTGACCTGGATTGGCCACTGTTGGAAACAGGATACTGAGCTTGATGGACCTTGATCTGACCCAGAATGGCATATCTTCTGTTCTTATATAAAAAGGGAAAGGCAATGGCAGTGTGGGTGTACTACCATCCGCCTGGCCAGAATGAACAGGTGGATGATGTAACTTTTGTTAGCTTCCCTGATTCTTTTAGCATTTCAACACAGTGATAATGGGTGATTTCAATTACTGGATCAATGTCACAGCAGGACATGCTAGGGAGATAATTTCTAGATGAAATAAATGACTGCTTCTTGGAACAGCTGGTTCATGAACCGACAAGAGGGGAAGCTATTTCGGACCTAGTTCTTAGTGGAACAAAAGATCTGGTGCAAGAGATAACAATGTTAGGGCCACTTGGCAATAGTGATGATAGCATGATCACATTTGATTTAATAAATGAAGGAGGATGGCAAGGAAATCCACAGTACTACCTTTTAACTTTCAAAAAGGAGACTATGATAAAATGAGAAAAATAGTTAAGAAAAACTAAAAGGAACAGCTGCAAAGGTTAAAGATTTACATCAAGCATGGACATTGTTTAAAAATTCTATCTTGGAAGCCCAGACCATATGTAATGCTTTAAAAAAGGTGGAAGGAAGGCCAAAAAACTGCCAGCATAGTTTAAAGGTCAGGTCAGAGAGGCTGTTGCCAAAAAAGCATCTTTCAGAAAATGGAAAAGGGAGCCAAATAACAAAAACAGGAAACAACATAAGAACTGGCAAATTAGATGCAAGGTATTGATAAGGCAGGCAAAGAGAGAATTTGAAAAAAAGCTTGCAGTGGAAGCAAAAATGCACAATAAAAACTTTAAGTAATTCATAGCAGAAAAATCAGTGAGATAGTCAGTTGGACCATTAGATGACAAAGGGGTAAAAGGAGCACTAAGGGAGGATAAGGCCATAGCGGAGAGACTGAATGAATTCTTTGCTTCAGTCTTTACTGAAGAAGATGTAGGGAAGTTACCCATGTCTGAAATGGTATTTAAAGGTGATGTATCAGAAGAACTGAAACAAATTTGCTAAACTGGGAAGATGTATTACAACTATTTGATAAACTAAAGAGTAGCAAATCACCTGGACTGGATGGTATACATCCGAGGGTACTGAAAGAACTGAAATATGAACACTGTTCTACAGCCAAAATGCTTCAAAAATAATTTCAGTCACACTTTACTTAGTCTGGGTTGCTGAGAACGAAAATGATGCTTAAAATTGTTCATTGGCTCTAGTTTTCAATTTACATTGCTGGGTCAGTACATACGACCTTGACTTCAGACTTGCTAAGGATATGCAAATTAAAATGGGAAGGGATCTCAACTTAAACCATAATTACTAAAATATATGCACATCTTCGACTGGATTTGTGATAAATCTTTTTTTGTTGTTTGAATAGTACTTGCTTTTCAGGCAAAACAATTAATGAATGATGCAATTTGAAGGTGTTGTTGCATCATACATGAGAATTGCATCATGTTATTCCTAGAAGTCATAGATGATGCAATACTAACTCAGTTTAATTATATCACTCTTCAGAACAAATTGTGCAGTTTTTTTTAATGAACATGATATGTCAGTAGTATGTTGGCTGTAGACCAGTCTTCTCAGTATTTGATTTTTTTTTCTGTTTAGCCAAAGTGAGAGATGCCTTGTAATAGTCTGAACAAAGCAGATCACCTCTGCTACGTTAATGGTGAAGTGAATTTTGCATCACAAAAATGCAGTATAACCGCTTTGATTATGGAAACCTATCACCTTTACTTTGGCTGTCAAATTAGAGATCCTGACAAGAGCTGGGCCCCACATATATGCTGCAACACTTGTACAACAAATCTTTGCCAGTGGTTGAATAGAAAACGTAAATCCATGCCTTTTGCAGTGCCAATGATTTGGAGAGAGCCGACAGATCATATGAGCAATTGCTACTTCTGCAAAATGCCCAGGGTTGGCCCAAGGGTTTTTGCCACCACAGATTCCCCAGCGCACCATCCCCCTGTGCCATGCTCACTGAGCCATGCTGCTGCCCCTTGCTGCTGCTGATTCCATCTTGGGGGAGGGGGAGGGGGAGGTGGGTGGCGGTGGCGGCAGCAGCGGAAATATTTTAAAAGTGGAGGCTTTGTTTGGCTGCTTTGTTGCCCACAGCAGGCCATGTGCTTCATCGCACATTGCCTGCCGCTTCTGACCCCCCTCCAACAGTAAGTTGCATTAGAGGGGGGTCCGGAGCAGCAGCCATGTGTGCCGAAGCACATGGCCTGCTACAGGCAACAAAGCAGCGGCACAAACTGCCCACCCGGGTCAACCGCCCTAGGCAACTGCCTAGCTTCCCTAGTGGATCGGCCAGCCCTAATGGTGCCTCCTGTTGGGAAAGGTTTCTTGAAGAAGAAAAAGTGGACTGTGCAGTATCCAAATCTTCCATCAGCTATACGCCCTGTACCCCACGGATAAAGACTGCTGATTGCTGATGCTCCAGAATTATTCTCACTTGAGTCAGATGAGGAAGAGGAAGGGGATGAAACTTCTGGTCCTAAACCATCAATGTTACATGACCCAGATTTTCTCCCATCCTCCTCCTCTGAGCCACACCTCATAGCACAAGGTGAACTGAATGACCTTGTCAGGAATTTGGAAGTACCTAAGATTAAGGCAGAGCTGTTGAGCTCCAGACTGCAGCAGTGGAATCCTGTCAGGTGGTTAAAGGATTTCCATGTTCTGTGAGTGTCAAAAGGATCTTGTTACATTCTTCTTTATGGAGGGTGATCTTGTAGCCTGCAAAAACATTGATGGTCTGACGGCAGCCCTCAACATCATTCATCAATTCATTGAAGACAATCCTTGAAGCTGTTTTGCTGCATAATGGCAATGTTTTACCATTGATTCCAGTTGGTCACGCAGTCCATATGAAGGAAACTTATGACAATATAAAACAGCTGTTGAGATGCATAAACTATGACCAACATCAGTGGCAGCTTTGTGGTGATCTGAAAAGTTGTTGCTCGGTCTGTAATTGAATACACAAAGTACTGCTGTTTTCTCTGTGAATGGGATAGTTGTGCAAAAGATTAGACTACCTCGAGAGAGATTGGCCCCTCCGACAGTCATCGGAGCCTGGAAATAAAAGAGCGCAGCATCCACCACTTATTGAATCAAGGAAGATTTTGTTACCACCCTTACACATTAAGTTGGGTCGAATGAAAAATTCCGTCAAGGCCATGGACAAAACAAAGCCAGCTTTCAAGTATCTCATCTGGAAATTTCCAAGACTAAGTGAAGCTAAGATAAAGGAAGGCGTCTTTGTTGGTCCTCAGATTTGTGATCTTCTTTGAAATGATGCGTTTAACCGTGCATTACGTGGTAAGAAAGGGCAGCAATGGAAAGCCTTCCAGTTAACGACAACAAGGTTTCTTGTAGCAACAAGGCAGACAACTACAGGAAGCTGGTGGAAAAACTCTTCAATGCCTACAAAAGTCTTGGCTGCAACATGTCACTAAAGATACATTTTTTGCACTCATTTTAATCCTGTTCCACCAAACAGTGAGCAGTGAGCAATGCGCACGGTGAGAGATTTTATCAGGACACTGCACTGATGGAGAAAAGAAATCAAGACAAATGGAGCCTGTCAATGCTTGCGGACTACTGCTGAACAATGACAAGAGATACTTCATTTACAAAATACAAGGGACAAACCAAGAAATGCCGAATAGACATTGAATGAGGTCTGAAATGAATACTAATCCATACTTTTTTTAATAAATTGTATTTAAATAATACTGTTTCATACTTTTTTTTAATAAATTGTATTTAAATAATCCTTTGGCTGATTTTTAAACTTTTAAACAAAGATGGCAGGTGAAATATCATCAAGGTCATATATATGGCAACCATAAACACATGAAAAGACCTAGGTTTAATTTGTGATTAAAACTCTACTATTAACACGCTATATATCCGTATAAAATGGAAAAGCTTAGTTATCTTGGAAACAGTAGCCAATCAGCAGTTTTAATTGTCATTTTTTAATTCAGCACATCAAAATCCATAAGAATTGACAGTTTTTGTCTCTGAAGCAGACAACTTTTAAAAAATTGTAGACCAGCTACTAGTAAGTAATCTGTGAACTAGCATTAAAATCATCTGTAGTACCTGAAGATTGGAGAATGCTAGGAATCATAAGGAAAGAAATAGAGAATAAACCAAAAGATATTATAATGCCTCTGTATCATTCCATAGTGCGACTTCACCTTGAATATTGTGTGCAATTCTGGATGCCATATCTTAAAAAAGGATATAGCAGAATTAGAAAAGGTACAGAGAAGAGCCACCAATATGGTGAAGGGGATGGAAGGATACCACTATCAGGAAAGGCTTAAAAGGTTGGGGCTCTTCAATGGAAAAGAGATGGCTGAGGGGAGATATAATAGAGGTCGATAAATTTAATGTATGGAGTGGAACAGGTAAACGTAGATCAGTTGTTTACTCCATCAAAAAGTAGAAAGACTAGGGGAACATGCAAAGAAGGTACAATGTAACCCTTTTAAGATTAATAAGAGAAAATATTTTTTCACTCATCATGTAATCAAACTCTGGAATTGGTTACCGGAGAGTGTAGTAAAAGCTGTTAGTGTAGCTGAATTTAAAAAAGGTTTCTGGAGGAAAAGTCCATAAACCTTTATTAAAGAAGACCGGGGAAATCCACTGCTTAATCGGGATAAGTATTGTGGAGCCTACATACGTTTTTGGGAACCTGCAAGATACTTGTGACCTGGATTTGGCCACTGTTGGAAAGATGATACTGGGCTTGATGGACCTTGGTCTGACCCAGTATGGCATTTCTTATGGTCATATGTACTGAGCAGTTGTGGGTGGTAGTGGTCTTGGTGTTTTTCTAAGGAGCTAGAGGTGGCGGTGGTCAGGGCTGTACCAAGCCATAAATGCACCATGTGCAACTTGCAAAATTGCCCCATCCCCCATGCTAGCATCTCCCCATCTTGCCGCACCTGCTCATGTCTGGCCGGCTGCGCCTCACGCCGCCGGCCTGGCCTACCTTTGCTCTGCCACCACGTTTCCTGTTTCCTTGGTTGCGGTGGCAGTAGTGGAACTCGCCCAATTAAAAAAAAAAAAGAAAAGTGGGTCTTTTCCATCTCCGCGCTTGCATGGCTGCTCTGATCCCTCCCTCCTCTAAGGTAGCTCACGTCACAGGAGGTCTGCTGCCGCCACAGTCATCAAGGGAACAGGAAAAGTGGCTGTGGGGCAAATGAGGGCTGGGCAGGCGCGGAGAGGGGAGCAAGGCCAGCGGTCGGCAACTCTAAATGCGCCCCTATTTTTTTGCGGCCTGTGCAGCTGTACCGCTCACACAGACCAAGGTATGGCGCCGGTAGTCCTGCTGTGTACACTGAGAGGCTAAGGGTTGTGGGGCTTCTGCTATATATATTGCAGGTTGTGTGTAGAAGAGATCTTAGTGTGTATACTAAGCAGTTGTGGGTGGTGGTAGTCCGGGTGTTTTTACTGAGAAGCTAGATGTGTGGGTAGAGGTGATCCTCTTGTGTACATTGAGCTGTTGTGGATGGGGTGGTATTGGTGGTTCAGATGTATGTACTGCAGGACTGTGAGTGGTGATAGTCCTGCTGTGTGTACTGAAAAGCTGTGAGTAGTAGTGGTGCTTGTGTTTTTACAGAGAAACTGTGAGTGATGATGGTCCTGATGTGTATACTAAATAGTTGTGAGTGATGGTGGTCCTGGTGTTTTTACTGAGAAACTAGAGGTGGTGGTGATCCTGCTGTGTACACTGAGAGACTAAGGATTGTGGAGGTTCAGCTGTGTGTATTATAGGTTGTGGATAGAAGTGGTTGTAGTGTGTATACTGAGCAGTTGTGGATGGTGTTGTGTTGGTCCTACTGTGTGTACTGAGAAGCTGCGAGTAGTGATGATCCTGTTGTATACATTGAGAGGCTGCTGCAGATAGTGGTGTATTGTAGTTGTGGTTTGTGGTTGTCCCGGTGCGTATGCTAAGCAGTTGTGGGTGGTTGTGGAATTGGTATATGTTCTGACTCTGTATTACCCTGATTGCCTCCTTTTAAGGTAGATTATCAGACAGTGGACCTGCCCTTCTTGAAAGAGCCATATATCTACATCGAGCGAAAAACCAACACCATCCTCCTGAACACAAATATCGGAGTCAAAGTAAGATGATGCGCCAAGAGAGGCCTTAGTCTGTGCTAGAGACAGATGCATGAAGTGGCCCTAATCTCTACTAATATCAAACATAGGGAGAGAGCCCCCAGTCTGTACTGGTATGGGGCTATAGTTCCTCATCTTTCTTTAATATCATAGCTCACCCATCTTTCCTGATTTTTCCCCAGGTCCTTTGGAATGGAAAGACTCACCTGGAAGTCAGTGTTCCCGGGACATACAAGGGGAACATGTGTGGCTTATGTGGAAACTTCAACAACTACCCACAGGATGACATGAGGGTCCGCACAGGACAAATCATGCTCTCTGAGGCTGCCTTTGGGAACAGCTGGAAGGTGAGTGACCCCTGAGAGTGATTAAACCCTTGTACTTGGATGGCAGGGAGGGATCAGGACTGTTATACAGGCCATCAGGGAACCGACTCTTCCTATCTACCATTCAACTCTTTCTGTCTATGCTCTACATCCCTCTATTATTTGACCCAGCATGCTCAAGACAAGTTATATTCATATACTATAGATATTCTGTATTCCTTCTAACTCAGAGGCTGATGGTAAGGTCCACGTTTCCACTAGTGTTGGTCAGGACAGGTTGAGTTCGCATTAACCGCATTGGCTATATTGCCTCTTCTGTGCAGGTGCAAAGTGACAACTACACCAGCAGCCAGTGTTTGGATGGCCAGGACATAGAACCATGCAAGGAAGCCGGGTACCGCGCCCACAAGGAAGCCAACACCAAGTGCATGATACTGAAGTCCAAGGCCTTTGAGAGCTGCCATGGTGTGGTAGCCCCAGAGATGTTCTTTGCGTCTTGTGTCTACGACCTGTGCGCCTGTGGCTCCGGCATGGAAGGGTGTCTGTGTGATGCACTGGAGGCCTATGCGTCAGAGTGCAGGGAGGCAGGGGTCATCCTGCAGTGGCGTTCTCCTTCCCTTTGTGGTAATATGCAATATCTGCTTCTTTGGGATTCAAGCTGAGCTGGATCCTACAAATACTGCTATGGATTTTTATAGATGTACGCTACACGGCCGAGATCCATTAAATAGCGAGTTTGTTATCGGTTGAACTTATAGTCCAGTCAAGACATCTAGGCAAGAAAATAAGAGGCTTCAGGAAATCTATTTATTATAGAAAACAGTTAAAATCACTCGGAGATAGGGGAGCTTCTCTAATGTTTTTATCCCCGCACAATTCATCTCAGCCATGGCGGCATCAGTCCTTGGCTAGTTGTCATAAATCATTGCTTGCTTCATAACCTATCTAGTGCGGAAGCTATATCTGGCTACTGGGTGTCGCGTTTAAGTGATGACTGCGGCTGCCTGTGCCATAGCAACTATGATTACTGCCTCCACTTCCCAGACAGAGTGAGGAGTTATGGACCAGTCTGTGAATTGAACACAGGTCTTCCACACAGTCCTACTTCATGCTGTACAAGAAAAAAACTGATTTGCTAAAATTTCCGCAATCTCCTTGAAATATTTCCAAACCACAACTCAGCTAAATATTGTCCTGCCTTAGTTTATTCCCACCTCCCTTCTGTGCACTTCGTTTCTCTCTTGACTACACTGTAAACTCCATGGAGCAGGAACTGTCTTTTATGTGTCTCTTCAGAGTTGTGGGCTTCTGGTAGTGCTATATGAATCTTGATGATACTAATCCCTCAAATCATTATTCAAAGCCATTTGTCTCTGCTTTTTTCCCTTCCCTCTCTCCCGTCTTAGTTTTCTTATCTCTTCTCTTACACCTTCAGTCCTTCTTTCCCTTTCCCCATTTATCTTTTGCTTTTTTTTGCTTTTTTTGTTATCTTGCAGTCTATCTTAACCATCTTTTTATGTTTAAATCTTTTTATTATTTATTTCCAAAATCAACAACATATAGGCAGATAGATTGCACTTACAAACAAGTCTTCACAAAAAAGGACCCTGACCAACTATTCCAAAAAAAATAACCAACTACTACAAAGATCCAACTCGATGGCTTCAGTGTTTCCCAACATTTTATCTTCAACTCTTAACCATATTTTTTATCTCTTGCCTGTTTTCTTATCCCTCTCCTTTTCTTTCTTTTCTTACTCTATCTTCCTTTCTGCCTTTCCCTCGTTCTCTTTTCTTTCTCTTACTCCTTGCCTCTTTCTCTTCAGCTTCTCTTTTATCGTATTATCTCTTTTTACCCTCTTTTCATCTATCTTGCCCTTCTCTATTTTCCCTTTTCTTTCCTCTCTTCGTTATATCCCTCTTACTTATCCTATATATCTCATGTCCCCCTCTTCCCTTCTGTCTTACCCCATCCTTTTTCCTCTTCTTTTTCTTGTTTTCTCCCTTTAATTTTCTCTCTTTTTCTGCTATTCCTTTGCTTAGTTATATTTTTTATCTTTACTGTCTCCTGTATTCAACTCTGTGATCTTAAACAATTCACTTTGTTCTTCTCTGGGAAAACGTAGTAGCCCATTCTGATTGTTTGGCTTCCCATAATGAGCTTAGGTTAACTTATTATTTTCATGTCTTTCTCCCTTCACAGCTGTTGGCTGCCCTCATGACCGTGGTTATGTTTTCGATGAGTGTGGACCTCCCTGTCCGAAGACATGTTTCAATAAAGACGTCCCGTTGGGAGTCATAGAATCCCACTGCTTCAAGCCTTGCGTCCCAGGCTGCCAGTGCCCTGCTGGACTAGTGGAGCACGAATCCCACTGCATCCTTTCTGAAGCCTGCCCCAAAATTATCTACGGCAACTTGTGAGGGAGAGTCGTGAGGAAAGAAACGCTGACATGCTTTTCTTTCTTCTTTCTACTTTTTTGCTGCAATGGAGCTCATGGATCCCTGCTTGGATTGAACTTCCGTCACTCCTAGAACTCTTCAGAGCAGCAGGGTCATCAAGGACACAGGATGCCCAGAGAACTCTGTCCAGGATCTTCATCTGTCAGAACCCAGAAATGATCTTGTTTAATCACAGACTCACAAGTATGGAAGCTGCTTCGGTATGCCATGTATACCTCAAATCCAGGGTAATCGGGTCGATCTTTGTTTCTTTGAGTTAGTTTTTCCTTCCATTTTTGATTCTTATTCCGTTCTTTTCCCTCTCTCCACATTTCTATCACTTCATTCCTCTCTCTCTCTCCTTTTTGGATAAAAACACCTTGATCTTGGTGAGAACTAACTGGATGAACCTCTTGCTTGAACTGAGTTTGGTGCTGGGACTGTCCTGTTAATGAGATGGTAATGGAAAAGACTCACCCAATGACAGATGCATCCTTTATACCTGAAGACTTTGTTTAACCTGACAGAAGATGAGACCTTTACTCCTAGAATCACTGGGGTAAAACCAGAAAGGTTACCTATGTAAAGTGTTACCTCCATATGTTTGTTAAACGGGGAGAGGGAGCAGTCAAGGGAGCCTGAAGTGTTTTGGCAATTCTCCCTTTCTCTGTCCCTCACTGTTAAAGCTATACTTGGACTGCAGCCCAAAGTCTTGAGGCTAAAGATGAACCCAAGAAGCTTTGAGATATGTTTGTTCATTCATTAAAAGGATATTTGTATGCAGAAGGTTGAAACAATAATGGCAGCCTGCCTGGAAGAGAATAAGGTCTGAATTCAGACACCCTTGTTCCTCCACAGCTGGAGAAAAGTCAGAAGTTGCCATTATATCTGTCTGAGATGCTTTCCTGTCACTTACGAGACCTTTGACCAACCTCAGTTGAGAGCCTTTTTTCCTTCCAAAAATGTAACAAAATCCCTAGATATATGAATGGGAATTAATTTTCAAGCACAATGTGTTTTCTTGAAAAAAAAAAAAAGACCAAAAGAAAGAAATATAGTTTTAATGTTCTGCTGCCTGCCAACAACCTGGACCCGGGCACAATGCACCTGTATACTTTACATTCACTGAGAAAATGGTTGAATTTACCGTGCAGAAAACTGCAACCTTACGGCACTCTCCCATGTCCAGTATTACATTAACCGCAACACAAGTCAATAATTCCTGACTCTATGTAAATGTTTACTTCAGCAAAAATGATCACTATCACATGAAGTTTAGTTGTTTTGGAGTGGAGGAGTAGCCTAGTGGTTAGAACACTGGCTTGGTAACCAAGCAACCAGGGTTCAATTCCCATTAGCACTCCTTGTGGCCTTGGGCAAGTCACTTAACCCTCCACTGCCTCGGAAGAAAGGCCTGGCAATCTGGGTCGCCAGGAGTCAGGACTGACTCGAAGGCACACATTGCATTAGTTGTTTTAGGGGATTTAGGGAGATCTTTGTTTTAAAGAAGCAAGTCGACACAGACATTTTGAATGCTCGAGTCAGTATCACTGGGCATTCCTAACACAGAAGCTGCAGGGGTGGCAGATAAGGATTGTAAAATCCATTCCCAATGAATTACCACAGAGTCTGCCTGATCTCAAGCGTTGCCCTCCCATCTGCACACCCAAGAATCCTTTGCTTCTCCCAGGTTTTCTTCAATTCTCTTACTATTTTGGCCTTCACTACTGCCCCTCGGAGGTCATTCCATGCATCTACCTTCCTTTTTATGGAGAAATATATTACTACCTATTTTTCAACCTGATGTAAGTGTGTGACAGGCAAATTGTTCAGAATCTAACTCAGCGCCCTGTTAGCCTTACAACGTACCATAGCAAAACACTGGCTACGATAAGTGACAGACAGACATTCCTTTAGCCTCTGAAATTATATATGGTGCTGTTTTTGCTAGTGGCGAGGGTGGGGGGGGGGGGAGGGTTTCAGCTAATTAGTGAAACCACTGGGGTTTTTTGTATGCATTTATATGACTCATTTTATTACCTCTTGCGTTGGGTGTGACTGCCGCATTGTGTTTGTATTTATTGCTGAGCATCAGTCTGCCACTTTTACACTCGATGACCATGGAATAAAAGGCGGCCTGAAGGGCCCAACAGTATAAAGTGTCCCTGGGTCGTGTGTACATGTCTTTTCTTTGTTTTTCAGCCAGCAGTTACAGCAATGATGATTCTTAGCTAAGCGTTAAATAAAATGCACCCGCCTCCTTTGCTTTTTGTTTTAAACACCTTTCTTGAGAACATCAGCCGATCCATGCATAATAACAAATATGTGTCACTTAGCCTCACTGGCGTTCCTTAAAGATATTGGAAGGGAATGTTAACATCATATGCCCAGGGCACACTGCATAGATTCTGAACTGAAGCCAAACCCAGGCGTGTGTGACAAGCTTCGAGCAAATAAGTACAAAACGTGAAATCTGGAATTTGTTTTGTTGCAAATTATTCACAAAATGATGATAGGGGTGTGCAGAGGGCAAATGTTTTCAGCTTGTTTGGGCTTAGTAGTCCTGATTTTTAAATGTTTTTCAGTTTGTTTCACACATTTAATTTAATAAGAAACATTATTGCTTGTTAGAACTTTTAACACACACTAATCTACTTAATGCTCATTAATCTGTAGGTTAATATGTGTTAAATCGATTTAGTGTGCACTACATTTTTTAATGTGTTCTAATAAACCAAGGCCTCAATGCAGGAACCCTAAGCTAGAGCCCATTGTTAAGGCTCAAATACAGGTTCCCTAATGCACGTTTAATGCAGAAGTTTTGCTCCGTGAGGCTGTAAGCAAGCAGCAATTGAACTCTGAGCAAAACGTCTGCACAATAAGGAAGAGCAAACCAGACCCCTGTGCACAGGCGGGGCTCTGTGTTAGTAGCACCTATATCTTGCATATATGTTGGAATGCTCTCCAATAAAAAGGTCATCTTAGGAACTTCCGGTGACATGGTGAGCTGAGAGGACGCATCCTCTGCAGCTCCGGAGCCCGCTCTCTCCCCCTTTATGACTTTTGCAAATTTGCCGGCTTAACTTAGACCTATCGTGGGGGGTGATCTTGGGAGGTGATTGCTACTTTGATTGCTCACTCAGCGGTGTGGTATAAAGCACATGGCCACGAAAATCCCCCGCCGTGAACGCACACGCGGAGGCGAAGCAAAGATGGCGGAGGACCCGCAGGAAGCAGCATTGCCGCCACCAACCTCGACGATGGTGGCAGAGGTCTCGAAGGCGGTTGTGGTGGCCCTGGAAGACCGCTTCGGGGGATTGGCAGCGCAGATCCATGCGGTTGCTCAAGCGGTGTCTGAGTTTACGAAGCGGGTCGAACATGCTGAGGCACGCATCGGCTCGCTGGAAGACCTGAGGACACAGGACGCAGCTAAAGTTAAATACCTGGAAGAGGCGTTGGCAAAGCAACAGGACAAGATTGAAGATCTAGAAAACCGTAGTAGAAGGAACAATCTACGTTTTATCGGTATTGCCGAATCAGTGCCTGACAAAGATCTCCGGAGGCATTTGGAGAAGTGGCTGCCAGATAATCTGCCCCTGCCGGCGGGTGTAGGAGATATCGTGGTGGAGAGGGCCCACAGGCTGGGGCCTCATAGATCCGGGGAGCGGCGGCCACGAGCAGTGATTGCCCGCTTTCTCAACGCGGCGCAAAAAGAAGAGGTTCTGAGGGCTGCGCGGCAGCAGCGCCGAGATGGAGCCTCCGCTGGTGGGATCTTGGTCTTCCAGGACTATTCGGCGGATGTGTCCCTGAAGCGTCGGGCATATAAGGAAGCTTGCAGCAAATTGATTGAGCGGGGCATCCGCTTCACCCTGGCCTACCCGGCAACCCTGCGGATACACGGTGAAGGGGGGAATCGTACCTTTTCCTCCCCAGCGGAGGTAATGGATTATTGTAATGGTCTGGACCGTTGACTGCAGCACGGCTGGATGTTCCCCGTGTACTGATTGATTCCTAGACCCGGGGGCCGAGCGGCATTGCCTGGTGCTCTGGTTTTCCCCCGGAGGTAGCTGCTTGACATTTGCTTTGAGACACTGCTCTGATGGTCGTTATGGTTAAAGGCCAGTTTAGAGGCCTGTTGGACACCCCACGGACGAGTAAACACGTGGGGTTGCTGTACTATTTCTGTATTATTTATGTCCTAATTTTTATTTATGTTCTAATTTATCTTCCGTTAAGCGTCTCATTTAAACTACTCTTACCTTGTATTTAATTTACCTTATATTTATTTCTGTATCGGTTCCCATGGTTGTATCATGTTCTCACTCCCTTAGTACTTCCTTTAGCTCGTGTATTGCTGGTCAGAGCCACGTGCATCTGAGGACAGCATGGCGGGCGGATCTTTGCGCGCCGGAGGCCCTTGGATCCTGGGGCTGAGCTGCAAGGCGCGGTCCGGAGCTCCGGCCTCCGCTGGATGGCAGCTGTTTGGATTTCCTTCTGAGGACATTTCTATACTACACAGTGAGGATGAATGTCAGCCCGGAGGCTCTTTGGGGTCTCGAGAGGCTGTTATAACGGGAGTGGTTTGCTTTATATTATAACTAATTTTTTGCAATTTCTGTAATTTTATATTGTTGTATTGTTGATTGAAAAGTTCCTATATATGGTAGATCTCAATTGGTCCTTAAACCTTGTTTTAGGTATCTTTATTTGCTCGTGTCACTTCCCTTCACTTAGCTTATTTAGTACTTCCTGTCCTTTGCTCCTCATACTGGCCTTTGCTTGGTCTAAGGCCACGCCAGTGGGGCATTGTCTTTGGTAAGTGCGGTTCTTCCCTCATCTAGGTCACTTCTTAATCCCCCTCCTAAGGGTGGGAATGCTTAGGGCGATGGTTTACCCCAGTTCAAATAGTTTTACCTGATTTAGGCTCAGATACCCACCCCGGTCCTATGAAGATCTCGCCCTGTCCGGGAGGTCTGAGCGGGGAGGGTAGGAGGGTTCGAACTTTCTGATTTGGGGGGATTGGAGGGAGGGTGGAGGAGATTCGGGGAATGGTGGGGGGTGCCCCAAGGGGTTGTGTCTTGGGCTAATGCTGTTGACGGGGTGTAGATTAGCTCCACATGGGTGAGTTACTCTTTTCCATGTTCAGCTCTCATGGGGTGGTCCTTGACCGCGAATGTCCGGATTTCGTGGGGCCCCCTCTCTGACTCCATCTCCTTTGCTCTTTCTTCTGTTTATCCTCAGAAGCTTAGCTCCCCTGGTAGGAGGGCTGGCTGATCGGCTCCGAGGTCCCTCCGCTTTCCGGAGGGCGGGTGGGTTGACCCCGGGGGTAATAGCAGTGGACAGACGGGCTGGGGCGGGGGGGTTCAAGTTTTGGGTGCTCTTCATAGTCTCGGTCAATATGTTGGGGTGCTTCGCCCCTGCCTTGTTACCTGGGGGTGCCCCTGCTCTCTCGGCTGGGAGGGAGTGGGAGCCGCTTTTTGGTTTAGTACTGGGACTTTGGCCCTAGAAGGTGGATTGGTTGGCCATGATGGGGGGGAGGGGGGGGGGCTTTGCATGTTTAGGAAGTTCCGGTGGTGCTGGGCGCGACTGGGAGGTGGATGGTGGAAGGATTGGTGGTGGGAGTGGGTAGGGGAAGTGGTGGGTTGGGGGAGGGGAGGGGTAGTGTAGCATTTAGGATGGGAAGGAGGGGGGGGGAAGGGGGGGTGGGGTAGGGGTAGGGGTACACGAGGGAGGGGGGGACATGGTCATACCTATCATTGGGATTTTATTTTTGGGCATTGCCGCCTTCAATGGTGTTGGGGGGGGCCCCAGGCTGGGAGGGCTCCTTTCAAAATAATGATACTTATGTTGGCACAGGGTCTCCTTATGTTCGCTGTACACTGAAGATTATATCTTGGAATGTTTGTGGTCTCGGCTGCCCCATTAAACGCTCTAAAGTGCTGCAGGCCCTCGCTAGACAGAAGGTGGATATAGCTCTGCTTCAAGAAACCCACCAGACAGCAGTGGAGCACGGTAAATTGGCTAGAGCATGGGTGGGGCAGGTCTTTGGATCCCCAGCGCAGGGTAAGAACGGAGGGGTTGCTATATTGATTCATAAAAGTGTGCGTTTTGAAGTCGAAAAAGAACTTGCAGACTCCTCTGGGAGATTTGTCCTTATATACGGAACTCTGGAGGGGAAACCGGTGATTGTTGGGAACGTCTACTCCCCTAATGTATTGGATTCTGGGCTGTACGCTCGTTTGGCTACTAAAATTGAGACACTACCGGACGTGCCTGTGATTCTCGGGGGTGATTTTAACGCCGTGATGGATGTGATGCTAGATACCTCCCTAGGTGGAGGTTCACGGGAGAGACAGCGATCCACCCGGGCGTTACTTAGATTGCGAGACCGGTTAGGCCTTGTCGACCCCTGGAGGCTCCTGCATTCCTCCGAGAAAGATTTCACCCACCAATCCCGAGCCCATGGTTCCTGGTCGCGTCTGGATTATTTGTTGATTTCGGGGGGGTTGTTCGCGGTGGTGAGGGACGCACAGATCGGACCAGGGGAAATATCTGACCATGCCTTAATTTGGTTGGAGGTTCAGTGGGGAGGGACGTCTTGTGCCTCACGAATATGGTGGTTCCCCTTGGAGCTTTATACGGATCCTCATTTTCGCTCCTTCCTGCGCCGCCGTTGGCGGGAATTTGAGCAGGATCATATTGGCCACCAGGCTGAACCGGAATTGGTCTGGGAGACCGCCAAAGTGGTATTACGAGGCGATATTTTGGGGTACCAGGCCAGACGGCGGAGGTTGATGTCGGAACGCATAATCCGCCTGGAACGGGAGGTGACAGCGCTGCGCCGGCTCTATGCCAGCAACCCTACGGCTAGCCTTAAACGACGGCTATGGGAGACCCAGACGGCCTTGAATGAAACTCTACACCAGCGAGCGAAAAAATCTGTGCAATATTATCGCTACCAGCTGTACAGGCAGGGCGATAAACCTGGAAAACTTCTGGCTCGATGCTTACGCGGACCTCGGGGCTCCAGGCTAATCCCTGCGTTACGGGACGATGGGGGGGTGCTACACCGGGATACTCCACAGATTGCTAAGGTTTTTCGGTCCTTTTTTCAAAAGCTTTATATGGCGGAGCCTGGCTCCCCGGTCCAGATGAGGGATTACCTTGCCGATTTGGATCTCCCTCAAATAACGGAAATACAACGGGAGCAACTAGACCGACCGGTTACTCTGCAAGAGGTGCAGACTGTCATTAATAATGCGTGTTGCTACAAATCCCCGGGTCCGGACGGGCTCGGTGCGGAATTCTACAAGATTTTGAACGAGTTGATTTCCCCGACGCTTCGAGAGGTGTATACTTGCAGGGCTGAGCAGGGCTTCTTTCGTTGGGGTAGTAACCAAGCTCACATAATACTTATTCCAAAGCCTGGGAAAGACCCGCTCTGCGCCGCTTCCTATCGCCCCATCTCGCTTCTTAATTTTGATCTTAAGCTAGTGGCCAAGATACTGGCGGATCGTTTGGCGGGTGTTCTAGGCCAATTAGTCCATGAGTCACAGGTCGGCTTTGTGAAGTCCCGATACGCCGTGCGTAACTTACGGAAAATCGTCGCCTCTTTGGAAAGGGTACACCGGCGTGCCCAGGACTCTTTGCTGATCAGCTTTGATGCTGAAAAAGCTTTTGATAGGGTCTGTTGGCAATATTTACACTATCTGCTTCCGTGCTATGGCCTGGGGGATTCATTCTGCAAAATGGTGCGGGGCTTATACACCAACCCGACGGCGGCGATTTTATGCAATGGGATGCTCTCGGAGGCCTTTCCGCTCTGTAGAGGGACCCGACAGGGGTGCCCCCTCTCCCCGTTGCTCTTTGCCTTGTCTTTGGACCCTCTCATTCGTAGGGTGGAACGGTCTCGTGAAATCCGGGGTAATGTTATCGGGAGACAGGGCTTTAAAATCTCCGCCTTCGCAGATGACCTTTTGGTCCATTTACTATACCCCCAAACCTCGTTGCCGGCGTTGCTAGAGGAATTCCGGATTTTCGGGAGTTTTGCGGGCTTTTGTATTAACCGAGACAAATCCGAGGCGTTAGACGTGTCGGGTCAACTGCGAGCGAAGTGGAGGGATGACTTTCCACTCCGTTGGGCTATCGATTCCTTTATGTACTTGGGGATCCTTTTAACCCCCCGACCGGCACACCTCTACCAGGCCAATCTCACTCGGGTGATCACGAAGCTACGGGCTCAACTGCAGGCATGGGGATCACTTCCATTGTCTCTCTCTGGGCGTATAGCAGCGATCAAGATGGTCGTTCTCCCCAGAATACTATATTGGTTGCAGACCCTCCCGGTGTGGGTCCTGCGCCGGGACCTCCTTCGGATCGAAGGGATGTTTAGGAAATTCCTCTGGCAAGGGGCGAGAGCTCGCATTGCGTATCGTCGGCTGATGGGGGGATGGCGCCAAGGTGGTATGGGACTTCCGGATTTGGGGGCATACGCTATTGCTTGCCAGGCGCGACACCTGGGGGATTGGCTGGGGGGCACTGAGTTGTTTACTCCCCGGACATTGGAAGAGGCCTTTGTCGCCCCACATTCATTGTTGGCCATTTTACATCTGGAAAACAGGATGCTCCCGACCTATATCACAGACAGTGTGTTCTTGAGTGCTGTTCGCCGTACCTGGCGACAGTTAAATGTGCTTTGGCAACGGGATTGGACGGTTTCGAGTTGGCTCCCATTTCAGGGTAATGTTAACTTTGCCCCGGGAACGGATTCTGCAATCCTGCAGCGGTGGGCAGCGAACGGAATCAGCATGGTAGGGCATGCGGTGAACTCTACCGGTATGTGTAAATCTTTTTCAGTCTTGCAAGCAGAGTATGATTTAGACCGGTCCCACACCTTCTCCTATATGCAACTCTCACATTATGTGTCGTCCCTGCTGACAGCTGAACTCCAGGAGGGGAGGTCGGCACAGATTTTGGAATTCTTTGCGATAGGAGAAGACATCCCTCCTTCTATTCGTATCCTGCGGACCAGATTGGATCAGTACCGCCTGCTGCCAGACTATCGACCTGTAGAATTGGCATGGGCCCGGGAACTGCAATGCGAGATCCCCCCGGACACTGTCCTCTGGGGTCTTAGACGGGTAGCCACCCTTGCGGAGGGGATGCGGTGGAGGGAGATCCAGTTTAAATCCCTGACTCGGGTACACTTCTCCCCACGGAGGGCCTTCAGGTGTCAGTTGTCCCCTGATGGAGGCTGCCCGAGATGCTCCGCCCCCATGGCGACTTTATTCCATATGTGGTGGGAATGTTGACATATTCGTCCGTATTGGGCCCGGATTGCATCCTACATGCAGGGGTTGTTGGGGCAGGAGGTGCGCTGGGATGCCCTCTTTGTTGTATTGGACTGCCTGGGCCCCACATGTCCTAAGGGCCGATGGGGCCGCTTGCTGCTACGTAAGGCTTGCCTGGGGGCAAAAGGGCCTATACTCCGCCGGTGGAGGGCGAGCTTTCCGCCCACCTTCTGGGAGTGGAGGAATGCTTTTCACCAATTGATGCTGGCGGAGTGTCGGAGCGCCCGGGGTAGCCCTCGCCGTTGGTCCGCCTTTCAGCTGCTGTGGGATCCATATATTCACCACTTGAGCCCGCGAGGCCGTAACGAGGTGTTGCAATGGGCTGCAGCCGAGACCACTGTGCCTATATGATGTTGGAGGGATGGTAGGTTCCGATGTTGTACTGTACGGGTGTGATTTTGATGGGAGGAGACCATGTCCTGTTGGGTGGGTGGGGGGTGGGGAGGGATTTTAGTTGTGTATAGTACTGAACCTGAAAATGTAACACCAGTATTTGATTTTGGCTCTCTGTCGTGGGGATAAGAGTCCCTCCCCACGCAGGGACTGATCGATCTTTGTTGTACTTGTTTATTGCTGGTGTTTTAAAATAAAGTTTTGAAAAAAAAAAAGGTCATCTTAGATGAAGTTTGGCATTTCATCTCAAATGACCAAGGCCCGGACCCCCAATCACATACCTGCCCAACTGCCAATAAGTTCCCAACACTGTCGAACAGTCATTGGTGACCTGGTGGCCACAAACCCCCTAAAAACATTCTTATGGCACCTGAGGCCCTGAAACCCCCACCCCCAAATGCCTAAAGAATGTCCCTAGTGGCCTTTACACCCCATTCCCTGATCCTGACAATACACGCCCGACCCCACCGCACTTCGGCAGTCCTCCCGATCCACCCCCATAGCTCCCTCAGGAGAGAGTAGTCATGCCCACATCCTTCTGACCCTGCACTGCCATCTTGGAAAGTGGTGTTTGACCCTGCACAATGCATCCTGGGAAGCAACAAGCAGGGTCAGACTGCTATATAAGGTGGTGCATCCCAGGACACACAGCGGGGGGGGGGGGAGGGGGGGGGTGTCAGCAGACTGACCCTGCACAGTAGATCCCAGGATGCACTGTGGGGGATCAGTCTGCCATGTAAGGCAATATTTAACTTATATGACAGACTGACCCTGCCTGGTGTATCCCAAGATGCCCCATGTGGGGTCAGGTGCCATCGTTTTCCAATATGGTGACACATGGATTGGGAACATGTGGGAGGTTGGAGCTATGGGGGGACTGGAGAAATGTGGTGGGGTTGGGGAATGTAGTAGTCACTGAGTCACGAATGCTTTCCTTCTTGAGTTTGAGTGGGGGTAGGCGCTACCAGTATCAGAGGTCTTTGTAGGGGTTTTGAGAGGTAGAGGGGTTGAGGCCATCCGGCCACCCAAGGCCATATAAATGTTTTAGGGGCTTTGGGGCCATCAGGCTGCCAATGATTTTTAGGCAGTATTGGGGGGGGGGGGGGGAAATCATTGTCAGGGGTAAGGGCCTCCTGGGGTCATCTGAGGTGAAGAATCAAACTTTGCCTCGTATAATTCTTTTGCTCTTCGTTGCATCTTTCTATCTGCCCAAAACTGGCATAAAGATCCAGCGTTAAGAGTAGAGTTATAAACCGCTCTAAGTTTCAGTGCATTTTTTAATATCAGGAGCAATTAAATGGTCACTCTTTTGCATGCAATTAGCATGCCCACTCAGCTATGCTTTAGTGCAGTGGTTTTGCTTGGGATTTTGCTCTGCTAGATTACTTTCTGTATCCTGATGCAAGACTAGCATGAGAAAATCTCACGCAAAATGCTGCACTAGAGCATAGCACTATTTGCTGCATTGAGGCCTAAATGTTTGCTAACGAACAGACAAATTTAAAAGAGAGAGGGATGTACACTGATGACAGCATATTGGCAGTGGTCCCTGGATCTTGTATTGAGTTTCAGTGGACATTTGAAACTAGTTCTTGAATTCACCATTGTGCCTCTCGGTGGAAACCAGTTGCATAAAACTTTCTGATGAAATTTATCTTAAAAAGTGGGAGCTTCTACAGATATTCTTGATCTCAAGCTGTGCTTTATCACTCCAGATCTCAGAAAGTATATGTGAAGAATAAGCATTGTACTGGTTTTGAGACTTATTTGTCCTAGTTGGACGAAATGAGGAATTTAACCCTTGATCTGGATGGCAACGTGTCAGTTTGTATCAGAAAATCATCACTTAAATAAAGGCAGTGCAACCTCAGTAAGGAGGCCACTTCTCTATGGCGGACTTGCGTTATGAGCTTAGCAATATTTTTAGTGGTTCTGTTTTGTTGTTGAAGGCCCCTTAATATTAAAGGCTGGGCTGTTACTGCTTTAATTTTCCAAGTCTTACTGCAATTAGTTTTCAGCCACACAGAGAGCATATCATATGGATTGTCTAACTTATATGGTTTCAAATCATATGTATATTCGGTGATGATATCAGTTTAGGTTGCACCAATGAATATCCATATACAGGTTGAAATATCCAAATTAGATATTTCAAGTTATATCTCTTATTCGTGTGACACCTAGACATTTAATTTCGATTTTTAGCAGCTGAACATTGCCGCTTAGGTGCAAAAAATTATTGGCTGAATATCCAAAAGGACTTATCCATAAAGCGGATGCTGCTATATGGATAAGTCCCCTACTCATGAATTTTCAACAGCACTAACCATATAGTGCCACTGAAAATTATTACAGACCAGGATTGTGCCAGGGTGGAACATGTGACTGTTGTAGTGGTTGATATGGAAGTACAGACTAGATAGGCCATGTGGTCTTTTTCTGTTGTCATGTTTCTATGTGCATTCATCCTAACTCTATGATAGTCAGCAATATCCAGCCACTATCTACATAGCTATGTGGTTTAATTAAGGGCACAAAAAAGGCTGTTTAAATTAAGTCACTTAGCTAAAATGCATAGCAGTTGAATTTCCTTATCATGCACCAGAATGTATGGGTTGTGCCTGTCAACCAGCAGATGGAGACAGAGACTGTACAGCTGTGAGCTCAGGGTTGTAAAAAGCACCATGCAACCACCCGTTCCTCACAGTGTTGCTCTTTCCATGGTTTTCCAGCCCAATTGAGTGACTTTTTTTACTCGGCCATTGGAAAAATTTAGGACTTGCAGGTTTTTGGGCTATTGGCCCAAAATGCTTAGGCGAAAAAAAATGCAGAAAAAAAAGAGAGAGAAAAAAGAAAAGACAAGGCAAACTCTGGCTTTAGAGAGAGTCATGCATTTCATTGGTCAGGTTTCAGAACAGCACATTGGGAGCTGACCAATGAGATGTGGCAGAGTGGGAGTGATTAACTTCCAGACTCCAGCCAATCAGAGAAGGGGAGAGCAGGGCCATGTGGTAGGGTAGGTGTGGCTATAACTGATGGACTGCCAGACCAGTCAAACAGGGAAAAGGAGGGTGAAACCAAGGGTGGATCACTGTTTTGAGCTATTTTTTAACCTATTTTGGGCTGGACATTTTTGACAACATTTGGCATCACTAGTTGCTCAAGTATTCTCTGTCTCCAGCAGATGGTGACAGCAGACTGTGCAGCAGGTATAGTTCGGTGGACTGGCTCCTGAGCTCATTTGGAGAACTGGGTTTTCAGTTGAGCTATGTGTTTAGAGTAGGGCTGCCAACTGGCTCCAGATGCGCCCAACAAGCTTGATTCAGTCCTGGGTTTATTCCATTGCATATAGTGATATGTAGTTCTGATTTCTCTATTGCATGCAGGACCATACCAAGCCCTGTGCAAGCAGTGCAGCCACACAAGGCGCAAAGACTTAAAGGGCGCATTTTGGTTCTCTGCCGTTGTCTGCCGCTGCCACCTTTTCGGTGGTAGGCAGCAGCAGAGAGATGAAATGCGCCCCTTAAGTCTTCGCGCCGGCACACTAAGCAGGTCTGGTCTCTCCGGGAGGGACCAGACCTGCTTAGCGTGCCGGCGACTTGCAGATCTGGCGCGTGACCCCCCCCCCTCCCGCACCCCCATAAAGTGTCTAAATGGAGATGCGGGAGGGGGGCGCGCGCCCAATGTGCAAGTCGCACAGGGCGCATTTCAGTCTCGGTACAGCCCTGATTGCACGCCATAAGAAAAGCAAGACTAAACGTCCCTGCATGCAATGGGGTAAACCCAGGACTGAATCAAGCCTTTCAGGTGCATCTGGAGCCAGTTGGCAACCCTAGTGCAGAGGCAGCCAGGTTCTAGTACCTGGAGCCTCTTTGCAGGTGATACTAGGAGGAGTCCATTTCCCTCACTTGGTCAGCAGGTACAGGATTTGTTTTTTCTTGTCTTTTTATTTTTTCTGCTTGTGCCTTTAAGTTTGTTCAGTTTCTTTTATTCTCTGTTTCTTCCTTTGGTTTCTTTCTTTCTTGTCCTTTAGCCCCTCTCCCTCTCTCCATTGTCACAACATACCTCTTGATCAGTAATCACTATAGTAATTAAAAAAACACAACCCTGTGCTTAGAGTATTTGTGATTAGGGCCGGGCTAGTAGTTTGGTGAAAACGCAGGAGGGAGCTCCTACTTTGCTGCCTAGGCTGCGGTTGTTGGGCAATCCTGCTGCTGGATCGGGGTGGAGGAGAGTCTCTGCAGAGGCTGTGCCGTGGGTAGAGTACTTGTTGGTGGGGTGCTTTTGGCTTTGCACTCCGGTGGTTAGTATGAGAGTCTTCGGCCAGTACGCACTGGGATGGAAGCACCGGAAGAACGAGTAAAGTGCCGCTCCTGATACAGGAGACATCGGGGCGGCAGAGGGCACTGCTCTTCATGCCACAGAGGTTTAGCAAATCGTGTCCCTTCCCCTGCCATCGAGAAGTGGGAAGTGCAGAAAGGGGTTTTGGGGGAGTTTTTGCTGGGGGCTCTTTCTCCTCAGGTGGAGGGGGGGGGGGCGTCTGGAGAGGCAGCTATTTTGATCATGCACTCTGTGAAGGCTCATGCTGCCCATTCTGACGTGCTCCCAGAGATGGAGGTTGTCAAAGCGGGCATTGTGTCTCTGCATTCGGTGGGGAGTCCTGTTGATGGATCCCATGGCCTCGTCGTGGCAGAATGCTTAGGCGCCTCAGTTTTTCATTTGTCACAGGGAGTGGGGTCAGAGGGCCTCAATACTTTACTTCAGTCATGGCTCCGCTCAGGAGTCCTATATGGGTTTCTCCCTTAGCCTCTGTTAGGCTGTCTGTTACGGAGAATTAGGACACATCCTGGGCTGATCATTCTAGTTGTGCTGGATTGTCACGTCATCCTTGATATGTAGAGTTGGTACATCTGCAGGCAGGAGAGTGCCTGAGGTTGCTTTCTTGTTTAGGGTCTGTTCTCATAAAGACCTTTCTCCCTTTGGTCTTACAGCCTGGCCCTTGATAGGTCATGCCTTAAGTGTGAGGGGCTTTCAGAGGAAGTCCTTACCATGCTTTTACAAGCCCATAGGAGGTCGACATCTATTGCTTATGCTAGAGTATGGAGAGTATTTGAGGCATGGAGTGCTGAGAGAGAGGATTTCCCCTATTAAAGCCTCCAGCTCTAATGTCTTGATGTTTTTGCAGGTCAGTTTGAAGAAGGGCCTGGCCCTTTAGTTTTTGAAGGTGCAAGTGGCGGGACTTGCATGTTTTCGGAGTCAGGAGGATACCTCCTTCCTTGGGCATTCATCCACAAATGCTACATTTTTGGAAAGGTGTGGCTTATTTCCTCCCTTTACAGAATGGAATCTCAATTTGGTTCTTCAGGCACTGTCCGTGGCCCCCATGAGCATCTGAAGAGAGCTTTGTAGAAGGATATCACCTATAAGATGGTGTTTTTAGCTGCAATATATTTGGCAAGGCACATTTCAGAGCTTCAGGTTCTCTCCTGTAGAGAGCCATTTTTAAGTTTCACAAAGGCAGACGATCTTCTCCTTTCTTCTGAAGGTGGCGTCCCAGTTTCATATCAATCAGAATTTGCAGTGCCTTCCTTTCATCAGGATGACTGTGGTCATGAGTTTGGCAGTCTTTGTCTGTTGGATTTTCAGAGGGTGCTTTTGAGGAATTTGGAAGTTTGTTGAAGTGAGGAAGTATGAAGCAGCTACTATAGCAATCGTTGTGTGATGGATAAAGGGAGCATTTTCTCTGCCTACATTCTCAAAGGTTGCATGCAACCGCAGTCTTCTTGAGCTCATTCAACCAAAAGGCATGGTAGCGTTATTGGTAGAATCTCACTCTATTGCAGTGGGGAACATTTGCAGAGCAACAATATGGTCTTTCTTGCATTGCTTTTTGAGCACTTATAGGATTGATGTCTGCAAGGGAGGATGCTGCCTTCGGAATTGCAATGCCTAGAGCAAGGTGTCTTCATTCTATCCATGCAGCCCATGCAGTGCAGGAGGGCCCTAAGGAATTAGGGAGCCCTTTTGCAGTTTCTTCTGGATCTTCTAAAATGGACTCCCCCCACTCTAGAGGCCCTTCTTTCAAAATTGTTGCTTGGGAGCCAATCACAGGTACACTACCAAAAAACTGCCTCCAGTTTTGCAACTGATTCCTATAGATTTTGGGGTGCTGAATCCAGGAAAAATAGCCAAAATGTTCCATCACGTCACGTTTTCTTGCAAAATTAGATTTCTTACCCATATAAGGAATGTTCACATTATTTCTTTTTAGCCGACTGCAGTTTATTTTCTTGGCCCAAAATAGAGGTTGTAATGGTTAACTAACTAGAAACACTCCCTCATGATATTTTAGAGTGTTTTGTATTCATTTTATACATTAACAGGACAATTGGGAGGCGGGGGGCTAAATCCAGTACTCGCGCTGGCGCATGTTCTTTCCTGTTCGCCTCGCCTCGTTCGCTCGCTCAAACACGGTGGTTGCGACATGAACGTTTCTGTCAAATTTCAGTTTCTTGCAAGTTCATTATTACCTTTTGTTTGCTCGGTCGTAATCCAGCTTTATTCCGAAGTGGTTCACTACAGTTGTAGTTTGCAGTGCTGTGTATTTGTGATGGCTCACAGAGCCAGAGGTTGCGTCAACTCTCCGGACAGTTTTTGTTTTATTTGTGGGGAATATACCGTGAAAAAGCGGCAGAGGAACATTTCTGCATTTATTAAAAAAGTATATTTCGCCTATTTTGGTTTGAAGTTAGGCAATCAAGACAAACCGTGGGCTCCTCACAAAGTGTGCAAGACATGTGAGGAAGATCTACGCTTATGGATGAAAGGTAAAAAACAAGCATTTCGTTTCGGAATACCTATGATGTGGCGTGAACAAAGAGACCACAGCAGTGACTGCTATTTTTGCTCTTGCATTGTGAAGGGATACAACTTAAAAAATAAGAACGTAATAAGTTACCCCAACCTTCCCTCAGCAATTAGGCCTATGCCTCATAGCAACGAAGTACCTGTGCCTGAACCACCAAAATCTTTGGATCATATTTGTGTGGACAGTTCTGATCATGATGAGACTCATCAGATGGCTTTTCCCGATGAGTCCAGTACTTCCGAGTTTGAAACTGAACCAGATCCGAAACCTGAACTTTTCTCTCAAGCTGAATTGAATGATTTAGTCCGGGATTTAGGACTCCCAAAAGATGCTGCCCAACTGCTAGGTTCTCGGCTTAAACAGAAAAATCTATTGTCACCAGGAACAACTTTTTATTGGTACCGCAACCGCGAGACACAATTTTTGAAGTATTTCAGCAAAGAGGAAGATTTGGTATTTTGCAACGATATATACGGAGTGATGGAAAAGTTTAAACTCAAGTATGATCCTGCTGAATGGCGGCTGTTCATTGATTCGTCAAAAGACAGCATAAAATGTGTTCTTCTTCATAATGGCAACACATTCGCTTCAGTTCCTATTGCTCACTCTGTTATTCTCCAAGAAAAATACGAGAATTTGGCCCTGATTCTTCAGAAGATTCGTTATGATGAGCATAAGTGGATGATTTGTGGAGACTTTAAAATTCTATCCATGCTATTAGGGCAGCAATCCGGTTTCACCAAATATCCCTGCTTCCTTTGCTTGTGGGATAGCCGGGCCCGCGACCTACACTGGGGGAAAAAAGACTGGCCAATTCGGGAGTATTTGAGACCCGGTGAGAAAAATGTTCTTCATGAGAGCTTGGTACCTCGTGATAAAATTCTATTACCACCTCTCCACATTAAGTTGGGTCTCATTAAGCAATTCATCAAGTCCCTTCCAAAAGATGGTGAGTGCTTTCGGTACCTTTGCTCAAAGTTCCCCCGACTTTCTGAAGCAAAGCTAAAGGAAGGAGTGTTTGTTGGCCCTGATATAAGGAAACTCATTTCAGATGGAGCATTCGCTGAAACGATGTCTGAGAAGGAAAAAGAAGCCTGGGATTCCTTCAAGGATGTTGTTCTCAAATTCTTGGGGAACAGGCGGGATGAGAACTATAAGGATATTGTTGCCAGGATGCTCAATGCCTTCAAAGAACAAGGCTGTAACATGAGCCTGAAAGTCCATTTCTTGCACTCCCATGTGAACTACTTTCCCGAAAACTTGGGGGCGTACAGTGAAGAACAAGGTGAAAGGTTTCACCAGGACATCAAGGACGCAGAGAGAAGGTACCAAGGAAGATGGAACACCACTATGATGGCTGATTTCTGCTGGTTGCTGCTGCGGGAAACCCCAGATGAAAAATACGCCAAGCAGCGCACCAAGAGAAGCATTCGGGGGAAGAAGAAAACGGGCCCACCAGGAGATTGATTGACCCAAGAATGACTTTAAAGTCTAAACTGTGTTGACAAATATCATGTTTTTACTAAACTTTGAAATAAAAATTTGCTAGTTATTACCACAGTGTCGGATCTCATTTATTAGAATTTTATTTTCACACCATCGGGTGTTTGTCTTCATGTATTGCAATGGTGCGGTTTGCATTTTCTATTCTTACATACATACCTGTACAACATTTTTTGCACATTTCTTTGCTTTGCTTTGTGTCTAACCTCGCTCTTATATGCTCAATGTTTGTGCACATGTATGTGGCTGTTTTAAGTGCAGACAATTTTGCTACCACCACAGTGTGTTTTGTTGACATTACTCTATTCTTATGTGCTGCCTTGTTACAATTTTCTTTATTCTTATTTGAATAACTACTAAACAATTAGTATAAAGAATTCATCCAAGAAACTTTTATCTCGATCGCACTCAATCTGAAACGTTCACCTCAAACTGCTAACCCAATGTAGCAAAAAATCTGTACGTGATGGAGCAAATTGGTTACCAGATTTGGATTCAGCGCACCAAAAAACGTAAAAATCAATCGAAACATTAGAGGCAGTTTAAAAAAAAATTTTTTTAGTGTACCTGTGTAATTTGAACATCTGCCACTGTTCTCATCCAAGATGAGGGACACCTTGTTAGATCCTGTGTGGTCTGGTCTGGTGGATGATAAGGAAGGAGAAATGTGATCTTATCTACTTCTTCCCATGAGTCCAACTAGACCAGTCCAGAGGCCCATCCTGTTTTTCTCTGGCTGTCTATGTTCTGTGCTGTTTGCAGAATGATGAACGGGCTTTGGTCCTAGGTTTCCATGATCATTGGTTTTAGGTTATAATTTCCTGAATATCCTCCTTCACTGGAGATTGGTTTGTTAAAGTTCTAGTTTGGCTGTATGTACTCACCATTCCTTGATTACAGAGAATACTGGCAGTATGGTGCCTTTTTATAGGCTTGAGCTCACATCTGCTGTCCAGCCCATGTGTTCTGGACTGGTTTGGTTGGACTCGTAGAAAGAAAAGTAGCAGGTAAGACTGCTGAATATACATTGTTAATTTAAATATGCAGCTGCCATTTCAAAAAGTACTGACTATGGCATCTGACTTATTGACCTTTAAATGTCTAAGTGGTGTCACTCCCAGAATGCTCAAACCTCACCCCCTTTTTTTAGCTGTTAACTTTGGCCATATAATGTCCAAAATTATCAGTTCAGGTCCCGGAATGATTTTTAAAAAGTACATATGTGGCCAGCAGCGCCATCAATCACCTACATCCCTTTTGAATATTGGCTTCACTATACATAAGGTTTTCCAGCGTGCATTAAAGTCTCTCCCATTAGTGTGGGTCAATGTAGTTTTAATCATAAACAAAGACAGTGCCGCATAACTCATTATATTGTTGCATAAAGTAGACTGTATTTATTCATCGTGTCTCCTTGTTAAGGGACTGGTTATTTATACCCTATTTTACCTGTTATACCTGCTTAATGCATACCCAAGTTTAATTTTCCTGTTTAATGTATACCCAAGTTATTATACCTGTTTCACTGTAAGCACAAATCACGAAATTGAGATGTGCAACTCTTATGTTCATTGTAAACCGCACTGATGTCGAATAGCGCAGTATAAAAGAGACTGCAAATAAAATAAATAAATAAATAAATATGGGAGGGCAACCTGCACCGAGCTGCAATACACTCTTAACCACCCTACAGGGCTGACTAAATGGCATCTTCCATCACCTACTGCTACTGTGATGATCTGTTAGTGTGTGACCACACGGCTATAACATTCTCTCTTAGATCTGGGGTCCCTCCAATGAGTGTGCTTCCTGCTCAATCAAAGCGTGCTTGTAAGCAGCCTCTGCACACTTGGAAGTTCAGGTTTGAGCCACTGGGTGTGAAGAAGCAAGATTTAGCAAATGTTAACTAGGGTAGCCAACTGCCCAGTTTTGGACTGGACAGTCTGGTTGTTCAGCATCTCGTACAGCGGCTGGTTCCAAGATGTAACTGGACACTGCAGTATCTAGTAGCAAAAGAAGAAAAGAAGCACGTACAAGAGAGGGGGGAGGGGGGTACTGATTGTGTGTGACTGCCATCAGGGCTTCTTGTACTCTGCTGCTAATTTAACTGTCCAGTGACTCAGTCTGACCAGGCACCCCCTTGCCCACGCAGTCAGAGTCCCACTTCCCTCGGTTTGGCTTCACATGCCAGTATCAGGCTCATATCTCATTTCTGCCTCTTCCATGTTCTGCTGTACTGCTTTCACAGGTCCAGCACATTGGCACAGGGACGAGGTCAGAGGACTTGCAAAGCTGTCCTGTGTGTGTGCCAGATGGGGAGTATGGGTGGGTGGGGGGGGGGGTAAGAGAGGCTGCAAAAACGAGTGAGCTAGGAGCAAGTGGAGGGCTCTGTAGTAAAGCGTGGAGTCGGGACTGGATCCTGGGGCTTATTTTCTTGGTCCCGAGAGGAGGCTCAGAGCTACTGAGGGGAGAACGGTCCCAACGCCACTGGCATTGTTTTCTGTATTAGCAGCTTATTGCTAAAAGATCCTCGTAGTGCAAACTTGAGTTATTTTCTCCTCAACACCTATAATATCCAAAATCATGTGATCTTTTTGGGGGGGGGGAGACATTAGAGTGGACAAATCACAAAGCATTCAAGCTTGCATCACTGAGATGTTTTTAGCAGCAAGTTACATCTCTGGGTCAGAGGCTAGGCCAAGACAGAACCAAATACTGGCTGTTAATTAGAAGTTGCTGAAAGATGACTTTGCAGTAAGTTTATAATAACCTCGCATTTCTTTAGCTCTTCCCCCACCTCAAGATGATGGAGTCCCCCCACCCCCCTTTCCCGGTCCCCAGACTCAGGGGGCCTACTTACGTTCTCCAGTAAACTTGGCAATCCTAAACCTTATACCTTATTGTGATTTCCTTTTACCTCATGATGGGATGTTCTTGGTAGCACAAATGGCCAAGGGCTGCCTAGATTAATTTATGTAAACGTTTCTGCATTTTGACTATTGGAAGACATCTAAAGAAAGAGAGAAATCATATTACGTTCAAAAGAGAAACTGAAAGTCCATTTATTGTACATCATAGCAAACCTCCTTGAGCTACAGCGTCTTCAGCATGTGAATAAACACTTCCAGGGAATCGGTCTGCAGCTCTCTTTTGCTGTGTTTTTTTTCAGTTTTTGGAATAAATCCGCCTCCCTCGCTCAGTTTCCTTCATTGCATTTCTCCCTCCCAACACTCTATGTCTGGCAGCCAAGAAGCTTCTGGAAAACTTTGCGGAACTCGATGTTGAAGGCTGTGTAGATGATGGGATTCACGGCGCTGTTCACGTACCCCAGCCACGTCACCACACTTATTAATGTTGACCCAATATCACATGAGAGGGTACACAAGACCTTCATCACATGCACCACAAAGAATGGCGTCCAACATGCCAGGAAAACACCTGCAAAAGAAGGACTGAGGTGAGGGCTATGGACAAATGTCAACAGTAGATGGACTCGGAGAACTATCACACAGCTCTTCAATTACACGACTGAGGCCTGGGACTGGGACACACAGTCTATCACCTCTAGTACTGAGTGGCACAGAGATAGAGAGACTGTCGCCTCTAGGCCTCTGTAGCTCAACGGCTACAGGGATACGGAGCCCGTCACCTTCGGAGTTGGATAGCTCAGGAGGTTGGTAGAGGGATAAAAGAGCTTGTCGGTTCTAGGACTGCTTGACTCAGGCACAGGCTAAAAATTCACCTCTTCAATCCCGATTCCCTTGTTCTCATGCTCATCGCCTATCTGTATTTTTGCCATTCCCCTAGATTTACCCCAGCCCCCGGTTGATTTGTAGTCTGTCTTGATTAGATTGTAAGCTCTGAGAGCAGGAGCAGTCTCTATGTACAGCGTATGCCTTGAAGAGCTATACGGATAAGTAGTTGTAGTAGTAGTAGGATACAGACCTGTCACCTCTAGGGCCGTGTGGCTGGGTACAAAGGCAATGATCCTGCTAAGCAGCACCGAGCTGCACAGAAGCCCTACTCTGTTTCCTGCTGCTGCGGAGTGGGGCAATGTGATCATATGTTGAGGTACATTCAGTATGTTCCTGTTCCCACAGCAATTACAATCTACTGTATGTACCTGAGGAAATGGAGGATGATGTGACTGGCCCCAAAGTCACACCGAACTGACTTCCGTGGCTTTCAGCCTGTTGACCTAACCACTAGGCTACTCCACTAGCTGTAACTAAGATACAGTTTAATATTTTCAGCTATTTTTAACTAGCCTATCCTTAAGCACTGAACCAGTTCCCTAACTAACTCTGCAGTTAGAAAGCCTTCGCTAGTGTCTAAATTAACTTTCCCTGATGAATAGGTGTAGTTTGCCTGCTTTGGTTGGAGGGGGGGAGGGTGGGTATAAGCTCAGATCAGTGATGGGGGGGGGGGACTGCCTCTTGACCCCCCACCTCTATGGTGGAAGACAGGAGTGATGTTCACTCGCTTCTGCCTCTTGTGCTGCCATTCGTCGGGATACAATGCTAGGAGTCCGTCTGCCAAATAAGGGTGTGCTTCTTGAAAAAATACTCCCCAGACCCCTCCAACCTCCATCCTAGACTCATGATATCCACCCCACCCTAGGGCTATTTTGTCCTGGGCAATCAAGCCAGGGCACCCAGAACAGGGAGGCTTTCAACGAGAGTCTCCATGCTGCTGCTGGGATCTCCCTGCAACAATAATACTCACCTGGTCTGGGGAAGAATCCAGTGACATCCCTCTTGTACTGCCGCCATCTTCCAAAATGCTGGTGCCTGATTTCAAGTAATTAGCAGAATGACCTCTAGTGTTGCACCCCGATGTTGCGCCAAGGGTCAAGCATTTTGGAAGATGGTGGCAGAAGAAGAGGAATGACGCTAGAGGCCTCCCCAAACCAAGTAAGTAGTACTGGTCTAGGGCAAGGGTCTCCAAGTCCAGTCCGGGGCTTCCAGGATGTCCCTAATGAATATGCATATTTGCATGCACTGCCCCCATTGTATTCAAATTTATCTCATGCTTATTCATTAGGGACATCCTGAAAATCTGACTGGTTTGTGGCCCTCCATGACTGGAGTTGAGATCCCTGCTCTAGGGTGATCCCAGGAGCAGCATGGATGCTCTCTAGTCAATAGCATCTTTGTACCAGATACCCTGCTTGGGATGCTTGGGCAAGGGTGCCCTGACTGAGGGTATCTGGGCCAGGGGTACCCTAACCTGGGATGCTCTGGATGGAATAGCCCCTGGGGAGTGGGGGATATCAGTGGTCTAGGATAATTGTTGGGGTGATCCAGCCAGGGCCCACTTGGCCACCAGGAAGTTTTTGCAGAATGGGAGTAGAGGGGAGGGGGCAAGAGTGGGGGTGGGAGTTTGGGTTTTTCATCAGCTCCTCTATCTTTAAAGCACCCGTCTTTGGTCTCCTAAACCCCAGTCCCTATTCAGACGTTATCACTGCTTAGCCAGTGCTTTTTGCTATTCTTTCCTAAGTGTTGCACCTTGCATTTGTCCTTGCTGAATGTCAAAGGGTCAAAGAAGGGTGAGGTGATAAAGTCCAAAGACATCCCACGGTTGCACTGTAAATTCTTTTTCTTGTATGTTGCAGCAAAAAAGTGGTGCAACATTCCATAAAATTGATTTACAATCCAGTTATTGGGTTGTCTTTGGACTTTGTCACCTCACCTCTTTGACTTTGAGTATTGCGAGTGCAAGTGCTTTTTCCTTGGACATTTTCTGATTGTCAGCCTCTGTCTTCACTTTTTCAAAATCATTTTGAATCCTAGCCCCATCCTCCAGTATCCTCGTGCACCGCTCAAGTTGATATTATCTACCAAGTCTGTAAATATATTGGCTATAACATGAATCAGCTCATTCCTAGGACTGACTTGTTCTGGTACTGGATTGATTCCTGTGGAACCTCACTTCATATTTCCTCCCAGGTTGGCCCTGATACTTAGAATACATCTTTCCAACTACTTATGGACCCACCTTCCATTGGGATGTCAGTCATACTGCATAGTCCTAGTTTGCTTAAGGAGACAAAGGGACTTCCTTACTAAAGTGCAGTAATCCGTTACCACAGAAATTAGTGTGTGCTAACAGATACTGCATGGCCTCAGCACTTACCACAAGTTAGTTCCTGCGCTCACTGCTTGCCATTGCAGGGAGCAGGAAAGGGCGAGAATGGGTGGGTTATATGCATGGATAACACCTGGGAAGTTACTGTGAGCTAACCCACTGCCACCACTGCAGATAGCGTGGGTGTACTTACTGCACCTCAAGAGGAGGTACTAAATGCACCCACGCTATCAGCAGGCACATATCAAATGCAGGAAAAAACATGGCCGATCCCCTCCAGCAGCATCATCCTCACACCCCCACCCTCCCAATCAATAGCAACATGATCCCCCCTTCCTCCCAGCAGACACCCCTCCTGCCTCCCTGCCGCAGAAATTACCAAGGATTTCACTCATGGTACAGCGCTGGGGCAGGAGAAGGCCTCAGATACTCCTGCTCTATTGCTGTCCCAGGTTCGATATGGCACTTATGACCTCTAGCTGTAGTGTTGCAAGACAACCTCTAGAGGTCTGAGCCGCCATTTTGAACCCAGGACAGCAACAAGACTAGAATATGTGGGGATCGCTTCTGCCCCAATACTAAATCACCAGGGAAAGCCCCTGTAAGTATCAGGGAGGGTGGGAAGGGGATCGGGTGCTACTTTGAGGGGGGGGGCAGTCATGCTGTTGCTGACTATAGTGGGTAGTGATGCAGGTACTGAGCACAGAGGTGGGGGAGGGTCAGGAGGCTGATGATGAGGGGGAGTGATGCTAAAGTACTTTCCACATGGGACCATGGCATTGCCAGACAGCGCCATAAATGTGTCCATGCCAATGCGCTTCCCATGTGATAAGTGGCTGTCTCAAGGAAGTTTCTCCAAATGGTTAGTTATGTGCATGTGGAGTATGATCCCAGTCTCTCAAATGTACTGCTAAGGCTCGGCATAGTACTTGCATTGTGCCATTGAGCGCCTCCTACTGGAGTTTGTAAGATGTAACATGTATGGGTAGTTTGTCAAGATGTGCTTAGAAATTCTTCTTTATTAAGTCTGTGGTACCCAATATGATGGGAAATATTTCTGTATCTTTCTGCCACATTTTCTTGGTCTCTGACTGCATTTCTTGGTATAACCAAGTACAAACGTGGATAGCAACAAAAGGACATATAATAAATAAATACTTTATTGAAAACCAACTCTAGCCACTGGCCCGACACTGGCCGTGTTTTGGAAATCTTCTTCAGGGGCTTTTAATGGCTAAAAAACAAATATAAATCAAACATTAATATAAAAATTATTATAAATGGTGAGGAAAACGCACCCGAGACAAAACATTATAAAAATAATTTAATGAATATTTAAAATCAAAATAAATAACATAAAATAAAATGAAGTACAGCCAATAAAAACGGAGCAGAGCAACAATCCATAAACGAGACTACCAAACTAAATAACAATTACAAACATTAAGTGAGCTCTTAAGGAATGTGACTATTAGGCAAGCATAAAAAGTCATACCTGTGGTTATATGCTACTCTTATACGTGTTGCTTTTTTTAAAATACCCTTAAAACTCCTAAGGAGGTAAAAAACAAATTTCTGAAGTGGTCACTCAACGTGTTCCTAATCAGTCGCCCCTTATTTTGAAAGTTTTTTACAACATATCAAGTTGAGTTTTAAAAGTACGCTGAGTGGTGGTTGGTGCTATTTATATTTGTCTCCCCTGTTTTTAATTATTTATATTCTTTGTGTTCCTTTAGTCATTTTTTACGTCTGACCGACAGCAGTTTTATATCAATCCCTATGTGAATGAGTGAGCGTTTTTTAGAAAGTGGCAAACATAGAAGCTTTGCCAGTATGCGATTGGCAAGTTTTCTACATCTACTTTTTATATCCTTTGCGAGTTACCCTATGACTTTGAACAAATCGGTGTGTTGGTAATTTTGAATATCGAGTCCATGGGTGGCTGACTTTGGGTTTAAAAGCTTATAAAATGGTTCCTAATGCATTTTTTAATGTTCGTGTTCCATTTTTAAATCTTATAGCACAACCAGTAGAGCCAAATATACCTTCAGCATGTTTATTTTAGCTGGGCGCAATTTGTTGTTTTTTATTCATTATTAAGTGTAGGGTGTCCTTTCATTTTAAAATGATGGGCTGTTTTTTTTAGTATGATACATTTTGGTTTTTCAGTTTTGACACACCATTGTAATTTAGAAGAATGGTAGGTAAAATCTGGATAGCCCACGTCCACACCTGGACGTCCCAGTTGTTTTAAATGTTTATAAGAAGTTTTTTTAAAAAAACGTTTTAGTTCCTATTTTTATAATAGCTTGAGAGGGCACTTTGATGTGCAATACACCTTCTCTCAGGTACTTATAATTTATGTTTTTTAATATCTATTCACACTTTTACAGATGTGATATTAATTTATTTCTTATAGGTTTAGTGATCATCAGTTATCTCCCACATCCCTGGATGTGGATGTGAGCCTCCTTGAACAGGTATTTCATGTTTTTAGGTCTGTTAGTTTAGGTTTAAATTTGCACAAGATACAGAGCGTTTTGGTTGGTTTGTCGCCCTCATCTCTTTGCTTATCACCTGCTTATATATTTGTTTTTTACCTCCTTAGGAGTTTTAAGGGTATTTTTAAAAAAGCAACACGTATAAGAGTAGCATATACCACAGGTATGACTTTTTATGCTTGCCTAATAGTCACATTCCTTAAGAGCTCACTTATCAAAATAGTTTATAAATGGTTCATGAATGTTTATTTATTATTTATTTATTTATTATAATGTACATGTTTGAGACATTAATTTATATGTTCTTATATGGCGAGACATCTGTTTTAATTTTATGAACTATTTATTTATATAATTTCGGATTCCTGTAATGATGTTTGAGATACCATTTTAGGCATTTGCATGTGGTGCGTGAATTATTTGGTTTTAGCGTACTAACTGATTTATATATGTTTAGATTCACAATTTTTACTGCATGAACTAAGCTTTCGTTTTTATTCATTTATTGTTATTTATGCTCTTATGTGTTATTTATTTATTTATTGTTTTAAATATATAATGATCTTTTACATAATAATTCGACCACTTCAGTGTTTGTAATTGTTATTTAGTTTGGTAGTCTCGTTTATGGATTGTTGCTCTGCTCCGTTTTTATTGGCTGTACTTCATTTTATTTTATGTTATTTATTATGATTTTAAATATTCATTAACTTATTTTTATAATGTTTTGTCTCGGGTGTGTTTTCCTCACCATTTATAATAATTTTTATATTAATGTTTGATTTTTATTTGTTTTTTAGCCATTAAAAGCCCCTGAAGAAGATTTCCGAAACACGGCCAGTGTCGGGCCAGTGGCTAGAGTTGGTTTTCAATAAAGTATTTATTTATTATACGTCCTTTTGTTGCTATCCACGTTTGTACTGGGTTGTCTGTTGCACATGGTATTGTGCCTGTTTGTTGGACGGCCTGCATTTCTTGGTATTTCAGGATCTTTTGCCTCTCCACGCGATTTACAGAGTAGTCGCTTGGAACTGACACCTCCAATATCAATGCTGTTCTGGTGTTTTTCTCCTTAATCACTATATCTGGATCCCTCGCATCCAGTTTTTTATCGGTTGGAATGGAAATATCCCAGGTGTTCATAACCTCTTCATTCTCTTAGGATCATGATCCCAGTGCTTTTTGGGCACAGTGATGTTGTACTGCTTACAGAGTTTCCGATGGATGAGGTGCGCTACTTTATTATGTCTTTCTATATAGAAATTTCCTGTCATCAGAACTTCACAGTCAGCTATGAGATGAGTCGCCATTTCCAGGTCTTTCTTACAGAATTGACAGATGTCTGTGTTGCCAGTTTTCTCAATGCTCGCTGTAAACCATCTCGTCCATAAGCCGCTGTCCTGGGCTGCACCTATCAACCTCTCATCCTTCAGTTTCAGTTCACCCCTCCTTAACCATTCATGTGTCCATTTTGATCAACAAAGGGTTCCTGGAATAACACTCAGTATTTCCCCCTGTATTTGTGCTTCTGCCACTTGTTTTTCCTCGTTTGTTGATCTTATTTCTTGAACAGCTTTTTCTCTTGTTTTGCAAATTCTGTTACTTCCTTCCCTGTGCATGCTTGTGGATTTTCACTCATTCCTTCTAGTCAGGACCGTACCTAGCCCTGTGCGAGCGGTGTGGCTGAACAGGGCGCAAAGGCTTAAGGGGTGCATTTCAGCTGTCTGCTGTTGCCTGCCGCCGCCACTTTTTCTTCTCTCAGCGGCAGCAGGCAACGGCAGACAGCCGAAATGTGCCCCTTAAGCCTTCTTGCGGCACGCTAAGCAGGTCTGGTCCCACTTGCATATCGGGTGCGCGCCTCTTCTCTCCCACCCCCATAAAGTGACTAGATGGAGGTGCGGGGAGGGGGGGGGGGTACGCCCGATGTGCAAGTCGCACAGGGCGCATTTCACAATCGGTACGGCCCTGCTTCTAGTCATTGGAAAGCTTGTCTAAGTTTGATGATCGAAACAGATTCTGGATGTTTGCTCTCATATTTCCACACCAGTTGCATATTTGGATCGGAGGATGCAGTTACAGTAGGCCTGGAGGCCTATGATAGTAGTTCTATATGTGTAATCAATCTCTATGAGTCCTAGCCCTCCTTCAACTTTAGGGAGATACAGTCTTGGCTTATACTGATTCTTGCAAATCACTTCATAGACATGGAGGAGTTTTCATTTTCACACATCCAGTTTTTCAAGATCTTTAAGAATCCAGTCCACAATCCCAAAGCTGTATGAAAGTACAGGTATTGCCAGCTGATTGATGGCTTGCATCTTGTTCTGTGATGATAAAGCACTTTTCAATAATGATTTTAATCTCCTGTAGTATTTTTTACTGATCTTTTCTCTCAGTAATTTCTGCTTAAGTGTAGCTGCTTCCTCTACTCCAAGATACTTATATACACCTTCCTTTTCAAGGTTCTTAATGTCACAGCCTTCAGCCAGGGAAATGTTTTCTGTTTTGCTCAATTTTCCTCTAAAAAAAGTTGCCTTAGCACATTTGTCAAGACCAAAGGTCATCCTGATGTCATCAGAAGAGCTTTTCACCACACACAGTTGCTCAGCTAATTGTTGGTCACTGGAACTACAGAGCTTCAGATTGTCTACAAAAAATAAATGACGTTGTTTCTGGGTTGCTACCTTCTTTAGGATTCAGGCTAAATCTGTATCCCAAAGAGATGATGAGAGTACTCATTGGATTAAGAGCCACACAAAATAGAAGAGGCAACAGGAAATCCTCCTGAAATATTCCTCATTGGATGTTAGGAATGATATACTGACCATCTTCATATTTCAAAGAGTGTGGTTTGCCATATTGTCATGGTGAACTTAATGTACTCTATCAAACCAGGATTTATATTATGCATTTCAAGGCAATTTATTATCCAAGAGTGTAAAAAGTTTCTTAGAAATCAATCCATGCTATACTGAGATTTCTGCTTTTCTTAGCACTGGCCATGATGGCCTTATTCAACATTAACTGGTCTTTGGTGCCATATGCTCCTCTCTTGTTGCTCTTTTGTTCTATTGCCATGATGTTATTGGACTTGATATGATCAATCTATTCTTTCTGCATCTATTGCAGTGAGCATCTTATAGATTGTAGGTAGACAAGTTATTGCTCTATAATTGTTGGGAGTGCTACTTGGGTCCCCTTTTGTAAGGAGAAATGTTCTTCTTGTAGTAAGCCATTGTGGTGTCAAGTCTGGCTGCTTAAACAATTGAGCAGTTCACCATGTCTAGGTGGAGTGATATTAACTGTTTGAGTCAAAAGTTGGTTACTCCATCTGGCCCAGGACTCTTCCAATTTTGGGGCTCACTTTAACCTGCTTTCCAGCTCTTTTGTTGTTACTGCAGGCCATTCGATAGATTTGATGTTTGCTTTTTCTAAATGCTCATGTATGCTGGGTAACGATTCTGCTTCTTGATTCTGCTTTATAGGGGCCTCATATAGTTTTCTTCAGAAGCTTTCTGTTTCAGCTTTGGTTGGTGGTGCTTTTAGTATCTTAATGCTCTGTCCCAATTCCCTGTAGAATTGTTTTGGTTTCTCTCTAACTAGCTTATTTTGATATCTTTCTTTTTGGTTTTCTTCATGTCTTCGCAGTTTTTGCACTTCTGCTGCTACTTTCAATTTACTGTTGGAACATAAATTTCAGGTCATCTTCTGTTAATACAGCATGCTTCAGTTTCGTGTCTTGGATCTTCCTCAATATCTTTGATGATCTTAATCCTTTTAGATACCCATCTATCAGTGAAACCTCCAAAATGACTGTATTTTTCCCTCGATGTGCTTTTTCCAAGGAGGAACTGTTATTGTTCTCTTTTTCTTCTGGCTCTGCACTTTAGTTAGTATTATTCTTGCAGTAATAATTTTAGCTGCACAATACTGTATTCAGTTTATTTTGGTGATGTCAATAAATGGTCCTTTTATACTGAATATGACCTTGTTCATTTTTATAATCATATTTTTAACCTTAGGTGCTAAATTTAACTTGGGTAATCTTCTCTTGCCTGAAACCCAGCATATTCATCTCTTTCCAGGTGGACTAGGCGTTCAATCTTGAATTCCTCCACCTCTGGGTCTTTCTTCCTCTTCAGTAGATTGATTGACTGTCCTGTAGTTCACTCACTCCCCTGCAGTTCCAGACCTCCAAGCTCCATATCTGTGTATTCCTTCCTTCTGGTACTCTCACTCAGGTTGCCGTCTGCTCCCTGTATTTCTTTTTCCACAGAAGCCTTTAGTTGCTTCAAGATGTTATCATTCACATACTTCTTTGCTTTGATCTGCGAAATTAAAGATCTTAAATTTGCTTCTGTTGTTTTTTGCAGTTTTTCTTGTGGCAATTTTCCTCTTTCTTCCAGTTTTTGGGGATTCTCCTTGTATACCCTCTGGATTTAAATATAGAATTTCTAGCATAAAAATAGCAGTACATTCTCCTCCTCCTTATCTGCAGAAGTCCATTTAACCGTAGTTAATCCTCTTAACGTTTTCATTAATTTCTGTGGTTTATCTCCTGCCATAGTGGGTCTATGAACATGCTCGCCATGGCCTTGATCTGTGGCAGGGATGTTATCTACATCTGCAGTGCCTGCACTATCATAACCACCATTGTAAGCCCTAGTGCGTAAGCTATGCATGGGCACCTTTTTATCCTGGGCAACGTGTGGCCAGCATGTAATTTTCTTTATTGTTCCTACCATACTTAAATCATAGTGTCACCTTGCTGGGATTCAGTAAATGTGAACGGGATTCAGTACAACGTGAAGGTACCCAGCAAGACTTGGGGAGGGAACTATAATCTCACTCCTTAAGAAAAGCACAGCAGGTCACCAACTACAGCTAGTGATGTTTATGCTAAACTTCCCCTTGACCTCTTGCACTTCCCCTTGACCCCTTGTCTGTCCTGTGTGGTAATTGCAGGGTAGATGTTGGACATGACCCCAACAGCAAGGGCACAGCTTTGCACTTACTACGTGTTAATTTGTGTGCCTGGCACATGGTAACTGCAAAAACTTACCGCACTTTAGTAAAAGGGCCCCAAAATCATAAAACAGACGGCATAAGTTCTACACACTTCGGGGTCTATTCTGACCCGTGTTTAGCAGGGATATACATTCTCAGATGCATGTTTCCCGCTAAATGCCCAGGATATATTCCTTCCAAAGAACTCTCTGCACATACAGCAGAGATGTGTGGGGAGCACTGTATGAGGGCGGGAGGGGGTGGGCCAAAGTAGGTGCGAAGGCGGGCTGGAGGCGTGACCCTGAACCCAGATATACGGGGCCTATATTGGTGACAGCCCTGTATGTCCGGGCTGGGTGACTTAGAAGGGGGGGGGGGGCGGCCATACCGGGACCCCAGTATGCAGGTGAACAGGGGAGGGGGTTCCCTGCAGCCCGATCCCGACCCCAGAAAGCCCGATCGGGGGTTGGGCAGCAGGGAACATGACATTTTTTGTAGTGCAGGCGATTGGGGCTCCAGCATGGAGCCGCAGTTCCATGGCCACAGGACACCATGGCACCACAGCTCCAAGCAGGAGGCCAAGCTGGGCTAGCCAAGCAGGATCTAGGAAATCCAGTGGGCCAGATTTGGGGCATGTCCTGCCCATCCAAACCTGATCTTCACTTCCTGTGGGGATATATAGCCCTCACGGCGTCAGAATCGGGTGCAGATGAGGCCTGTCCAGATTTTGGATGCCCGGATGGGCTGGACGGGTCCCAATCAGAATTGACCTCATCCTGTATGTAGTATGTGTCATTTCATTGATGCTTTATACTTCTGCATCAAATTTTGCATTGATTCCTATTTCTATTGCATTAACTATGTCGTCTCTATGTTTATAAAAGAAAATCGACTTTGCAAATAAAATCCTTACTGAAGTTCTATATATCACATCTAGTGCTTCTCTCTTACCTCCAGGACCTGCTACTTGGCAGTAGTGGGAAATGGCCTGATTTACTTGTCATAAATCCCTTTTGGTTGTTTTTTGGTACCTTCTTATCCATTAGTGGTGGTCAATATTGAAAAGGACTTGTACATTTCACAGTCTTCATTATATGTACATGCTCCGTATCCGCTGAAAATCTCTCTAACCACTGCATGGATAGTGCCAGGAGGGTGGAACAACCAACCGCGCAGATAGCGGTCATATTCACCTGCTATGCACATAATTTAGCAGTTTTAATTTAGGTCTGCCAAAAAGCATTCCTAAAGAAAATTGCTCAGCTATAGTTCTAGTGGCAGACTATCGCTGCTATGCATATAGCTGGAGACCAGTGGCCACATTATACGTATATTCCATGCTGTCAGCTAGCTGTAGAGTGGCGCTGAATATACATGGTCAGCATTTTAAAAAAAAATTAGACTCACTGCCGCAGCTGAAAATTGACTCGTAGGTTCTTGCAACTTGATTGTTAATGATTTTGCTCCAATTTTTCCAGCACCTCCAGTGAACTGAAGATGACTGATCCTTAATTTCTAAAAAGTTCCTTTTTCCCTTTCTTTAAGACAGTCACTGCTGCTGCCTAATTAATGTGTATTTTCATGCATCTGCTTTATGCCTCTTTTATGAAGTCAGGTACATGACTTTATAAAATAGAGCGTAGGCGCCACAGTACGCACATATGTTAAGGCGCGATCACTTTCAGCGGTCCTAGAGCCAGTGTAAATCGCTACGCCTACTTTTTGTAATTATGCACATAAATTAAAGAATGTTCTAATCTATGTGCATAAATGCTCGTGCCTCCCATGTTCCATCCAAACTCTGCCCATGTACACGTCCGCAGTGAAAGCACATGTCACGCAATCTACGTGCGTATGTTCATGTCAGTTGGTATTTTATAAGGGGCCACTTCCACGCATAAATGACTCGATTACCGGAATTCATATATGTTGTTTGTGTGTAAATCTAGGCTTACAATACTACCCCCTATATGTGCCTCTTTCCAGTTTTGGGAGCCTTGCTCCTCCTTTATGAGAATGGAAAAGGAGAGAAGATAGTTGAAAGGGTTAAAGACATTTTCATGCTTTTAGTTACTCTCAAGCCTTTAATGTCTTTTTAACACTCTGACTGACTTCTTCGCCCATTGCTCAGTGCATTTCTGATCACCTCTTTCAACGCCATCAGTTCGCTCCCTAGAGAGAGACTTCAGCTCTCTCTCTGCCTCAGCCCCACCTGCTGCCTTATTCTGTATCTATGATTTTGTCATGGCTGATAGGGAAGGCTGTAGCAGGACCCCAGGAGGGTTCTCTAATCTTTTCTCTGCTTTTCAGAACTTCATGCACCAATGGTTTTAATCCCCCTTGAGCTGGAACCAAAAGTGCATCAGAGCGGCTGCTTTCTTAGTGTACATATTCTGTATTAGGGTAGCGGGCCTTGCTGCTGCCTGTGCTGTGCTTGTTCATTGGTGGGGCAGTGAGGGTATGAGAAAGTTGCACTGCTGCTGTAAATCCTGCTCTACCTATTCTATTGTGAAAGACTGTTTCATGCATTTTTCATCATTATTCTGCAGAAATACTTACTTGTGTTGCTTCTCCTCTACCTCTACACCCCTCCCATTCCATCATGACCCATCATGAGGAATTCAATTTGCAGTGTGATTGATCAGACACCTTTAAAGACCATAAAATTTGATAGAAAACCAATAGAAGACAATACTAAAGACAGCAATAAATGGAAGTAATCCTCCCCTCACCTACCTACAACAATAGGCAGAACCTTCATCGCCTTCCTCTCCCGCCCGCTGACCCGCCGACTCTTGGACTGAGACTCTTTGGGTGAGCGCAAGCTGCATTTGATTCCATTTTCCTCAAGGCTTCCCTCTTTAACCTTTTCAGGGACCTCCAGGTCAGAAATGCTGTCCAGCAGGGTGGGTATTAGGTCATTTTCAGGGACCCCTTGATTGACAGGGTCTGGACTGAGGCTGGGCATCAAATACTTCACTTTCTCGCTCTGATCTCTCTTGATGGCCTTCAGGCTGAAGGAGAACTTTCGTTGGGAGCAGGTCAGCTGTCTCTTGCGGCCAACGCTCCAGTTTCGGAGCCCTCGGAACATGCAGTAATAAAGGAGCAGCATGATGGGGCAAGGCACAAAGAAGGAGCAGATGGAGGAGTAGACCACAAAATTATCATCTTCCAGCTTGCAGGTTCGGGGGTCTCGATGGGCCACATCGTTAAGTCCAAATATAACGGGACTGGCAACGCCCAGTGACAGGACCCATGTAGCTGCAATGAGGACTAGCTGTCGCATACTGAAGTGATTCCTGTTGTATTTCAGTGGGAGGATGATAGCAATGTACCTGCTCCGAATGAGAGAAAGAATAAGGGTCACTAGGAACTTTATGAAAAAGGTAGAGAGATTTAAAACAACAATACCAGTGTGACAAGATAATGCACTCAGTAGTTAAGATTTTCCTTAAATGAATTTTTATTTGAGTCTTTAGACCGATAGTCGCATATAAAGCCTTTGCAAACTGCTCATAGTAACGTAAGTAGACGCACTTCCTGACCTCTCTCCATGCTGAAATACATGAGAGCAGAAGTGCATTAGCAGTAATGGTAGTGGTCTCCCCTATCCATACACTGACCATAAGCAGTAATGAGATGTCAGTGCTTGTGGCCTGTCCTGTCCATCCTGAGGTACATAAGAGCAGTGATGGCAATGGCCTTGTAGTGACCTCCCCTCCCCCTACTGACCATCCCATGTTTCATAAGAGCAATAATGGGCTGTCTGTGATGATGACCTTTCCTTTCCATCCTGAACTTGCAGAGACGCAGAAGAGCAAACATGGACTATGAGTGTGGTGACCTAGTGGTGGCCTCTCCTGCCCATGCTGTGGTACATAAGAGCAGTAATGGGATGGTGACCTGTGCCGTCCATGCTGACTATGTTGGCATACAAGAGCAGTAATGGGCTGCCGCTGGCGATGATCTTACCTGTCCACGCTAATGGCACAGAGGTTAAAGATGGAGGCTGTGCAAAGCATCACATCCATGGTCATTAGAGCATCACAGAGGTATGTGTTCAGGGTCCAGACTCCCCCCAGGAACTGCAAAAAAGAAATCCACAAAGTACTGTAAAATGTCAGAGCAAGAGAAGGATTTTGTTTTGTCCCAGAGGACAAGCCCGTTGAGAGGCAAGTGCTAGAATGGCTGAACAGAGAGGAAAGTTGGAGAGTCAGCGAGCCAGGGGTCTGTACGAGCTGACGGCCACAGCCACATGCAGTTAGGTTCTTTATTGCTTAGTCTGGTAATACTTTGAACCAGAGTGCGTAAACAGTACAACATCAGAAAGCCAGAGCAACCTCTTGCGCAAATGATTTCTGACAAAAGTATGACAGAAAGGGGAAGAACAGAAATAAACAGCGGATGGCTAAATAATTGGCTCCCATATGCTAATCTGGAAGAGTATTATAAGAGGAGAGAGGCATTCAGAAGGGAAAATCTGGCGGGGGGTGGGGGGGGTGTCATAGAAAGAGAGAAAGCAAGGGGGTGGGGCAGGAATGGTAGAGAGTGGAACTGGAGAAGGCGACTCGTAAGTATGGGGCAGGAATGGTAGAGAGTGGAACTGGAGAAGGCGACTCGTAAGTATGGGGCAGGAATGGTAGAGAGTGGAACTGGAGAAGGCGACTCGTAAGTATGGGGCAGGAATGGTAGAGAGTGGAACTGGAGAAGGCGACTCGTAAGTAAGGGGGAAGGTGGACCTGGAGGATAAGGAATGAGATGAGATGAATGGCATGATAAATTGAGGTAAGTATGGAGAATCTGCATGGGATTACATTTTATGAGTAACAGCAAACATCTTTTCCTCCACTTCTCCGGCACTGGTGACTCCCTACTCTGAGGTGGGACTATCTGAATTCTTGATACAGATTCTGGTTAGATATTGGATGATTTTCCTGACACAACCTGCTATAGCTGGAGTCCTTAATGATTTTCTCGAATCTGTGCTGAGTTTGGCGGTCCAAGCCTCTCTCTGTAGAGCACTGCTGTTGGGCTCAGCTCCAGATACACCCTTCCAATAACTAAGCAGGACTTTGAGTTTCTCTATGAAATAGATGGTCAAAGAAATGTAACAGAGATGTGCACTTTGGGGCAAATTTTATAAAGCTTTTTCCTCGACTTTCTTATTTACCTCTTTAACACCCATGTAGCCTTTAATCATTCCCTATCAATGAAATCCCTAGCCCCTGTTTGTTGTGTTGATTTCTCTCCCAATCCCCCCTTTTCATTTTGTTTTTTTCTCCCTTCCCCATCCTGTACTTCTTCCCTTCTCTCTAGCCCTTAAGCGTGTCTGCTCCTCATTCTCTACCCTCCCATCCTCACCCCTTCGTCTCCTCCTTTCTCTATACTCTTTCTCCCCCTACCATTGTCATGCTGCTCCTCTGGTCTCTCCTCCCACTCCAGTCGTTGCAACCTTACCTCAGAATACACATAAAGCGGTAACACCAGCACCGCCAGCAGCAAGTCGGCTACGGCTAGACTGACAATGAAGTAGTTCGTGGCGGTTTTGAGGGCACGTTCGGTCAACACACTTAGGCATACCAAGACGTTGCCCAGGATGATGATGATGATGAGAGGGACGCCGAAGAAGAGGACTAAGTAGTTATAGCTGGAGACACTGACATCTGCAGCGGTGACCTGAGTCACGTTCTGAGTGTCATTGGCCATGGTACCATCACCCTCTGGCTTCCCGTCATGAACATCTGTAAGAAAGAAAACACACAAGAAACAAAGTCACCACAGTCCAAAAGGGATTTCCGAGACCTCAGAAGGATTTACTGTATTTCAGTGTTCTAAATTCTGCTCCGCTTTCTTTACCAATCTAGGCACATGCATCTAGAGTTGGCTAAGTGTTTGGGCCTAGGTTTAACTCATATATTTAACTATATATATTGGAGTGGAGGAGTGGCCTAGTGGTCAGGGCAAGGTACTTCAGGCCGGAAGGTCGGGGGTTCAAATCCCACTAGAGGACAGCAACCTTGGGCCAGAAGGACTGGGGTTTCTAGTCCCACAGGTGCTCCTTGTGGTCTTGGGCAAGCCACTTAACCCTCCATAGCCCATGTTCCCTGTAAAATAGTTATCTCCAAGTTATAATGCCCTGTTCAATGTAATTTCAGTTTGTTCAATGTAAACCGCACTGATGCAGAATAGCACGGTATATAAGAGAATGTAAATAAATATCTTACAACATATGCCCCCATTTGATAAAGAAAAGTAGGCAGTCCCTTTTCTTTATAAAATAAGTGAGATAAGCATGTGTTGAAATGTTTGCAAAACTAGGTGACCCTTATAAGCTTACCTCCTAAAAGTTTCCTTTTGGAATGTTTTAACGTGCTAATGGTGCTCTGAATAGAGATCAGATATTATGTTATCTACGAACTGCCTTCTTTATGACAAAGTTTAACCCGAAGAGCTGTACCAAGTAATCAAAATACATACAAATGCAATATAACGCAAGTACATAAGAACATAAAATAGTCCATGCTGGGTCAGACCAAAGGACCATCGTCCACCATCTTGTCTCCAACACGGCTAGATCTGGTCACAAGGACAGACCCTGGCAGAGCCCAAAGAGTAGCTCCATTCCTTTCAGCTCAGTCCCAAGGATGAGCGGTAGCTGTTCCATGTTTACTTGCATAATAATTGTTTATGGACTTTTTACTCTAGGAATTTGTCCAGACCCCTTCTAAATCCCACTATGCTAAGATGCCTTGGCCACATTCTCTGGCAACAAATCTCACAGCTTGATTGCTTATCGAGTGAAAACATACTTTTTCAATTTGTTATAAATCTGCTGTTAGTTTTATGGAACGTTCCCTCATTAGGTAGTGATTATTTATTCCTTCAAATAGTGCTATTTACCTGTTCTGTTCCACTCGCCTAGAAATCTTTCCCCTATCCTCTCTCAGTTGTCTCTTCTCCAGACTGAAGAGCCCTGTTCTGCTTAGCATTCCTTCATAGGGGAGCTGTTCCATCCCCTTCACCATTTCTGCTGCCCTTATCTTTACATTTCCAGCTCTTTTATCTCTTGAAACAGGGTGACCATAACCGCACACAGTACTCAACGTGTAATTGCACCATGGATCAATTCAGAGGCATTGTACTATGCTCCATTTTACTCTCCATTCTTTTCTGAATAATTGCTAGCATTTTATTTGCTTGTTTGACAGTTGATGCACAGGGAGTAGAGGATTTTGGCATATTGTTGACAATGAATCTAAGATCCGTTTCCTGGCTGGTGACTGCTGATATGGAACCTATCACTGTATAGAGTTAGGATTGCTTATCTTATGTGCGTCCCTTTGCACTTGTCCACATTAAATTTCAGCTGCCGTTTTCATGACCACTTCTCCAATCTGGCAAGGTGCTTCTGCAATACCTCACAGTCTGCTGCTTGAACTACTCTGAATAATTTTGTGTCATCTACAAATCTGATTATTAATGAAAAAGAACACCAGTCCCAGCACAGATCTTTGAGGTATTTCACAACTTATCTCTTTCCACTGTGAAAAGTGACTATTCAATCCTACTCTTTACTTCCTATTTTTATTTTTTATTTATTTTATTTAATTCACATTTATATACCGCATCTTCCAAAGTTCAGTTGCGGTTTACAGGTAACAATAATTTACAAATCAAGTTTGTTTTACATGGAACAATTAAATATAACAGAACTTATTTACAAGGAATATCATATGAAATATAGAACAAATAATGTGGTATAATACCGAACAGTGTGAAAAACTATATACAAGTTATCTATGAATATATATATATGGAATACTTGAGGGGAGGTCAAAGGATCATCATTGGAGGGTGCTAACTGTGTAGGTTAAAGGTTTATTGCATGGAGATAGTCTAAAAATACATCAGTTCAATATAAGTGATCAAAAATTCATATCAATGTATATATTACAAAAATAGTAAACAATATTCAGAACCCAGCTAGATCTCATGTTTACCTTCACTAAGAATTGAACAAGGTGAGTTCACAGTATAGTTACAAGAATCAGAATTATCAAGACAGATTCGTCCCTTCATAAAGCACTTCAACTACAAGACACTCCATCAAAGTGGCCTGGGACAGACACAGTGGATCACTTTACATTACAGCAGCAAGATTAAATCAAAATAAACTGAACCATCTAATTTCTCAACAAATAGGGGTGTCCTACATGGAGCGATGGGGGAAGGAGCGGTGGGTTCACCCCTAAACAAACAAAGAAACAAAGATATGGGGAGGGGTGAAGACATGGGGAGGGGTGCACCTGCTCCTGGTGGGCGCACCACTAAGCAAAGACATGGGAAGGGGTGCACCTGCTCCTGCCATATTGCTGGGCAGACTAGATGGACCATACTGGTCTTTATCTGCCGTCATTTACTATGTTACTATCTCACACTAATTTCTCTGGGAGTAGTTTTATAACAGGACACCTATGTGAAAAATCCAAAAAGATACTTATTTTATGTCTGCTTTATAGAGGCAATAAACCCAATAAATAAAACATACCCTAGGGGAGGAAAATGTGAACCGACTCATAAAACGATGCACATCCCACCTTGTAAAATGTAAGTGACTTTCAGATTCAGGAGTGTACAACATCAGAATTTCTGACCGTATCTACTATAGTTCCATATTTCGAAGTACGACGTCAAGAGTTTGTCATGGAGGGGGTAAGTCCCATCACATTGCTCCTTCTCTCCTTCAGAACACATCTTCGCGATTGTTGATGGAATTTCCGTCTCTTGTAGTACTCTTTGATGATCCTTTCTCTGTTTTTATTTTAAAGAGGGGGAAAATCCCCAAGTAGCTGCTTATAGATCCGTATTCCAGCCCCAGTTCTCTGATCTGGAAGCCCAAAGGATCAACAACAACAACAAATTACATTTAAAAAAGAAACAAAACACAACATGAATTTTACGAATGTTGGGTTTCCATGACACCTCTCATTCCTTATGCAAGAAGAAAAGAAAACTCTCCCGATCTATCTATCTATCTATCGATCCCCAGCCCTTCCCCAATATCTCATCCCATTCATGGTGGTGGTACCTTTATGGAGCAGGAGTGGTCTCTCCATCAATCCTGTCCTGCCAGAACAGCAAATAAAAATGGCAGTGACAGACCCAAAGCTGGCACAATCATTAATTTTCTGCTGTCCCATGAAGATACCATGACCACCACAGATATTGTAAGTTGATGGGGAGAGAGCGGGAGGGATCAGAAGAGGGCCTTGGAGGATTTTTTCTGGCAGCAGCAAGTCTTAAATTTAAATCCAGTTGAACAAAAATGAATGAAATGTTTTCCGTTTTTCTTTTGTTTCATTTTGAAAACAAAGAAAATGAAATGTAAATTGTCAGTTTTATTTCCAACCTAAAAGAGGAGATCAAACCTAGGCTTTCTTTATGTTTATGTTTATTTTGAATTTGATATACCGCTCAGGCCAGAGGCATTAGAGCGGTTTACAATACCATATCATTTAAAGAGAAAAGGAAAAGAACGCCATTTAAATGATAGGACAGAAAAGAGGACAGAGACAGTTAGACAGATAAGAGAAGAAGAGGAACATGGAACAACGAGTTACCACAAAACAGCAGCATGTCACCCCAGTCCAAATCATAACATCAGTGCTACCCTCAGCAACAGACGCCCAGGACCAACGCCTAAGGGCCACGCCAAAGGGCACTCTGGCGAGGCCCTCAGGCGCGGGCCCGCAAGGCGCGGGCACGCCTCCGAAGCGGCAGATTTTATCCTTTAGAAGCTCAGATGACAAGATTTTGACTTTCATACTTCGGACACATCATGCGAAGACAGAGATCATTAGAGAAAGACATCATGCTTGGCAAGGTGCTTGGCCACCATAAAAGAGGAAGGCCAGCAATGAGATGGATCAATACAATAACAGCAGCTATGGATACCACTCCAACACCAATGAGCCACTTAACTGAAGACCGAACAAAGTTTAGGTCAGCTATCCAGAGGGTCGCCAGGAGTTGACACCAACTCGACGGCACTTAACAACAACAAAATCATCCTGGATTCAGAGACGGACAATGCTAGAAGTCTCCCTGAAATATTCCTCATGGATCATGATATGAGGAATGATAAATTATCCATCTTCCTAACTCAGAAGGAGTGTAGTTTTTACATTTACATATTGAAAGTTATGTAGTCCATAAATCCTGCTTTTATTTTATACATTTCAAGGCATATGGAATGCTGTCAAATACTTTCTAATAGTCATTGCATGCTATACCGAGAGATATGGATGGATAAGTTAAACTAACATGTAAAAAAGAGCTGATCCCCCTGACTCAGAACTACCTACACTTTGGAAAGCAGGTGAAAGCCTGGTGCATCTGCTGAGCCTCTAATGAGTAAAGCGTAGTTACTCACCTGTAACAGGTGATCTCCGTGAACAGCAGGAATTTAGTCTTCACATATGGGTATCGACGGTACCAACGGAGCCTGTGCAGGAACGCTCCCCAGCGTCCAATAGGGAAGCTTTTGGGAGCATCCCACAGCGCCTGCGTGCTGCCTTCCCGCCTTTCCAACTGTCCCTCTCTAGTTGAGTTTATAGCTGAGATGGAGAGAGAAAGAAAAAGAGAGAGAGAGAGAGATACAACTCCTAGGGTAGGTGGGCGAGTTGTGAAGACTAAATTCCTGCTGTTCCCGGAGATCACCTGTTACAGGTGAGTAACTATGCTATCTCCAGGAACAAGCAGGAATGTAGTCTTCACATATGGGGACTCCCTAGCTGCAGATGCCAGGAAGATGGCCCCAGGAAGTTGTTAGGCCTTGTGAAAGGGTCATACTTCTCCCCATGGATCTCTGGCATCCTACCAGGGACGGTGGGTAGGAGTTGATTAAGTCTGAAAAAGGTGTTGAAGAACAGCCTGGCCAAACAAGGCATCCCGGCGGGAATCCTTGTCTAAGCAGTAGTGGGCTGTGAAGGTATGTACCGAAGCCCAAGTAGCTGCTCGACAGATGTCGTCGATAGACACAGAGTGAAGATGAGCCATTGAGGCTGCCATGGCTCTCACATTGTGAGCTGTGACATGGCCTTCAAGAGGAAGGTTCCTATTCTCATAGGCAAAGGATATGCAATGAGCAATCCAGTCAGATAGAGTTATTTTGGAAACTGGAAGTCCCAAATGACTAGGATCAAAAGCAACAAAGAGTTGAGAAGATTTTCTGTGTTGCTGTGTCCTTTGCAAGTAAAAGGCCAAAGCTCTTTTACAGTCCAAGGTATGAAAGTTCCTTTCTGCACTGGAAGCATGAGGCCTCGGAAAGAATACAGGAAGATAAACCGCTTGATTTCAATGGAAAGGCGAAACCACCTTTGGCATAAAGTGTGGATGAGTCCTAAGAACTATCTTATCATGGTGAAACCTTGTATAAGGAAGATCAGCCACTAACGCAATTCACTGATGCGACGTGCTGATGTGATTGCAATGAGGAAGATGACCTTCCAAGAAAGGAATTTCAGAGATGTAGTGGCTAATGGTTCAAAGGACGGTTTCATGAGCTGCCTGAGCACGAGATTTAAGTCCCATGCCACCGGTGGTGGCTTAATGGGAGGCTTGTTTAAAGAAGGCCTCTAATAAATCTCGCTATGAGAGGAAATAGGTTGTAAGGCTTGTAAGAAGCTGCAATAGCACTAAGATGGACTCTTACTGAATTTGTCTTGAGACCCGCATTTGACAAATGAAGGAGATACTCCAGTATCAATTCTAGAGATATCGCAAGAGGGTTAAGACCCTTCTGCGAGCACCATATGGTAAACCTTTTCCACTTAAAGGCATACGAGCATCTTGTGGAGGGTTTCCTAGAAGCATGAAGGATATCCTTTACTGTTGGGAAAGGTTAAGATCCTGAAGTTCTAGGCTTTCAGCAACCAGGCTCTGAGATGCAGAGACTGGGGATTCGGATGCCAGAGCTTCCTGTCCTCTTGGGAGAGAAGATCTGGAGCTGATCCCAACTCCAGAGGCGGAGCTTGAGGGAGATGTAGGAGCAGAGAGTACCACGTTTGCCGTGGCCAACGTGGAGCTATGAGGATCATATGACCTCTGTCTCTCTGAAGCTTGAATAGGGTTTTGGGGATGAGAAGAATGGGTGGGAAGGCATATAGGAAGTCCTGACCCCAGTGAAGGAGGAAGGCGTCCCTTGCCTGACAACATGGAGCCGAAATTCTGGAACAGAACTGGGGAAGTTTGGCATTCAGCAGACTTGCAAAGAGGTCTATGTCCGGGGTTCCCCAAATCTGAAATATTTGGGCAAACTGGTCTGGGTGGAGAGACCATTCGTGTGGAAGCCGAACTCGACTGAGTTTGTCTGCCCAAGAGTTTTGGATGCCTGGAAGATACACCGCAAGGAGATGAATCTGATACTCTCTGGCAAGGGCCCATAGTCGCAAAGCTTCGTTGCATAGCGACAGAGAGCCTGTTCCACCCTGCTTGTTCACATAGAACATAGCTACCTGATTGTCTGTTTGAACTAGGACTGTCTTGTAGCTGAGCTGAGCATGAAATACTCGAAGACCAAAGAAGATTGCTCTGAGCTCCAGGAGGTTGATGTGAAGACAGGTCTCCTGTGGAGTCCAGGTACCCTGGCTAGAGAGATCATGCAGGTGGGCTCCCCATCCCACCTGTTATCCATCTGTTGTTAGGGTGGCTTGGGATAGGGGTTGCTGGAAAGGAGACCCCACCAGAAGGTTTCTGGGTGATTGCCACCATTGGAGGGACGAAATAAGATGATTTGAGTTCGTTATTTTCTCCGACAGGTAGTCTGAGGCCTGTGTACACTGAGTGGATAAAGTCCACTGGGCTGCTCGCATATGGAGGCGAGCATAAGGAACCACATGCATGGTGGATGCCATGTGGCCTAGCAATTGTAGCATTTCGCGAGCAGTGAAACAAGGTTTGAGCACTGCTTGGGAAGCTAGTTGTACTATGCGAAGACAGCGGGGCTGCGGAAGGAAAGTCCTTGTCTGCCTGGTATCCAGATGAGCTCCTATGAACTCTAGGGACTGAGTGGGAGCAAGATTGGATTTTGGGAGGTTTATGACCAGTCCCAAATACTGAAGGATTCGCATTGTGCGAAACAGAGCAGAGCTGGCTTCTGGCACTGTAGGGGCTCGAATGAGCCAGTCGTCTAAGTAAGGGAAGACGAATATTCCCAGAGTTCGGAGAAATGCTGCTACCACAGCCATGCATTTTGTGAACACTCTTGGTGCAGAAGTCAGGTCAAAGGGAAGAACCTTGTATTTGTAGTGCTTTCCTTGAAACAGGAATTGGAGGAATCTCCTGTGATTTGGATGGATGAGAATATGAGTATATGCATCCTTGAGATCTAGAGAACAAAACCAATCCTGACTCTGAAGGTATGGCAGCAGAGTTACTAGAGAGACCATTTTGAACTTCTCTTGGAACAAATATTTGTTCAATTCTCTAAGGTCTAAAATGGGTCTGTGTCCCCCTGTTTTCTTTGAAATAAAGAAATAGGGGGAGTAGAACCCTGTACCCTGATGGGGAATGGGTACTTCCTCTATTGCTCCTTGAGCAAGGAGCATTGTGATTTCTTGACCTAAGAGACTGTTGAGAGAGGTCTGAGAATTGAACTGTCTTACAATTGTAGGAGGGGGCATGCTGTGAAAATGAAGCTTGTACCCCTGTCGTACAATGGACAGAGTCCAATTTTCTGCTGTTATTTGGTACCATCTGTGGGCAAAATGACATAACCTGCCTGGGATGGTCGAGGGTTCTGGACCATTTAGAGGCAGGAAGGCAAAGTTCTCTAGGGAGGAGTCAAAGCCCCTGAGGAGGCTGAGCCTGCTGAGGTGGCTGAGGTTTTGCAGCTTTTGGCTTCTTTTGTTTTCTAGGTTGTTGCTGTTGTCCCTTTTGGGCAGTCTGACCTGGACAGTGTCCCTGTTGGGTATAGGAAGGATAAAACTTCTTTTTCTTATTGAAAAATGGTTTCTTAGAGGATTTTTTCCTTGCAGGATCGGCTGTAGATTTGGACAATCTATCCAAGGTGATATTGTCAGCATCTATCTCATTAGCCTTCTCCTGCCAATTCTTGCCAAAGAGATTTTCTCCTGTGCAAGGAATGTTTCCTAATTTATCCTGTACCCAAATTTCCAAGTCAGATGCCTGAAGCCAGGCTATCTGACGTGCACCAATGGCAATAGCCGAGGTTCTGCTTATGTACTCAAAACAGTCAAAGGTTGCACGATTTACAAACTTGGAAACATCCTGAGCATGTTTGACTAGAGTAAGATAGTCTTGCTTTTTGTCATCAGGAAGGAGGGGGCTCATAAGCTCCAAGTCTCCTGTGACCTCTTTAAGGAACATTCCCATATACAAGATATAGGAACTGATCTTAGCTGAGAGAATGGAAGCTTGGAAGCATCGACGCCCAAAGGCATCGAAAGTCCTGCATTCACGACCTGGAGAATTGGATGCATGTCTCTTTGCACCTTTCATCCTTCTCATGGCTGATTCCACCACAATTGAATGGTGGACAAGGTGGAACTTGATACATGATATCGAGTCTTCGAGAATGAGGAGATGTGGTTAAAGGTGTTTCCCACATCCTTAGCATAAGATCATGTAAAATCTCATGAATAGGCAGAGTAGCTGCCTCTTTGGGAGCCTTAGGGTATTGGAGAATTTCAAATTCCTTTGCCCTAGGCTCTTTTTCAGGAGCTACTGTGATAGAACACAATTTAGGATAGCTATCCAGAGGGTCGCCATGAGTCGACTCCGACTCGATGGCACTTAACAACATAACACTGTGATAGAAAGGCCTTGGGCCACATCACGGATAAAGTCCTGAAAGGACATATCCTCTGGCGGATACATTCTGCGCTGAGGAGAAGAGAAATCCTCGGGGAGAAGTACTCATGTATTGGCAGAGTCTTCAGAGTCTTTAGACTCATCAGAGGATTCAAAATACCTCCAATCCCGGTGATCGTGCAAAGCACGGTATCGGTATCGATCGAAGTCAGTATCGGGTTGTTCCAGTACCGATCTGTCGATGCCAGAGACGTACACATGACTCAGTATGGGTGGCATACCCGCCGATGCTAATGCAGTTGGTACCGGTTCCGGTACTGGTGTCGGTACTGGTATTGGTTGAGGTGTCTGAAGCGGTTTCAAAGGTACCGAAGCTGTGAGAAGAGCCGCTAGACTGTGTTCGATAGCACGGAATCTCTGGTCTATTGACGCTGCCGATGCTTGGGTGTTGGTACCGGTAGAAGCGGCTGGAACCCCAGAGCATGGCGCCAGTAGTTCTGCCGAGGTTGAGGCCTCAAGAACATCCTGGAGCCCCATTAGTGCTTTGGAAGCTGAAGCCTCCCGCCGGGGCAGTTTTGCCGGTGAAAATTCCTCAAGGGCAATGCCAGGGGCATTTCGATACTTAGAAGGAGATCCACCCTTTGAGGATCGGCTAGCTTTATGTTTAGTTACCTGAGATCCATGGGAGGAAGATGAGGCCCTGGAGGACGTCGATGCAACAGATGCCACTTCTGAGGGAAAAAGGGTGCTAAGTTTAGCAGCTCAGTTCTGCTGGCCCCTTTTTGACATCATTCCACAGGCGTGGCATTCTGAAATAGAGTGGTCAGGACCTAAACATTTGAGACACCAATCATGGGTGTCAGTGACGGAAATAGTACCGCCACATTTAGAGCATTTCTTAAAACCTGAAGTAGGTTTTTCCATTTTTAAGGAAAAAATTGGGCCTACTGCCCAAAATGGCGCCTAGCACCAAGGAAAAAAAAGTTTCTAATGTAAAACACCTCAGAAACTATAATGTTTTTTTGGTTTTTTTTTTAAAGAAAGAAGAAAGAACCGGCGGTACCGGTATGGCGTCGAAGGAAGGCAGACGCGACCACAAAAACAAAGATTAAAGACAAACTTTTTCTGCGGCGACAGGGTATGTGACCTGTCGGCTCCGCGGAAAACGAAGAACTGGAGAGGGACAGTTGGAAAGGCGGGAAGGCAGCACGCAGGCGCTGTGGGATGCTCCCAAAAGCTTTCCTATTGGACGCTGGGGAGTGTTCCCGCGCAGGATCCGTCGGTACCGACGATACCCATATGTGAAGACTACATTCCTGCTTGTTCCTGGAGATTACGACTAACCAGCTAGTCACCTACGCTCTGAGCTCACTGTATATACAAGTTAGCCGTTCCTATGAATATTTTATTCATCTTTGATTCTCATCTTAGAAACATAGGCCATGTGGTCTTTTTCTGTCATCATGTTTCTATCTAGTCTGTCCTTCCATAACAACAACTACAACAGTCCACTTTTTGCCTTTAGAGATCCTCTGCGTTGGTCCCATGCTTTTTTGAATTCAGTTACTGTCCTCATCTCTACCACCTCCACTGGGAGACTATTCCATGGATCCACTACTCTTTCTGTAAAGAAATATTTCCGCATATCACTCCTGAATCTATTTCCCTTCACCCTCATCCCATGTCCCCTCGTAGCAGAACTTGCTTTCAATTGAAAGAGGCTCTCTCCCTGAACATTTATGCCACGGAGGTATTTAAACATCTCAATCATATCACCTCTATCCCGCCTTTCCTCTAAGGTGTACATATTAAGATCCTTAAGTCTGTCCTCATCTGCTTTATAATGAAGCCCATTAATCATTTTAGTAGCAACCCTCTGCACCGACTCCATCCTGTTCACATCCTTTTGAAGGTGCGGTCTCCAGAATTGCACACCATACTCCAAATGAGGTCGCACCAAAGACTTATACAGAGGCATTATCACCTCCTTTTTTCTGCTAGCCATTCCTCTCCATATGCACCCAAGCATCCTTCTAACTTTTGCCGTCGCCTTTTCTACCTGTTTAGCTACTTTAAGATCATCAGACACAACCACGCCTAGGTCCCGCTCTTCTTTAGTGGACAAAAGTACTTCACCTCCTATACTGTATTGCTCCCTTGGATTGCTGCAGCCCAAATGCATGACCTTACATTTTTAACATTAAATCCCAGCTGCCAAATTCTAGACCATTCTTCAAGCTTAGCTAGATCCCTCCTCATGTTATCAACACCTTCCTGGGTGTCTACTCTATTGCAGATTTTGGTATCATCTGCAAAGAGGCAAACTTTACCCGACAGCCCTTCCGCTATATCACTAACAAAGATGTTAAAAAGAATCGGACCAAGGACAGATCCCTGGGGCACACCACTGGTAACATCCTTCTCCTCAGAGTGAGTTCCATTTACCTGTTCTCTTTGTCGCCTCCCACCCAACCAATTTCTAACCCAAGCAGTAACTTTAGGGTCCATCCCTAGGGTGCTCAGTTTGTTTATAAGTCGCCTGTGAGGAACAGTGTCAAAGGCTTTACTGAAATCTAAATACACCACATCTAGAGCTCTTCCTTTGTCCAACTCCCTGGTCACCCAGTCAAAGAAATCAATCAGATTTGTCTGAAAAGACCTGCCTCTGGTGAATCCATGCTGCCTTGGATCCTGTAATCTGCTGGACTCCAGAAACCTCACTATTTTCTCTTTCAGCAGCGTTTCCAATAATTTACTCACCACCGAAGTTAAACTAACCGGCCTGTAGTTTTCAACCACATCCTTACTTCCGCTTTTGTGTAAAGGCACCACATGAGCCTCTCTCCAGTCCTTTGGCACCACTCCCGACTCCAACGAGGCATCGAAAAGGTCAGTCAGCTGAGCTTGAACGTCCCCAAGTTCCCTCAATATTCTAGGGTGTATCCCATCCGGTCCCATCGCTTTGTCTACTTAATCTAATATACTATCTTTATGCTGTACCTCATATGTCCTCTCCATTTTAATTATTGCCATGTGCCGGCATATGCCTGTTTCTTAATGTGTCAACATTTGTTTTAATGTGCACAGCACCAGCATTGTGAGTTTATTATTAATGTTACATTATGGTTTTAAGCTAATTTGCTTATCTCCAATTTTAGCTTGCTTTATACTGCTGTGGTTGAATCTTTTGAAAAGGTAGCACTAAATCATAATAAACAGACAAATACAAATTATTTGCAATGATGACCATATTGTGCTTATTTTAAATTTCCACTTACAGTATACAAAACACCTTTTATATTTTGCATCCATCAGGCACAAAATTAAATCCCCAGACAGAACAAACGATATTCATATCATGATGATGTCATATTAAGAGCTGTGCTCCAAAACCATCACATTCCCAAGAATCTCATTTCCCCCAATGCCTCCCATATCTATTCCCCCAGGAATGCACTCTTACCTTGTTGCAGAATTTATAATACTGCATATAAATTGCAATACACAAATTACAAAGGTCAAAATCCCAACTCGACAGCGCCTCAAGCTGGCAATGTGAACCTAGAGCACTCCACTGCATAGAAGGGCCCAGATTTTCTGGAACTTAGTAGCCTGCTGTCTTATCAGAGCTGTCAGCTTACTCAAGGTATAAACTGTTGCAAACTAGCAAGAGAGATGTGGAGAGAGGGACCCTGTCTCACACCGGGTTGCTTCATATTATGCTTTGATTTCCCTTTTTAAATGAACGGCATTAAATGGACGAGGCTTCTTGTTCTTATATCCAGTTTTTCAAGATCTTTATGGGTCCAATCTACAATTTCAACGCTGTATGAGGCTATGAGGATTGCAAGCTGATTGACAGATGGTATGTTATTTTGTGCCATTAAAGTACTTTTCAATATCTTTTTGTAGTATTCTTTGCTGATCTTACTCTCAATAATTTTGTGCTGGATTGCTGCAGCTTCTTCTTCTCCTTTCTCCCTGCTCAAGTTCATATAGTTACAATCTTTTGTCAGAGAGACCTTTTTAGCATTGCTTAGTTTTCCATTAAAGCCAAAGGTCATCCCTAAGTCATCTTAGAAATTGTTCTTTGAAATGACAGTTACAGGAGCTAGCTGTGCGCTTTTAAATCACTCAAAAGCAGTAGCTACTCTCTTATCATTACTGCCTCTGGGATTAAATTTAAATCCCAAATCCATAGCCCTATGAATTAATTAGAATCCCCAGTGAATTTGGTGCCAGACAAAGCAAAAGTGGTGGCAGGGAATCTCTCTGGAATATTCCTTCCTAGATCTTGATTTTAGGAAAGACAAATTGTCCATCTTCCTAATTCAGATGGCGTGTAGTCTGCCAGATTTTCATAGAGAACTTGATGTACCTGATCAGTCCATTTCCACTTATAATACTGCATACAAAGTGCAATACACAAAGTTCAAAATCCCAAGCAATTTATTAGCTTATGATACTGTCTCCAAATGGGATACTTTTGGGCACACTGGGGATACGTTTATAAGGGACCTATGCATGAAAAACTGTTTTCTACACACATAAGCAGGATTTTATAGTATTGCCCCATGGGTGTACACCCACAAAAGTATGCACTACCAACCAATAACGCATACTTTTGTGTGATATGCATGCATGCATGCATTCCTGAGGACAGAGAGTACGTGGAGACGGGGTGGATAAGTACTATGCGCTGATTCTTACTAGCCCCTACAAACACAAATTTACAGTACACCTGCCTTGGAGCAGGAGAAAATTAGTCTGCCATTGGTAATAAATCCAGAAGCCAATTTTATGAATACATGTTGCCTTTATAAAACAGTCAAACAATGAGGGTCCACAGTAATGAAACCTAAACAATGTTATCAGTCAAAACAATGTTCCATTGTACTAAACATCCAAACTTCATAACAAATAGTAGTTTAGACTTCAGAATGGGAGTCCAGTTCATAGTAACAATCACTTGATCCAGAATCTCAACCTTTTCATGGTCTCTTCATTTTATCAAAAAGTATCAAAACAAATTTCATTCATTAGAAAATGTGTACTGTCTAATATTCCCAGAAATGCCCAAATTGGTGATTAAAATTCCTTCATCCCTGTGAATAATTCATCAGTATGTGACTTGAAAATGTCAAATATTACACTGGTCAACAAAGTTTTACAAAAGTCATGTTACTGAAATAAAAATAGTCATTTTCTATCAATTTTTATATGCTGAACACAAATATGACAGTGAAATTGCAAAGTTGGCTCTAGTTTTTTTGTAATCTACAAGAATTAATGTTTACATCACAAAATGCATGTCAATAGTAAATATAATAGGCCTTCGGTTAATACCTGTAAAAAAAACAAGTCATAGACTACTTCTTAGATTTTTTCGCCTGTCTCTTGTACAGCTGTTCGGGAGCTTCTCTGGGGAGTGCCCAGCAGTAGTCAGCCAGCATTGTAGTGGACCATTTTCCCTGGTATCTTTGCTCCATCGTTGCGATATCCTGGTGAAAATGTTCGCCCTGTTCATCACTAACCATACCACAGTTGTCAGGAAAGAAATCGAGATGGGAATCAAGGAAATGGATCTTTAGAGACATATTGCAGCCAAGTTTCTGATACTGCATCAAAATGTCTTCTACTAGTTCCTTGTATTTTTCTGCCCTAACATTCCCGAGAAAGTATGTTGACACTAGGCGAAAAGCATTCCATGCTTGTTTCGCATCACCCTGCAGCAAGTTGTTGAACCAGTCATCTTTGAAGAGCTCTCGAATCTGAGGACCCACAAAAACTCCCTCTTTAATCTTTGCTTCGCTGAGTCGAGGGAATTTTTCATGCAGGTATCGGAAAGCTGGCGAAGTGCGGTCCATGGCTTTCACAAAGTTTTCATCAAACCTAGTTTGATGTGAAGGGGTGGTAGCTGGATTTTGTGAGCCTCAACCATAGCTGGGTGCTGGATATTCTTCTCTCCAACTGTTACATTTTGTCTGCAATTCCATTCCTTCCGCAAGTAGTGTTAATCCCTTGCTCGGCTATCCCACTCACATAAGAAACACATGTATTTTATATATCCCTGCTGCAGTCCCATTAAAAGGGCAACTACCTTCAAGTCACCACAGAGGTGCCAGCTGTACTTGTTATAGTTAATGGAAGTCAGTAGATGCTTTAAGTTATCATATGTCTCTTTCATGTGGACGGCATGTGCTACTGGAATAGATGGAAGACGGTCTCCATTGTTCAAAAGCACAGCCTTCAGACTCAGTTTCGAAGAGTCTATAAATAGTCTCCAGTCTTGTGGGTCATGAATGATTTTTAAGGCATTCATGAGGCTTTCAATATCGGAACAGAATACCAGATTACTTTCCTTTCCGACTGCGTATAGTACACTGCTGACGTCAGATGGCTTCAGCATCCGTCTGGCAGTAGTATTGCATTGCATCAGAAAATGATGCAATCAACTCTGGATGATGTGTGCATGCTGGTATTATGCAATGTGATGCAATATCACATCATTCAAGGCTTATTTGGGATGTTGTTGATGTCCTACTGGATAAATTTACACGGTGAAACATCAAAAATGAACAACATGCAATATCTTCAAAACGAAAGCCAATAAAATTTTTTTAATCTTATATTAGTGTTCAGCTCAGCAAGATACTACAGATTAGGGCCTTTTAAAGTCAGTAACGATTTCAATGTTGACCAGTGACAAAATTTCATAGATACCAATAACTTAAAAGAAGAAATTAGACCTTAACTGCTAATTGTCTTTCCTGGAGTCCCTCCAGGCCAGTCCAGGAATTCCAGATACGCTTGGGTAGTTGCCATTCTCCAGCAGCTGACTACTGAGCATGTCAGGATTCTGAGAACCCAGTAGAAGAGCTCCCCTCCGAGCCTCAGCATCCAGTCTCCTACTGACCCAGTAGCCTACCCCTCAACCTATGAAACAGTTAAAACAGCACTCTGGAGGAACGGTATGAGGCCAAGTTACAGCCTGCCGCAGCCTCTCTGTCTGGGGTAGCCCCATGTCTCGCAATGCTACTGCTGTCTCCTTTGAACATGCCTGTTGCATTCTTGATTGACTCTTTTTTTTTCTGTTAGATAATTCTAGTGAGCCATATACATGTGTGAGAAGCAACCCTGCCAAGGTGCCCAATCACCCCTGAATGGATCCCGCTACTGCATAGTGCTGTATCTCTCAATCAAAGCTCACACCAATATCCCTGGTCTCTATTAGGGAAGGGCCCTGGACTGGCCTGGAGGTACTCCAGGAAAGACAATTAGCAGGTAAGGTCTAATTTCTACTTCCTAATCATCCCTCCAGGCCAGTCCGGGACCCTGCATCACCCGAGAGTCTCAATAGACTTCCCAGACCAAGAGGCTGGATCTGTCGTCACCAGCGTCCAGACTGGGGTTTCCAATGTCACTCCCACCGTGAGGTTATTGACCTGCAGCCACCATTTGCAGGCTGAGCCTTGCATCCTCCGGGCATTCCAAATGCTGTCACATAGATTGTGACTGTGGAGCCCAGTGCGATAGTACAGCATGCTGCAAAGGACGCATGTGGACTCTGGCCCAGGGAACTAGATCCAGAGTCGCTGCTATGGAGCCCAACAGCTGCAGGTAATACCATGTCGCTGGTATCTTGTGAATGCGCTCCTCTGGAAGGGAGACGAAACTTGCTGCTGTATCAAACTGAGCACCAAAGTATATTAGTTGTTGAAATGGTTGAAGCTGGCTCTTGACCAGATTGACCACGCAGTCCAGGCTTCTCAAAAGCTTGATTACTCGTTGCCTCAAGGGAGGCCTTCTCAGACTTCGCTCTGATGAGCCAGTCATCCAGGTATGGATGCACCAGTATACCTTCCTGATGCAGAGCTGCCACCACCACAACCATGACTTTGTTGAAGGTCCGCAGAGCTGTGGCCAGACCAAAGGGCAACACCCGAAACTGGAAGTGCCCCATTGGTACTGCGAACCGCAGGTACTGCTGATGTTCCGGCCGGATGGGGATATGCAAGTAAGTCTCCATAAGGTCCAAGGCCATGAAGTAGTCCCTCTGCTGCACTGCTAATATGACCGATCTTAAGGTCTCCATCGAAAAGTGAGGAACACGTAACGCACGATTGACGTGTTTGAGGTCCAGGATAATGTGAAAACTCCCCTCCTTTTTGGGGACCACAAAGTAGATGGCATATTGACCTAAACTACACTGCTCTGGGGGCACCTGAACCACAGCTCCCAGCTGTAGCAGATGGCAGAGAGCATCCTGGACTGCTTCAGCCTTTTGCAGTGCCTTGCAGGAAGAACGAACAAAGGCTTCACAAAGTGGTCTTACGAATTCGAGAGCATACCCTTCCCGAATTAACTCCAGGACCCACTGGTCAATCGTGAGGATGACCTAAGCGACATAAAACCTCTGTAGCTGACCCCCTACCTGCACCACCACCTAGGCCTGCCTGGCTTCATTGCGGCTTCTTGCTTTGTCCCGGGGAGGCAGAGCAAAATCCCCATCCAAATCCCTGGGAATCCCGAAAGGAGGAACCACGTGACCCAGAACAGCCTCTCTGATAGGGAGAAAAATAGGTCCCCTAAAGTGCCAAAAGTCCTTAGACTGACCCCACTGGGGAGCCACTGTTTTTGGCACTTTAGGCCTATCTTCTGGCAAGCAACCCCCTTTTCTATCCCCAAAGTCCTTCACTATCTTTTCCAATGCCTTCCCAAAGAGCAGCTTTCTCTTAAAGGGGAGTTTACTTAGTCTGGACTTGGAGGAGGCATCAGCTGCCCAATTACTGAGCCAAAGAAAACGCCGAACAGCAACCGAAGCCATGGTCTTAGAGGCTACGTGCACAAAATCATAACATGTGTACGCCATGTAAGTGGCTGCTGACTTCAGCCTGCAACCTTCCGCCATGACAGAGTCTCCTGACCCCCCCCCCCCCCCGGTGCTAACCCCTGGATCCACCGGATGGAGGCCCTGGACACATAGGCTCCGCAAATTGACATCTGGAGCAACAGCGCACTGGAGTCATAAGCCTGTTTAAGCAGCGACTCCAACCTTTGATCCTGCAGGTCCTTGAGGGCTGCCCCGCCTTCCATGGGGATAGTGGTATTTTTGGTGACTGCTGCCTCCAAAGCATCCATCTTGGGCATCCTCAAGAGATCCCTGTCCTCCTGCAGAATAGGATACAGTCTCCCCAACGCCCAACCATCTCGTAGCGTGGCTTCAGGGAACTCCCACTCCGATTCAATCATTCTTTTGATCACCCTGTGTACTGGAAAGCACTTTTGAGCCCCTTTGAACCCCTGCAAGAGCAGGTCCTCCAGGGGTTCCTCCACCAAGGGAGTGGGCACGATATTGAGTGCCACCAGAGAGTGAGAGATGAGAGCTGCAGCTGCTCCTTATGGAAACTTGGAAGACATTAGGATCCTCTCCTGAGGGAATCTCATCTTCCTCCCCGTCTAGAGCCCCTTGTTCCCCCTAGAGGTTTAAGGGCCCCTCCCCCAGATCCTCGGAGGCTTGTGACTCAAAGAAGTCCTGAGTCAGTCAGGCCTCAGTGTCCACCTGTTGCCTTTAGCCCCAGGCATTTCCAGCAAGGGCTCCTCTTGAGGCAGAGACTTCTCAAACTCTAAACACCAGGGCTTGCTAGGTAATCCCCCCTCCTGGGCCTGCTTTCTCTTCAAAGAGTAAGTCCTATGGAGAGAAAGGATGAAATCCAGAGAGAAAAGCCCCTCGGGCAACAGTGGGCTCTCCTCTGCGGCAGACCATGATGACGGGGCACAAATTTTTGGCTGCACTGACTTTGATTTCTTTTTCCCGTGCTTTACAACTGCCTCTGGGGAAATAGCCACTGCGGAGGAAATGGCTGCGGTTCCCGCCAAATCTCTCACGGTCTCACCTGTTGATCCCTGCTCTGCTTCTACACTCGAGTCCATGAGGCTGCAAGGGAACAATGCTTGTCTCTGCAACCACTTGCCCTGAGAGAAACACTGCTGGCCCAACCCAGAAGGTGTGACGCCGCAGCTGCTCTCACACACAGCATCCGCGATCGCTGAGCCAGAATGCAAACCGTCCCCTGCCGTCTCCCCTGCTGCCGACTCCATTAAGGAAGGGAGAGAGGACAATACCGCGGTCCAGAATTGCCGTGCCAAACAACTCGCTATGCCTACAAAAACCGCCCTCCCCCTAGAGAGACACTTACCGCCTTGTGCCTCTATAGCCTGTGCTGCCTTAACTGACCAGGGCGTCCAGCCGACCTCCAGTCATGGTGCACAGCACGACGATACCTCTGGGTACCCAATCCCTGTAGCCAACAGAGGATAATTGGGCTCCATGCAGAGGAGGAGGAAAGGAACCTGGGGCTCCCAGGTAGTTTGACCCTGAGCAGTAAGCAGACAGGCAGGCTCTGCCAACCCTGACTGCCCCCTTTTTTTTTTTTTTTTAAATTTAGCAGCCTACTTCTGCTGCAGGATCCTCTACAACTATCCACAAATCCTTGCAATGCCTGAATTCTGAATACTATTGGAAACTTTCACCAAATGTGAGGGGAGCTCCTTCTTTAGCTGCTGAGAAATGAGAGACTGGATGCTGAGGCTCGGGGGTGGGCAGGGGAGCTCTTCTACTGGGTTCTCAAAATCCTGACATGCTCAGTTCTCAGCGGCTGGAGAATGGCGACTACCCAGGTCTATCTGGAATTCCTGGACTGGCCTGGAGGGACGATTAGGAAATATAAAATTCAAAATTGATCCATTATCTGAAAATATTACATTTAATCACTTACCGGTATCTGAAAATGGCAAATTTTACATGAATTCATGTTTTAAATCCATTCTGCATGAGAAATTCAGCATTTCCTCAACACCCCCTGGAGATCCTTTAATTCATAGACAAGACAAAAAATATCTGTCGGCATCTATGATCTTTACTCCTGGGGCCCGATATTCATCTAGGTCAGTTATGTGCCGATACAGCGCAAAGCCGTCTGCATCGACCCTTAACCCCAGATATTCAGTGCTGGGGTCCTATGCGGCTCTGGCATTGAATATTCGGCTTTGCCACACTGCCCGCCACCCGCAGTAGCCAACCAGGCAGCGGCAATGTTGCATGCTGCCCGGTTAGCCCCTGCAGCTAAAAGATAGGCATGTAAGGGAGAAGAGAGCGGATATTCGGCGGCACTAACCGTCTTAGTGTTGTTGTCTATCCCAATGAGCAGTATTTACATAGGCATTTACACGGTTTACAGCCCTGTAAACCTTTGAATATCAGGCCCTTGATCTTTTAATTCATTGGTCTTTACAAAACAGGCAGTGGTGTTTTTATAGCAACACGGAGTCATCCAGTCAAAAAACCTCTTCCTTAATCATTACCAATTTAGCATAAAGACATCCATTCAACTTCAATGTTAAGACCATTTGGCTCCACTGAAATCAGGTAAAAAATCCAGAATTGCTCATGATAACTCAGGAGCAAATCGGTCCAAATTGACTCCCCTCCAGTTCGGTGTAACCGAGTCAGTTATTCACCACTTTAGCCAATCCACTTTATGACCTTTTAATAAACAATGATTAACCAAAGGTGCTGCTTTGGTCTCCATACTGATTGGTTCTTGTGTTCATCGAGCTTTAAATGAACCTTGGTTTGGTTGACCCTGCATATATAACAGAGCAAGGGCATAAAATTATATATATTACAAATGCTTATTCACAACTCGTTGTTCTTAGCAACAGTCTTTCTGCTATTCATTGGATGAAGCTATTCTATGCCTTCCATCATAGAACATTAGAACACCAATTGTTAGATCGGTACATCAACATTGGCATGTGGTTCAACTTCATTCACTTTTTTTCCATCCCCCTTATTGCTTACAAGAGAGGGAAAGGTTTGGCTGATTGATAGAAAAATTACTGATAGGGACAAGAATCAGTACCAGGAAGTAGGCCACTTTTCTTGTGACCATTGTGATTGGTGTTCTAAGACTATATAAAAATAGTCCAAAAAACACCCTCCTACACCATAAAAATCTAACAATATTATTCAGAGGACCTCAAGCCACCTTTATCAAGCATATCAAGCACAAACAATATAGGCTAACGGGCCAGATCAGTGCAATTAATCATCAGTCCAATGAACATTCAACAGCCATAATTTTTATGCCATTAACAAAGTAATAAGCATTGCATTGCTGAAACATTTATAAAACAGCCAGACATTATGCTGCTTATATACTTAAATGCTGTACACAAAAGAAACAGCTGACGTAATATTGCATTTTGATATACTTATCTGCGTCAGGGATATAGCTTAAATCTTCAATTCACATCACATGTCACTCTTAGACATGAGCAATAACTACTTCAACAAACTTACAATATAAAGACAGCCTAACCCCACCCCATTGGGAGAGATATCCAGTCAACCAATCGCATAACACATGCAATCATAAAAACACCCAACACCAATCATAAATTACCCAACAGGCTCAAATTAACTAATCAGCAAACAAAATAATTCAATCCTATTGGCTCAACGTAAAGCCCCCAGTCACACACTCATTCAAATTTCCATTCAGCAATCACATACCAACTAACTCACATCAAATCACAACCAATCAACAACCACCTTTTCAAACCCACATTCACCAGTCATAAACCAGATAACACGCATCAATTCAGAATGCAGTAATTCAACTTCATTAACACATTGAACCACCAACCAATTATCATCTATGATTTCAAACCACCTTTCTCCAAACACGAACAACAAAAAACTCATCAGCCAATCAATCAACAGAAGCAAATTCCAAATCCACCCAATCACAGACGTAAAAACTAACAACAATCAAAATCAGATCAGAGTTATCCAATCGATTTCTTGATTCATAGAAACATGATGGCAGAAAAAGACCACATGGACTATCTAGTCTACCCTTCCATAAGACCATAAGGTTCAATAGTACGCAGACGAAACATCCATTCATACAATAGACTGATCAGGAAGACTTAGATTTTTTGCAGAATACACTTTCAGTTGTAATTGCTGGACAACACAATAGAAAAATGTCCAGGACAGTGTACCATGATCCTTTTCAGTTCTGGACATTTTTCTACTGTTTTGTCTAGTCTATTGTATGACCTACAGTAGATCCCGTTGGATACCTCCGGGTCCATGGACCCTGTAATTAATACATTTAAGGATTTGGTACTGAAAGATATTGCTAAGCTGGAGGAACCATATCATTCTGGACACTGCAGAATATTTCTTATGAAGATTGTCTAGCACTACAGTAGCTCCAGGATGATGCTTCCCTTGTGATCTCATGCTCTGATAAAGAGGCGCGATGGTAGTGCAAGATCAGGCTCAGTATTGTTGTGAGGCTTATTGGCAGCTCTCTGATGTTAAATTTTATGTCAGATTGGACCATGATCCTACTGATGAGTTATTACTTCAAGTGAAGGATTTCATTAAGATGGCAGCGCATTCCTTACAACTAAAGAATTTGCCTTTTGGTGAAGAATCACCAGCTGTGCTTTTGATTTATTTTCTTCCTAAAATTCATAAAATTCATGCCTCTCCAGGGTGTCCTATTGTTTCTACAAGAAAATTGGTTCTTGAGCCCTTATCTAAATTTTTGGATTATCTTTTGCATCCAGTGATGAAAGAGATCTGTTCTTATGTACAAGATATTTGCTCATATTTTGCGTATACTGGATAATATACCTGAGGCCAGTTCTATAGCATTTCTGGTGTCTGTGGACATTGCAATGTTGTATACTCATATACCACAATCTGCAGCTCTGGATATTGTATGTGATACTATCTCTCAAGCCACTTTCCAACGTCCACTTTCTTCTGAATTTGTTCAACAGATGGCTGAGTTGGCTCTTTTTCATTAACATTTTTGGTTTGATGGGGTTTACTATAAGCAACAGTGTGGTGTACCAATGGGAGCAACGTTAGCTTCTTCTGTTGCTTCATTATCTGCTGCACACTTTGAGGAGCGATATATCTATAATTCCCCATTTTTTTTCAATATATGCTAATTTGGAAATGTTATTTGGATGATATTCTCTTCTTTTGGATGGAATCTGAAGATTTGTTGTTGCAATTTCAGAAATGGGTTAACCTGTTGGATGTTAATCTTCAGTTTGCAATGTCATACCATTCTACTATTATTGATTGCGGACATTAAGATTAGCAGGAGTCTTAATGGCTTTGAATCTTGTATATACTGTAAGGCTGTGGACAGAAATAACTACTTGCAGTTTCATAGCTGGCACCCTTATGCATTACGTGCCAATCTTCCAGTTAGTCAGTATGTCCGAGCGCGGAGGATCTGCTCTTCGGAGGTGGCTTTCTATGAGGAATCAAAATGTCTGACTGAGTGTTTTCACTCTAGAGGTTATCCATCTCACCTAATTTTGCTGGCTTTCAAGCGAGCTAAATTTATACAATGTGGACTATTGTTGGACTATCATAATCAGCAGAATACAGTTGACTGAATGGTCTGTATTTTGCCATATTCAACGGCTTCACGGCAGCTTGTTAATATTATGAAGTCCCACTGAGATGTTCTTTATTTACATCCTGAATTTACGGACTTTCTTAGGATCGCATATAAATGGGGCTTGAATATAGGGGACATTGTGACTAGGTTTGTCCCTAAAGATCCGATGATAATGGTCATGTTCAATGTGGCCATTGTTAACGGTGTCAGTTTACTGTTTCGGGCCCGTCATGGGTTTGCCCTAGGGGTGAGGCCCATTACAGTCATTATCATTCAGATTGTGAATCCTCTTGGGTGATCTATATTATCTGTCCCTGCCCCTTATTATATGTGAGTCATACTAAGCGTAAGATCTTTGCGATTGAACGAACATAAGAGCTGGACCGTTAATGTGATCTTAACAACTCCTTTGGTTGCACGCTGGACCGCTGGGGGTCATACGGTTTCTGATCTGAGATGGCATGTGCTAGATTGTGGAAGAATGTCCTGGAGGAAAGGTGATCTACTCTCTGTTTTGCTTAGGAAGAGCAGAATCTACATGTATGGCATTGACAGCCGCTATTATATAGATGGCAGCGATATACAGCCACTATCTCTATAACTAAACAGTTTAAATTGGGAGAGTTGAATTTTGCAGCTGTGTGTATAGCTGGGCAAAAGGTACTCGCAGCACTATGTGGATAGTGCCGAGGCAGTCAGAGAGGACGAGTGACTCAGTGGTTGGGACAGGTTACCTCAGGCTGGAGGGACTGGGGGTCTCTAGTCCCATGGCCGCTCCTTGTGGCCTTGGGCAAGCCACTTAACCCTCCATTGTCTCAGGTACACATAGAGCCCTTCAGGGACAAGGGAATAAAAAGTGCCTGTTAGTGTATATCTGTAAACCACTTTGACCCGGTGGAAAGCAGTATATAAGCACAGCCAAATACATTTCTAGCAGTGCTATCCAGCTATTGCCACTCAAACTTTATGCATAGAGGACTTATGTATATAGGGGCTCCCAGTATTCAGATGAGTCCTTTTGAATATCCAGCTGTTAATGTCTAAGTCGTGCCACCCCTGAAACACCCTAAATCTATTAGGATGGATAACTTTGGCCACAGGCCATATAACAATTTATATGACCAAAACAAGTCACTTAAGTCCCACACATTTCTTTTAAAAAAGCACATATGAAGGCAACTCTGCTGTTGACGTCTATATATTGATCAAACTCCTTTTTGCAGGGAGATTATTCCCCGTAGGGTTTAGGGGTTCATTTTCAGAGGACTGTACGTTTTTGGGATAGGTCAGCAATTGCTGGGAGGCCAGACCTAAGGGATCACTCACTCAAGCACAGGTCTGGTGTAAGGGTATTGGGTGCTCTAGGCAAACCTTCAGGTATGCCTACCCTCAGAGCATTCCCCTCTCTCTCTTCCCTCCCCCCAGCCCCAGTGCCTTCTCTCTCCCCCTGAAATCCGTCCAGACCCTAGGAATAGCCTCCTCACTCCTCCCTCCCTATCAAGCCCGTGTATTTCTCCACTTTTGTTTCTTAGTCCCACCTCCAACAGCATCAAGATTTGGAGTTTGCGATCTCTCACCACATCCTCCCTCACCCTCTCCAGTATCAGCAGCATACATTCTGGATCTCCTGCTCTCCTACCTGAGGGGAAGGGGGAGCAGAAATTTTAAGGCTGTACATCCCTCCCCTCTCACTTGAAGGATCAGGGTTGATTTACAGGTTCAGTCTGGCCATGCCTGTTCCTGACAGCAGCCACCTGTTGCAATGACTTGAGCAGGAACTATAGGGAAATCAAAATTTGTAAGCTCCGGCTCAGGCTCAGGCTCAGGCTCAGGCTTCAATACAACACAGTTTTATTATTGAGAAACATCCTAAGCCACTTGAAGCCTAATCCTCTGTCTTCATGAGTACTCACTGGCAGAAGCTGGGCCTCCCAATGCTCCCACTGAGGTTTATTTATCCTGTGGCCAGAGGAATTGTGGCAAGTCCACTTCTCCCACTTTACAGAAAAACTTGTAATAAATTCCTTGTTTGTGAGCACTGTTTTAGGACCATGATCCTATTCTCCTGACTTGGGAGCATCCACCCTCCTTGAACACTGCTCCAAATGGATCCTTCCTCAAGATTCGTCTAACTCGGGTAAGGAAAATAACCCATCCTCCTCCTGGGAAGGAGGACCATGGCTCTTTCCCTCCCTGAAGTACCGAGGAGCACAACTCCTTGGCTATCTCCCACCTGCAACCTGGCCAACAACATCCCAAGGTCTCCTTGATCTCCCTTTCCTGTGGGGAGGGGCTGCATTTCCTTCATAATTTCCTCATTATTTACATCACTGCTGAAGGAGAGAGGGGGGACTTCGCTCTACTGGAAAATTCCCATTATTCCTGTATTGATATATACAAAGAAAAATATCTTCTAGAAGGGATCTCTACATTGATATTAATTGATCTAGAGAGATCAATTGATTTGGAATGCAAATCAGTCCATGATAGCTTTTATTGGATCTACTGAAGATGCACATGAAATTTCAGGACCATGTAGGTCCCTTCTTCAGTAGCACTTATTAACTTCTCATCTGAGGAAGGGACTTATACAGTCTCATAAATAACAATCGATATTATTTACACAAATGAGACGGCACTCACAATGCCTGTTATCGCCTGTGGTTTCTGATACATATTACCTCTGGCAGCACCAATTAATTTGTACTATATAAGAGATATCACTCCAGTGCCTATTTAACTTTTAGAATATAACATAAAACCCATCACTCACAAAGCCTACTACTATCTGTAGCAGATCTCACCCAGAGCACCTAGTCCCTTAACAAAACCAATTATCTTGCAAGGGCAACGCCACGGTAAGAAGCTTTTATTAATCATGTCTATGTAAGATACAAAGTGTTCTCATTCATTCATTAGTTATTTATTTGAAGCTGTTGCAGGATGAGCTGATCTTGGCACCTCACAACCACAGAAATCGCAACCACAACAAAGCAGCGCACACAAGTCCAGATTTAGACAGAGGCAACGTGGGCAACCGTCTCTGGCACCAAATTTCAATCAGCTTCTTCAGTAAGCAGTGCTCCAGTGTGGGGCCTTCCAGCCCTCGCATGTTTGCAGTTTCTATGGTGACAGGAAGCACATGCTGGAGGAGAAGGCAGCGCAAAGCCTGTCAGCATCCAACTGCTTGAAGGCCCTGTGCTGAAGAGTTGATACTAAAGAAGCACTTCTGCTGCTGTAGGCAATCTAAAGTACAATGGCAGAGTTAAGAGGGCACCATAAAAGAAGGAAGGATCCAGGCAAGGGTGATTGGGGCAATCTTCCCCTTTTGCCTTTGAGCATCCATAACTTAAATTCAGTCCTGAGCATTTGAGCACACAGTTTGATGGTAAATGGTCCAACATACAAGAAGTAAACAATTAGGTATGAGGACAGGGCAAGCTGGATGATAAAGCTAGCAAACATATGGTAGAGACAATAGCTGGAAGTGAACATAGAGGTCAAAGGGAGGACACGTGGATGTAAAACTACAGACAGACAGGGTGAGATGAGCAAGATTGCACTTGCTGAAAGAAAAGTGAGAGGACCAAAAGAAACCCTTCTCCAAACTCATCATTCCCACTATCAGTTAATTCAGATTTCAGAAACATTGCCTGTTGGTCTGTCCATATCACATAGACAGGGCCACTTTAACTAGTAAAGGGGCCCTGGCAAATCTCTGTGGATGGACCCCCTTATATTATAATTACCTCCCAAGGCACCATCATCTTTCCTTTTTTACTTTGCCATGTCAAACATCAGAAATTAGAAGCACCTGAGGTAATAAAGGATAATAAACAGCACAAAACTTTAAGGAGGTAATTTTATAACATCATTCATATGTGTATGCAGCCTTATAGAAAGAATGATAAGCATAAAAGGGTGCACATTGACGTCAATGCCTGCACTTTGCCAGGAGGTGCAACTAGGGACATGTTTTGGGTAGTATGCGGGTGGAGTTCGCATATATATGCAGAGATCATAAAACACCTTAATCTATGTGGGTACATCACATTCCCTACTACAAATGCTGGGTGGGGGGTGGAGAGAGGAGACACTGGCGCTGTTAGGGAAGATATACTGGGCTAGCTGTGTGAACGTTAACTCACCACAGTCAAGCCTTCATTCTGAATTCCCTCCATCTTGGTCTGTCGGTGCCTTCTCCCACTTCAGAGGGGGCAAACTGGACAAAAGCATACTGCAGCTGGGGATAGGGAAGACCAGGAGGTGTTAAGGTGGCAAAGCCAAATAGGAATTGGCGCAGAGACTGTCTGCGATCTCAATGAACTCAAAGGACTCCAATGCCCAAGTCCTGAGATTGTGTTTTGGTTGTAGCCTACTGAGCTAGATAAGTACTGGGGGACACTGGAAGATGCTGTCAACAAGATGGAAAGCTGCAGGGTGACATAGTTGTTGGTAGTACCATTGGAAGGAGATACCCATGACTCAAAAGAAGTGAACTGAGCAGAGACTGAAAATGACAAAGGGCAGGATAGTACAAAAACTGGACCTAAGGAGGCAGAGACAGTGAATTCCAGTCTCTCCTGAGTTCAGCCATGTTATCGCCAGAGTCTCAGGTTGAACTGAGGTAGGCATCATGTCTTTTCATGAGAAAATCACTCACGAGGAGTGCAGTTTTGTCAGGGAGTGCCTAGTTTAAGTGTCTTTGACACACCTAAGTTAAGCTTGTTTTATGAAGACAAGTAGGTGCCTACTTATCTTTATAAAATGACAGCATTAGTGGTAGAGAACAACCATGTCACCCTGCACCCTGAAAGAGCGAATTTTCTCAAAACCAGCGGGTTACAGGATCCGAGGCAACAAGGTTTTACCGAGGGATGATCTTGCCAGACAAATCTCATTGAGTTCTTTGACTGGGTGACCAGAGAACTGGATCAAGGACACGCGATGGATGTCATCTACCTGGATTTCAGCAAAGCCTTTGATACTGTCCCTCATAGGAGGCTTATCAATAAACTCAGTAGTTTGGGGGATGGGTCCCAAGGTGGTGAACTGGATCAGAAATTGGTTGACTGACAGACGACAGAAGGTGATGATAAATGGAGCTCACTCGGATGAAAGGAAGGTGATTAGCGGGGTGCCTCAGGGTTCGGTCCTAGGCCCGCACTGTTCAATATATTTCTGAGTGATATTACTGAAAAACTGAATAGAAAAGTCTGTCTTTTTGCAGATGACACAAAAATTTGCAACAGAGTGGACTCCCCTGAGGGAGTGCTTAACATGAGGAGGGATCTGCAAAAGCTGGAGGAATGGTCTGATGCTTGGCAATTAAGATTTAATGCGAAGAAGTGCAGTGTCATGCACTTGGGTAGCAGAAATCCAAGGGAAATGTACACGACAGGGGGCGAGAGGTTGGTGTGCACAGAGCAGGAGAAAGACCTTGGTGTGATTATTTCTGTAGATCTCAAGGTGGCAAAACAGTGCGACAAGGCAGTGGCAAAAGCCAGGAGGATGTTGGGCTGCATTCGAAGAGGAATTACCAGCAGAAAGAAAGAGGTACTAATACCACTGTATAAGTCACTGGTGAGGCCTCACTTGGAATACTGTGTTCAGTTTTTGTGACCGTATCTTGCAAAGGATGTAAAAAGAATGGAGGCTGTTCAGAGGAAGACGACCAAAATGATTTGGAGCCTGCGTCAGAAGCCTTATGAGAAGAGACTTGAAGACCTAAATATGTACACTCTGGAGGAGAGGAGGGACAGGGGAAATATGATTCAGACCTTTAAATACTTAAAGAGAAATAATGAACAAACAAACCTCTTCCAAGGACGGGGAAGCTGTAAAACTAGAGGGCATAACATGAAGCTGCAAGGTGGTAAATTGAAAGGCAATGTCAGGAAATACTTTTTTACTGAAAGGGTGGTGGATGCTTGGAATGCCCCCCCCCCCCCAATGGAGGTGGTAGGGGCAAACACAGTGACGGAATTCAAAGTGGCCTGGGACAGACACAGTGGATCCCTTTACAGCAACAAGATTAAATCAAAATAAACGGAACCATCTAATTTCTCAACAAATAGGGGTGTCCTACATGGAGCGATGGGGGGAGGAGCGGTGTGTTCACCCCTAAACAAACAAAGAAACAAAGATATGGGGAGGGGTGAAGACATGGGGAGGGGTGCACCTGCTCTGGTGGGTGCACCACTAAGCAAAGACATGGGTAGGGGTGCACCTACTCCCTAAAAGACATGGGAAGGGGTGCACCTACTCCTGTCATATTGCTGGGCAGACTAGATGGACCATACTGGTCTTTATCTGCCGTCATTTACTATGTTACTATCTTAAATTAAGGTGCGACCACTTACAGCAGCCTTAGATCTGGTGTAAATGACTACACCTGTATTTTGCTAGTATGCGTAAATGATTGTATTTTTATAATCAACGCACATATTTACTTGCCCTTGCCAGGCTTCACCCAAACCCGCCCATATGCATGCCACAGTTAAAGAATGCACCATCAAACTGATGCCGGTACTGTTATGCTGCTTGGTAATTTATAAGAGGTCACTGGAGTATATCAAGTGCGATCAATAAGTCAGTCAATCAGTAAATAAAATAAAATACCGGCATTTACATGTTTTAGCACCTAAAAATGGTGCCTCTTTATAAAATTACTCCCATACTGACTAAAGTGAAGAATGTTTGGCAAAATTATCCATCCTATCTTCAAGCCCTTCAAATCTCCTGCTTATGTAGCTTCCCCTAGGACTGCAGCCTGTATAATGATGGATTTCCCCTGTGTGAATAGTCTTCTGAGGGGATCTATCCTTGGAATGGATATTCTAGAAGAGCTACCAACCACTTCTGTGAACTATGAATATTTTATTGCTTAGGATTGAAAAGTATGAGTGCCCAAAGGGTATGGAGTGTCTTTTAGTGGTTAGGGAATTTTGTTATGCTATATCCCACCAAACAAAGGTATAGAATTGTGAGATGATTTAGTAATATTGCTCATTCCTCCTTGGATTTCAATGAGATGCTGGTACTGGGGGATTTTGATATGTATTTAGAATAAAACAATAATACATAGCAGAATCATGTTATTGAGGCTATGTAATTGTTGGATTTGGATCTAGTCAATAAGGACGTTACTCATCAAGCCGGGCATTTACTGAATGCATTATTTGCATCAAATGGTTTTATTAGAATTTTTAAGTATGAGTTTCTAAGTGCAGATCCATTCACATGGTCAAACCATTTTATTTTAAAAGACTAAAGAATACCAAAAGGATATCTTAATGTGTGTTATTGACTACAGCAAGGCTTTTCACTGTGTAAGCCATGAGAAACCCTGGGCCACATTAAGAAGCATGGGTATACCAGAACACCTGATCGTTCTCTTGCACAACCTTTACATTGATCAAGAAGCAATAGTTCAAATGGCACAAGGAAAAACAGAATGGTTTAAAATCAGCAAAGGTGTATGACAAGGCTGCATACTTCCCCCCCCTACCTGCTTAATTTATATGCAGAACAAATCATCAGAGAAGCAGGATTGTATGAAGACAACCGAGGTGTGAAGACAGGTGGAAGACTCATCAACAACCTTCGCTATACTGACTTGAAAGTGATGGAGAAGAAATTGAAATAGTGAACAACTTTAACCTACTTGGATCATCTATCAATAAAGAAACAACAAGCAGTCAAGAAATCAGACGACGCATAGCTCTTGGCAGAATGTCTATTAAGGAACTAGATAAGATTCTCAAGAGCAGAGATATCTCTCTCCATACGAAGATTTGACTCGTTCAAGCCATGGTATTTTCAATAACGTCATATGGATGCCAAAACTGGACAGTGAAAAAGATAGACAGGAAGAAAATTGATGCCTTTGAATTATAGTGCTAGTGACGAATACTGTGTATACCATGGACTGCCTGAAGAACAAACCAGTCAGTTCTAGAGGAGATCAAACCTAAACTTTCTTTAGAAGCTCAGATGACAAAGCTTCGACTTTCATACTTTGGACGCATCATGCGAAGAGAGAGATCATTAGAGAAAGACATCATGCTTGGCAAAGTAGAAGGTCAATATAAAAGAGGAAGGCCAGCAATGAGATGGATCAATACAATAACAGCAGCTATGGGTGCCAATCTGTCAACAATGAGCTGCCTGACTGAAGACTGAACACAGTTTAGGACAACTATCCAGAGGGTCGCCATGAGTTGACACTGACTCAATGGCACTTAACAAAAACAAACAATAAGGAACATCAAGTCTAAGGCAAATTTATTCAAGATCTTGTTCCATTTCTCAATAAAGATCTTATTATCCGCGAACAACTGTGGCTCTATAAAGACCCAGAGGCCTCGTGGAATATTTTGCCTCCTGATATATTCTATCAATGTAGAGCGATGCAATTCAGAGCAGAACAATTTCTTCCAAGTTACTAACAAAAGAGATCAAGAAGCCACATCTTTCATTTGACTTCAAAAATTGTTGGTTCCTGTAACAGTTCTTTAATGTTTCCTTCACTATAGCTCAAGCTTTCTTGCCACACTGAAGGAGAGATATCCATTAGTGTAATCCACAAACTCAAGTATCCTCAGAGAATAGCAGCACAGAATTCAAAAAGTTTATATGAAAAACTGCCATCAACTCATACATGCTCAAAACTTAAATTTCTCTACAGTATATAAAAAAGCGAGGAAAAAGACCTCTGAATAAACAGAACGCTTTACAAGGCTGGCCCACTGATATCATACTTGCTTATCAATGCCTCTTTCAATACCATCACAGGTCTTAAAAAACCTCCCATGTGGAGCCTGATTCCGGAAGGAGCACGTCTGGGCCATGCAGGACAGGCCTGTTTGGACCTGATTCTGAAACGCGGGAACATAATGTTCCAGTGGCTGTCAAAATCGGGCCCAAGGATGGCCCAGTATGCCCCTCCAGCAGCTGTGGGGATGTCCTTTCCGTGGCTCCCATCTGCCTATAGCCCCAGACCCCTGAGTCCCCGCCGCCAACCCTGACAGGGGCCACTGGGGCCCAGATCGGGCAATGGGGACTCAGCTATGTGCCAGTGTTCCTGTGGGGGGTTCCTGGGCTCCAGGGGGATGTCAGCCATGTTTGGGAGGAGCGCCCTGCTCTTATTCCACCGCTATTCGCCTCATCCATGCTATTTGCCTCATAGAATGGAGGCCATATTGAATATTCTTATAAAATCTTTGCTCTGATGTCATTACTTGGTCTTCAAACAAAATCCAGACACTCCAGAATCAACACTGATAGCATTTCACTTGATGCTGCTTCATGGAGTACATTGGGGAACTTACCTTATAAAGGCAAACAACTCATGATCTAGCACATAAGCACTCATTCACTTTCCTATAACATTAGGCTTAAAACACTTGTCATCCTAACGCAGAGCAAATGCATTCTCTCACCTTGTGGCTAATATCTGTCATACTACTAAATATAAACTACCTGACTTTGAACTATTTCTTGCATGTTTTTATGGTGGGTTCTTTATGGTGTTTTGGGATAAACTGTCATTTGTAAGAAATAGTTCAAACTATAGAGATATCATTTGCTAAATTGCCAGATTGCCATGGAGTGTGTGGCAATTTCCCTCGTGCTAGCAGCAATATGATCTCCATGCCGCTAACCCTCCCACTCTTCATCCTAACACATGATGGCCGATTGCTGTGCATTTTAGTGACCAGTGGATGGCATCCTTGCACGTTAGCGTTCACTGCTGCCCATCACTGCATTCCAAAACGCACATTAACCAGTTGGCAGCACTTAGTAAAAGGGCACCTTAGTTCTATGTTAAAATTTCATTCCTTTACAAAGTGAGAATTCTAAGCCTTGTCCAATTCAACATCTAACTTCTTCATCACTTGTTCAAAAAATTCATCTGCATTAATCTTTTCTGTAGCCAAAATCATTTCCCTTTCCTTCCTTTGATACAAAAATAACCAGTTGATGTCTCTCGTTCCTCACCCTTTCCTGAGCCCTGCTTGCACTTCAGGCAGTTCTCATTCTAGTTAAGGTTGTAGTCTCTGCTGAATAATCTTCAGTAGAATCTTCTGGCATGCGGGATCAGAGCGACTGTGCGATAATTTGCACAGGCAGTTGGATCACCTTTTTTTAGTATTGGTATAAACACAGATCTTTTCCAGTAAGTTGGCCATGATGTTGTCTTCCAAATTTCCTGAGAGCCTTGTAACTATGGTAACAGCTGCATCTGATTGCTGTAATACTTCAATGGGAATGCCATCAATGCCAGGTGCTTTGTTCTTTGATAAGGCTTTCAATGCTGCTTCGACTTCTTCTTTCATCACCAATGGTTCCTGATCATAAGGTATAGGTTGAAATGGCTGTTGGTCCACTTGATCTTTATCGTATGATGACTCTGTATATTCTTTCCACCTTTTCTTGATCTTCTCAGCATCATTCAATATGGGTCCTTGAGCATCTTGTAACATTCCAATTCAAGGTTGGAATTTTTACTTTAACTCTCGTAGTTTAAGAAAAGCCGATCTTGTTCTTCCTCTAATAGTTTCTGCTTCTATTTCCTTGTATGTGTCATTGTAGTACTTCTCCTTGTCTTGTCTTGCTGAATGTTGCAAATCTCAGAGAGTTCTGTGATTGCCTCTCTTTCTCCTCTGGCTTTAGCTTCTCTGCGTTTCTGAGCAATTTTCAGAGTTTCTTCGGTCATCCATTTTGACCATTTTTGCTTTTTTTAACTTCTTCCAACACAACCTTCTTGATGTCATCCCATAACTCTTCTGGAGCTCTGTTATGTGTATTTGAAGCAGCAAATCAATTTTGCAAGCAGTCTTTAAATTCCGATGGTATATTCTCTAGGTCATATTTTGCTACATTCATGAGTGGCTTGCTCTTTTTCAACTTTAGCTTGAGTTTGCATACTAGCAGTTGGTGATTTGTTCCACAGTCAACTCCAGGTTTTGTCTTTGTTGATGTTAGAGATTTTTTCCATCGTTGACTTACACAAATGTAGTCAATTTGCCGTCGCCGTTGGTGTTGCTGGAAGAAAGTGTTTGAGATGAATAGATTGTTGGTCTTGCAAAATTCTATCAGTCTTTCTCCAACTTCATTTCTGTTGCCAAGTCCATATTTTCCAACCACTTTGCCTTCTTCTTTGTTGCCAACTATTGTATTCCAGTCACCCATGACTATCAGGATATCCTATTTGCATGTTCTGTCAATTTCAGCTTGTATTTGTTCATAGAACTCATCAACTTCATCCTCTTCTGCAGCTGTTGTTGGGGCATATACTTGAATTATAGTTGTGTTGATGGGCATTCCTCGTAGATGAATAGAAATTAAACATTCACTGATTGCATTGTATTTCATTATAATTAAGAAGAAACTTGCAAGAACTGTAAACGCAACACCATTTCTTCTTTGTCTTTCATTTCCAGCATAGTAGACCATGTGATCATCAGATGTAATTTGCCAGTCCATTTCATTCTTGACCACCTCGAATTTCCCTTGGTTCATGTTTTCTATGTTCCATGTCTCAATATGTAAGACAACTTTGCAGCTTCTGACTGTCATTTCATGCGCAGCTACATCAGCAGTCAGATGTCCCGAGGGCTTTGATCCAACTACATCATAAATGCTGGCTTTACTCTGAAAGGTCTTCAGCTCCTACCCAGTAGCCATCTGAGTGCTTTCCAATCTGGGGGTCTCATCTTCTAGCAATATAGTGCAATTTGTTTTGTTGTGACTATCCATTGGGTTTTTGTGGCAAGATATGGAAGTAGATTGCCAGGTCTTATTGCCACGCAGTTTAATTCTAGTGTTATTGCCGTTGTCACAGAAATGTGATCCTCTGCTGCCAACACTATCCCATTCTGCTGCTGCCCAGATGGGTGGTTTGTCTTGGTCTGGCGCCTCAGCTGAGACTTGTCCATCTTGGGAGACCCTGCCAGTAGTTAAGCTACCGATAGCTTAGCCCTCAGCAACACTGATGCACACAAGCCCTCACAACACGGCAAGATGCAAACCATGTGAGGGGTCCTTATTGTAGATGCTACAAAAGATTTTATTGAAGAGATGCAAGGACTAACTAAAAAGCAGTTTTGAATTTATGGAACTCTGAGGGGGACTATAGTAAACAATATGATTGATTGCAAAAGCAGATCAAGCAATTCTGTGTGGATCAAAAGAAGCAACAGGATCTATTGTAGAAGATTTAGCACAGAAGATGCTTACTCCTTTACAAGAGCGAGTATTGAGCAAGGGGTTTTCTTTTGTGCAAGTCCAAGTCGGTTCAGTTAAGAGAGACTACTGCTTTTTCGGTCTTCAATGATATGGAACCTGCTATTCAAGGAGCTTTAAGTGACGACATCAGAGCAAAGATTAGTGTTTTATAAGAATATTCAATATATGGGAGGCTTTTTTAGACCTGTGATGGTATTGAAAGGGAAATGGATAAGCAGGCATGATATCAATGGGCCAGCCTTGTAAAGCCCTCTATACTGAAGTCTTTTTCCTCCCTTTTTTTCTGTACTGTGAAGAAATTTAGATTTTGAGCACATGTGAGCTGACAGCAGTTTTTCATATAAACTTTTGGAATTCTGTGCTGCTAGTTTGTGAGGTTACTTGAGTTTGTAGGTAAATTAGAATGACAAAATAAAATTAAGGAGTATATAAGATGATTGCTCAAGAGAAAAAGGAACAAATAATGATGGGTTAAAACTCCAGTGAATTATTCAAGGTGGTAAAGTCTCTCTCTCTGAGGTAAAGGTAATTAGAAAGACAGAACAGCTTCCAGTCACTAAGGTAGCTACTTTCTTCTAAACAAAAATAGAAAAATTTAAAAAAATCTATTTCAGAGGCGTCTGTTGAACTTAATAAATATTGGGAAATGTTGCTAGAAAATTAGGGAGGTATCAAAAGTGAATTTGGGGGCAAGAGGTGACCTTTGTTGGCCATATGTAGATGAAATTAGATCCCTAGTACTTAAATTTGTCAAGGGAAACTGAACTTGATCCATGCCCTGTTTATTTATTCAAGAAGCCACCAATGGTGTCTTAGAACGGATAACTAATTAGATGAAGGCAGCGTTACGTCACAGGCTTGGGTTGTATCTGAACATTTTGAAACAGACAGTACTACTACTAAAAGATGAGAAGAGAGAGCAAGGGGATTGCTCTAATTATATTGGCCAACAGCATTTTTTGCTAAGATTTTGGAGGCAATTGAGGCTGGTTAATTAAGATTATTTGGACAAATCTGATAGATTAGTTCATAGTCAGGCCTTAGAGCCTCATACAGTACACAGACAGTTATTACTGTTCTATTTGAAGAGCTCAGACTTGTCTTAGATAAAGGACAGCAAGAATTAAAGATACAAATTCATCTCTCTGCAGCATCAACTGATGATTCAGAAATTAGATAAAGCTGGAATTACAGGAAGAGGTTTAATCATGGTCTGAGAGTTTTCTGAAAGAAAAATCATCTATGGGTGATGTTAAAGTGGTAAATCTGAAAAGCGCATCATGACATGCGGAATTCCACAGGGGTTACCTCTCTCTCCTATTTTGTTTAATATTTATAGGTCATCTTATTGCAGAACTTACATGGTCTAGGACTGCTTTGATTTTCTTATGCAAATGATGTTCAGATTTCAATTCCTTTCAAGGAATCGGTTAATGATACCTACAGTATCATAGATTATGTCATCGAAAGTTCCAAGGTCTGAATGGACCAAAATGTCCTAAAAATTAATCCTTGTAACAAAATTTCTTTCAGTTGGTGGGTTGTATAGTGATATTACAGAGAGAGGTCCATGTATTAAATTAGAATCAGAGTTAAGGAGTCTTGACAATGAACAGACAAGTAAAGTAGCCAAGATCACCAAAGCTGCATATGCAAATATATGCTTAATTAGACAAATTAGATCTTACCCATCAAAAGATAATTTAAAGACTATCATTCAGATAATGGTTATATATCTCAATTAGATTATTGTGATGCTCCCAACATTTTTGAATAAATATTTGGAAATTTATGTGCCTTTGCACTCTTTGAGATCAGAAATTGATGTTCAATTAAAATATCCATTGAAGCAGCGTAGACTAGTAAACAAGACCTTAACTGGATGTGATCCTTTGGAGTACACTTCCAAAATGTACTCGGCAGAAGAGGAATTAGAATTTTTTTTGAAAACTGTTAAAAACGTGGTCATTTAATCAATGATGTTATTAAACGTGGTCTGTTGATATAATAGGGAATTAGGAATTTGCTGTACTAGAAAGACTTTTAAGATTGACCAATGTATGATCTTAAAATGTATTTTGTAATCTGCCTTGAAACTATTTGATATAAAAATTAGACTATAAACTATGTTATTAACTTAACATCATTTTTATTATTTCAGAACTTGGGACTAGTAAGGGTTAACCATAGACAAGTACAATGCAATATGTGCCTTCAAGTCAGTCCTGACTCCTGGCAACACAGCGGCTCCTGGGTTTTCTTGGCAGTGTGACCGGACATAGATTGTCAGGCTTTTCTTCAAAGGCAATGGAGGATTAAATGACTTGCCCAAGCCCACAAGGAGTGCTAGTGGGAATCAAACCCTGCTCTCTGGGTTACTAAGCCAGTGCTCAAACTACTAGGCTACTCCTCCACTCTACATCTATATGCTGTGCATACCAGTTTTCAGTGATTCTCTGCCTTTAGGACAATAAACTAGGAATAACGTATAACCTTTTGGCAAAACTAAAGAGTCATGGGATAGGAGGCAATGTACTATTGTGGATCAGGAACTGGTTAAAAGATAGAAAGCAGAGGGTAGGGCTAAATGGCCAATTTTCCCAATGGAGAAAGGTGAATAGTGGTGTACCCCAGGGATCTGTGCTGGGTCCGCTGCTTTTTGACATATTCATAAATGACCTGGAAAGTGGAATAACGAGTGAGGTTATCAAATTTGCAGATGACACAAAACTATTTAAAGTTGTTAAAACCCAAGAGGATTGTGAAAAATTGCAAGAGAAACTTGATAAATTGGAAGACTGGGCATCAAAATGGCAGATGAAATTTAATGTGGACAAGTGCAAGGTTATGCACCTAGGGAAGAACAGCCCAAACTATGGTTACACGATGCAAGGTTCCACATTAGGAACCACCACCCAGGAAAAAGATTTAGGCGTCATTGTGGATACCATGTTAAAACCCTCGGCCCAGTGTGCAGCGGCGGCCAAGAGAGCAAATAGAATGCTAGGTATGATAAGGAAAGGAATGGAAAATAAAACAAAAGATATTATAATGCCTCTATATCGTTCCATGGTGAGACCGCACCTTGAATATTGTGTGCAATTCTGGTCGCCGTATCTTAAAAAGGATATAGCGATTTTAGAAAAGGTACAGTGAAGAGCCACCAAAATGGTAAAGGGGATGGAAGGATACTCCTATGAAGAAAGGCTAAAAAGGTTAGGGCTCTTTAACCTGGAAAAGAGACGGCTGAGGGGAGATATGATAGAAGTCTATAAATTAATGAACGGAGTGGAACGGGTAAACGTAGATCGATTGTTTACCTTATCAGAATATAGAAAGACTAGGGGACATGCAATGAAGCTACAGGGTAAACTATTTAAGACTAATAAAAGAAAATATTTTTGCACTCAACGTGTAATCAAACTCTGGAATTTATTACCGGAGGATGTAGTAAAGGCTGTTAGTGTAGCTGGGTTTAAAAAAGGTTTGGACAAGTTCCTGGAGGAAAGGTCCATAAACCATTATTAAGAAGTGACCGAAGATATCAATGCTTGACCCAATACAAGCATTGTGGAACTTGTGTCTCTTGGGGAAACTGCTAGGTACATATGACCTAGATTGGCCACTGTTGGAAACAGAATACTGGGCTTGATGGACCTTGGTCTGACCCAGTATGGCATATCTTATGTTCTTATGTTCTTATATATTTACCAAAGCCTGGTATACCTTTAAATTATCGCTATAACCTTTAAGCTGCGCCCAGGAATATATGTAGCTGAACATAATACAATTGTCTATAGACCTTCTGAGGGCAACGGGCAATAATGAAACATGCAAAGGGTTTTCAACTGGGATGTGGAAAAGGTTATCTCTTCCACCTCTGAGGTATGCTAATGGAACAGGGATTCTAGGGTTAAGCATTTGAAAACAACACAGAACTTAGGTTTAGCTATAATCTATAGACTCACATATGATGCTTACGGATAATTGTATTTTTAAGGGTTGATTGGCATCAGTGGAATAAAGCTTGATATAACCTCGTCTCCTGTATGTGTATGCAAAGGGTCACTCTTGCTCCCAAGGACCACTTCCAAATAGTATTTCATTCTCCATACCCTGAGGCCTCTCTCCTCCATAGTGAACAGCACTCCAATCACAGAACCGGGGCTGGCCCTGGGAGGTGGCAAACATGACAATTGCCCTGAGCCCGCCTGCCACAGGGGACCCCAAGCCTGTCTCAAACTGAAGGAGACCTAGCTTTCAAGCAGGCTTGGGGCCCCCTCACCAATTTCTACATGTCTAACACGGCCCTACATATATCACAGGGGCTGGGCAACAGGTTCCTGCAACAACTACAACAAGGCCTCCTCAGAGAAGTGAGGCACAAGGCACAACGTAGCGCGCCCCATCCACTGGAAACTCTGGAAACACTACAGCATTACTGTGCCTGAAAAGCGCTGGAATCAGGACCCTAAGAGAATTATAGCGAATGAAGAGATTATGATCCCCTGGGACATTCCGATTCCGACAGATAAGAAACTGGATGTGAGGAAACCCGACATAGTGGTAAAGGAGAAAAACACCAGAACGGCATTGCTAGAGGTGTCAGTACAGAGTGATCATTCTGTGAATCACGTGGAGAAGCAGAAGACCCTGAAGTACCAAGAAATGCAGTCAGACGATACAGAAATATTTCCCATTGAATTGGGAGCCACAGGCTTGATAAAGAAGAACTTCCAAGCACATCTTGACAAACTCCCTATACATGTTACATTTTACGAACTCCAGCAGGAGGCTCTCTATGGCATGATGCAAGTATTATGCCGAGCCTTAGCAGTAAATTTGAGAGACCGAGATCACACTCCACATAGCCTGGCTTAGAAGAGAGGTTCATGACTGTCATGCTATGCGCAAAACTAACCCATTTGCAGAAACTGCCCAGAGACAGTGACCCTCGAACTCCTAGTGAGTTACAGCTAATCTCCTCCAAGCTGTCCATTTACCCCACTGCCCGAGGATTCTCAGTGGGATCTCTGCAGGGAGACAGCAGGCCTAAATGAGCAAAACCACAGGCAGAACCTTTTGATTCTCCTTCTCTTCCTGTCTCTAACTGAACTGAGTTGATTTTGTCCAGGGTGGGGAGGGGGGATGACAGGCAATAGGATTAGTATGAGTGAACACTAGACATACAGGTCTGAGCTGTACTACGTACTATCTTATTAACAAATAATGCCTTGGAGTACACCTGACAGCAGATTTCAAAATAGTCTGCAACAGCTGTCATGCATCATGGTAGGTAGCACTTTGAGTTTTATACATTTTAATTATTTCAAGCACTTACCAGTGCTTTACCACCCATACTCACTTATGGAAACAGTTCAATTATATTTAAAGGCGTCTCAAGAGGCAGAATCCCATAGCTTAACTGAAACGTGAGCATACAAAAGTCTGCTATAAAAATGCACCTCTGAACACGTATCACAAGTCACTTAACCCTCCATTGCCTCAGAAAAACCCAAGTTATCAATGTCCCTGTTTAATGTGCATTACCGAGTTTAAGTTACCATGTAAACCGCTTTGACTGAAATGATAAAGCGGTATAAAAAAACCCCCCACACCTGTTAAATTAAATAAATATCAGATCCTGATAAAATGTTCTATAGTAAAATCCTGCTTGATGTTATAAGAAAATAATTACCACTATTCAGCAGATATCCTTCAACTTTCATTTATGAAAAATATATGCCTTATGGATCTATATTAATAAAGCCAGTAAATATCTCTTAAATCTTGTTTCTTTTTATTTTGACTCTACTGCAGTGTATAAATGCACAAGAAAACTATTGGGTATAAAGCAAAGAATACAGTGCAGAAACATCAGGTCCAATCAATCCTATAATAAAGCAAATATCGATGTATTCTTTTAAGTCACTTTTCCAGAATACTCAAAAGAAAGCAAGAAAAATACAGTAAAACAGCAAGAATCATAAACAGGTGCAGAACAGAACTAGGATGCTTCACTTTACAGCCAAACCTACAAATCTACACATTAGTAGAATCCCTCATCTCGATCACACATGTACAACACAGATGGACCTTCGCCAAATACAGAATAAAGGACTATAAATCAGAAGCAGGAACACGCAGGGAAAACGGAAACGGAAAGCCAGAAGAACCTGACTGCATCAGCAGTGAACAGAGCAAAATAACATAGTAACGTAGGGCCTCATTTTCGAAGGCCTTTACATGGGTAGTGCCCTTGGAAAATCCCAGATAAGTCCCTAACGTGCCTAGATGCTATGTGGGTAGCAATGAGGCATGCTAGAGTTGTTCCAGGACAGAGGAAAGGGCTAAACGGGAAGCAGTGATTTTCAATGCTATCCACTTAGCCCTCTGCGCCTTAAGGATGGGCGGAGTTTTTCCTCGCCTATCTTTAAGGCGCAGAGGCTAGGCGGGTAGCACTGAAAATTGCTGCTACTCATTTAGCCTTGGCGGCTGCCGGCACATCCAGCTAAACCCGGATTTTCACTTCTGTTAAATGGGCGTCGATGGGCAGGCTATGCGCTGCCGTGGTGCATAGCCTGCCTAATTGTATATAGTATATGACGGCAAATAAAGACCACTATGGCTCATTTAGTCTGTCCAGCAAGGTGGCAGGAGTACGTTCACTTGCCGCTCTGTGCAGGTCATTGCTCCCCATGCCTTTGTTTAGAGGTGTACCCACCGCTTTGTGCAGGTCACCCCTATTTGTTGAAATATAAGAGATAGCTACATTTATTTTGATGTTATCCTGCTGCTGTAAAGGGATCCATTGTGTCTGTCCCATGCCATTTTGAATTCTGTCACCGTATTTACCCTCCCCCCTCCCACTTCCATCGGGAGGGCATTCCAAGCATCCACCATCCTTTCAGTGAAAAAGTATTTCCTGACATTGCCTTTCAGTTTACACCCTTTGCAGCTTCATGTTATGCCCTCTAGTTTTACAGCTTCTCCGTCTTTGAAAAAGATTTGTTTGTTCATTAATATTTTTGTGGAGGTCAATTCTGTAGGTGCATTCCCAGGCCGTCCAGAAAGCTGGATGGCCCAGAGATGCACCCGATTCTGCTCCCACAGGGGCTAGATGGCCCCCATGGAAGCAGAATCACGGTATAGGACCTGGATGTCCAGGAGATGCCCCGATTCGGGCACCCTGGACATCCAGGCATTCCCCGGCTTGCCCAGCCAGGCTCTTGCATGGAGCTGTGGTGCCATGGTGTCCCGTTGCCATGACACCGTGGCTCCATGCAGGAGCCACAATTCCCGTCAGACCCTGAAAATTAGATTTTCCTGCTGCCCGACTCCCGATTGGGCCTGCCATGGTTAGGGTCGGGCTGCGGGGAACTCACGGCCCTTGCTCACATCCGTTTCTGCCCCTGGATCTGTTGTCTGTCTGGGGGGACTTACTCCACTCGGAGGTGGAATAAGTTTCCCGTCTAGAGTGCCGACCTGGACATACAGGACCGACACTGGAATCAGCCCTGTACATCCAGGGCACCGGTCCTGCCTCTGTCCCACTCTCACCTCTCCTCAGGCCTGCCCCCTCCCACCCAGGAACAGAGCTCCCCAAACATCTTGCCTGTACTTGCGGGGAGCTCTGTTGGCGGGATCAGCACCCAGACATTTAGCAGGGCTGGACATCTGAACCGAACGTCCAGCCCTGCTAAACGCAAATTGGAATAGACCCCTAAGTATTTAAAGGTCTATAATCTATATCATATCATACCTCCCCTGTCCCTCCTCTCCTCTAGTGTATGCATATTAGGTCTTCTGGAAGTTTTAAACCATGTTCCATCGGGAAGGAATTCCAAGCATCACCACCCTTTCAGTGAAAAAGTATTTCTTGACTTAACTTTTCAGTTTACCCCCTTGCAGCTTCATGTTATGCCATCTAGTTTTACAACTTCCCCGTCTTTGAAAAAAGCTTGTTTGTTAATCAATACTCTTTAAGCAGTCGAGGGATTTGATCTGAAAAGGAACCAGTTTGGATCAATCCCGACACTGGCAGGACCAAGTGAGCAGCAGCACGGCATGTTTTTGCATTGCCGGCACCACATGTTCAGGCTGCTAGCGGTCACTGCAGTGTAGCAGCTCCCTGGTGGTCCAGCAGCCCGATCCCACCACCCACAAGTGGTTTGACGGCATCTGGGGCTTCCCATGATGCCGTCAAACCACCAGTGGGCGGGGGGAGTCCCGCCAATGCAGTGCTGGCATCCGGATACTGTTTTTGGCCCGGTTTGCTGAATGCGGCCCTTGACAGCAACCGGTTTATGTGAACCAGGCCGAACTGGCCAGCTCCCACCACTGTCTTTAAGTATTTAAAAGTCTGTATCATATCTCCCCTGTCCCTCCTCTCCTCCAGAGTGTTCATATTTAGGTTTTAAAGCCTCTTCTCATATGTCTTCTGATGCAGGGCGCCAAATCATTTTGGTCGCCTTCCTCAGAACCGTCTCCAGTCTTTTTATATCCTTTGCGAGATATGGGGGCTTGTTTACAAAGCCGCGGTAGCGGTTTCCAATAGTTATTGGAGCCACAGCCCCATTGATTTCAATGGGGCCGCGGCTCCAATAATGATCGGAAACTGCTACCGCGGCTTTGTAAACAAGCCCCATGGTCTCCAAAATTGAACACAATATTCCAAGTGAGGCCTCACCAGCAACTTGTACAGTGGCATTAGTACCTCTTCCTTTGTGCTGGTAATTCCTCTCTGTGTGCAACCCAGCATCCTTCTGGCTTTGGCCACCACCTTGTCACACTATTTTGCCACCTTGAGATCCTCAGAAATAATCACTCCGAGGTCCTTCTCCTGATCCGTGCACACTAACCTCTCTCCCCCTATCGCATACAATTCCCTTGGATTTCTGCTTCCCAAGTGCATGATACTGAACTTCTTCACATTAAATCACATTAAACAGTTTGTTCTGTTACAAATGTTAATATCATTTGCCAAAAATGTTAACTTTTGTTGTAACCATTCTGTGGTATCAGTTCTAAAGATATTGAACGGAACCAGCCCCAGGACACATCCTTCTGATAGTCCACTAATCACTTTTCTCTTGATCAGCGATGTTCTCACAATGGGAGGTGCGTCACGGGGCCAGTTTCAGTTCCGAGGAGGTCGCGGTGCCAGTGGTGATGGAAAGCGCAGCAGCACAACAGAGTTGAGATCCAACTCTACAAGTTGTGGCATTCTTTAATTTGCTCAGAGAGTGTAGAGCAGTGTGAGTCACTTTATGGTTTCAGCTCTGATTTGCAGAACACACTAGAAGTGAAATCCTAACACGTGGCTCCTGCCCAGGGTCGAGCAAATTAATAAAGAATGCCGTGGCTGCTTAGGAAACAGCAACTACTGCCATGTTGGGATGGGGGGAGAGGAGAGGACAGATACTGCACTGTTGGAGTTGTGAGAGAAGTGGGGGAGGGCAGATGCTGCATTATTGAGGTTGGGGGGGAAGGGGAAAGGGCAGATGCTGTACTTGGGCTGGGCCGGGAGAGGGCAGATGCTATACTGTTGGGGTGACAGCAAAAGGGAGAGGGAAGATGCTTTTTTGTTGGGAGCGGAGTGGAAGAAGTCAGATGCTGTACTGTTGGGGGAAAGGGAGAAGACAGATGCTATACTGTTGGGGTGACAGCGAAAGGGAGAGGGAAGATGCTTTTTTGTTGGGAACAGAGTGGAAGAAGCCAGATGTTGTATTGTTGGGGGAAAGGCAGATGCTTCATTTTTGGGGTACAGGGGAGAGGGAGGGAGAGATGCTGGGCTACAAGTGGGGTGAGAGAGAGGACTGCTGCTGGGCATGATGCAACCAGATGGGAGAGGTCATGGAGGGTTGTCAGGGAGATGAGGGAAAGGAGCATGTTGAGTCCAGAAGATAGGAATATGGAAATGGAGTGGTTTATGGTTTATATACTGCCTTTAGTAATATGGTGAGACGGTGTACAATAAAATTAAAATGGAAAGGAGATGGCCAATGCAATTTTACCATGATCCAGTGCACTAGGCTCTTTGCTAAGCAGAAATGAAAGATAGAAGGATGTAAGAGATCAGGGAAGGAGTCAGGCAGGGCAATTGCAGAGCTATGGGAGACAGGCAGGGCAGGAGGTGAAAGGATGTGGAAAGTTGATAGGAGGGGAATATTAAAAAGAAGGAGAGAGAGGGTGGGCAGATGGAGGAAAGGGCTGAAAGGGGAAGATCAGCATGTCAGCGACTGATGTAGGGAGGGAAAGGAGGAGGAGAGAGGAACAACGAATGGACGGCAGACACCAGACAGAGAGTTAGAAGTCAGATGAGGAAAGCAGTAAAGGAGAACTGGGAGTAACATGGCCGGGGAAATAAAATGCCCAGACAACAAAGGTAGAATCATTTATTTTGGATTTCTTAACTGGAATATGGTTTGCTTTGGGAAATATGGATCACAGATATTTTTGTTTATTGTCCAGTGCAAGGGAAAATGCATTTGTGTATTATTTCTCCAGTTTTCTTGGGGTTCCCGGTTCAATTTTTGTCTTCATAGTTCTATTTCTGATTTGTGCTTCTTGTTCTGTATTTGGTGAGAGTCTATATTTTGTGTGTAATTGAGGTGCGGCATTAGCATGTAGCGTCTGTGCAGAAATCTGTAGAAGCGCCACTTCTTCCGTTTCACCAGTAGTACGAGGTGTATTGGCGTTCTAAGGTCCAATATAGTGTTCATAGTGCTGCCTCTTCATAAGTGGTGCTATTGCTCTTTGGATCATAAGAATTAGTGCTTATGGCAGGTTTGCTTTGTGTGTGTTCTGTGGCGATTCTTTTCAGGTTTTGTATTATTTCACAATGTGCTTGGTAATGGAGAGATTTACTGTATGTTGCTGTTACTCAGATGACTTGAAAATCAGAATATTTTTTTGTACAGTGCCTTCGTTGGAGAAATGTCCTGGCTATGCTCTGCACCTCTGATTTGAGGAGGTGGATGCAGACTATGTTAATATTTAACTCATAAGATCTGCTATACCGTGTCAGACCAAAGCTTTGTGAGGGCCACATATGCAGTTTGTCACACATGTGAGCATCATCCATCAGATGTTTCCTGAGGGGAAAAGGTTGGGAACCACTGCTTTAAATAAATTCCATTTACCACCACTCTCTGTTGTCTATCATTCAACCAGCCGCAATGCAGCCCACCTCCAGCTCGGTCCATTTATCTTATGAGCCTCCTATGAGGGAGTGTATCAAAGCTTTGCTGAAACCCAATGACGCACCATGTAGTGCATGCCCCAATCGAATTCCCCGGGCGCTTGATCAATGAACTGTACCAGCTTTGCCTGAATAATTGCCCTTTGGTAAAATCATTCTGCCACAGACCTGTACTTGCTGAATTCAAGGCACCTCACTTTCCTTCCTGTAGTAATATTAAGGTGAGGCTAATCAACTAATGATTTTCAACCTCCTCCCTGTTAGCACTTTATGGAGAAGGAAAATATCCATCATTCGTGAGTCCTACTGGACCACTCCTGCTGCCAAAAATCAGTTTGAAGATATCAATCAGTGCATCCATCAGAGCGTCTCTGAGCTCTCTTAATAACCAGGCAGCGGCAATATTGGCCGCTGCCTGGTTAGCAACCTGTAGGTAAAGATAGGCACAGCAAAACCCATGAGATAGTGCTTTCATGACTTCATTCTTTTTATCAGATTGTATTCAACAGAGAAGGGTGGTTAAGAAGCTGTCCGATTGGCTTGAAATGTCAAGAGGCGTTCCTCAAAGTTCAACACTTTCTTTAATATCATTTCAGATATACGCTGTTCCACCATGCAAAGTTTTATGATCTCTACATACTAATTTCAGACTTTGTTCTATTTACTGTATTTATTTGCTTGTTTACTTATTTGTTTATTTGGATTTGAGTGCAGATGATATCATGCTCTTTGTTCCTTTTTCAACATAGAAGATCATCCATCCTGCTACGATTGCAGCAGACACTGCAAAAGGGATGGCTGGCAAAAGATGCCTTGTTATTAAGTGCCGTCAAGTCCGTATCGACTCACGGCGACCCTCTAGATAGTCGTCTGTGTTCGGTTTTCAGTCAGGCAGTTCATTGTTGATAGAGTGACATCCATAGCTGCTGTTATTGTTAGATCCATCTCATTTGTTGGCTTTCCTCTTTTGTGTTGACTTTCAGCCTTGTCAAGCATGATGTCTTTCTCTAATGATCTCTTTCTTTGTATGATATGTCCAAAGTATGAAAGTCGAAGAAAGCTTAGGTTTGATCTCCTGTAGTACTGACTGGTTTGTTCTTCAGGCAGTCCATGGTATACACAGTGGGCCTAATATTCGAAAGGCATTTACATGATTTACAGTCCTATAAACCGTGTAAATGCCGCTATCCAGGATATTCAATGGCACTAACTGAATATCCTCTTTCTTCTTCCTTACACGCCCTGATGCTAACCGCTTAGCATCGGAGCATGTCGGGGCGTTCCGGGGAGGAGTAGAAGTGGCGATAATTGATAACTGGGCAGCAGCGATTTTTCATGCCGCCCGGTTAGCAAGCTGTGCCTAAAAGATAGGCCTAAAAGATAGATTTGGCTCCTGGGTTGGCGTTTTTTGCCTCTGTGTTTGGATTTAAAAGATAGGCGGGGCAAAAACTCACCTATCTTTAAGCAAAGGAGCTAATTGGACAGTATGCAATTTTGCTGCTGCCTGGTTATTGACTGCGACTGAAAGGCGGTGCAGCAATCCCAAATATTCAATGCCGGGGCCACATATGACCCTAGCACTGAATATCCAGGGTTAGAGGTTGGCGGGGAGAGCTATTTGCCGAAGGGGCACATAGCCCTCCTAACTCAATATCGGGCTTAGTATTCTTTGCCAGCACCATAATTCAGAGGCACCGATTTTCTTCCTTTCTTTTCCACTATCCAACTTTCATATCCATATGGCATTATTGAAAGTACCATGGCCTGGACAAGTCGAACCTTTGTACGGAGAGAGACATCTCTGCTCTTGAGAATCCTGTCTAGGTCCTTCATAGCCATTCTGCCAAGAGCAATGCATTGTCGACTTTCTTGACTGCTTGTCGTCTCTTTATTGATTATTGATCCATGCAGGTTAAAGTTGTCAACTATTTCAATTTCTTCTCCATCAATGATGAACCTATTGATTTTGTCAGTTCTCAGGATCTTTGTCTTCTTTACATTAAGGTGCAGGCCCATTTTGAGACTATGTTCCTTGATCTTGAGAAGCAAATGTTTCAGATCGTCTTCACTTTCAGCCAGTATTGTGGTATCATGAGCATAGTGAAGGCTGTTGATGAGTCTTCCACCAATCTTCACACCTCAATCAATGAATTAAGAAACAATGGAGGTTAATATCGGAAATCCATCTGGTAACTAATTACTATGCTTGTCCTTGTCAAAGAGGACTAAATAGGATGGGCATTCTGGTGAGTTCAGTACAGTATAGTATTTAGGACTTGTAGCTAAGTGTGCAACCATAAACATTCAGGTTTTATCAAGGTGCGACGCCTAAGGCATTTAAAGCCTTTTTTAAACCAGGAAGACTTTTCATTTATGGTGTTACTGACCTTAGATTACTGGAACTCCTTGTATTTGGGTAATAAAATCTATTCAGTTAGCTCTGAAATCATCAACAGCGTGTATCATTTTTATTTATTTAGTAATATTTAGTTCATGCCTTTCCAGTAGTTGTTCAAGGCAAGCTCAGTAGGTATTTCCCTATCCCCAGAGGACTTACAATTTAAGGGGTATGTTTACCAAGCAGTGGTAGCAGCTTCCGTGCAATATCCGAGCCACGGCCCCAATAGCATGAAAGCCGCTGCCGCTGCTTAGTAAACATACCTCTAAGTTTGTACCTGAGGCATTGGAGGGTTAAGTGACTTGCCCAAAACCCTAAGAAGTTCCAATAGGGTTCAAACGCTGGTCTCTTTGGTCATCAGTTTGCTGCTCTAAGCACTATACTAGTGCTACTTCTCCACAGACGTATGAAAGATTGAGCATATTACAAGTCTTCATATTCTGCATTGCTGCCAATGCTTTTTGGGCATAGTTTAAATGATTTCTGCTTGTGTTTCAGAGCATAAATGCGAAAGTTTGTTGTTTGTCCAACCATAATAATAGTGGAACGCTATCTCTGCACTGTTGTGCTAGCAAACGAGCATGAAGTGTTCTCCGCCTGAGAAGGGCGGAGAGTGAGGCTATGAAGCAGGCACATCTTAGAAGAACGTTTTACATGAATAAGACTATATTATGTTGCTGTAAAGTTTAGTATATAGTTTACTGTATTTTATTGTTTTAATCATATGTATGTTTTTATTGTTACTCAGTTAGTAGTGTAAAGATAAATGAGATACAAATGAACAGGAAGGAAAGGAGAAATGCTGGGCTTGATGGTGGAGGGGAGGTAAGCAGTGGTGTGCCAAGGGTAGGGTGGTGGGTGTGGCCCATCTGGGGTGCTGCCTGGCAGGGTGCACTTACTTTTCCAAGCATATAGGCCATTCAGAGCCATTTTCCGTTTCCATTCTAGTACATTCTGAGACTTGTCATCAATCTGCTTTGCCTGACCCCATGCCACCAGGTTCCTCTTTTGTGTTCTTGGTGTTTTGGCTCCCATCCCAGTGCATTCTAGACCTCGTTATCTTGCCACCCTGTAAAGCACCGGGCTGTAGGGAGCCAAGTGCAGCAAGACAGGAATAAGAAAGTCCAGGATGGAAATCGATCCTAGCATGTTGCACAGCTCCGCTGGCCGTGACATGCGCAGAATCCCAGTTCTCTACATGATGGACTTCCTGGGTATTATTTGCCATTCTACCTCTAAGGAAGCATTTTGTATGTAAATGACTAGCAGATGGCTGAAGTAATTTCCATGCTGTCCCCATGACGACTGCAGTTCAAAAAGAAGCTTGATTGCGAGAAAGGAAGCTAATGAAATTCATTAAAAATTTTTATTTTAAATCTTTAAATATTTTGTTTGTTCTTCTCTTGGGCATCTTGTCACGTTGCAGAGTAGTTTCTAAGGGGTCGATCTCTCCTGATCTCTTTGCCTCAGTGGGTTAGTGAGTGCCCTGCATTAGACATGGCCTAGGAATAGCCAGTCTGATATTAATCATAAAGAAATATGCATTGAAAACAGTATTGTTTCATTTTATTTTAGGGCTCTTTTATTTATTTTTATTTTTGCTTTTTTTTTTTTCATTTTAGCGCACATCTAATGATTTTAGCATGTGTGAAAACCATTTAGCACATGTAAATAAAAAAAGAAAAACAACAAGATTAGTTTGCATTGTTACAAACTGGAAATAAATGAATCAATGCATTGTGTTAATGTTTCTCTGTCATTTTATTTCTGCATTGATTTATTAAGATTTATTAACTGTCTTTATGATCTTAAAGTGGCCAAACAAGTAGAAAAGGCGATGGCAAAAGCCAGAAGGATGCTTGGATGCTTTGGGAGAGGGATGAACAGCAGTAAGGAGGAGGTGATAGAGCCTTCATATAAGTCTCTGATGAGGCCTCATTTGGAGTACCATGAACAATTCTGGAGACCGCACCTTCAAAAGGATATAAACAGAGGCTACTAAAATGGTCAGTGGTCTTTGTCATAAAGCAAATGGGCTCTATATAAAGGCAGTTACATGATTTACAGGTCTGAAAACCGTGTAACTGACTCTAAGCAAGATATTCAGCGGCACTAACATGGAACTCTCAGATCAACAAATGAGCTGGCAACATTCAGGAAACTTCTCAAAACACATCTATTCAACGAACACTTTGGTTCCATCACATAGCTCACCCCCTCCCCTTCTGTCACTCCCCTGCATCCCCTTTCTCTGTATAACACTATAAGCAGTGGATCATGTGTGCAACCTATACTCATATAACTCCTCTCACCCAAGTAACTCATGTTGTATATACGTTCTACTGTTCGTTGCATCAATCATTTGTAAACATTGATTAGTTATGTATATAAGTTCCACTGTTCTCTGAAAGACTCTACTGTTGTAATGTACACCCTTTGCCCTGGTGAAAAGAGGTATAAAAAAAGTCAAATAAATAAATAAATAAAATTGCCTCTAGTGCTAGAATCAAGTTCCTCACAGGCGACTTATAAACAAACTGAGCACCCTAGGGATGGACCCTAAAGTTACTGCTTGGGTTAGAAATTGGTTGGGTGGGAGGCAACAAAGAGTACAGGTAAATGGAGCTCACTCTGAGGAGAAGGATGTTACCAGTGGTGTGCCCCAGCGATCTGTCCTTGGTCCAATTCTTTTTAACATCTTTGTTAGTGATATAGTGGAAGAGCTGTCGGGTAAGGTTTGCCTCTTTGCATATGATAACAAAATCTGCAACAGAATAGAAACCCAGGAAGGTGTAGATAACATGAGGAGGGATCTAGCTAAGCTTGAAGAATGGTCTAGAATTTGGCAGTTGAGATTTAATGTTAAAAAATGCAAGGTCATGCATTTGGGCTGCAGCAAACCAGGGGAGCGATATAGTATAGGGGGTGAAGTACCTTTGTCCACTAAAAAAGAGCGGGATCTAGGTGTGATTGTGTCTGATGATATTAAAGTAGCTAAACAGGTAGAAAAGGTGACAGCAAAAGCTAGAAGGATGTTTGGGTGCATAAGGAGAGGAACGGCTAGCAAAGAAAGGAGGTGATAATGCCTCTGTATAAGTCTTTGGTGCGACCTCATTTGGAGTATAGTGTGCAATTCTGGAGACCGCACCTTCAAAAGGATGTGAACAGGATGGAGTCAGTACAGAGGGTGGCTACTAAAATGGTTAGTGGTCTTCATTATAAAGCATATGAGGACAGACTTAAGGATCTTAATATGTGCATCTTAGAGGAAAGGCAGGATAGAGCTGATATGATTGAGACGTTTAAATACCTCCGTGGCATAAATGCACAGGAGGAGAGCCTCTTTCGATTGAAAGCAAGCTCTGCTACCAGGGGACATGGGATGAGGGTGAAAGAGGATAGATTCAGGAGTGATATGCGGAAATATTTCTTTACGGAAAGAGTGGTGGATCCATGGAATAGTCTCTCTGTGGAGCTGGTAGAGATGAGGACAGTATCTGAATTCAAAGAAGCATGGGACAAACACAGAGGATCTCTAAAGGAAAAAAGGGGACTGTTGTAGTGGTTGATATGGAAGGACAGACTAGATAGACCATGTGGTCTTTTTCTGTCGTCATGTTTCTATGTTAAATCTGGGAGATGCAGGCCAAACATCTTTTCTAATAGTCAAAGACTTAAGTTAGACTTGGGGGATCTGGCTCTGATCTGCTAGAAAAGAAACCTGCCCAGCACTGCACAATAGCACAACCGGCAGCTTTACCCACTGCAGATGCATTGACTCTGTATTGTTCCTCCCTCCATTACATATATGAAGGGAACCCGGATCCCTCAGATCTAACTTGTCTAGCACTGTGGGGGCAATCACACCGATCCCCTTTCAAATCCCCACTGCTAAATAGGTAGAAGCTGGATCCGATTTATGGTAGTATAACCTAGATCCGGAGAATCCAGCTCCTACCTATTTCCAGTATTAGGTTAGGAATAAGGAGTCAGCATAGACTCAAAGACACTCAACAACCACCACAACAAGAACTTATTGTTAAAGACCCCATCTGGGACATGGACAGCTCCTGAGAAGGGACCCTTTGGGAGAAAAAATAGATGAGTATGGAGCCACAGAGCTGGTAAGACAAGTTTATTTGTCACTGGCCTTAAATTCTAAGGGCAAGTTAAAATACAGCATTTACCCCGGCAATGCCCAAAACTATGTTCAAAGCAAGGTTAACTCCCCTTTTTGTGTGGTCCAGGCAGCTGTCCTGTTAGCCACTTGACAAACAATGGGAAACTCTAATCCAAGAGCTTTTTTGCAGTCTTTCAGTCTTTGGCTCTTGGAGTTTAATATTAGGGTTCTTTGATGGGGACCAGTATATACTGAGAGGCCCTTAGCACTTGACACTCTCACACCTCTTCCCTTCTCAAATAAAAAAAGTCCAGGCAAAGGGTTTATTTAAACTTTAGAGTCACTAAGCAAAAACAACAATAACAATTGAAGAACTATATTACAGGCAATTAACTCTTCCTTAGTCAAAATGGTTATAGGTAGATTACTCCTTTCTCTTCTCAGTCAGGTATGTTAACATACTCTCTTCAATTACTCTTTATCTTAAGCTAAACAGTTACTCCACTTTTCGCCACTCCTGCATCTTTGTTACTTAGTCTGGTTTCCCTGAGTGGGAACCCTTCTCTTTTGTTTCTAGTACTCTTTCCCAGTGTACCTGAAGCTGGGATGATGCAGACACAGGTCACTGATACTGTGCTGGATTCACTCCTGGATCTGGTGTCACTGGTGTATGACGAACGTTTGGGTTCTTCTCTTCCTGAGAGCTGGTGGCTTCTGTAGATGCAGGTCCCTGAAAGTGCTGTGCAGTGTTTCCGGTTCTGATGGACTGGAAGGCTGAGTTGTAGGTACAGTTCTTGTAACCTCTCTCACAGGTATAGCTACTCTATTCTCCTTCTGAAACAATGAGGTGCTGCTAGGTTTTGCACAGACATCAATCCTCATGTGCAGCTGTGTCCCAAAGACACCAGCCCTTAAGGGCAGACGTCTTACTACTGTGGTACAGTGACTGGGTGCCAAAGACAGAGTTCTGTCTTTGGGAGTGGTTTACATATGAAGTTGGATTTTCCCTCCCAGAGGGGTCTCCTCCCAGCATGAAGTGACTGGCAGCAAGAACTTCTGTTCTGGAAAATGTTAGGCTTTTCTCTAACTTTCATTGTCGTAATCTAGTAGGGACACTGGATGGTGCTGATGCTCACATTGTAAACTCCAAGCAATCTCAACACTAGAATTCCAAAGAACCAAAAAAAACAAGGCCATGCAAACAGAGAACCAGCAAAAATCTGGTGCAGGAGTATAGCATAGGAACAGGAGCAGAATGGAAGCTGGAACAAGAGAAGAGGCACAGTAGGATACAAGGCAGGAACAGTAACCAAAGCAGGCAAAGGCATGAGCACAAGCAATGATCCAGCTGTGAGCCAGCCCAGAGGCAGGGTATCAAACCCCCCAGCTCTCTGGGCTGGCCTCAGCAGGGCCAATCAGGACAAAGCAAACCAAGACAGACAAGATGCAGGAACACCCACACTGAACATGGACAGACCAAGATAAGGGACACCAGAGCACAGAACCAACCCACAAATACACACAAGTAAAGAGAACAGCTCCTCCTAAAGGAGGCGAGGCTCATGTTCAACACAACTCTGCACCAAGTGACATCTGACACACTTCAAGACCTAGTCTCAACACCTTCATGTATATCAGAAGCTTCCATCCTTTTTAGTTGTATGGACCCCTCTTGTTAACCTCCAAAACATTCAGGTACCCCCCCTTTCATCATCACCATTCTTCCTGGCTCCCTCCCCTCAGCACCAAGCCTGTTCTCACTAGTCTTCCTTCTGCTTCAAGTCTCCACTAGTCTCTCTCTCTCCACCCCTGCCCCTTTCCAGTCTTTCTCTCTGTCCTCTCTCCACAACCAATGCCCTTCAGTCTCTTTCTCCCCCTAGTCAGTTCCCATCAATGTCTCTCTTTCTCCCCCTTCCACCCATGGGGCTAGTGCCTGCAAGTCTGCTCATGGCCAACAGAACCAAACTCCTGAACCAACATGGATTCCTGCTCCAGAAGCCTCCGACGTGTTCTCAAGCCTGAGACCTGCTGATGCTTCCGAGCTGCTTGTTGCCAAATGTGTAAGCACAGAGAACTAGTTTGCTAGGCCTTTCTCATCTGCAGAGCTACTCATGCCAGCCTAGAAATTTTCAACCTTGTGTGAGAATTGCAGTTTCTACTGAATTTCATCTCTCATCATGGACCCTACTGTGCATGAGATCACCTCATGATGGTTGTTTCCTGATTCACCCAGAGGAATCTCTTGACAACCAGTTGCCAAAGTGTGGTAAGGATTCGGCACAAGGAGCATGAATGTATGCACAGAAGGACTTCTGCACCTTGTCTTTCCCAACCAACGTGCTTTGCTACTTGCACTAGCATAGAGATGCTCTGTAGGTCACCTACGGTTGTACATCAACACTATGAGACAACTAAGACCCCCACACGCACCTCACGTGTCCTGTATTTCTTTCTATCACACCACACAGCTTGCCTGCCACAGCTAGCTTATCTGTCTACTTGGACTTTTTGCTGCTCTGGAATCCGACTCGGACCCCTGCAGCGCTCCCTCCTCCATGTGGAGATGAAGGTATCGGCCTTTGTTCCTCCAGTGGTGGTGGGAGGGTCTAGATAGCTTCGTTCTGTGCTTATAAGTGCAGAGCGAACCATGTGGCTTAGTGATTTATTACTATTTACAGAAGAACACTTTTGTTAGTTGCTGCTCCAAAATCTGATTGCCTCATTCATTACTATCAGCCTCATGATGTCTATTTTTAACCCTTAATAAAATCCTAATAGATAATCACAGAACCTGCTTCCTGCTGCCACTTATTGTCAGAAAGTCTTACCAAACCAACTGGAAAGGCTAAGCAGATACCCCTAAGCATAGTCAGTGAGATATAGTTAATCTGTTTGCTTCTAGTGCTACACACCAGTCCCAATCAGTCTTTATCTCTCTCCAGCCGTGCCCCACCGGTCTCTTCTTTTCTCTCTTTTGCCCTCTCCCCAGCCAGTCCCCACACAGAGCCGGCCCAAGGGTATCTGACACCTTAGGCAAACCTACAGCCATGCATCCCATCAATAGTCCAGCATCTCCCCTTCCCTACCCCCTAGTGCAACATCTCCCCTTACCCGTCTTACCTCCAGTGGCATTCCCAGACCCCTTTGTACCCAGGGTGGGTATCTCCCCACAGCACGCCAATCTGCAGCACAGTGCAATGCACCTCCCACCACCGGCCCACACTTTGGAGGCTGCCTCCAAACTGTGGGCCTCGTTGGCGTGCACCCTCCCAGGCAGCACCCCAGATGGGCCACACCCACCACCCTACCCTTGGTACACCACTGCTTACCTCCCCTCCACCATCAAGTCCAGCATTTCTCCTTTCCTTCCTAATCCTCCCCCCCACTAGTCCAGCATTTCTCCTTTGTTACCCCTCTCCCCCGCAATGTCCAGGATTGTCTCCCCTCCTTTCCCTTGCCCTATCCTTGCTGCTGCCATACCTATGTTCTTGAGAGCCATGGCAGTAGGTAAGCTGTGCATAGCACATAGAGCCCATGCACTCACTCAAGGCCTAGCCTGCCCTGCCCCCTCTGACAGGAAGTTTGTGTCCGCGGGAGCCAACGTGGAAGGCCTTGAGCACATGTGAGTTCTCTAAGGCCTGCCACACATTGTTTACTTACTGCTGTGACTCCAAAGAACAGCAGTAGGGCAGCAGGAAAGGGAAGAGAAAGGGGGGGGGGCAGAGATCCTAGATGTGGGGGGGTGGGGGGGGGGGGAATAGCAAAGGAGAAATGCTAGACTACTGGGGAGAGTGTCAGGGAAGCGCCAACCAGGGACGACTCAAGGGTATTTAGAGGCCTGGGCGAACCTTCAGCTGTGATGCCCCCCCCCTGACCTCTTTAGCCACTTATACGCACCTCCCCCCCACCATGGTCCTCCCTGCCACATCCCCTCCAACATCAAGCAAGAAACTTTGCTGGAGGGCAGCAGATATTTTGAAGCTAATTAAATTTAAAAAAAGAGGAGGTTGCTCCGATATTGTTCACTGTGTTGCTGGTCAGATGACGCACCTGATGCAAGTGGCAATTCGGTCACTCGCTCTGTCTCTGCTTCAGTCGCTACTTTCAATTTGCTCTGTGCTGTGACGCTCCTAAAATTCTGCTGCCTAGTTTGCCCTGGTGTTAGCGCCGCCTCTACCGCCAACCCTGAATTGTGCCAGCCCTAGACTGCCTGGCATTATAGCTGCCCTGGTCCTTGCCACTCTCTCTCTCTGTCGCTCTCCCAACCAGTATCTTTCTTTTCCATTCCAGCAACGTTTTGAAAGAGGAAAACCCGCCACCTGTGACTACTACTAGTGATCATGTGTATAGTGCTACAAGGTGTGGGCAGCGCTGTACATATAGATGTAAGACAAAGACCCTGCTCATCAGAGCTTAAGATCTAATCAAGATGAAAACCATCACAAAATGCTCCGCCCATGCCCGCCACCTGCCCCGCCCCCGTCCCACCCCACCCATAACAAAACAACTGCAGAGAGGGCAATGACGCAGGTTTTAGTGTCTGCAGGCTTTATCAAGGGGGAGGGTACCAGAGGTTGAACTCTTCACACCTATTCAACCACAGTCCCTTTCTCAAGCCCCTCCAGCACATATATGCTCTCCGATGTGGCATTAAATCCAAACATATTTCTGCATCCACCGAACTCCACCCTTCCCCCAACCCCTTCCCCAACAATCTGTGCAGATTAGAGCAGAGCAGAGCTAGAACCTTCCCCATAAAACTTACCATAAAGCAAAGATCTCTTAATACCAAGCATATTGTGAATTAATCAGGACCAGTTCCAGAACTGATTCAAAGTATTGGCACACTAAGTAAATCTTAACCCTCCTGACTTTTCAGAATTTACTGTTTAGCTTTGAATGCCCTACTTTCTGCTGACCCCCAGAAGCGATCGCCTAGGTTGCCTGATGGTTGGATTGGCCCTGGAATTAATACATGAAATTCATTCAGGACCAAGAGCAAATCTACCATGCCAGTACTAACTTCCAAAACTCACACAAGGACCCTACCTAGAAAAAGGCAGCACCGTAAATATTGCAACGGACCGTAAAACATCAATAAACCTATTAGGAAAGCTGAACAGGCCAGATTACTAGACATTCTTAAACAGAAATTCCATGCTAGCAGAATGCCCAGCCTTGGTCACACACACATACCGATAGGCCTTCGCCAGTAAGTGACTACAAAGTGAAAATAGAGATATGTAGGCAAAAATTAAACTGAAACCTCAGAAAGCCAGACGCTGCATGCAGTGTAACACCAGAGAAACAGCAAGACATGCATTTCCCCCTGTTGTTGTTGTTAAGTGCCGTCGAGTCGGAGTCGACTCATGGCGACCCTCTGGATAGCTATCCTAAATTGTGTTCGGTCTTCAGTCAAGCGGCTTATTGTTGACAGACTGGTACCCGTAGCTGCTGTTATTGTATCGATCCATCTCATTGCTGGCCTTCCTCTTTTGCGTTGACCTTCTATCTTGCCAAGCATGATGTCTTTCTCTAATGATCTCTCTCTCCGCATGATGTGTCCAAAGTATGAAAGTCAAAGTCTTGTCATATGAGCTTCTAAAGAAAGCTTAGGTTTGATCTCCTCTAGTACAGACTGGTTTGTTCTTCGGGCAGTCCATGGTATACACAGTATTCGCCGCCAGCACCATAATTCAAAGGCATCAATTTTCTTCCTGTCTATCTTTTTCACTGTCCAGCTTTCACATCCATATGATGTTATTGAAAACACCATGGCTTGAACAAGTCGAATCTTTGTATGGAGAGAGACATCTCTGCTCTTGAGAATCTTATCTAGGTCTTTCATAGCCATTCTGCCAAGAGCAATGCGTCGTCTGATTTCTTGACTGCTTGTTGCTTCTTTATTGATAGTTGATCCAAGTAGGTTAAAGTTATTCACGATTTCAATTTCTTCTCCTTCGACGATGAACCTGTTGATTATGCCAGTTGTCATGATCTTTGTCTTCTTTACATTAAGATGCAGGCCCATTTTGAGACTATGTTCTTTGATTGTGAGAAGCAAATGTTTCAGATCATCTTCACTTTCCGCCAGTAATGTGGTATCATCAGCATAGCGAAGGTTGTTGATGAGTCTTCCACCAATCTTCACACCTCTGTTGTCTTCATACAATCCTGCTTCTCTGATGATTTGTTCTGCATATAAATTAAACAGGTAGGGGGAAAGTATGCAGCCTTGTCTTACACCTTTGCTTATTTTAAACCATTCTGTTTCTCCTTGTTCTTTTCGAACTGTTGCTTCTTGATCAATGTACAGATTGTGCAAGAGAACGATCAGGTGTTCTGGTATACCCATGCTTCTTAATGTGGCCCAGAGTTTCTCATGGTTTACACAGTCAAAAGCTTTGCTATAGTCGATAAAGCACAAATAGATATCCTTTTGGTATTCTTTAGTCTTTTCAAGGATCCATCTCACAGCCGCAATGATCTCTCTCGTTCCTCGCCCTTTTCTGAACCCTGCTTGCACTTCAGGTAGTTCTTGTTCCAGGTATGATTGTAGTCTCTTTTGAATAATCTTCAGTAGAATCTTGCTGGCATGTGGGATCAGAGCGATTGTGTGATAATTTCCACAGTCAGTTGGATCACCTTTCTTTAGTATTGGTATAAACACAGATCTTTTCCAGTCAGTTGGCCATGATCCTGTCTTCCATATTTCTTGGCAGAGCCTTGTAAGTATGGTAACAGCTGCATCAGATTGCTGTAATACTTCTATGGGAATGCAATCAATGCCTTGTGCTTTGTTCTTTGATAAGGCTTTTAATGCTGCTTCAACTTCTTCTTTCATCACCAATGGTTCCAGATCATAAGGTACAGGTTGAAACGGCTGTTGGTCCACTTGATCTTTATCATATAAAAATTCTGTATATTCCTTCCATCTTTTCTTGATCTTCTCAGCATCATTCAACATAGAACCTTGAGCATCTTGTAACATTCCAATTCGAGGCTGGAACTTTTTCTTTAACTCTCGTAGCTTTAGGAAAGCTGATCTTGTTCTTCCTCTAATAGTTTCTGCTTCTATTTCCTTGCATGCATCATTGTAGTACTTTTCCTTGTCCTGTCTTGCTGCACATTGGAAATCTCTGTTGAGTTCTGTGATTGTCTTTCTTTCTCCTCTGGCTTTAGCTTCTCTGCGTTTCTGGACAATTTTCAGAGTTTCTTCCGTCATCCATTTTGGACGTTTTTTCTTTTTTACCTTTTGTAGAGACTTCTCGCTTTCTTCCAACACAACCTTCTTGATGTCATTCCATAACTCTTCTGGAACTCTATCATTTGTATCTAAAGCAGCAAATCGATTTTGCAGGCAGTCTTTAAATTCCAGTGGTATATTCACAAGGTCATATTTTGCTGCATTCATGAGTGGTTTGTTCTTTTTCAACTTTAGCTTGAGTTTGCATACTAGTAGTTGATGATCTGTACCACAGTCAGCTCCAGGTTTTGTCTTTGTTGATGTTATAGAGCTTTTCCATCGTTGACTTCCACAGATGTAGTCAATTTGATTTTTATACAATCCATTGGGTGAAGTCCATGTGTACAGTCACCGCTTGTGTTGCTGGAAGAAGGTGTTCGAGATGAATAGATCGTTGGTCTTGCAGAATTCTATCAGTCTTTCTCCAGCTTCATTTCTGTTGCCAAGTCCATATTTTCCAACTACTTTGTCTTCTTCTTTGTTGCCAACCTTTGCGTTCCAATCACCCATGACTATCAGGATATCCTGTTTGCATGTCCTGTCAATTTCAGCTTGTACTTGTTCATAGAACTCTTCAATTTCATTCTCTTCTGCAGCTGTTGTTGGGGCATATGCTTGAATTATAGTTGTGTTGATAGGCATTCCTCGTAGACGAATAGAGATTAAGCGTTCGCTGACTGCATTGTATTTCATTACAGTTCTTGCAAGTTTCTTCTTTATTATAAATGCAACACCATTTCTTCTTTGTCTTTCATTTCCAGCATAGTAGACCATGTGATCATCTGATGCAAAGTGCCCCATGCCAATCCATTTCAGTTCACTGACACCCAACAGATCAAGTTGTACACGTTCCATTTCATTCTTGACCACCTCCAACTTCCCTTGGTTCATGCTTCGTACGTTCCAAAATAAAAGACAGGAGGTATCAGGATTGGCATTGAGAGGGAAGCCACCAGGAAGCCACCAGGACAATTGCCCTGAACTCTCAAGCCACAGAGGGCCTTAGATCTGTCTGAGACTGAAAAGATCCAGCTTGCTAGCGGGCTTTAGGGTCCCTTCTCAGACATTTGGCTTGGGCTAGGCCCCAGTCATGTCCGACACCAATCCTGACTGCTGGCAGATGTACTTTCCAAATACTAACATTTTCCAGTTACAAAATGGAAAATAAAATTCTTTTTTCTACTTCTATTGTTGGATCATTTTATTTTTGTAATGGTTTTGGTCCCAGTCACTGGTTTTTATTTTCCTGTCTTCTCTTAGCTCTCTTTTCACGGTCTCCTCTCCATTTGTACATTTCTTCTCTCTTCTGTCTTCACTTCAGTTTTCAAAACCGATCTCTTCTTTTCAATTTTCTTCCATTTATTTTTCTGCTTCTCTATCCAGATTTCACCCTTCTTTTCACCCTTTTTACAGTATCTAGCTTTAGCTTTTCATCTCTTTTCCTCGCCCCAACCCTCTCATTTCCCAGCTCTCTCTCTTTCCCCAGCCTCTTATTTCCTAGTCTTTCACAAACTCTCCCCCTCTCTCCCCCATGTCCAGTATCAATCTCCCCATTATGCTTCCCTTCCTCCATCCAGTATTTTCCTATCTCTTCCTCCATGTCCAACATCTCTCCTCTTCCTCCCCCCAAGTCCAGCATCTCCCCAGCTCACCCCACCTCATATACCGCTGGCTTCTCCCCCCCCCCCCCCCCCCCGCACTGTCAACCCCTGCCCTTGGCCTGCTGCCGCTTTTCTGTTCTGGTGATGGTGGCGGCAGACCTCCAATAAAAAAAAAAACGGAGCGGATCTTTGTGACTCTGCACTTGGAAGGAGGGTCGGGTCCCGCCCCCTCTGATGTGAGCATATGTGCCCTCTAGACACGTCTACCTTGTCTTCCCTATTTAGCTATATGGTAGGTCTCGTCCACGAGGTTTGCTTTACATTCTAGTTGTTCCTCTGCTGTTAGCACTTAATGTCCTTTGATCGTCCTATGCATATTCTACGTCTTATCCATATACACCCTCAATGCGTTCTACCCTTACTCTCCCTCATTTCTCTATGTAGGCATCATCATTGTGCTCAGTGGATCCACCCTGTGCCTTGCTTTAGGAAAATTACTCCAAGCAAACAAGCTATTGCAGAAAAAATCGGAGGGTTTATGTCAAAGCTTAATGGAAATGCACAGGAATCGTCTCCGACTCTTCGGCTACCAATTACTGGATGCTGAAGATTCAAAACAACCAGCGGTGCCTGCTAGCATCAATGACTGATTCCGGCTTATTTTTACTAATTATTGACACCCTCTCCCGATTATATTTATAAACAACTGCTCAGTCTTTGATGAGAATGAAATAAACAGCTTCATTTTCTTCGTATATGATATTTTTCTGAAACTAATCGTATAGCAATGATATTCTCTTCCTCCCGTCTTCTTATTCCCAACGCCTCACACTCCACGTCGTGACCGCGTTTCTCTCAGTGTATTGAGGTTCTTCAGGGGATAAATCACTATCAGCCAAGTATTTAACCAATGTCGGCCGTCTCTCCGCACAGCTGCCCAAACTGAACTTTCATTTTTCTCTTGAAACCAGGCAGTTCTTTATCGCCATTTCCAAAAAATGCTGATAGTGATTTATCCCCTGAAGAACCTCAATACACTGAGAGAAACGCGGTCACGACGTGGAGTGTGAGGCGTTGGGAATAAGGAGGAAGAGAATATCGTTGCTATACGATTAGTTTCAGAAAAATATCATATACGAAGAAAATGAAGCTAAGTGTTTATTTCATTCTCATCAAAGACTGAGCAGTTGTTTATAAATATAATCGGGAGAGGGTGTCAATAATTAGTAAAAATAAGCCGGAATCAGTCATTGATGCTAGCAGGCGCCGCTGATTGTTTTGAATCTTCAACATCCAGTAATTGGTAGCCGAAGAGTCGGAGACGATTCCTGTGCATTTCCATTAAGCTTTGACATAAACCCTCCGATTTTTTCTGCAATAGCTTGTTTGCTTGGAGTAATTTTCCAGAAATTAGTGATACTACGTTACTCTATAAGCTAGACCCGCATCACCTGTATGTTGCTTTAGGAAAAGGCAGAATGAATAAATAAATACAGCAATAAATGATGTGGCTTGGAGAGAAGCGAGTGGTCTCTGACATATAGCAGAATATTGTCTGCAAAAATAGCAATAGTTCCATTCCGCCACTGGCCATAATCCCTTTAATAGCTGATGATGCTCTTAGCCTGGTAACTAGTAGTTCCAGAGTTAGTCAAAGAGCCTTGGAAACAAGAGACACCCATGCGTTCTTTATGTTTATTTAGGACTTTCTATACCACCCCGTGGAGGAGTAGCCTAGTGGTTAGAATAACTGTGTAGTACCCAGACGATCAAGGGCTTGATTCCCACTGGCACTCCTTGTGACCTTGGGCAAATCACTTTACCCTCCTTTGCCTTGGAAGAAAAGGCTGGCAATCTGCTTCCAGTGATACGTTGCCAAGAAAACCCAGAGGCAGCTGGGTCACCAGGAGTTAGCACTGACTTTGATGGCACTAAAAAACCCCCACCCTACTATAGGTAGCACCAGAGCAGCTTACAATACTGAAACTATATAAAATAAAACCAGACAAGAACTCTGTTTAAAACAGGAAAGTGGACAAGAGGACAGCCAATAAGATTCAAAGAAGTATTTCTTGTAGGAGGGTTAAGTACGAAGAGTGATTGGCAAAGAGCTCCACAAGGATGGGGTCAGAAAGTAAAAAGCAGCACGGTGCAGTGCATGAGAGACCGGAGGGATGGTGAGCAGATTGGTATTTTGTGAAGGAAGAGAACAAGAAGGGCAATACGGGGTTAAAATGGTAGAAAGGCAAGAAGGGAAAGCAGTATAACAGGCTTTATGTGGAGGGGGAGCCAGTGGTGCTGGAAGTAAACAGGACTGACTTGATCACTTTTGGAAGCATTAGTTAATAATCGAATGGTCGTGTTCAGTGACCTCCCCCGCCCCCTAACCTGAGCTCTGAGTTTTCTACCCATTCTTTTGATCCAAGCTTCTCTTGAGCATAAAATAAATAGGTGACCTCCACAGGGTGGAATGCTTTATCAGGATTTAAAACCAGGAAGAATGTCTCCATTTCAGCTATATTTAACGGTCCTCCTCGTCTGTCTGGGCCATGCCTCCCCTTTTTGAAGTCTATCTGGCCCCTGTGTATCAGGTGGGGTAGAATATTATTGAGCCTATTGGCCAGAACCTTCGTTAAGGTTTTAACATTATTGTATAACAAAGATATTGGACAGTATGAAGAACATTTTCCTGGATCTTTTGGCCAGTTTCATCATGCAAATATAATGCACAATTAAATTCTTCAGTAAAGTAAACTGAGACCATTGTCCTCAGGGCTCTTTCTCAAGTTCAGGAAGTCCGATTGCCTGCCCCACCTCCTGACTCACCTCAAGAGCCAGGGCATCACTTTAGTCCAAGGTTTTCAAAAGGACTTCTCTTAAATCGTTTCATGTTGCAGGAGTACTGCCTCTGATGATACACGATTTTCTTGAAAGAAGCAAAGGTTTCACTATGTTACTATGTTACATATCTCTCAGGGCCGGGCCAGCCACTGGGAAAGACTAGGCAGTTGCCTAGGGCGGGAACTTCTGAGGGGTGGGAAAGAGCAGCAGTCAAATCGAAACAATAGATCCCGAGAGTCCCACTAACTCAAAGAACCAACAGCACATGCAGGGAAGGAGGCACACACATGCATAAACAGCAAAGCTGCATTTATAAGTGTGTCTTTGCAGTATTGTTGTGGAAGGTGTGGTATTAGGATGATCATGACTGCCAATATCTTGCACTGGTCGGACGTCTCTCTCAGTTCAAATTATAAAAACATCAAAGATACATAAATACTATTGGACAAGTCTAGTCTGGCATCCATTTAAATATGTCTCGTCCAGTCAGGGGTAGTGGGGGTAGTGGAACTCCCTTTTGGTTGGGGGGGAGGGGCAAAGTTCCATTCCCTAGCTCTCATCCCAATTTCTTACTTTACATTTACCCTTAGGGGCCTTTTTACTAAAGCCCACAAACCAGTTACGCACGTTTTAGCAAGTGATAACCGTCAGCCTGGAACGCTAACGTGTAGGCACGGCATCCACTAAAGCGCATGATAATCAGCCATGGCGTGCTGGTGCTAAGAGTGGGTGGGTCAGTGGCAGAGGGTGGGCCTGGAGAACACAGTGCCACTAGCACAAGGACAGTTGCCACCGGCTCAATAGCACTCTGGCAATTAGCGTGAATACACCTAACAATACCTCTGTGGGTGTCATTAGGATCACACACTGCGTTGGTGCTCTCCATTGCATGCTAACTGGGCATTGCCCTGACAGCGCATGAGGGGTGCTTTTACCACACAAAGGTATTGCCGCTGTCGCGCTGTAAGTGCACACCTTTAGTAAAAGGGCCCCTTGGTCATTCTTACATATAGGACCAATATTCAAAAGCACTTATCTGGTTTGTAGCACCTGAAACCTCTCCCCTCTGTGCTCAGGACGCTGCTGTGCCTGCCCTCGGGGAAATGTCAGAGAGGGGGTGCTGCAGCCAGCACGGAAGTGTCTTTATTACGGCTGCCACTTCCATGGGCCGACGCACCCCCCACAGTGCATCCTGGCACACAACCCTGTGCTGTGTATCCCAGGATGCACCAAGGGGTGAGTGGGGTGAGTATGCTATATATGGCAATTTTTTGTCTTATTTGGTAGACTGGCCCCTTCCAGTGCATCCCAGGATGCATTTTGGTGACACCATTTGCAAAGGTGGCAAAGGGGGGGGGGGCAGAAGCATGTGGGAAATGTGCCTCCCAACTTTGATGTGCCTCCCAACTTTGCAGATACTGAGGAGGATGGACGGGTCAAGGGTATGGGGGAGGCCCACCATAGACTCTTTTGGGATTCAAGGGTGTTGTGACCCACTATGGCCACCAATGATCGTTTTGGCATTCTGGGAGGAGGGGTGGTGTTAGGGCTCACTAGGGCCACCAATGTTTTTTTTGGAAGGGGGAATCGGGTGGAGATGGAGACCAGAGTAACATAGTAAATGATGGTAGAAAGACCTGCATGGTGCATCTAATCTGCCCTGTGACAAGGCAAGGGTTCTACCCGCAGGTCCATACAGGTTGCCCCCTCTGTGTCTTTGCTTAGGGTTGTAGGTTGCAGCTGCCTTTCCGTGCTGTTTACCACCCTCTGTACCTTTGTTTAGAGTTGTACCCAATGCTCCGTGCAGGTCCTCCCCCCCCCCCCCAAGCCTTTGTTTAGAGTTGTACTCCAAAACTGAACACAATACTCCAAGTGAATCCTACCAACGACTTGTACAGGGGCATTAATACCTCCTTCCTTCTGCTGGTTATGCCCCTATTGTATCTTTCTCCTCTGGTTTCTGCGTCCCTCTGCTCTTCTTTGCATTAAATCTGAACTGTCAAGTATTAGAGCGGCTTGTTTTCTTTTTAGCTCCTTTCCCATTCCCACACCGACAGGAAGGGAGATGGTTCCAAGCGTTCTAGCACATAATGCCGGCCCCTGTGTGTACTGTATGTGTCTGGCTTGCTCTCCTTCTGTAAAGCTGTCTTTTTGTGCAGAGCTCATTACATGCTGTTTATTTACAGCATCGGTGAGCAAACCTCAGTGTTAAACTTACATCAGCAAACCCTGCGCTGGGCTCTAGCTTGGGGTTTCTGCATTGAGCCCTGGGTATGCTGAGACCGAAGAGATGGATTATTCTTTCAGTAAAGAAAAAGTTACAGTCCCAAAATTAACTCCAGAAATACTGGCGTAAATTCTGCCCAAGCAGCCCCTTCAATGAGGTGGGGAGGGGAGAGGGGACCCGGGCAGCGACAGCAGCACAGCACGCTGTTCCACTCTTGTAAATCTGCCGTGGGCCTTGCGGCTGTTCCTCACCAGGCAGAAGTCTCACGATTACATGCGTACCGTGAGAATGTAGCCCAGCAGGGAGCAGCCGCATTCCCTGTGGCGAACTTACAAAAGTGGAGCAGCACGAGAAACATGATAAATAAGTTTGCTGCGCTGCTGCATGGGGGGCCCACTGCATGAAGGGGGGGGGGTGCATGGAAGATGCACCACCACCATGACAATGGGGGTACCTCAGCAAAACTTTGCTTGGGGCCCCTCGCACCTTTCCACTAGGAGTTCAAGATGAGCTGCATTCGGGTAACGTAGGTACTTTCTTGCCCCAGAATGCTTACAATCTAAGCTTGTACCTGAAGCAATGGAGTTAAGTGACTTATCCAAGGTCATGAGGAGTACCAGTGGGATTTGAACCCAGGTTGCTATGATTACCAGCCATTGTTCTAACCACCAGTCTACTCCTCCTCTGATCCTTTAGTTGGGATACTCAGAGGAAACTTTACAATAATCCAAGAACGAGACTTTTCAAGTTAAAATGATTCGATACTTTGGAACTGACACAAAAGGACTCGACAAAGATCTGAGTTTTCTAATGCATCATTGAACAATAAAACTCTGCTGCCTGTCACCTTCTAATCACTCAGCAAACTTCACTTCAGCCTAGCACCGGAATACTTTCCATAAATCACTCCTATTTTTTGGTAATGACATCCTTTACTCATTCTCTTGGCTCCCAAAAGCTTGTCAAGAAAAGCATTAAGTGAATCCAATAAAAAAGGTATCAATGTATATTTTTGGGAGGGCAATATTCAAAAGGGTTTAGCTGGTTAGCAGAATCTACTTACTAGCTAAACCCTAGCGATCCCGATATTCAGTAGCCCACAGACCGCAGGAAAGATGCCTGGTTAACTCCGGGCTGGTCTGTGGGTGGAGTGGGGGAGATTGTGGTAGCTCTCCGGCCAGTGGCGATATTGAGCTGACTAGGCAGCTGCTGCGATCGCTGGCAAAACTGGATCTTCAGCACCGGATGCCAGTTAGTCCGTGCAAGACCTATCTGATTTTACTTGCAGCAGCAGCACCGGGAGCTTTAAAAGCGTTGGCCGCCACCCCCAGTGAATATCAACCCCTTTGTTTTTATTTGTAAACCTTTATTTCTGTGCATTGAAGTGGACTAGCACACAACCACACTGCTTTATATACAATTAACATTTAGTAAGGCCTAAAATTATATGGTACAAATTGAATGTGCAAATATTATGTATAGAGGGATGACCAGATAGACAGATGGACAGATCCTAGGCAAAAGGTGCTCTTGCATTTTTGCGAAATGCAATCAAAAATAAATTGCAAAGGTTAAATGATGGAACATTAGGAAAAGCTTATGAAAAGGAAGGAATATGGTACATTTAAAAGAATATGAGGTCAGTTTTCAGCAGCGGGGCCATCGTATAACTTTAAATGGGTAAAATAATCCCATGGGTAAAAATCTGGCCGAATCAGTGCCCGTTTTTCAAGCATCGTTGCTTATTATGCGAGTCAAACAGCCAAAGTTATACATAGAGGTGCCCTGGAATTTTTTCTTTTAAAAATCATCTGTGCAGTCAGAGCCATTGCTGATCATGCATCTGCTTTTGCATACTGACCAATATGATTTTAAAAATGTAAATGGTGTGTTCCGGTTTCCCATGGTGCTTGCAGTCCTGTGAACGCTGCAACAATTTTCAAAAGGGAAACTGCTCAGGGAGTTTCCCTTTGAAAAATGCAGTTGGGTGTCAGTGGTATAAGGACAAAGGAGGGGCCCCCAGCAAAATGTTGCTAAGGGCCCCTAGGAAGGAGAAGGGGGAAAGACTTCTTGTTCCCTCCCCCCAGCCTTAGATTTTAGGAGACGCAGCTTGAAAGTAGGGGGAGGAGTAGCCTAGTGGTTGGGGCAAGGTACTTCAGGCTGGAAGGTCGGGGGTTCAAATCCCACTAGAGGACAGCAACCTTGGGCCAGAAGGACTGGGGTTTCTAGTCCCACAGGTGCTCCTTGTGGTCTTGGGCAAGCCACTTAACCCTCCACAGCCCATGTTCCCTGTAAGTATTAGTGTATGTGTCTCATATCCCCGCATGTTAAATGTATCCCCCAATTGTGTTGTGACCGCTTTGATTGAAGGATAAGGCAGTATACAAAAACTGTCTAAATAAATAAAAAATACTTACTTCTATCATTTGCCAAACCTGCTTTCCTCAATTAAATTACTCAAGGCCTCCCAGTAGCTGTTGTGCTGAAGTCTTGAGATTCTTCATGAGACTTCGGCTGGGCAGCAGGAGATGAGGCCTGTAAGGGTTTTTCTGGTGGCGGCAGAACAGAACTCAAGTAATTTAAGTTGAAAAAGCTATAGGGAGGACCAGGGCCGGTGCAGGATGGAGGTGCCCAAGGCGGTCCCTCCATCCTGCTGCCCCCCACCCCCACCATGCCTCCCACCCCCATTGCCACTGTTTCCATCCCTCGCAGGGGCCAGCAACAGCAGCAATGGCAAAGGAATCACAATGCAGCGCTTACCAAAGGCTCCAGCGCTACGTTGCAGTTCCTGCCTGCTATCTTCCAGTGCTTCTGCCCCCCCCCCCCCCGATGTAGACTTCTGGTTTAGCGTAAATGGAGGTTGGCGTTGGAGGGGGGCTGAAGTGCTTGAAGATAGCAGGCAGGAACTGCAACGTAGCGCTGGAGCCTTTGGTAAGCGCTGCATCACAGTTCCTTTATCATTGTCACCGTCACCACTGCTGGCCCTAGAGAGGGAAGGCAGCAGTTGCAGTGAGTGCCCCCAAAATGATTGGCGCTCTAGGCAACTGCCTAGTTTCCCTAATGGTAGCACCAGCCCTGGAGGTGACAGAAGCTTTCTTAAAAGTAAGTAATGTTTGCCATGCTCTCTGTTTCCATCCCTGCAGTGTAGAGTCCTTGAACCCCATTTCTGACTGATCTTCACCTCCCCCAATATGATTTTCAAACGTGCCCAGATGTGGGCGATAAATGATAGCATAGGGTAAGGTCAGCATGTTTGTAGCGCTCATACTGGGTCCATACTTTTTTTGAAAAGGAAATGAACAGACATAGTTCTGAAATATGATCTCCCAAAACACCCCTTGTCTAGGTGGCCAAAAGTGCGCACCGTGCAAAACCATGCATATACCCTTTCTTTGGGCCAGTAGCTTCCTCCTGAGGTCTAGCAATTTGAGCTCCCATTTGCATCTTCCCAGGACTTTCGTCCCCTGTTTTATGTCCCCTTGACATATTACTTTAGTCCAGTCATTGCAGTAACAGTCCTTAGCTGAGAGCTGTGCGCCATAAGGACTCCCTCATTTATGACCTTTCTGATTCCTGCAATCGATTACTAGGACTTCCTCTGCCACAGCTGGTGAATGTTGCCTCCATTCCTAACTGGCCAAGGAGCAAAGACCTTAACCTGGAATCAAAGCCAGCCAATGGCTGTGAACAGTATATCCAGTGAGCCGTTGCGTCAGCCCGTCCATGAACCTTCTGGTTGGCTAAAAATCCACTTTGCCAGATATAACTCATTTAGGTGGGTTAACTTTCTATTTGCTTATGGAAATCTTGCGCTTTTAAAATTTACCCCTTATGGTAGGAGTCATAGGTCAGCGTCCAAATATTAAGATTAATGATACTCCACATTTTTAGTTGTGTAGATTATAAAAGGAGAGAAGGAAGGAAAAAGGGTCAGAATAGAAAAAAAAAGGGGAGAAAATTCTCAGGAGGGACTTAGAACGTGAAAAGAGAAAATGACAAAATAAAGGGAAGAACAGGGAAGAAATAAAACCAAATATAAAAGGTAGGAACGGGTTAAAATATGAGAACAAAGAGAAGAAAAACAAGATAACAAAGAGAGAAAGACAACAAAAAAGAGGAGCAAATGTGACAAATAGAAAGAAAGCAGCATTGGAGAGGAAGAAAAAAAAACCCTGAAAAAGTCAAAGTCAGGAAGAACCAACACAGAGGAGAAAAGAAAGGAAAAGAGGAAGAAGAGAGAGTGGGAAAGGAGAGAAAAAAGTTCTAAAACCTTTTATTACATCAACATATAAAACGTTGTTACTGAACCTTCCAAAGAGTTATAATGCAGTCAAAAGCAAAATCAAGAAGTTAGTCAAATAAAAAGAATCACACAGCCCTTAAACAGGGAACAAAGTGTCTACAAAGGTGGGGACAGAGGGAGCCATACGGAAAGAGAGAGAAGGACGGCAAAGTAGAGAGAAGGAAGGCTTATGGAAGGCGATGTAGGAAGAAGAAAGACAGACACAGGAGAGACAAATGAAGGCGGAAAGGCAAAGCAGGGGAAAAAGAGAGTCAAATCTAAGGAGATGGAAAACTCAGCAGTTGAAGCAGAAATATTTTTGCTAGCCCTGCCCTGCCCTGCACTGAGTGTGAATGAAAGTGAATCCTCCCCTAATCTGGATCTAACATGAATACGATCCTGCTGTAGACGGACACCATGACCCCCTTCACAGCTTGACAGTCACTCTCACCCTCCTTCTACCCCAGTGGAAGAGACAGAAACAAAGGAGATCAGAGGCAACCCTCTCCCTGAACTAATGTGCTCAAAATTAAGAAAGCAGGAGAAAGATTTCCTTAAGGGACGCAAATCCTAGAAGTTATAGAGAAGTCAAACTCTTACCTGTACTAACAGTATCCCCCAGTGCTTGTTAAGGATATGCAGAGTCCCTGTAAAGCCAACAAGCTGGGTGGCGTGCCCAGCCCACACCCAGAAATCCAAGAAGCCCTTTCAAACAGCATCCTTCAATGAAACCGAACGAGAGTTATACTTGGGGCACAGTCCATCTGGACGATCGCCAAAGCTCGTTTCTGTCCTTTCGTGTCTTTCTTCATATCCTCTCTTTCTTGGTTTCAGTTGTTCCTTCCCTCCATTCTTTGCTGCTTGCTGTATGATCTTGTTGAATGGGTACCTCTGACCCCCGTCAAAAGGAGCCCAAAGGGTCCCTTCAGAGCAGGTTCTCTAAGCTTCTCCATTCCCATCCGAACTGTGGCATATTTTACTCTTTTGAAAACCTAAATAGGGAAAGTAGACAAGTGAAACGGAAAAAAGGAGGAAACCATCAGTGCCCAGATGAAGGCAAAGAAAACTGATGCTGTGTCTTTCTGGCCCAAAGACTTGCTGTGCAGTGGGGAGGGGTCTCCTCTCTCTCTTCCCACAGATAATGTAAAGTGCTGGGTTGCTGTAATATCCATCTCCTTTCCTCCCATTCACTTCGTCCATTCCTTTCTCCTTCCATCCTTCAATCATTTCATTCCCTCCCTTCCTCTCAAAGCCCCCTCCCTCAGTTGCACAGCCTTCCTCCCTATGCAGAGGCTCTATAGAGGTAGACCTGCCTGAAATAGCCAACCGTATGATTAACAGAGCTTGGCTGTCAGTTAGGGGCTTCACAGGCAAGAAGGGGAGGGGGATAGAGACAGTGTCTCAGTGAGAGATGCAATATACATTATACCACAAATGCACACAAAAAGTCTGCCTTTTTGCAGATGACAAAAAAATTTGCAACAGAGTGGACACTTCTGAGGGAGTGGAAAACATAAGGAAAGATCTAAAAACACTGGAAGAATGGTCTAATGCTTGGCAGCTACGATTTAATGCAAAGAAGTGCAGAGTCGTGCACTTAGGTTGCAGAAATGCAAAGGAAATGTATACAATAGGGCTTGAGAGGTTGATGTGTACAGACCAGGAGAGGGACCTTGGAGTGATAGTGTCTGAGGATCTCAAGGTGGCGAAACATTGCGACAAGGCGGTGGCCAAAGATAGAAGGCTGCATACAGAGAGAAATAACCAGCAGAAAGGAGTCAGTATTAATGCCCCTGTACAAGTCATTGGTGAGGCTTCACTTAGAGTATTGTGTTCAGTTTTGGAGACCATATCTCACAAAGGACATAAAAAGACTTGAAACAGTTCAGAGGAAGGCAACCAAAATGATTCGGAGCCCGCGTCAGAAGACTTATGAGAAGAGACTTGAAGACCTAAATATGTATACCCTAGAGGAGAAGAGGGACAGGGGAGATATGATACAGACTTTTAAATGCTTAAAGGGTATTAATGAACAAGCAAACCTTTTTCAAAGAAGGGGAAGCTGTAAGACTACAGGGCATAGATGAAGCTGCAAGGCGGTAAACTTAAAAGCACATCAGGAAATACTTTTTCACTGAAAGGGTGGTGGGTGCTTGGAATGCCCTCCCGATGGAAGTGGTGGGGGCAAATACAGTGACAGAATTCAAAATAGCATGGGACAGACACAGTGGATCCCTTTATAGAAGAGGATGACGTCAAAGCAAGCTTAAATATCTTTTAATAGAGGGGGCTGGCCTACACAGAGCAGCAGCTACAACCCTAAATACAGGCATAGAGTGGGGGGGGGGGGAAATCTGCATAGAGCTGCAGTTAAAACCACTCTAGCCACCTTATGGGCAGACTAGATGGACCATGCCGGTCTTTATCTGCCATCATATACAATGATACCATGTTATATATGGGATTGGCAGATATAACATATAGATGAATATTTACACACACAGATTCTTCAGGGTACAAAATATATCTTACATATGAGCACACTGCTATTCATTTTAGAGTATTGACATTTTTATTGTGTATATTTTATGGAAACTGTAAATGTGAAGGACTTCATCAAGGTGATGCAACAGTAAAGATGTAACCAAGAGAAATGAATGTCAGGAATCAGAAGGAACAGACGGGCACAGGGGCAGTTTTGTGCACTGGTGCCCAGTTTGATTCTCAAGTTGGATCTTCTGCTCCCCTGATTAGCTGGGACTAGGAATGCTGCAGCATTTTCGGGGGGGGGGGGGGAGGGAGGGATTAAGGAGTCTTGCGAATTCAGGGTTGGCTCTAAGGTGGGTGGTGTCTTGAGTGGGCTGTTAATGGCATGCCCCTTGCCCCCCACAGAGATGGGGGGGGGGGTATTGCTAGTACCATCCCTCAAGAGAAATGAGGTGGATTGTGCCATAGGGGGTGACATTTCTGGCTTGAATGCACTCAGGGCAGGTTGGGTTGGCAAGAAGTGTGCACGCGGTTGGGGCTCCGGATGGTGCCCTCTTATCGTGCCGCACCCAGGGGTACTACCCTGCTCATGCCACCCTAAAGCAGGTCCTGCAGTTATTGTTCAAAGGTGACACCTAGTGGCAGAATTCAAAGCCCAGCTTGCAGAGTTCTGTGAGGAGTCCTGATGCATGATGCTCGTTGCAATGACCAGACTGGACTAGATATAAAATATGAGGAAATCTTTGGGTAGGTACAAACGAAGGGCTCATGGCACCCGATCCCAGCCTGGTTTTAAGGGAGCTGGAAGGAGAAGGAACAGGTCACAAACCTTTCTTCATTAATCCTTTGCTAGAAGGTCTCGACGAGCAGCATGTGTTGGAATGACTTGTATTACATTCTTCTGCTGGATTCAGGGTCAGTTCTTCTTAGAGCTGTTATTTTCCACATTTGCCTGAGAGGCCTTTGCTCTCCATCTCTCTCTCTCTCTCAGATCGCTTCCTTAAAATTCTGCCATTAACTACCAAGCACTTAGCAGAGTCTGGCTAAGGGCCATGGCCCACACGGAAATGTTTAACCTGCTTCAAAGAACACATATTTTATGGTCATTCCCTTGATAAGAAACGTTTTCACCCGTCCCAGTATATCTCTTCCTATGGAATCATTTTTAACTAATTTAAGTGATTGATGTTATGACAGGAGAACATCGGGGTTTGGCTCCTTGATTACTATACTATCCTTGAAAAATTATCTTATGTATGATTTATTTAACAGCAGAATTTTGCCCGTTTCATGAAACTAATTTGTGATCAACATTTCTGCCAGGCTGCACGAGAGTCCTCTAGCCATGCTGCTGCCAATAGAGGGAGGTGCTTTAATATTGCACAATGCCTGCTTCTCGCAACTAAAAATGCAATACCGCAGCACCTCCCTCTAGCAGCAGCAGAGGATTCCCACATAGCTATGTTACCCCTTTTCTGTGTGGTCCTCGCAGTTACTATTTGGCAGACAAGAGAGCACACCAATACTATGAGCTTTTTACTTAGTCTTTATTCTGGAGCTCATGGATTTTACGTATCAGGGTTCTTCTTGGTGGGGACTGCCAAAGTCAAGAGACCCTTAACATTCTCACATCACTCCCTTCTCAAATAACCGAGTCCAAGCCAGAAATTGTTTACTTAAACGTTAGGGTCACTGAGAAAACAACAATAATAACAATCGACAGGAACAATAAATATTAGCAATGTTACAAGCAGACTATTTTCCTCTCCATTTAGCAAAGTATTTCCATTACATTCTTTACTTCTCCTCTCTGGCAGGGTGTTTTGTACCACAGTCCTTCCAATTGCTCTGAGCAACTTCTTTCTTCAACGTCACTCTTCTCATCTACTGCAATACCTTTGTAGCACTTATTTCTCCACCACTTAGTACTTGACCAGTCCAATCTAATTCATTGGCAGAACTCCCTATCTCCTTCACCCAAGGTTCTTCCTCAGAGTACCTGAGCGTATAGGTGCCCCTTCACAGGCACCCCTGCCTCCGGTACTGCTGGAATATGACATCCACTGGGTTCCTTCTCTACCTGGATGGGTGGCTGCTGAAGATGAAGTTCCCCAGTGCTGCTCCACTTGACTTCTGGCTCTTGTGATCTGGAGGGGCTGGGTGCAGACACACTCCTGGAACCTGCTCTCTGCTCCCTAGCAGCAACTCCAAAGTTTCAGCTGATCATGGTGGCTGGATGCAGATACTTCTCCTTGTATTTAGGGTGCTTTGGCTGGGTGCCAGAGACATCTGTCCCATAAGGACAGACTCCTCCTACAACTAACTCTATGGTGCAATGGCTACGGGCTAAAGACAAAGTTCTGCCTTTGGGAATGGTTTATATACTAAGTGGGATGAAATGACTGGCAGCAAGAATCTCTCCTGTTCTGGAAAATACCCGACTTTCTTCTCTAATCTCTTGCAATATTTAGTGGGGACACTGGATGGTGTTGATGCTCCTAAAGCAACATCCAAGCAGTCTCTACATCTACAAGAACATGCCCAAAGCTAGATTCTATGGGCACGCTATTCAATGAGATTAACGTAGTTAGCAGACCTGCTAACTGTGTTAATCTCAGCGATTAGGATATTCAGATGCCGCCACTGAACACCCCAATGCTGGCCAGCTAGCTTCATGGTGTTCCGGGGGTGGCACAGAGGTAGCAATATTCAGCCGCTGCCCAGTTATCCTTAAGTGGTGAAAGTTAGGCCGCCCTTTAAGGTGCCTAGCCTTTGCCACAGAAGCTAACTGGGTAGCAGCTTCCCTGCCCTGTTAGCCTCCATGCTCTCCAGCCAACCCAGATATTCAATGTCCGTGACCGGTTATGGCCCCGGCACTGACTATCCGGGTCTTAGGTCCAGAGGCAACAGCTAGCGACTTCACAACATCTAGCCGGTGCCGCTGCATATCGGGCCCTATCTTTCTTTTCCTCCATGTTCTTCTTTGCTAAATGTGAGTGAATCACAGACATTTCTAGATAACGAAACACTTCCCATCAGTTATAACGAGCCCAGATCTCCCTATTTGAGGATTATAGGAAACATCTAAGTGCATCTTGTCTAACATTTAACGTTTTGAGGTACGCAGGAGTCTGCCACTCACGTTCTTCCTGCTGGGTGTGCTGCAGCCTGGTTTCAGTCATGTAGGACAGGCAGATCCCCTGGGAACCTCACAGAACCTGCCTGTCCTGAGCAATTGAGACTGTGGGATTGCTGCAGCACACCTGATGGGAAGAGCTTGTCAGTGGAGTCTCATGACCTTAGAGGAAACATTGGCAACATTTGTAGTCTAGGGCTACCAGATTTTTTGCTGGCAAAACTGGGACACTTCTCTGAAGTGGGGGGGGGGGGGGGGGAGAGGGGAGAAGGGGCTGTGGAGGAAGGAAGAGGAGTCAGTACCTCCACCCCCCCCCCATCCATCCTATGATAGCAACAACATCACTCCAAGCAGATAAATCGACAGAGAAATGGTGATGTAGTTCCCTCACACTGTGCAAATTATAAACATAATGCAAAATCTAAAAACGGACATATTCCATTTACTATATTGAAAATAAATCTCTTTCTATGCTTTCTATCCCCATTGCTGGAATTGGGGACCGGAGGCTGCCAAACAGGAGGGAGTCGGAGACACAGCTCTAAAATCGAGGACATCAGGTAAGCTTCTTTTAGTTTCCAGAGAATGTAGTAAAAGCTGTTAGTGTAGCTGGATTTAAAAGAGGTTTGGACAAGTTTCTGGAGGCAAAGTCCATAAACCATTATTAAAGAGGACTGGGGAAATCCACTGCTTATCCATTGGACAAGCAGCAGGAAATCTGTCTACCCTTTGGGAACCTGACAGGTCTGTATGACCTGGATTGGCCACTGTTGGAAACAGGATATTGGGCTCGATGGACTCTTGGTTTGACCCAGTATGGCATATCTAATGTTCTTATGTCCTCTTTCTTTTTCCAATAAACAAATGGCATCACAGGCCCAATATTCAAAAAGGCAGATATTGAGAAGCATCAGTGCTGACCACAGCATTTAAAAAGAAAACCGTACTATGCAGTGTTGGTATCGGCATAGTGGCTGGTAGTGAATAGTCAGTGTCAGCGTCTATCCTGACTGCGGCAGTAGTCAGCTGCTCTCCGGATAGCTTATCTGCACAGCACTTAGGGCAGCTTTTTCGTTGTTCTAAGTTATGCAGCTAGATTTCCGTGTAAGGGTGGGATTTATTTGGATAGTGGCTGAATATCGCCAGCATCCGGTCAGCTGCCGGAACCACCTCCGCTCTGCTCTGACACTATCCAAATAGCACTGAAGCGGTCTGTAGAGATTCTCTGGATAGTGCCACTGGACACCTCTCTCAGTGCCCTTATCCTGATGACCTAGGTGCTTATCCAGATGAGGGCTTCTGAATATTAGCTCCTGCATTTTATGTTTAAATATTTGTCTTTATTAGATGAATGTTGAAACGTTATATTAAGGCCGCATACTCTATGTTAAACAATAGAACGACTCCATGACTGGGGGTTCTTTGGCTGTTCATGCCGTCGTCATTCTTTGGCGGTATTGGGGTGCTGGTGCCTCCTGTCATCAGCTCTTTAAGCTCTTTTCGTACTTCAGGTTTATCAGGATGCCGCTGTCTTCTACTACTACTACTACTGCTACTGCTACTACTACCACTGCTATTACTACTACTGCTACTACTGCTTCTACTACTACTACTGTTACTACTACTGCTACTGCTACTACTACTACTGCTACTGCTACTACTGTTACTACTACTACTGTTACTACTACTGCTACTGCTACTACTGCTACTACTACTGCTGCTGCTGCTACTACTGCTACTGCTGCTACTACTTCTACTGTTACTACTACTGCTACTACTACTGCTGCTATTACTACTGCTAGTGCTACTACTGCTACTACTACTGTTACTGCTACTGCTACTGCTACTACTGTTACTACTACTACTGTTACTACTACTGCTACTGCTACTACTGCTACTACTATTACTGCTACTACTACTGCTGCTGCTACTACTGCTACTGCTACTACTACTACTGCTACTACTACTTTTACTACTACTGCTGCTACTACTACTACTGTTACTACTACTACTGCTACTGAGCATTTGTATAGCGCTACAAGACATATGCAGCGCTGCACTGACATGTAAGAGACAGTCCCTGCTCATGAGAGCTTACAATCTAGTCAAGACAGACAACACAGTAGCTGTAGACAGGGATATATCTAGGGGGAATGGTAAGGAAGCACAAAGGCGATCAGGTGGGTCAAGAACCAAAAGCAGCAGCAAAGAGGTGAGTTTTCAGCCTGGATTTGAAAAGTGCCAGAGAAGGTGCCTGACATACAGACTCAGGTAGTTTGTTCCAGGCATAAGGAGCAGCAAGGTGAAAGAAGCAAAGTCTGGAGTTAGCAATAGAAGAGAAGGGCACTGATAGAAATGATTTGCCAGAAGAGCGGAGTTACCGAAGAGGGGTGTAGGGAGAGATAAGAGAGGGAAGGTAGTGAGGAGCTGCTGAGTGAATGCACTTATAGGTCTGCAATGAGAGGGCTTCTTGTTAGTTGTTGTTTAGTGCCATCAAGTCAGTGTTGACTCATGGTGATCCAGCTACCTCTGGGTTTTCTTGGCAATGTATCACTGGAAGTAGATTGCCAGCCTTTTCTTCTGAGGCAATGGAAGGTAAAGTGACTTGCCCAAAGTCACACAGAGTGCCAGTGAGAATTGAACCCTTGATCTTCTGGGTACTAGGCAGTTGCTCTAACCACTAGGCTACTCCTCCACTCTTGCTAGTGTGGTGTATAAACCCTTTAGGATATCTGTGCCATTTTGTTATTCTAGAATTGAGAGGTTCGCCCCCCCCCCCTGAAACAAAATCCCTTGGTATGATGTAAGAATTAAATGAGCTCTTTTCCTCCCCTAGATCTTTTCCCTCTGGTTCTATTCTCCGTCTTCTCTCCACCTTGCTGCTCCTTATGCCTGGAACAAACTACCTGAGTCGGTTCGTCAGGCTCCATCGGTGGCCCTGTTCAAATCCAAGCTAAATACTCACTTTTTGGGGCTGCTTTTGGATCCTGATCCCCGTAGTCTCCTGTACAGCTTTTATGTGTTTCCTTACCATCCCCCTCAATATATCCTAGTCCCCAGTTGTGTTGTCTGTCTTGACTAGACTGTAAGCTCTTATGAGCAGGGACCATCTCTTACATGTGTCTGTACAAAGCTGCGTACCCCTTGTGGCACTATACAAACGATACGTTGTCTTCTTTCACCTTGCGTCCTCCTTCCTCTGTTTTTGAGCTGCTCGCTGGGGGCTGTGACCTGATGTTTACGCTGGCAGAGGATACTGTGACTTAACAAGTTTTTGTGAGTAGTGGATAATCATCATTGAATTTTTTTATTTTTTTTTTGCAACAGGGCCTAGACCTCCCGTTTAAAAGAAAGAAAGAAGATAAAGGTATTTTGGGGATGGGATGTTGAGAAACAATAAAGCCTTTGCCTCTGGAGTTTAGGGAATTGTAAGCTTGCGAAGTAAACATCATGGATGGCCATGGACTGCTGCACATGATATTGCAGTGTCAAAAAGCCTGATGCCCTATGTTTTATTGACTTAAAGCTGCCTGAGTTGAGGCGGTAATTGCCACTGAAGGCTGCAGGCCGGGGTAGAGAGCCATGCGTACGTTGCTATTATTGCAGCTGGGAAGGATGGTTAGCTAAATGTGTCAGGCATACTGGCTGAAGGCCTTTGACATGTGCACAGCTGCTAATCTCCGTCTGAAAGAACCCTGGAACAGAACCAGGAAGGAACAAACATAAAAAGGGTCTTTGATCATTCCCATCATTCTATTAAATTTTAGCCTACACCATTAGTCTCTCCAGATTTGCCAGGTAATTAAAGACAGGAGGCACACAAATAATAGAGTCTTACCATTTGATCAGAAACACCATGAGTGCAAGGAAAACCAGCTGTATCAGAAGAAAATCAGTAAGGTACCCTAGAAAAATACCTTATCTTAGCATTTTAGAAAACCAAAGGCATGGCTACGAGAGTGCAATTAACATAAATAGAAAGAAACTCATAAATCTATGGAAACGTCCAGAACTTTTTATCCCAGGTGGAAGGGTCAAGAAGACTCTGGAGCGACCAGATGTTTGATGGATGTAATGGGGACACTTGTTCCCGATAATCCGACCAGTGTGTGAAGAGCTTATTTCTGGGGGAAGGTGGCGGTCTAGGAGATTGTTCCTGGGAAAACTGTAGTAATACAGTAATATGCTCTTCAAGTACATGCTTCTGATACTTCATAGCGCATGCTTTAAATTTTGTTACCAGCAGATATTTGGGACTCCATTAAAAATCTCACAGTTGACGGGTACCTATCTCCTGCATAAAAGAGAATTAGTTATGTACAGAAAAAGCCAAATCAACCAACCAAATCCAGCTGATACCAACATGTAGACTCTACGCGGGGGATACGTCCAGGTACCGAGATTTTAAGCTGGGTCCCTGGATATTTTACACTGATTAGTTAATTAAAATTTTCTATAAGACCATATAATCGTTTCTATCCTTTGATGGCTCTAGCTTGATTTTCTCATTTAGCATCTCTCTTATGTCTCATTCTCTGTTCATCTATGTTCCTATTTTTTGTTTTCTGTGTCTCTCTGGTGTCCCCCTCCTTTCTTTTTCTTTTTTGTGTCCGTTCTGTCTTTACCTTGTTTGGTTTTGGGGGTTTTTAGCATCAGCACCAGATATCTGAATACGTTCTCCTTTTGCTCTGTCTCCCATTCTCCTGCTTCTTACCTTCCTCCTCCTCCTAGTCTTTTCTTCCGATTTCTCCTGCCTGCTCTCTTCCACACTCCTCCTTTTATCTCCTTATTCTCTTCCGCCTATGCTGTTTGGATTCCTTCTTTCCTTCCTCTCCCCGCCATGTCCTTTTCTTCTTTATCCCTCGCCAGTCATAGTCCTCGCACATATCCCCTTCGTGGGTCTTCTCTTCATTTCCATCATCTTTATTTATCTGGGGTCTTCTCTCATTTTTCCTCTCCCTCACTCTCCCCCATATCCTCAGTCCTCTCCCTTTTTTCATGGTTCTTTTCCTCACGCTCATCGCGGGTCCAATCTCTCCCTCTCTTCAACTAATGCACATCCCTATCTTCTTCCATCTCGGGTCCTCTCTCCCTCTATCCTGGATCGTCTTAAACTCTCTCTCTTCCCATACTCGGTCCTTTCTAGCCCCTCCCCTCCCCCCTTCCATCCTATATATCCTCTCTCTCTCTTCTGAGTTTTCTCTCCGGCCCCCCTCTATTCTCACGTCCTCTCATTCTCTATCTCGTTCTCTTTCCCTGCCCCCTTTTAATAAGTTACTTTCAGGGGCAATGTCTGTAAGTAGGTTAGTTTTGGGCATGCCATGACAGTGAGGAACCTCACCCCTCCTAAGCCAGGGTACGTGAAGTATGATCTCAGTCTCTCAAGTGTATTGCTAATACTTGCACTATGCCGAAGAGAGCTCCTTCTGGAGTTGATAGGATGTACTATGTATAGATAAGTGGCAAAGAGGGCACTGTGGCCCATGTGGCATCATATGGCACAGCCTAACCTTCCGCTACAACGCCATCCTCATTAATGATGAGTGGTTTTGGGTCACTTAGGCGTCTTTAAAAGAAAATGCATCCAAAACTGATTTAGCTCGCATTCATTTGCAACTTAATGTACGCCAACATTCTGATGCGCAGTCAAACACATTTTATTAACAGAGAGGTGTGAAAGGAATTTATACAATGACGGAAAACTGGGGGGAAAGTCCATAAATGAACAAAGCATTTCCTCTGTACATCCCTAATCCTCGTACTGAAGAGGAAGGAGCTATAAAATAGCCGATGGAATAAGTAACTGAGAGAGAGGCGGAAGCAAGCCTTAGTACCTGAGACGTGATCATTCGAGGGACCAACAGCAGAGATCTGATGTTGGGAGGACGTTCTCATGAGTTTTGCTTTTAGCTCCTTGGTGAAATTTAGGTTTCATGTACGACAACCACTAAAAATGCCTTCTTAGCACTCAGTGGCTCGAGGTTGTCATTTCATATTTCCTTTCAGGTGTTGGGCACAGGTGCCCAGGGGCACAAGATTCTTATCGGTTGCTTATCAGCTAAAAGGGGCACCCTGTTCTTATGGCTAATGCGTGCCTAAACAGCCTGGACGGCTTAATCCCATGCACATGCTAAATCAGCTTTAGTTTGGGAGCCTCTAAAAAGAAAGAAAGGTTTCAAACGCGGAGGTACAGAAGAAATGAATATTAAGATGCCAGAGAGGTCTTAATTAAAAGGACAGCCAAAGTCGGCCAGGGGAACGGAGTCATGTAATTCTAGCTCCCCTTTTCCTCTGTGTCCTGTCACGTCATCTGCATATTAGAAATAAATTGCTAGGAGTGCCAATTAGCTTTGAAATATATGTGCATGATGGCGTTCTGAGGAGTGCTGGAGGGTGAGTCAGTCAGGCATGGCGGCTCCCTTAGGGCATATGGATGGCAAGGCATAGGGAGCGAGATTGTGATGAACTGCCTGGGGAAGAATAGTCTGTACATGATGGCTCCCTGACGAAATCTGGAGGGAAAGAAGCAGGCTAGAGAGAAGTAAATCTCCTGAGATTCTGCATGTGGCAAAGGGAAAACAATTACAGGTAATCTTACAAATCATTTGTATTGGCATTTAGCTTTCAAGGCAAGTTATATTCAGGTACAGTAGGTAATTGCCTGTCCCCAGAAGGTGTACAGTCTACGGGGCATGTTCACTAAAGTATGTTAAGGGTTTGCCCTTACTGCATGTTTGGAGCCAAAACTAATATGGGTAAGTGCAGCAGCCCTGCACTAATAGTTGGGGGCATGTCCAACATCTCTCTCCCTAGTTACCGTGCTAAGAAGTACCTGACCGTGCTAAAACATCAATTGCAATTCATGTAGGTGCACTTAATGCTATCCATCTAGGTGGTATTAAGTATTAATTACCCCCATGCCAACCACAGTCTCTGCCCCTAATCTGCCCAGCCCTCGTCCTGTCATGTGCTAAACAGTTCGTGTGGGATTTTTACAGTGCTGGCTGTTTTAGCGAGTGATACCACCATTCCACACGAACTGTTTAGCATGCACTAAACCCCGTGGTAGACATTTCCACATTTTAATAAGCATGCTCCTACGTTTTTACATACAGTAAGTATCTAAGTTTACAAAGCAAGTTTTACACACACAAAATGACTCATACAAAGGACGTATCTTTCCATACAAGTGCATGTCTCGACAAGAACGCTCATACTTTTACACGATCTGCGCATAGGTGTTGAGAGCAGGGATGGAGTTACAATATAGGAACCTTTTTTATAGAGGCACATAAGTGCAGATGGTGAATTTTGAGAATTTTCATAGGTGTCCACCCTATCATAAAATCACCCCCTTAAAGCGTGATAAAGCCTGCTTACACATGAAAGATCTCGCACATGTCCTCTAACATAAACAGTTTTTTATTACTTATCACTGAACAAAAACATATTTGATTTTTGCTGTGTTTTGGATTTTTTTATTATTTCCATTTTACAAACTGGTACTGTAGTTTGTACATTATGTACTATATTTTTCAACTTGTTGAAAGCCATTCTGGGCAATCCTTAGGGATTGAAAGGATGGGCTAAAAATGTGAACTAGACATCGAAACAGCACACTGGCCTAATGAGCAAGTAGGAATGAGTGCACACGGAAAGCACAAACAACTTCGGGGAGCACATAGGGGGATCCTCTATATGGAACTATGTAGGGTCTCTTTCCTCGCTCCCACTATGTTCTACAAGAGGTTGTGGGTGCTTATTGTGTATATGAGCTTCTATGGCTTTCAAACAGCGATACAGCATTTACCTACAGTCTACGGGGCTGCATCATGGTTTCTCTCTTGTACAATCTTCTACTTCCACCCCCCTCCAACACAGACTTCCCATTTATTCAAAACGAGAAGTCAGCGTTGGAGGGGGCGGAAGCGGCAGATTGTGCAAGAGAGAAAGCACAATGAGGACCCGGAGACAGCGGGTAAGTGCTGCGTTGCAGTTTCAGCCCTGGAAAGCTGTGGCAACGGTGGCACTAGTCATGAGGGGACAACGGGGGTGGCAGGAAGGAGGACCCACCTAGTGTGACTCCAGTCCTTGCACTGGCCCTGCCCAGAATATACACATTTAGATCTTTCCTCATATGCTTTAAGACGAAGACCACGGACCGTTTTAGTCGCCACCCTCCAGACAAATTCCATCTGGTTCATATCTTCTTGAAGGTTGGGTTTTTTTGTGACATGGATCTTTGCCCAGTGGGAACTGAACTAGGATCATTAAGCTGTCTCGCACTGGTCACTAAACAGCTGTCAGACATCTAACCACAGAGCAGTTTCTTGGCTTGTGGTTCCTTTTTCAGCTGTGATTAACAGGCTTTGGGAAAAAAATAAAGTATTAATTTAGACCCTGTAATCGGAATGTGCTAATCCCCTGCTGTAGGCCACCCTTCTGTCAAAATCTCCATGTTGTGTGTACAGTAATTAAGCTCCGCTGTCTTAATAAGCTGCAAGTAGACTAGGCAGATGCAGGGCCTGATGAAGCCTTCAGCCATGTCCGTACAAGGTAATGATCTTGAGACCTTGCAACTTTCAAGAAAAAATCATGAAGAGGACCACTGGGAGGCGAGACTAACACAGTCTCCCTTCCATGAACAAAAGTAAAATCTTGGTTTCTGTGCACTGTGATGCACTCTGGGTGGTCTTTGAAAACAGAGAAAACCACAAAAAATGCTTCTGAAGAGAGGGAGCAGAGTTCTCATGAGACGCCAGCTGACTATGACCAGACACCTGGGAAGGTTGACAAGCTTTAGTCTCGGTATGGGACCCTTTACTAAAGTGCATCAATGATTAATTCATGCTTTAATGCGTGTTAAGCAGTTAGTGTGGGGCTCCGGAAACTGTTACCATGCTAGCGTGAGAGTTACCATGTGCTAATTTCCACATTAACTGGGGATTAGGAACTGGTTAAAAGACAGAAAACAGAAAGTAGGGCTAAATGGCCAATTTTCTCAATGGAGACGGTGATTAGTGGAGTACCCCAAGAATCTATGCTGGGCCCGCTGCTTTTTAATATATTTATAAATGACATGGAAATGGGAATAATGAGTGAGGTGATCAAATTTGCAGATGACACGAAATTATTCAAAGTTGTTAAAACACAAGAGGATTGTTAAAAATTACAAGAGGACCTTGAAATATTGTGAGCCTAGGCATCCAAATGGCTGATGAAATTTAATTGCTCCGTGATAAGCAAGTATAATATCAACTATGAGATTTACGCAGATGATATTATGATCTTTACCCCATTCAATACTGATCAACCGGATCACTCTCAAATTGCAAATTGTCTAAGAGCAATGATAGTCTGCCTTAATAAGTTAAGCCTTGCAGTCAATTTCACAAAGTCTGAGGTTCTTTACGTTACAAGAAACACCTCTTTTACATCACCTAAGAATATACATATTCTAGATTATGATCTAGTAACACGTAAAGTATCTTGGTATAATTCGTGACCAAAATCTCAACTTCCTAGAGCACATTAACAGAATAACTAGAAAGGCTTACTGTAAGTTATGTACAATCCAGAAATTAAAACCTATACTAAATGAATTTGACTTCAGGACGATTTGTCAATCTATGATAACACTTACCCTGGATTATTGCAATTTATCTTCTAAGGTCTTTCAACGAAATGAATATACCACTACAGCTTGTTCAGAACACAGCTGCACGTCCTCTGGCCGTTTTACAGCCAAAACAAGCACTTTCCCAATGCATATTCATGCCTGGAGCAAATATAAATTTAGGAACAACAAAAACAGGTGTGCCAAGACAGTGGTGGGTCAAGCAAATTTTATTAGACAACCCAACGCATTTCGACTGGTGCCTTCTTCAGGGGGATAACACCTGAAATAAAATTAAAGAGATGTACAGAAGATCACAAACTGAACAATAAATAGTTAAAAACAATTTAAAAACTTTCCTGCTTATGCTTGTTTTTGATAGCTTTTTATTATATCAGTTTTAAATGTTTTTAATTATATGATTTTTATTTTCATACTGCTTAGCATTATTTATTGTCTAACAATAATTTAATACTCTGTTTTTCAACTGGTTTTAACTATATACATCTCTTTAATTTTATTTCAGGTGTTATCCCCCTGAAGAAGGCACCAGCCGAAACGCATTGGGGTTGTCTAATAAAATGTGCTTGACCCACCACTGTCTTGGCACACCTGTTTTTGTTGTTCCTAAATTTATATTGGCTCCAGGCATGAATATGCATTGGGAAAGTGCTTGTTTTGGCTGTAAAACAGCCAGAGGACGCAGAGAAGATGGCACCCCTCCATTCCCAGTACTCTGGGGAATCACTATGATAGTAGCAGTGGGATGTGAACCTTGGCTTCTCTGGCATTAGCCCGCCACCCTAACCATTAGGCTAGTCCTAGATGCCCGCCATCTGGAGTACTATTCCAAGGGTGTCTATGTAGATGCCCCGCAGACGTCCATATCGGGCACGTCCATGTTTGTGACATCATGGCTTGGGTGTCCCAGATTGCACTTGGATGCCACCTTAAGGGTTAACGTAGGGTAAGTACCATTGTGCCCAAAAATATAAATCTGTTGCAGCAGCACTTAGTGCCCGCTAATCTTTAGTAAACATACTCCTTGATCTTTTACACAGAACTGCTAGGAAAATGGCTTGTTGAAAATTTCTGAAACCTTTGCTGCATTGCTAGTTGATTTATGTTATCTTCTCCTCTTCTCTCTCTTACAACCAAGCCAGAGGACAAATGATAGAGACACTCCAATACCTCGTAGCTATAAATGATGTAAAAGAAACAAACCATTTTGAGTGGAAAAAGAAATTCTGGAATAAGAGGTTATAGTATGAAGATCAAAGAGGATAGATAAAGGAGTAACTTTAGGGAATATTTTTTAACGGAAATGGTGAAGGATACATGGAATAACCTCCCAGAAGAGACTGTGGAAGTAGAAACAACACGAGAATTCAAGAAGCTATGTGTTAAGCACCTAGATGTAAAGAAGTGGTGGGGGTGACAGAGAAGAACTGAGGTCTATGGGATTGTATCTGGAAATACAGTAGTGTCAAGGTCCAGGCCGGAAGGTGGGGAGCCAGGGAACAGGAGCCTTGTTTTGGCAGTCACAGATAGGGCATTGGCAGTTACCAGGAACTGGCAGCATATCCAAAAGGTGGCGTCGGCCGGTGCCATTTTGAAAAACGACACCCTTTGGGCAGAAACCACTGGAGGTTGTCTCCTGCTCTTTGGGAGGTGCAGTGGGATTGAGAGAGGACCCGAGAGATTTTCTTGTCACAGCAGGACCAGATCCAATTTTTTTTAAATTTAGTTTTAGTTCCTTTGTTTTGACATTCTTTTTTTTTTTTCAACTTTATGCTAAACAAGATTTTGATGGTCACAAATCAAGTTTGATTTTATTCTTTCCAACCTATTGGAATGTTGGAAAGAAACTCGTCCCTAGAAATGGCAACAGATGAAACAAGAGATAGCCTCTGTGTTCCCGCCGGGCAAAGGACGTCACTGCCAGGAAAGATAATTAATCTGCAAAGTGTGGTCAGGCATCACTGCAGATGGGAGGATTAGTTGGCACATCTGGCTTGGTGACTTCTACAGATTTAGGTAGATTAGTGAGTAGTGTCAGAGAGAGTACTTTGCCAGGGAAGCGATACTAACTCTTTTACAGCAGAAATCCATGCTGTGCCTTCCAAAAGGTTCGAGTTCTGCTGTCTCTGCAAGGGAAACCCACAGCTCCTGTTGATTTAAAGAGCTGATGGATTTTGTTTGCATGAATTGATCAAGAAAATGCTGCTAAAAATGATTAATCTGGTATTTTCTTCTTTCACAGACAGACATTCTTAAGATATTTTTAAGGACTGTTTCTAGGTAAAGGTTTTGGCTTTTCTTCCCAAAGGGCCTTCTTTTTCTCTGAGCTTGTCGAATCACTAGTGTGTACGATTTTTATGATGTTTATTAGTCGTAATGGAGAAATTCTCAGCTATAGGAGAGTAATGTCATGGGAGCCTTTGGAGCTGATTAACACGTTAAGTGAATGGCTTGTCTCCTTGTGAACTAATCATCTTTCACAATATGAGCTGAGAAGTGTCTCTTCTCTCAACCCTAGAACCTAAATTCTCAGGTAAAATGAAAGGCTAAAAATGGCCGGTCCTTCTGGTGGTTAAAATATAGTTCAAAGGAGCTCTTCTATGGGTTACAATTCACTGCAAGGGGGCAGGGCTGGCAAGGATAAGATGGAGATTTCATATTAAAATCACCATCAACAGCTTTATGATGTTGACTTTTCGCTTGCATTAAAGTATCCATGGTGCCAATAGCCCTTTAATTTAAAAATGCACTTGCAGCCCTGCAAAAGTGTAAAAAAATTGCTTCCTACATCTGGACTTATAACAGGCCTGTGCACTAAATTTTGTGCTAAAATGTTTTCAATGTAATGTGTGCCTTTGAGTCAGTCCTGACTCCTGGTGACCCAGAAGCTCCTGGGTTTTCTTGGCAGTGTCACCGGAAGTAGATTGCCAGCCCTTTCTTCCAAGGCAATGGAGGGTTAAGTGACTTGCCCAAGGCCACAAGGAGAGCTAGTGGGAATTGAACCTTGGTTGCTTGGTTACCAAGCCAGTGTTCTAACCACTAGGCTACTCCTCCACTATTTTCATCATGTATCAAAACATTTAACGTGCATGCTGAAATGTTATCTAGCATGGCTCACTAAACATGGTCTTAGCAGATGAACATGCTACCATCAGGCATGTTAACTCATAAATCTTTAGCTTCTGTGCACCGATTGCAGTCCGCATTAAATTGCATGAGGCCATAGCAAGCCGAACAGGTGCTAAGGGCTGGGCCAACCATTAGGGACAACTAGGTAGTTGCCTAGGGCAGCATCTTCTGAGGCAATGAAGAGCAACAGTAGTCAAAGCAAAACAAGATGTACACCGTATAGACAAAAAAGTTTAAATTACCTCTAAGCAGTGGGAGTGGTGCTCCAGGCAGGAAGCAGGAAAAGTTCCATGCCCCTCCGACTCCAGGAAGTGGCATCAGTGGCGAACAGGAACCAGGAAGAGGAATAAACGTTCCTATCAGGAGAGAGGCTACACCCCCTTTCAGAGAAAAAGGTGAGGCATTGCCCATATAAGGGAAATGCATGGGTGGGCACATGCTGCCGGCTAAGCCCCCGCTCAGAGAATCAAAGCAGCTTCACTTGAAAAAGACAAAAAGCACAAGGGAAAGTGCAGCTGGTGCATATACCTACACACACTGGCCAGAGGGTAGGGTAATTGAGCTCAATTACTGGGTTTTGGGTGGGGCAACCCTGAACTAAAAGTCATGATACTGGTGAAGTATGCACTAGGGAACTGGGACACATCTGCCTGGATTGGGGGGGGGGGGGGGTTTGAACTGATGAGCAGGGACCGTCTTTCACATGTGTCTGTGTAGTGCTGCATATGTCTTGTAGCGCTATAGAAATGATCAGTGGTAGTAGTAATAGCACAGAGTGAACCCTCAGGGCAGAAATCCAGGGCGGTAAATTATTATTGCTGTTGTGAAAAGTAGAAGACTTCAAGAGCGGTCCCCCTGGGACTAGCAGAGGAAGCTTTAATCTAAGGCTCCCTTTTACTAACGGGAGCTGTGGTGTTGCACCAAACATGGTGATAATGCGCAAATCCATGTCGCATTAAGGCAACATGACAGTGTTAACTGCTAGGAGCATGGGAAGCATGTTCCCGGCGGTGAAGATGGTGTGCACGGCCCTGCCGCAGCACTACAGTAATGAGGGGACACTCAGCACCATCTATGGAAGTGGCGGTGAATGCACATGTGCTACTTGCCTGCCGTGTAGGAAGGCTGGGCGCGCTGACTGCCCCACCCCCACCCACTCTTTGCCCCTAACCCTCCTACTTGCAAGCCTAATGTGCCATGGACAGTTAGCAGCATAATCCAGCGACACTAGCTGTCCATGCTTGTGCCATGCCTGCCTAGAGTAAAAGGCCCCGCAAAGACTTACTTGAAGAAGCGTCTTCTTACTGTTCACTTGCTAATCCTGAACGTGTTAAGAGGTGCTGCATCCTGGAAAAGGTGATTTATGTACTTTCATCCTGCCTTCGTATTTATTTTGCGCCATCTCACAACCCTCAACAATGTTTATCCAAAATTATATTATTTCTAATTACTGCCTACCTCTCCCCTTTCCCCAAAAACCTGTTTATTTTGCGAACACTTCTCTTTTACAGCACCAACCCCTCACCCGGGCCTCCAGGGTACCCATTCATGGCTGTACTTAAACACGCTGCAGAAGGGTCCTGTGTTTTTGTGCCAGGTCCCGTGGGAGGATTAGTGCCCTGTGGTCCTGGTTTGGCATCTGTGACACAAAAGGAGCCAGGGCTACCGGCCCAGCCCACACAGGCTCATGGGTTACAAATAGATCCTGACAGATACACAAACTCAAAAAGCCATCAGCGCTTTCTTTTACCTGCAGGAAAAGCAGGCAGATGCACACAGTCAAAGCAAAGTTCGATATGATGTTCGATTATGCCTTTTTAGGGGATTGTTGTTGGAAGAGGGGAGTTCCGATGATCACGGTTTTTGAGTTTATCAAAATCTCCAGGGACTGAAGGTTTGCCCAGGATGCCCAATACCTTGCACTAGCCCTGGGGTCAGCACTGCATGCTCTGGTCTCTTTCGTCATGATTGCAAACCTGTATCAGAGTAAGTCTGGCAACAAGGGCTGCTCGTCAGGGCTAAGGGCAGAAAGTAGAGAATGTGGAGATCTCAGGAGAAGAGCCGGAAGAAGAGATGCGATTTCCAGGAAAAGAAAATTCAGACCAACTACACGTGCTTCAGAGATCTGCCTAGGAAGAAAAGGATTGGCGTCAGAAAGTGCCTTGGCGTATTCCTTTTCTCGACGCCAGGGAGGAAATCTGCCAGTCCTGAGTCGGAAGAACAGAAATGCCTGACCATTCCCTCTCTCTATATTGCTGGGGCAGAAAACAGAGCGATGACAGCTCTTCATGCTTGCGGTCTCTCCTCTTAGGAGCAGGATTGATACAGGAAGTTGCAAGAAGCTAGACGTTATTGTCAAACTGGCTGGTGTTGATGAAGGTTGCCTGTGAGGAATAAAACTATAGTTCTGTTGAATCCTGTCACCTCCAGCCTCTTCCACGGGCCCAGAGCTGTCCATCTGTCATTTTTTCTGTTCTGCTACCTCCGTGCTGAGATGAATGGAGACACCCATGAAATTTGCAGCATTCAAGGTTTTTAATCTCCTTTGTGTTACGTCTCCAGGTGACATTTAATCAAGGATTTGGGACAGGGGTGAGGAAGTGAAGGGCTGTCTGTTCCTTTCTCTGTCACTCGTAGAGTGTAACAAACTATCCAGCTCATCTAGCTTGAAGTATGGCAATTTAATTACTTGCTAACTGCGTTGCTTGATCAAGTTTAAAATTGCATTTTTTTTCACTGCTTGCTGTCAATTGTAGCACACTGAGAAATCAAATTCCATGCATTTATAACACTTGGGCCGGTATAATGGAAAGAAATGTCTAACCATATAATACTCCTCCCATTTCAGGATGCTCTAACTCTCTGTCATACGTTTGTGAGAGATTGCTCCTGGGGATAGGCCATGGTTTAATGGTCTGGAAACTGTCCAATTAAGAGGGTGAGGAGGCAAGGCAAGAGAAAGTGAATCCCTGTAAGAGGAAGAGTAACCCTTTGCGCCTACCGTGGACGCTGTAGCCAATATTTTGAGTCAGGAGATGAATTCTCATCCTACTGAGATGGGAATTCTCTGCTCTGAACACATTCACATCTTGAAATAGGAAGTCTTTATGCCTAGAGATTAATGCATTGGAAGATGGGTTCTTTACTTTGGACGGAATGCGTAACCTTATGAAGCCATTATTAGAGGGATTTTGGATTGTGTGGGTAAGAGAGAGCCGTGCTCAAGGGTTGGACCAGCAGATGGTATAAGGTGGTTGAGTGCATCACTCTCAGCCTCATGGAGTTCCTTCTAACAGCTGTTTTCTAGAGGGTGTCGAAGCAGAAGGCGACTCCTATGAGACGCACTGCAGGAGGACTACTTCGGTTATTGCTGTGATGGTAAGCAATGCATGCCACAAAGCAAACAACTGATCCTGGCACCATGACTACTGGCGTTGGGTCCTTTCACATTCCCTGATGAGCCAGACTCCGAGTCTCTAGCACCGTTCACAAGCACAGTTCCGTTTCCTCCACTAAGAATATTCCGCTCAAGGTCTGCACGCTCTGAGCCTCTATCACCCTCTAACACAGGGGTCTCAAACTCAAATTGCTTTGAGGGCCAAATGAGGACTTGTAGAGTAACCCGGGGCCGCACAAGACGCAGGCCTCATTTGCATAAGGGCATCATTTGCATAAGGGCATCATTTGCATAAATATTTGCATAATGTTACCATACACTAACTTTGAGTAAACATGCCTCTTAATGAGTGTATGGATAAAGAAAGACTAAAAGATTTCTACATTACTATAAACCAGTGCCAACCGCCAGGCACATTAGGAACTACTAGAAACACTGCTCATTTAGAACCCATAGCAAACCTGCCATGTCCTAACAGCACTACCAGGACTCACAAAGCACCATACCCTAACTATCAAAAGGCAACACTGCAAATATTAAAAAAACACATTTCAGAGAATAACAATACATGACCTACTCGGGAAAGAGAACAAGTGGCAATGTCAAATAGGAATTACATAAACAGAATACCTCAGCTCAGTTACACATGCAGAACATACACCATCACCAAACAAGGAATCACAATTTAGAAACAGGAAGACAATTAAACTGGGAACCCCAAAAGCCAAACTTAGAATGTACAACACTGTAGAAATAAAACTATACATTGATTTCCTCTTGTATTAAATAAAAGTGCAGACGTTAAAGATGCACATTTCCAAGAGCTGACATATTTCAGTTAATAAATTCAAAATAAAGAGATATTTTTCTACCTTTTGTGCATTTTTTTTTCAGTTGCAATTGTTCCAGCCACTTTCTTCTGGTTTCTTTGTGTCTTCTGCTAACTCTCCATCTTCTGCTGTCCATTTGTCCTTTCTTCTTTCCCAGTTTTTTTCCATTCTCTCTACATCTGCTTTAACATACTAATCATTCTCCTTTTGCTCTTTCCTCATTCCTATTTCATCCACTCAAATTTTACCCCTCCATCCTCAATCCCCACTTACTCTCCCAATACCCGCCAATTGTAGATTTTTCTTCCCTCCCACACACAAAATATATTTCCCCTCTCCATTTCACTCTCCCAGCCCCATCCCATTCTAATCGTCCCCCAACATCAACTCCCTTATAGCTCCTGCCCCACCCAGCATCCGCTCCCTTCTAGTCCCCGCATCATCAGCCCATTTCCAGTCCTAGCTCCCTCCCCTCACAGCCCATTTCCTTTCCAAGCCCCCCTCCCCATCAGCCCATTTCCATTCCAAGCCCCCTTCCACTCAGCCCATTACCATTCCAAGACCCTGTCCCCATCAGCTATTTGCAGTTCAAGCTCCCCCTTCTCTACTCGGGCCCATTTCCAGTCATAGCACCCCCCCCCCCCCCAGTCCATTACCAGTTCTAGCCCCACCCCCCCATAGCCCATTATCGGTCCTAAGCCCTCCAACAGCCCACTTCCAGGCCTAACCCTTCCATCGCCCCATCTTCATTCTTAGCCCCCCAATCAGACCACCTCCAGTCCTAACCCCCATCTGTCCATTACCAGTACTGTCGCCCCCTTCACCACCCATTTCCAGTCCTACCCCCCCCAGCAGCCCACATCAAGTCCTGTCCCCCCCCCAGCAGCTCACATCAATCCTGCTCCCCCCAGCAGCCCACATCAAGTCCTGCTCCCCCCCCCCAGCAGCCCACATCAAGTCCTGCTCCCCCCCACAGCCCACATCAATCCTGCTCCCCCCCAGCAGCCCACATCAATCCTGCTCCCCCCCCCAGCAGCCCCAATCAATCCTGCTCCCCCCCCCCCCGGGAAACTTAACCTTTAGAAAACCGCTGGCTGCTGCTCCTGCGGCTGCCGCGGCGGTAGCAGCAATCCCGCATGTCCCGCGGCCCCCCCCCCCTGTCAGTTCTGCTCTGCTTCGGCTGTCAGAGCCGCGAAGGGAGAGCTTCTCCCTCGTGACTCTGTTAAGCCCGCTGGGGCTAATGGGAAATTTCCCATCTGCCCCGGCGAGCTTAACAGAGTCGCGAGGGAGAAGCTCTCCCTTCGCGGCTCTGAAAGCCGAAGCAGAGAAGAACTGACAGGCAAGCAGGAAGGGATAGGGGGGGCCGCGGGACATGCGGTATTGCTGCTATTGCCGCTATTGCCGGGCAGATGGGAAGGGGCCACGGGACAGTTGATTCTGCCGCTGCCACGGCAGCGGCAGCAGAAGCCGGGGGGGGGGTTTTTCCCCTGTGTATCGCGGGCCGCACAAAGGTCTCTCGCAGGCCGCGTGTTTGAGACCCCTGCTCTAACACATAAAGTAAAACCTCAGAAGCACTTAAGGGGTATGTCTACTAAAAGAGCCGGCACCGGAGTTGGTTCAAGGTATTGGCACCCTAGGCAAACCTTAAGCTTTACACCCCCCTGGCTGTCAAAATCTCTTGTTTAGCTTTTGAATGCCCTGCTCTTTGCTGCCCCACAGACATTGCCCCCTAGGCAACTGCCTAGCTTGCCTAGTGGTTGGGCCAGCCCTGCCTACTAAAGCACGGTAACCTTTTGTGACTAATGCCGAGCGTTCATCGCAAAGCCGCTGCGGTAGCTGCAAAAGCCACGTGTTATCTATTGGGGCGTTAGCTGCATCTGCAGTCTGCAGAAAGTTTGGCTACCATATACTGTCAACACCTGCCCTCACGCACTGTTAACACGCAAAATGCACCCGTCGTGGAAACTGCTTGCGGTAGCTGCATTTATCCCGCATTCTCTATCACCATGGTGTGATTTTTCCATCTTAGCACTGTGATGATAGCTAACACCCTTTTGGTCACATGTTGAATTTTACAGTATTTTTAAGCAACTGAATTTATGTCTCGTGTTGAAGGAAGAATGTAGCTTTGCAGTGAGCAGCGCGGTGTGTCAAGATCTACCTCTGTATTTATAACTATAGTCAGTGAACCTGTTAAAAAGACCTTGGAACTCTTTGTTCCTTTCATTTTTTGCCACCTGGACTGTGTGTTAGGTCCCATCTTGAAGTTAAATGAACCCAGGAACAAAAGATTAAGCAAAATAGATCATACTGTGAAAGGTGGAGGTATACTTCCTTTGTTCACCAGAGTCTCATGGCAACTCCTGCACCTCTCGTTGAGATATGTCAGGGGTCGCACACCTGGGAAGGCATCTCCTCTGCTCAGGGAATCTCAGTGACAGCTCCTTGGCCTTTAGCACTGATGTGACTAGGGTCATTTTGACCTGAGAAGGCATTTTCTCTTCTTTGCGGCAGAATCTCATTGGCAGCCTTTCAGAAATCTTATAGTGGCCATGCTGCTAAAAGCATCTACTACTCTTAACGTCAATATTTTGTGTCCCAGTAGCTTTGTGGCTTGCAGTGGGTTCCAAAAGATAGAAGCACAGCACAGGCTAACAGGTGAGGAAAGGCAGCCCGCCCAGTGTATGCACATGACAGGAATACTTCTAATAATTGGTTTCATACATTCTTTGCTTTTCTTAGAAAGAGATTCCCAAGCACTTCAGAATTTAGGAGGTCATTTTAGAAGGCCTGCCCAGCATCTGCATGCATAAATAACAGCATTTACATATGCAAGAAGTAATTTACAAAAAGCTGCCACTTACGTCTGTAGATCCACAGAAAGTGCAGCCTTGAAGGGGGTATGGTTTGGTCAGGTTCAAAAAATAATGCATGTACTTCTGATTTTGTAAGAGCAATACACACATACATTTTAAAAAATCTATTTGTGGGCACTTACTCTGCTTACTACTTTGGTGCTTAAAATCATCACAAAAAATCCAAAAATGAGATGTTTTTAGTTGGGCTCCTTAATTGGCTCTACCTGGACCTCCAATTTTGTAAAATCCAGTACTTAAACATTCAAAACACCGGGCAATGCTGCTCTTTCTGAATGCGTGCCTTTCTAAAATGGATGTTCCTACTGTACATTCTACTAACTAAATGTGTATTTTTCATAGACCTGTATGGATTTTACAAAAGTCTCCAGATTTGGAAGCCACATTCCCTAAATCGGGTTTCGTATTTGTTACAAGAAGACACACAGCTATCTTGGGGGGAGGGAGGAGGGAATATCTGGTGCTTTAATTGTTGCTATCAAACGGAGGAAGAATATTTTACGATTACATTGGATTCTTCAGTGGAAGACCCGATCTATGACTGGTTTAATCCTGTGATTCAGGTTCCAACCAAGAACCTAGGAATCGTGCAGGTATCGGTGCAAGAGGTAAACTATTCCAAGTAATTATTATTATTGTTATGGAAGTCATATCTCCTGTTGGTTTCAAGAATTTCTGAAATAGTGGCAGGAAAGTGACCAGCTCCAGCCAGTGAGCCCCACTGTAACATGTCTATAAGGCTGGATAAAAGCTTTTGCCCGTGAAATTCAGTTTTTTTCCTCAATGACCTGAGGTCTCAATTTGCTCTTCGTACAGTCAGTGGTCCTAGGGGCCACAGTGGAAGCGTTCACCCTGCAGCTCCTCTCCGATTCATAAAGAACTGTGAATTCTGCTACAAAGCTCGGGATTGATTTGCGACAAGGACACAGTGAAAGAGGGATTCCTGTACCCATAACCTTAGTATAGGCTACGAATGCATCTGATTTATTTTTAAGTCCCTGTGTGAAAGATGCCTCAGTTAGACCTGATGGTAGACTATTCCAGGGCCTCAGCACTTGAATTGTAAAACACATTTTACTTAATTTTGAAACAAATTTATGCTGGATTAGGAGCAGGCGACGTCCTCTGGCTTTGCCATTTCCATCTTGCTTAGGAAGACTTTTTGCATGATTCCCTTTAAAAACGGTTCCCCTCGCTGCTCATATCCTGTCTGCTTCCCGTGATAGAGCTTCTCAGACACAGTTTTCTTGTTCCTTTCCCGACTGCCAGTAACAAGCACAAAGGCAGAGGTTATAATCCAGCCTTAGCACAGTTTTGACTTAGTGCAGCCATCAAAGGCACCAACTGAACTGAAAAAAATATGTGAGCAACTGTTTTAGCACAAGGACATGAAGCAGAGAAAGAGAATAAAGAAGGGGGGGCCACAACACCAATCTCTATCACTGCATCTTTCCTTCCCCCCCTCTCCCCCAGAGAGATGTAATTTGGCAGGGTAATGAAAGTGTCTGATACAGTCCATCATATCTGGTGGCATCTGAGGTGTGTCTGGGAATGATAATAATAAGTGTTTATCTAGCACCTTTCATATAACTTGGATCCAACATACTTTCAATTTAATACATCACAATCTCCCTAGGGTAGAAAATCTAGCTTCCTGTTACTACGCCTGATTTGAGTAGCAGCTTCCATTAGGGGAAGGGGTAAAGGTATGAAGAACAGAGAAATTAGGTCTTACCTGCTCATTTTCTTTCCTTGAGTTCCTCCAGGGACTAGTCCAGATGTGTACAGTAGATTACACTCCTGTACCAGCTGATGGAGACTAAGAACAGCGTTTTTTTGAAGCCGGTAGGCTCTTTGTAACACGCTAAGCAACGAACACAAGTATTGATGAGAATTCAACAACTGAAGTTGTCTCATTAAGCAATTGAACACCGTTTCATTACAAGTAGCAACAGGAAAGTTGATTTTAAAAAAAACCCTGATGAAACCCGCTGGCTGTGAAACGCGACACGGTACCAACTGAAGGCGTCGGGGAATGAAGAAAATAACGAGATATTTACCATCATATCTCCCAGAAAAAAACAACCGCAATTAATTTTTGAGACACCAACTGAGAAAACCACGAAAGATAAGTTCTACTATTTTGCGTATTATATGGTGCATCATGAAAATAAAATAAATGTAGTATCTCATTGGATTGTAATTGCAAAATAGTAAGTCACTGGATTGAAAAATAGAAATTCGCAAGAACCAAGGTCGTTGATGCATAAAAGGCACGAGTTCAGGCTATAGCCTGTGTTATACTGCCCAATCCAGTCTGAGACCTTTGTGTTCTTATTCTAGAAATAGAATCTATGTGATCATTGGAATGATATTGGCTAAACAGATACATACAAGGACATTGGAATGATATTGGTTAAATAGACATATATTGTCACCAGTCATAGCCTAAGAACCTTTTGAGGGACTCGATTATTTGTGCCATATAGATTAACCCTCAGTAATTTGACCAAAAAAACATGAGCACTAACATGAGGCACAGTTCTCTCTGATCCCACATGCAGGCAACACTACCTCTCCCCAAGATCTGCCCCTCCTTCGATCCTGGTGATTCTTGTTCAGAGATGGGCTGCAGGGAGAGTCAGCATTGCACCTAATCAGTGACATAGCTGCCTCTGATCAAGTGGCACTGAGATCGACAGAGGGGGAAGACTATGGGGAGAGGCTGCGATGCCTGCATGTGGGATCAGAGAGGCTTGTGTGTCTCATGCTACTGCTCAGCAAAGGTGAGGTAAAATGTCACCTGCCTCCACTATTTCTTGTATTACAATGCATATAGAGTCTTATTTGTTGGGTTTCAATTTAATTTTATCTACATATTTCTACTTCAAATGTATTATAATTTATTCTGTACTTGATGAGAGTCTAACTGTGTTTTGCCTGTGTGACCAAGACAAAGGGGTATGTTTACTAAATGGCGGTAGTGGCTTCCGTGCGATATCGGCGCCACGGCTCCGATATCGCACGGAAGCCGCTACTGTCATTTAGTAAACATACCCCTAGTGTTCTATTAGCATGGAGTTTCTATGTAGGAGCAGTAGTTATCTGGGTTGTTCAGTTTTCTGAATAGGTGAAAGAATGCTCTAAGGCCCACTGCAATATTTATGGTGCTGCTCTTTTCTGGGCAGGCCCCCTATTGCGTTAATATTAGAAGCTGGTTTCATTATGATATGGTAGATTTGTATTATAGATCTTCAGTGACTTTTGTTTGGTTCTGTGTTAGTTCACAATCTGCCTGGTATTGGAGAGGCTGTTAATGAGTGACACTGGAATCAGATATTTTTGCTCTTGTATGTTTGGGTTGATGGTGAAATGTTTTGTTTTGCTCTACACCTGCTGTCAAAGGAGGGGTTTAATTGGATGCAAAATAGATGTTCAAAAAGAAAAAGAGAGAAAATTTTAGCACAGTTTCTAATGCAAAAATAAAATTAGTTATAATTTATTTTGCTGTTAGAAACCGCGCTATGGTTCTCTTTTTCTTTTTGTCTCTTGACGTGTGAGCACCTTACATCTATTTTGTTTTTTGTAGAAATTATATTTACTGGTTTTTAATCTTAGAGTACCCAGCTTAATAACTAAACAGCTACAATTTTGCTGCATTTTGTATTATATAGCCTGGGAATATGTTGCTTTCCCATTTTATTTTGGCAAAGCCTCTGCTCCTTCTTTGCGTATCTTGGGGGCGTCAACTCATCCCTCGCCTGTTTGTTATACTACCTATCTAGTATTTTTTTTTTAAGATAACCGTTATGAATATGCAAATATGCAAATGAAAATGCAACTATGTAACCACCCTTTGCCCCTCCCCCAAATGAAGTAGTCAAACTACGCCCACGCCCAAGCAGCAGTATCCCACACTGGCCTCCAGAACTCTAGCTCCAAAGTTTGCATCCTGTCACACAATAGTGCCGCACAAAGGAATGTGATTATCAAAACCGGTGGGTATATCCAAAAGTCACACTCTGTGTATGTTTGTTGACACCCATCTCCTTTTTTTGTCGGGAACGACCTGCCCGAAAGGGAGGAAAAAGAACCTTCCCCTTCTTGCAGGAAGAACCCCTTTTAATCCAGTGAATAAATTCACATAAAACCATGAAAATAGTGTAATCACACTTATCTTAGCAAAGGCGATATTCCTCGGCAAAGCTGCTGGGATCCAAAATGTACACCGTCAAAAGCTGCTGGGATCCAAAATGTACATGACATGCATGTTTCGGGCCCACCAAGAGCCCTGTGTCAAGTGTTTCCCTATGACATCAACCAGCGCGGTCCATCGCCATCAATCCATCACCAAAAAACGCTGAACCCAACGGTTCCTATATGTAGCAATAATGGCCACTGATAGGTCCAAACCCACATGATTAATGACATCAATCGATGTGTCCAATCAGAGCCCCAACCTAAGGTCATAGACCAAACTTGGTGAATAATAAATGAATGAAACACTCTCCCTATATCCTATATGTTAAGTCCCTCTCATTAGACGTACTATGCTCCGCATTAAATTGAGTACCATGCCAGTCCAACAACCATTCCCGATGTAAAAACTGTGCTCTAATGTATGCCCTCCGTACTACCTTCCGAGGATAGCCCCGTTCAAAAAGACGGAGTTGTAGCATGCGCGCTTGAGATTTAAATTCTTCCACTGTGGAGCAAATCCTACTTAGGCATAAAAATTGGCCAAAAGGAAGGCCTCTTCTTAAAGCAGAAGGATGATGGCTATGATACCTAAGTAAGCTATTGCATTGAGTAGGCTTCCGAAACAACGTCGTGAAGAATTTTCCTCCCTGTATCCCCACCAGTACATCCAAAAATTTGACTTTCTGGTCACTAATATGGGCTGTAAAATGTATATTCTCCTTAAGAGTATTAAGCCAAGCAATGAATTGTGTAAGTCGTTCCCTTGTCGATGTCCACAGGAAGAAGATGTCATCTAGAAATCTGACATCTTCATCACAGGTGTGTTGCCTTTTATGTCTTATACGTCTCAAGTAACTAATTTATTACATAAGCATTGGCAGGTTTTACAAATGCACACTTGTTTTCAAAAACCGGTTCGTTTTGCTTATACGAGGGGTCCAAATTTAAGAGATCGATTGGTCCATTCTGTTCCGAGATCTCCAGTAAATAACGCATATTGCCCTATACCAGGGCATTGGGCTTGTGGTCATTGTAATTTTTGCGCTACCACTGTGGAGGGGGTTCAATGGATTCACCCCACTTTAAATAGGTCCTTTTCTTTTTTGGGGACATCTACGTGTCAATCCAGCCATGTGGTATATATATTGATTTGTCCTTGTGATCTTATTTACGTGGGGAGGACCATATGCCCAGTAAGGATTCGCCTGGGCGAACATGCCTCTAGGATTAAACAGAAGATATTGTCGGCACCAGTGATTGAACATTGTGTTTTAAAGAACCACTCTTTCAGTGATTTCAAATGGAGGATCATCGATCATGTGCCACCTACCCTTCGAGGGGGGGGATCATGAACATCACTTACAATGGCGTGAACAGCGTTGGATTTTCTGGTTTCATTCCATGATTCCTTTGGGCCTTAATGCGGAATTGGAGTGGTGGAGTCTGATTTAACATATATGCTATAGGGAGAGTGTTTCATTCATTATTCACCAAGTTTGGTCTATGACCTTAGGTTGGGGCTCTGATTGGACACGTCGACTGACGTCATTAATCATCTGATGTGGGTTTGGACCATCGGCAGCCATTATTGCTACATATAGGAACCGTTGGGTTCAGCGTTTTTTGGTGATGGATAGATGGCGATGGACCGCGCTGGTTGATATCTAATAGGGAAACACTTGACACAGGGCTCTTGGTGGGCCCGAAACATGCATGTCGTGTACATTTTGGATCCCAGCAGCTTTTGACGGTGTACATTTTGGATCCCAGCAGCTTTTTACGAGGAATATCACCTTTGCTAAGATAAGTGTGATTACACTATTTTCACGGTTTTATGTGAATTTATTCACTGGATTAAAAGGGGTTCTTCCTGAAAGGAGGTGAAGGTTCTTTTTCCTCCCTCTCGGGCAGGTCGTTCCAGACAAAAAAAGGAGATGGGTGTCAACAAACATACACAGAGTGTGACTTTTGGATATACCCACCGGTTTTGATAATCAATGGCCTTTTTTGCATTGGTAGTTTATATAGTGGCGGGGCACGATAGGCGAAAAACGAATAACCAGCGAACAACCATCCTCGTGCTGCAAGCTCTCCCTGAGAAAGGATATCTCCACCTCTCTGAAAACCCAACCACAGGCCCCGTGGCGTGGCCCCTCGGTGATGACACTCTGATAGATCTCAGAACTTCCGAAACAGCAAGTATTTCATCCTAATCGGAACTATACTCTGAACTGCAAGTATCACCAAAGCTATCATAAGAACTCTCACCCACCGTGCTAAAGTTGTTTTTCATAGTTACTAAGTAATCCATCCCCAATCAACTGTATCAGCGTACTACTGTTGCCAGTAATTCTCCCCTTTTCACTGTGTCTCCTCTACTGTTGCCAGTAATTTCACCGTGCTAAAATTGTTTGTTTTCTTTGTTGCTAGGTAATTTATCCCCAATCAACTGTATCAGCGTACTACTGTTGCCAGTAACTCGCCCCTTTTCACTGTACCTCCTCTACTGTTGCCAGTAATTTCACCGTGCTAAAGTTATTTTTTTCATTGTTGCTAGGTAATTTATCCCCAATCAACTGTATCAGCGTACTACTGTTGCCAGTAACTCGCCCCTTTTCACTGTACCTCCTCTACTGTTGCCAGTAATTTCACCGTGCTAAAGTTATTTTTTTCATTGTTGCTAGGTAATTTATCCCCAATCAACTGTATCAGCGTACTACTGTTGCCAGTAACTCTCCCCTTTTCACTGTGTCTCCTCTACTGTTGCCAGTAATTTCACCCTCATTAATTACCACCCTTCACTACTACCATATACTGCTGCCAATCCAGAATGTACAAGCCCCTGATAGCATTCATCTCCCTCCTCATCCTTGGGCTCCCCAACCTCTCAAACGCGTTCAACCAGGGCTCCAACTCCATTCCCATCCTACTCCATGGAAGGAGACGGCCTGAACTTCCACACAATACCTCAACAAGAACCAACCACTCACCCCACTCCCACCTAATCAACATACCCCTCCAACTCTTCAAAAAGACACAAACCAAGAAAGAACGTCAGCAACGCCTACTAAAATGTGCCTTGATAAACGCCAGATCAATATGCTCCAAATGGCCCGCAGCCATTGACCTAATTCCACTACACAATCTTGACATCTTGATGATCACCGAGACATGGTTGTCCGCTTGCGACAACATCCTCTTGAATCAAATGCTACCCCCAGGATTCTCCATATTTACATGCCACAGGGCTACTCAGAAAGGAGGCGGGACACTCATCCTTGCTAAAGCCGACCTTCAATTCAAGTTGCGGAACGCCTCCAGCTCAACTCACCTTGACGTTCTCACCATATCAAGTGAACTATGCGCAATCAACCTCATATACCGGGCACCCACTCCATCACCAGACGACCTATCAACAATAATTGAGCTAGCATGCACCACCTCCACCACCTCCACCCCACATTCTCCAAATTGGTTAGTTGGCGACTTTAACCTCCCATCTCTCCAAGATAGCCACTCAGTAGCATTCCTTGAGGCCCTAGAGGATCTAGGCTACAAACAATGCGTTGACTCTGCCACCCACACTAAGGGAGGCAAACTAGATCTCATATTCGCACCTCTTCCTAACGCCTCATCATCCCAAGACCTCGCACTATCCGTGTCACCAGTGCCTTGGTCCGACCACCATCTCCTTAGATTCCACATACCCATAAGCACTCCCAGTAACAATCGAACAACATCAAATACAAATAATGCCAAAACGCCAGCAGTCCGCTTCCGCCCACTCAACAAGAGCGAAGTCCTAGAGAACCTCCAACCTCTCATGACCAACACTTCCCTCAGCTTGGATGACCTCATATCTAAATGGGACGAAAACCTTAGAGCTGCGTCTTGTCCAACTTACGCCGAAAAGACCACAAAACGACGAGAACATGCACCCTGGTTCTCCATGGACCTACGAACATCTCTACACCATCTACGCAAACTCGAGAGACAGTGGCGCCGAACCCACTCCACTGAAGCACACACTGCATACAACTCATACCTGCTGATCCACCGTGCGAAGATAATGCAGAAAAGGAAACTCTATCACACTGATATATTAAAACGCTCCATCAACAAACCACATACCTTATTCAATATAGTAAAGTCCATGGCTCAGAACACGGCAGCCAGAATTATTGCTGGCTCAGCATCTCAAGATCACATTACCCCTACTCTCAAAGAGCTCCACTGGCTTCCAATAAGCCAGCGCGTCAAATACAAGATAGTAATTAATATATTCAAGATCAGACATAAATGCTCTGCTTTTAGCCTTCATAACCTCTTACTCCAGAATAACAACAGGCCAAGACGAATAACTACATCAAACACCCTCAGCACCCCAAGTAGTTTCAGAAAAGCGTGTAAATGTACTACACAAAGGGCAATTTCCTTATCGGCCCCACTTATATGGAACTCTCTCCCTCCCGATGTGCGATCCATGGATGATTTAAAGGAGTTCAGAAAACAACTGAAATTTGTACTCTTCACTGAGTACTATGGCACAGACATCTAACAGTCTCTATTATTATAGCCTGCATATAACTTGTTTTACTGTAACGGTTCCTTGATGTTGCGTATCCCAATTTTACCTTCACTCTTTAGTTTAGTCAGTGTATGCCCCCCTGTCTCTGTTCTCCCTTCTTGTGTCTGGTAACCGCTTTGATTTAAGGAAAAGGCGGTATAGAAAACCTGTTAAATAAATAAAATAAATAAATAAATAACAGGAGAGCCAGTCTCAGTCCACCTCCCAATGCCTCAACCACAGGACTATGCAGACTATTTACAATCGAAGATGGTCAAGACCAATAGAAACATAGACACTAACAATCCCTCCACATCATACAAAACATTTCAAGCAACCCCACTATGCAACTTCACCACAGTATCCAATAAAGAGGTTGTTGACATCATTGCCTCTGTTAACCCCAGCACAGCACCCAATGACCCCTGCCCAGCCAACTGGTTCAAAGAGCTCCGCCATGACATAAGCAACATCCTGGCCAAAATACTGAACCAATCCTTTACCACAGGATCATTCCCGCAGAGCCTGAAAAAACACCTCCATCAAGCCCTTACTAAAAAACAGCAAACTAGACCCATCTAAAGTAGAATCCTTCAGGCCAATATCGAGCATCCCCCAGCTAGCCAAGATCATCGAAAAAGCCGCTCAACAACAAATCCAGCAACATATCGACACTGAAGCACCATTAGATCCAGCCCAACACGGATTCAGAGAAGCACATGGGGTAGACACTGTCCTCACAACCCTGCTCAACGATCTGATCACAGGAACCAACAGCATCCAACAAGGCTTTGTCCTTATTTTCCTAGACATCTCTGCTGCCTTTGACTCGGTAAGTCATGACATACTTCTACAACGCTTGAAGGAAAAGGGGATCCAAAATACAGCTCTAAAATGGTGCGAATCCTACCTATCCAATAGGTGGCAACAAGTCAGGTCTGGCCACTCATCCTCCAAACCATTTCTGCAAACACAAGGAGTTCCCCAAGGATCGTCCTTATCATCACTGATGTTCAACATCTATATGCAGCCGATATGTGACTTAATCCGATCCTTCAATGTAAAATGCCTTGCCTACGCTGATGACATCCTCCTCTACATGCCGTTTTTGATAGACCAACCAGTGCTCTCCCCAATAATTAACTGCTTCGAAGCAGTAGCCCATTGGCTACTATCACAAAACTTACGCATCAATCACGGCAAGACAGATGTCCTATTTGTCACAAGGAACCACAAATTCACACCTCCCTCATCACTACGTGTCAACGACGTAGAGCTGAAGTCTAAATCCACAATCCGCTACCTCGGTATCACCCTGGACCAGCACTTGAACATGACAGCGCATATAAAAAACACTACAAAGGCAATATACCATAAGATCAGAACGCTACGCCACCTCCGACACCTGCTGGACTTCATAGACTACCGAACAACCTTCCAGGCACTAGTCCTTCCACATGTCGATTTCGCGAACATCATCCTCCATGGCCTCCCACAATCAACCTTAAACCCACTCCGCTTAGCCTTGAACACAGCCGCAAGAGTTCTCTCTGGATCGTCAAGATCCGATCACATAACACCCATCATGAAGGATCTGCACTGGCTACCTCTACATGCCAGACTCCAATACAAATCATTGGTCCTCACCTTCAAAGCCCTAAATAACTGCCCCCCAACGCCAATCAGCAAACTAGTCCATGGCACCCTGGAAAATAGAAGCAGAAGGTCCACTGCACTGAACACATTAGCAGTGCCCAAGCTAATGACCACATGCACAAAGGCTACCTCCAACAGAGCCTTCTCCTTATTCGCCCCTTTAAACTGGAATGCACTCCCCCATGACATCCGTGGAATAAAAAGCCTCATCATGTTCAGAAAAGCCTTAAAATTCCACCTGTTCACAAAATGTTACCCAGGAACTTCAAGCGATAATAGCACAACCACCAACCAGCAAAACTCCGCCAGACACCAGTCACCCCTGCACGTCAAGACCTCAGACAATAGGTAGCCCCCACTACCACTTTATATTAGAGTACTGTACATAGTTTGAGTATAATATGTATATAGTTTCCCCGGTTTTTTCTTCCATGTTCAATTCCCTGTTCTCTGTAAAACTTGATGTTGTTTGTATACATTGTAGTATCTTTGTTCGATGTACACCGCGCTGATTTTAATAGCGCGGTATAGAAGAATTGTTAAATAAATAAATAAATAAAATTTGATCTTTGGAGGTTGATTTATATAGATTTGGCACAAAGGAATGTGGCCGCTCTACAAATCTCCCGCAAAGGAACCGCACAATGCTCCACCCCAACGAAGCCTGCGCTCTAGTTGAATGAGCTCTCTATCCCACGGGCGCCTGTTACCCTTGCACAGTATAAGCCAATTTGATAGTCTTCTTCACCCTTCAGGCTATAAAGACCTTTAAAGCCTCTTCGCCTCTCCAAGGGTTACTAAATAGCACAAAGACTCAAAGGGAACCTTGACTAACATTAAAAGAACTTGATTCAGATCCCAAGAGGAACAACCGGCTGAGTTGGGGGTTGCAGATGCTTTACTTACCTCTTCGAGGCCGCTTTTGGATCCTGATTCATTTAGCCCCTATGTGTTTCCTCACCATTCCTCTAGATATATCCTTGTCCTCAGCTGTCGTGTTGTCTGTCGTGACTAGATTGTAAGCTCTGAGCAGGAACTGTCTTTTACATGTGTCTGTACAGTGCTGCCTACGCCTTCTAGCACTATACAAATGATAAATAGTAGTAGTAGATGCTTCACTGTCCTCAAGAAAGGACCAACATCGGGGTGTGCCACTACGGGGTGCTATTGCATCTGCTAACCAGACAAATCCCATTGACAGGGACATTCAGCAGCCAGGGCCACTGAAGATCTCATCAACCCAGCACTGCTCAGAGAGCACCGGGGCGATCCGTGGACAGGATGAGAACAGTTCCAGCACTTCTCCAATTAGCGGCCATTTTCACTTTGACAAATGGATAAGTAGCCATATTAAGCAGCTGTCCTAACTTGATACGGTTCAGCTATCAGGAGAGTGGCTGAATATCGGTGTTGTCTGTATAGCGATGCTGGTCAGCACTGACACCGGATATACATTGTTGAAGGATATCCAGCTTCCAGTGCAGAATATCCATTTTCGTTTTTGTCCACGATGGCCAGGCACTTTGAAAACGCCGACTGTCGTGCGCTTCATATCAAGCCTAGCCTAACATAGACTGAGCAGCTCCTATCTTCCAAGGGGACTAACAAGGAGACTCCAGGAATCTGTTGGGAAGCAGACTAGTGAACTTGAGGACATACCCCCTACAGATCACCTCCAGACACTGTTCCCTCTAAGCTGTGCACGTGTGCACGTGCACACACCTCGCCAAGCGAGCGCTCATACTTTACAACTGAGCGCACAAAAATTACGGTTCTGATTCTGATAGAAAACAACACAGATGTCTTCAACTTTAAAAGTTGTGATTGTAATTACTAGAAATTTTCTGCTTCATTTAGTAATCATCTATTTTCATTCAGTTTGATTAAAATCAATGTGCTGTACATACTGTATTCTGACATGTAGTCAAATTTTAAAGTATATAACTCCGAGTGTCGTTATGTGACACACAAAAATTTAACCTTCCGTCAAAAGCTGCACAGCTGATATTTTATGTGCACACAGCCTACAGAAAATTAGAGGGAACATTGCCTCAAGAACCCACAAGTCAGAAGTGATCTGGATCTACCAGTCTTAAATGTATTGCAGACATCTGCCAGCCTGCAAAGATGAGAGGTGGATCCCCACACCTTCACTAGGAGCCGCAGGCACCAGTGGTGCATCCTGCGCCCCCTTCCCAACCTCCTCTATGGCCACCATGAAAGCTTCCAATACATGCTCTGCTGATATCCTGAGGACTTTCACAGCCAAATCTGCCAAGCCTCACAAAACTGCCTCCTCACTGAAGAGGCTCACCTGACTCCTAGGGCACGTTCTCATCTTAGATTTACCTAGCTCCTTTATCAATTTCTCAAGCTCCTCACCAAAAAGCAGCCTTCCTTTAAAAGGAAGCTTGATCAGGCACGTCTTTGCAGCCATATCTGCTGACCAATTTCTAAGCCGCAACAGCTGGTGGACAATCATTACTGGGGCCATTTTTTTGGCTGATGTTCAAATCAAAACCAGAGTGTTCACCAAAAAGGCAGAACCCACCTCCAACCACACCACCTCCAATGTCCCTGCTGAGGGCTCCTCATCTGACAAATAAAGTATCCAGCACAAACAAGGCCTCACTATGTAGCTTGTCACGCCCATAGCCCCTTACATATGTATGGAGGGGCGTGCTTGTTATATAGGATTCACCACTTTGGCAATGTTCCAGACTGACTATCTTGCAAAGGATTATGGTAATGGTAGTCCAGTCATGCAGTGCTTGCCTTTGAGGTAAATGAAGACTATGATAGTTGGCTCGAGTGTTAAGGCAATGACAGAATTTATTTATGAGGTAAATCAAAATGCACACAGATTCACTTGGTAATACCTTAGGATGTCTTCTCCAGGATTTATATTCAAAATAACAATACAACTGAAAGCTTATGCAAGTAACTTGTAAAGTCCATTAAATAAGAGAAAGTCTTTCTCTCAGCCACTGCTGACAAACCTGCTCAGCAGTGCTGGTGTAGAGCAAATCAAAAATAAAAGCTTCTTCACAAAACAGCTTTTCTTTTCACATTCAGAGAACTTTTTATATCCAACGTGTGCACAGCCTGAGCCGTGCTCTGCTTTGATATCAGCTGGCTAACAAGCTTCAATCAACAGCTTTTCTCCTTCTCTGCACAAGTATTTCACTTTCCCCAAAACCTTCTTTCTTTTCACACAAACTTTCTGCTGTGCCAGTTACTAGAACGTTTCCTTTTTATGTTTGATCACACTTTCAGGATTTCTCTGTGCTAGCAACTTTGCATAAAGAACAGTCCATGAAAGTATCGTCTTCCTCTGTAATTATATCTTGTTCTTCTATTTGCATAGGTTCTATATCGGGGTCTGGATCAGAGGGCTTTACTAACTGACCTCCATTAGGACAGGAACTGTTTCTAAGCACTTTGCAATGCTCTAGGTTAGACAAACGTCCAAAGTTCATACCTGAGTTAAAGCTGGCATTAGGCTGTCTTCTTAGATACTCTGGCCAGTAGGCATTGGAGCTTTTATAACCTGTCCTCCAGTCTGTATTCCTGGACCTCAGGGCATCTGCTCCATACCTCTTCCAAAAGGTATTCATGTTCCTTCTCCCTTCAGCTGCTTCGGTCCTCTTACCAGCTGCTGCTTTAGGGTTCCTAGCTGAAGTTCTCCAAACCTCTGGATTTCTCCAATCCCTTGAAGCTGGCTTCTCATAGGAATCTCTCCAAGAACACGGATCTCTCCGAGCTCCTCTCTCCTTCTCACTCCTACTCCTCCTACTTCTTTCTGAATATTCTGTTCTAGTTTTAAAGTTCCCAGTTTCCAACCCCTCCTTTTCACTCCCCAGGTGTTGGTGGTCAAACTCCCTCCTGGCAGCTGAGTAATTAGGAGTGACGTAAGGGTTTTTAAATCTGGGCTTATACTCCTTCACCTCATCTCCACTAGGGGCTTTCTGCTGGCCACTGCAGCCTGGAATAACCTGTCTTTTAGGAAAACATGCAGTTTTATTCCTGTGACCTGACAAAACAGGTCCCTTGATTAGGGTAAATTCCCTTCCTTTGTCACTATTCTCTGGGCTCTGATAAGCTTCCTTATCACAAGCTACTGCAGGTTGCTGCCTGCAGAGTCAACACCTACATTTCAAAGGACTGCATCAGGAGGGCCTCCAGTCAAAGATCTTGTGGGTTTTTCAAGGCAACTCCTCCTTCCACTGGATAATAGTCTTCTTCATTACCACCAACATCAACTTTTCTTCTCCATTACCAGAGGATATAACTGTGACATACTACTACTACTGAGCATTTCTATAGCGCTACCAGTCATACGCAGTGCTACAGAAATACAGAAATAAACATGGCCACCTTCAAACCAGCATCTGCAGTGTCCCACTCCATGGCCATCGTCTCTTTAATCACCCTGTGCCCAATTCTAATTCCGACGTAGATCCCCACTGTGCATCCGGTCTGAGCCGGACATACAGAGGGAATCGCGATTCTGATCCCGCAAGGCACATCTAGCCCTGCGGGATCAGAATCACAATCAGCCATTTACATGCAGGCCGGGACTGCGATTCAGTCTGGCTGCACATACATGGCCTGCCCGACTAACTCAGTCGGGGCATTTAAATGGAGCCGTGGCACCGTGACTCCATTTAAAAGCCATGTTGCCAGCCACCAATGAAAGGTGTTTATTCCCCGCAGCCTGACCCCTGATCTGGCCTTCTAAGGCCAGGGTTGGGCTGCGGGGAATAAACCCAGCTCCCCTGCCCCATCTGCACCCTGGGCCGTCAAAAAAAAAAAACGTCCAGGAAAGTTATTCGGAGGTGGGATAACATCCCCGGACATTTCGCCAGCCCTGGACGTATAGGGCCAACATTAGAATTGGCCCTGTATGTCCAGGCCCGGTGACCACAAACTGCCTGCGCACTGTCCGCCCCCCTGTGCCGCTCTTTCACCGCCCCATCTAACTTTCCCACACAACCAGCAGGGGGGGGAGGGAGGGGAGGGGGGAGCGACGGAATCGGGTCCCCTGTGAATTTAACTTTACAGAAAGAGTGATAGATACATAGAATAGTTTCCCAGTGGAGGTAGTAGAGACAAGGATAGTATCTGAATTCAAGAAAGCATGGGGCAAACACAGAAGATCTGTAAAGGAAAAAAAGGAATTATAGTAGTTGGTATGGAAGGGCAGACTAGATAGGTCACACGGTCTTTTTCTGCTGTCATGTGTCACAGCTAGGGGGCGCTGTGAGCTATTTTGGGGCCAACAGGCAGCACAGCCTGTGGGGTTTTCCTAGGAGCCCCAATATTCTACCTGTCCACATAGAAACCATGTGCACAGAGCAGTGATAATAGTTAAACAGCTTTATTTGTCAAGATGATCCTTGTAATCAAACATATAAGCAAGCAAACTTAAAAGCAGCATTTTACCAAGTTCAAAAACATCAACATAATTAATAATGTATACTCAGCAGCAGTCTGTTCCCAAACACAAGATCCCTTAAATCTCAGTGATGCTTAACAATGTGCATTGTACCTGTGGGGGAAATTTCCAGGCTTGTGCCATCCCTTAACACCTCAGTCTTTCTCTTCCCCCAAACCAAAGTGAGACTCTCTGAACTCTGAGCCCCTTACAGAAACCAGGGCTTTAATCATAGCCTTCAATTGTAGCAGGTACTGACTGTCCTTCAGTCATATAATCTAGAGCTTCCACCTCTACATTATTCTCTTCACAACTCTGCTGATTTCTCTCACCACTCTGCGAATATTTTCTCCCTTGCTAACCCTTCAGCAGCCAACCTGCTGTCTTTTCCTCCAGCTAATTGCACTGGAGCAATATTCTTCTGGCTCACTTAGCTAGCTTCACAGTCCTAGTAGTGCTATAGGGAACAAGCATTAACTAGCTCACATAGCCAGTTTTCCACAAGGGAACATATACTAACCAGCTCACCCAGCTAGTTTACCCTGGGACTCTAACCATGGATTTCTGCCCTGTCCATTAGCCAGATTACCTTAGCTGGTTCTACCTCCAGGGCCTCCCCTTGTCAAGGACGACCAGGGTCACCTTCTCCTGGCTAATCAGGGGCATTCCAGTTCTCTCCAGGTGGCTGCCCTTGTCCCAGTCCTTAATGAGCCTGTGAGGCTCGCCTTGCACTCCCAAAAATGTGGGAGCTCCCAGCCCTGTATTGGGGCTCCCTCTGGTGCCTGATAGGTGGGAAAGCCTGTGTATGCCTTTCTGCACCTCACACGTTCATGTGTTTCTATGACTAGATTTCCTAATACACTACAACAGCGGATCCTCCTCTGCTGTATAAATGGTGTTCAGCAGGATATTCAGGGGCATTGACACAGTTAATGCCCCTGAATGTCCGCAGGGACCGTCACAGCATACCCCAGGGCTAAACGGTTAACATCGGGGTGTGCTGGGGGCGTTCTGGGGCAGAATACATTGATAACCAGGCGGTGGCAATATTGAGCCACGACCAGTTAACAACATGTGGCAAACGTCAGACGCAGTCAAGGCTGGTCTAATTTTCATCGCAGAAGTTAAACGGGTAGTGGCTGAATATTGCCATTACCCAGTTATCTTCCTGGCAATGCGGCCAAGCCCGATATTCAGTGCCACGGCCCAGATATGACCCTGGCATTGAACATCCAGGTTTGATTAGATCGTAAGCTCTGATGAGCAGGGACCGTCTTTTACATGTGTCTGTGCAGCGCTGCCTACGTCTTGTAGCGCTATACAAATGTTCAGTAGTAGTAGTAGCTGAGTATCAGGTGCTCTGCTCATGAATTTAGCATTACCATTCATTTAACTAGGTTTAACCAAAGGCATAGAGGAGGAGTAACCAGCTGGAGCGGCAGGGACAATACTACAACTCTAGACACCTTTCTGGGCAGACTACATAGACCATGCTGGTCTTTCAGTTACACTTCTGATCATATTAAAACTAGCATCATTATTAGACCTTGCACCACAAGGGATCTAAGTGACGACCAGCGATTTAATTAATTCATTTTACAGGTTTTTATACTGCTTTATCATTTCAGTCAAAGCAGTTCACATTGTAATTCAAACTTGGTAATGCACATTAAACTGGGACACTGATAACTTGGATTTTTCTGAGGCAGTAGAGAGTTAAGTGATTTGCCCAAGGCCACAAGGAGCACTAGTGGGAATCAAACTCTGTTCTACTGGTTCCCAAGCCAGTGCTCTAACCATTAGGCTCCTCTGATATGATTTGCATAAGCAATCTTTAATTAGGTATATAAAGAAACAATGTAGTCCCAGGGTGTTACGCATGAATAAGGAACAAAATACATTTTTGGAACAGGCACATTTGGATTTGGAACAGCCACATTCAGCCATCCTGAACAAATATTCATTTGGATTTGGAACAGCCACATTCAGCCATCCTGAACAAATATTCTTTGGACCTGATTTTACTTATTATAGAGACTACTGAGGCAACCTTGAAGAAGACACAGAAAGAGATACAGGAAACAGTTGATGATATCAAGAAGAAAATTGGCCCAAATCCTATAGATGAATTTCTTAGAAAACAGCATCAACTAATGGACAAATTTTGGTCCTTGCTAAGACAGAGCAAGTTGTGTAAATTGCACAGGGATGTGGATGATTATACTAGGAGTTTAATATATCCATGGATGAACCCTGGAAAACAGTCTGGCAGCTGGCAGTGGGTAGGCTTTGAGTCTTCAGACCCATCTAGTGCTAAGGAAGGGGACAACCAAGGCCATCCATTTTTAGAGGTTGAAAGAGGAAGTTATCAAGACCACAGCCATTACAGACGTGGTCAAAGGAAGAATTGCTGGTCAGACCAGGAGAAAGAATGGCCATGAAGGGTGACCAGATCGTCGAGTCAAAAAAACCTTTAGCAGAGCAATCGACAGTCATAAACATCTCTGATGTTGTGTTAACAAAACATCAGTTGACGGTTTTGGAAAAAAGGTTTATCCGTCATGCCTTCTACCCTCCACGACCCATTCCATTGCTGGGTGGATTTGATGTGAATTAAATGGCATCTTCAGGTGAAATTATTTTTTCAAAGCAACCCATGTCATCTCTCGATATGTCCATCATGCAAGCTAAATCAAGGTGGATACCTCTGGACACTATGGACCCTTATTTGGCTACATTTCGGGATGCGGTTCTTCAGGATATAAACAATCTAGAAGCTGTTGAACATCCCTGATATTATTCAAATTTGACCAAGCCAGAGAAGAAAGCCATAAAAGAGTTGTTTTACAGCTCTGATATTATTATTCAAGCAGCAGATAAAAGTGGGTCTATGGTGGTATGGGGAGCTACACATTACCATCAGGAAGTTGAAAAACACCTCAGTAATGATCAACATTATCAATTGCTGCCAGAGGATCCAACTTCCCGTTTGATCCAGTGTATCAAAGTCCTAGTGAATTAAGCTTTAGAGGAAGGATTAGTAACCAGTGGGGAAACTACTTCTCTAAAGGTGCAACAGCTGAAAATTTCTGCCTTTTATCTTGTTCCAGTGGAGGCCGATTCTGAAAGGTGCACGGCTGTTCGGTCAGGATGCCCAAAACATGAATGGGGGCAAGTTGTATCCAATTCTGCAACCGTGGGAACTATATGTTACTGTGGTTGTGGAGATGGGCACTTAGACAGCCCAGCGTGCATCCAATTCAAAGGAGGGAGATGTCCTGTGATTTGCTCAGCCAGTCCAACGCTCCAGCTGGTGTACCTGTGCAGTGGCGTCCTGTTGCCGTGGCACCGGCACACCCAGCTGGAGGCTCACAGTGCCCAGACACCAATCAGCCCTGCCACCCCAACAACTAGCCCTCTATGAGGGTCCCCAAGGCCAGGATCAGGTGGCAGATTCACTCCTGCGGTGGCGCGATGGGATGGGGGGCTACAGCTTGCAATTGGTGTGGAGCCTGGCACTTATTCCACCTTCAGGGTGTAATAAACTGGGCATCCAGGTCAATGCCAGGGGACGTACAAAGGCAGATGGCACCTCCCCTGAGCTGCCTCCTGCACCACCCTCTCCCGCCTCAATCCAGCATTCCCCGCACAAACACCGTGTATGTGCGGGGAGCACTGGGACCTGAATCATGAACGGCGGCTGTATGCAGGTTGGACGTCCAACCCGGACTTCCAACCCTGCTATTCTCGGAATGGGAATACTATGTTCTTGAAGGTCTCCTCTATATATACATGTCTGCCTCAGCTTCTCCAGACCAGCCACTTTACTTTCCAGATTGCACTCATCTTCTGCCTGCCAGGAGCTCTGTGCAGCAGGTACACAGATATAGCCTCTTTCCAGCAGGAAGCTAGTCATCCAGGTGACATACAGTGCAAAATACTGGATAGCCACTATCCTATTGCTGTCTGCATTTTTTTTCTTTCTAGTTCAGAAAACATTTTTCCAATCAATTAGCACACCAATAAAAATCTAATTATTTGGGATTCATCATACGCTAGAGTTCATTTTGACAAGACAAGGAATAAAGTTGCACAAATAGGACTGTGCTAGAAAAACCCAACAATTACAACAGTTTAAGAAGTGTATATCAGAAGAACAGGAAGGTAGGTGAGGATTCAAAAACTAGTGCTTCAAATTCAGTAAGATGTGAAGGCAAATGAAGGTAAATTTTAGATAGTACATGGAGACAGGGCCAGTGCAAGGACTGGAGGCACCCTAGGTGGTCCCTTCATCCAGCCACTCCCCCTCCCCTCTCTGGGGCCAGCAGGGGTGGTAATTATCCCCGAAACCTGACGCTGCACTTACCCTCTGTCTCTGGGACTGTGTCACGGTTTCAGTCTGCCCAATCTGCTGCTTCCACCTCCCACCACTGCAGACTTCTGATTTAAACAAAACCAGAAGTCCGGGGTGGAAATGGCAGATTGGGAAGAGTGAAACCACGATGCAGCCCCAGAGATGGAGGAAAAGTGCAGCGTCACAGTTTCAGGGACAATCGCTGCTGCTGCCGGCCCTGGAGAGGGGCACCAGCGGCAACAATGGGCAGTGGCAGGTGCCCCCGGAGGGCTGGTACTCACCTGATGGTAGTGTTGGCCCTGTGTGGTGATCAGAATTGAGACATCAAGGTTGCGATATACTCAATCTTGGCAGTATTTTAGAAAAGGTGCTGTCAAACGTAGAGCCTTTACTAAAGTAGTGTAGGAGTGCGCATGTATTTGTTGATGCATGAAGCCAGAGGATCTATTTTACAAATGTTTGCAAGGAAAAAAAACAATGGCATAAATTCTGCAACTTCCATGTGTAAGGGCCGATTTTTAACACATGGATGCTGGTGTTTTACAGCTTCCACATGCAAGTGGGTTTTCCAAGGGTTGCAAAGCAGAGATGGCATCCATCTGTCCAAGAGAGGTCAACGCATCTTTGGTAGTAGACTGGCTAATCTACTGAAGAGGGCTTTAAACTAGATTCCTTGGGGATGGGTGAAGAAAGCCCCCAGGTAAGTGAGAGCCCCCAGGTAGGTGATACATTAAATACCTTTATGGAAATGGGTAACAGGGGTAACATATGGAAAGCAGTGTGTATTAATGCCCGTAGCATGGGAAATAAGATCCCTGAGGTTGAAGCTTTGGTGGGAGTGGCTGACTTGGATTTAGTGGCAGTTACAGAAACATGGTTCACAGAAAACAATGACTGGGATGTAACTATACCTGGCTATACTTTATTCAGGAAGGACAGGGTAGGAAGAAGAGGAGGAGGAGTGGCACTATATGTAAAAACTACTATTAAAGCTTTGGAATTACAGAGCTTAAAAGGGAGGGAGGAGGCATTGTGGGTTAAGCTAGAAAGAGGGAAAGAGAAATCTATTTGCATTGGAGTGATATACAGACCTCCCTCACAAGAGGAAGAGGTGGACAGAGAGTTAATTGAAGACATACGCAGCATTGCTAAGAAAGGGGAAGTGCTACTGATAGGAGATTTCAATATGCCAGATGTTGATTGGCACATTCCTGCTGCAGTATCATCTAGAAGTAAGGAGATCCTGGATTCTCTACAGGGAGAACTATTCAGGCAATTGGTAACAGACCCCACACGTGAAGGGGCCATACTGAACTTGGTGCTTACCAATGGTGAAAGTGTTTCTGATGTTGTAGTGGGAGATCATTTTGCATCCAGTGATCACCAGATGGTGTGGTTCAGTATTAGGACTAGGGCTGTTAGAATCCATTCCAAGGTGAGGATCTTAGACTTTAGGAAGACTAACTTTGCGAAGATGGGCCAATACCTCAGGGAGTCGTTAGTGGGATGGGAACAGCTGGGGGATGTAGAAAAACAGTGGGCAAAACTGAAAGGGGGTATTTTAAGGGCAACCAACCTTTTTGTTAAAATGGTAAATAAAGGCAAAAGGAACAGGAGACCGCTATGGTTTTCGAAGGAAGTAGCTGAAAAAGTGAAGAAAAAGAGGGAGGCCTTCATGAAATACAAGAGATCACAGAGAGCAGAAGACAAGCATCTGTATTTGGAAAAACTTAGAGAAGCTAGCAAAGTAGTCAAGAAGGCAAAGATTCAAAAGGAGGAGGAAATAGCCAATGCAATAAAATGGGGGGATAAGACATTTTTCAGATATATTAGTGAGAAGAGGAAGAGCAAAAGTGGTATTGTCAGACTCAAGGGTGCAGGGGGGGAATATGTAGAAGCTGATAAGGATAAAGCGGAATTGCTTAACAAATATTTTTGTTCTGTGTTCACAGATGAAGAACCAGGAGCAGGACCTCAGAAAACACCCACAAATAAGAACAGAAGCGAGGGACATCTTGAACTATTTTCAGTAGACTGTGTTCGTGAGAAACTAGCTCAACTTAAAGTAGACAAAGCGATGGGACCGGATGGGATACACCCTAGAATACTGAGAGAACTTGGGGACGTTCTAGCAGCTCCACTGACTGACCTTTTCAATGCCTCGTTGGAGTCAGGAGTGGTGCCAAAGGACTGGAGAGAGGCTCATGTGGTGCCTTTACACAAAAGCGGAAGTAAGGATGTGGTTGAAAACTACAGGCCGGTTAGTTTAACTTCGGTGGTGAGTAAATTATTGGAAACGCTGCTGAAAGAGAAAATAGTGAGGTTTCTGGAGTCCAGCGGATTACAGGATCCGAGGCAGCATGGATTCACCAGAGGCAGGTCTTGTCAGACAAATCTGATTGATTTTTTTGACTGGGTGACCAGGGAGTTGGACCGAGGGAGAGCTCTAGATGTGGTGTATTTAGATTTCCGTAAAGCCTTTGACACTGTTCCTCAAAGGCGACTTATAAACAAACTGAGCACCCTAGGGATGGACCCTAAAGTTACTGCTTGGGTTAGAAATTGGTTGGGTGGGAGGCGACAAAGAGTACAAGTAAATGGAGCTCACTCTGAGGAGAAGGATGTTACCAGTGGTGTGCCCCAGGGATCTGTCCTTGGTCCAATTCTTTTTAACATCTTTGTTAGTGATATAGCGGAAGGGCTGTCGGGTAAGGTTTGCCTCTTTGCGGATGATACCAAAATCTGCAATAGAGTAGACACCCAGGAAGGGGTAGATAACATGAGGAGGGATCTAGCTAAGCTTGAAGAATGGTCTAGAATTTGGCAGCTGGGATTTAATGTTAAAAAATGTAAGGTCATGCATTTGGGCTGCAGCAATCCAAGGGAGCAATACAGTATAGGAGGTGAAGTACTTTTGTCCACTAAAGAAGAGCGGGACCTAGGCGTGGTTGTGTCTGATGATCTTAAAGTAGCTAAACAGGTGGAAAAGGCGACAGCAAAAGCTAGAAGGATGCTTGGGTGCATCCGGAGAGGAATGGCTAGCAGAAAAAAGGAGGTGATAATGCCTCTGTATAAGTCTTTGGTGCGACCTCATTTGGAGTATGGTGTGCAATTCTGGAGACCGCACCTTCAAAAGGATGTGAACAGGATGGAGTCGGTGCAGAGGGTTGCTACCAAAATGATTAATGGGCTTCATTATAAAGCATATGAGGACAGACTTAAGGATCTTAATATGTACACCTTAGAGGAAAGGCGGGATAGAGGTGATATGATTGAGATGTTTAAATACCTCCGTGGCATAAATGTTCAGGGAGAGAGCCTCTTTCAATTGAAAGCAAGTTCTGCTACGAGGGGACATGGGATGAGGGTGAAGGGAGATAGATTCAGGAGTGATATGCGGAAATATTTCTTTACGGAAAGAGTAGTGGATCCGTGGAATAGTCTCCCAGTGGAGGTGGTAGAGATGAGGACAGTAACTGAATTCAAGAAAGCATGGGACCAACACAGAGGATCTCTAAAGGCAAAAAGTGGACTGTTGTAGTTGTTATGGAAGGACAGACTAGATAGGCCATGTGGTCTTTTTCTGTCGTCATATTTCTATGTTTCTATGTTTCTAAGTGCTGAACACACATTAGACAATATTTGTTGCTTAACTTTGAGAGTTATGCACCTAAACCTTTTGAAAACTGATTTCTAAGGCATGAACTGGCTATCAAAAAAAACCATTTTGCCAAAAATAGTCATTTCCATCTCATGCCCTTATCTCCATACTCAGCATTGGAGGAAAGAGAAGAGCGGTTTCAATTAATGTCTGACCTATAGCAAAATCCATTTTCTTACTGGGAAGTATCTGTAGCAAGGAACAAGAAGTTGGTGGGTCTGAAAAGGCAGGGATTACTCAGCAGTATACATTCGCCTATGTACAGGAAGCGTGAGTCTGCAAATACATTGCAGCCGAGGCCTTTTTGTTGGACTAAATTCTTACATCTTTTATTTTTTCATTTCTGACTAATTTTCAAGAGCCATGCTTCTTTGATCTTGTTGTTGCAAAAATACCCCCCCCCCCCACACACACACACTTTAGTGAGTATGTATTTATGTTAATTTCATTTGATATACCGCCCTTCGTATCCCTGTGAGTGACTGGAGCAGTGCTCATGGAGTTCAGAATTTTCAAGAACAGCATAATTAATAAGACACTATTCTGTACTATGTACGGAGGAACAAATGATCCTCGGGTGCCAACAAATACAATCAGAGACCAAGACATTTGGCGGAAAGATACAGACGTTGTTCCAATTGTATTGGGTGCCAGCCTCTGACTAAAAAGAATGCCGAAGGGGTCCTTTTACTAACGCCCGCTAAGAGGTTAAAATGAATTTTAACATGCTGTGATAGCCCGTGTTAACTGTTACCGCCTACCGCACACTAATTCCCATAGTAACTGCATATTGGGTGATGGGCCAGGGAATGGGCAGGTTAGGGGTGGAGTGTGAGAGTGGTGAGCACATTGCAGTTATTGCAGCTAGTGCAGGGCAATTGCCACATGCTGTCCACGTGACAACTAGTGTGGCTGCACTTAATGATACCTCTATGGGCACCCACGTTAATTGCGCCACATGTTAGAGTATGTGTCCATGCGGTAACTGCCAGGAGCATGCTGGCCATGCCCCAACAGTTACCTACCGCAGATGTTTTGCATGGTACACATTAGCTTTCAAGCTGAATGCAAGTTACGTGTAAAACCCTAACAGGTTTTAATAGAAGGGCCCCTTTGTATACGTTCATATGTTGCCTGTATATATTACACCTTCTCAACTCCAGAAGAGGCTCAAACCCGTCCTGGACAGCCATCATTTCTGGTCAGTATGCCAAGCAATAATCATGCCCATACTAGACTATGCAAACTCGATCTACCACGGACTACCCAAACAATACCGCCATCCTCTCCAACTGGTACAAAACACAGCAGCTCGGATTATAACAAATACAGCAAGAAATGAACACATCGCCCCAATTCTTCAACAATTACACTGGCTACCCATCTATTCATGAGTGAGATACAAAGCAACTCTAAATGTCTTCAAAATCTTCCATAACCTCTCAGCCACCGCCCTTCAGAACATACACACCAAGGACTCCAGCACAAAACCCAGACGAAGCAACATGGTGAATAAACTCATCACTCCGGCGGCATATCAACGATCCATCCAATCCACCACCAAAAGAGCACCGTCCCTGGCAGCGCCCATACCATGGAACCTACTGCCTGAACCAATGAGACCACAAATGACATCAAGGCTTTCTGGAAAATGCTGAAGACACTTCTCTTCCACGAATACTATGGACTTACCCAAAGCCCATAGCCCCACCTCCCATCCCTATTATCATGCATGCCCCCACCCCCCTACCTCAATATGTATCTGACCCAACCTTGCAAACCACTTTGATGAAAGGAAAAGGTGGTATATAACACTCGATAAATAAATTTTAGAATGATGCAGTTATTAAGATGAACACTAAGGGGCTTGTTTACAAAGCCGCGGTAGCGGTTCGCGGTCGTTATCGGAGTCGCGGCCCCATTGAAATCAATGGGATCGCGGCTCCGATAACTATCGCGAACCGCTACCGCAGCTTTGTAAACAAGCCCCTAAGAGTGAATCTGAGAGATTCAGATCATTGCCAATACACCCTGTCATGATATGCACAAATTCACCTATTTGGAGATAATTATTCCAGTGTAAAAGCAGGAAAAATAATCAGTGGAGCAATGTCCCAGTGGGGGTGCTGTGGTAGACATAGTACATTCCTCTAGCGCACATTGTCTAGGATGGACCTTACATCTGTGTACTATGGGGCTAATCAAAAAGCAGGATCAGATGCACAGTAGTCACAGAATTTATATTAGTTTGTTCAATTTTATTCTTCCCCTTCAAATGACCTGTTTCTTTTTATTATTATTATTATTATTATTATTATTTCCTGTTTTGATCATTTGTAAGTCACTGGTACCCTCTGGTGGCCAAATGGAATTAAGAAACCTTCCTAGGAAAACAGCAAATTCATTTCTCACTCAGAGCTGCCAGCTGCCCCTCATGTGAGTCTTATGGCCTCATCTGCCCTTTCTGTGAGAGGCTGTGAGCTATCTTCCCATAAACGTCAGTGTCTCCACTGTCTGTCATGTGAGAGTCAGGCTTCCATCTTTCTTTTACTTGAGAAACAGACTAGACCTCTTCTTGTGAGTATGCTCACAGCTGCATCCGTGAATGTCAAATTCCTAATGGTCCTTCGTGTCAGAGTCAAGTTTCAATTGTTTTTCATGGGAGTGAGGTTCCCAACTGACCCTCATCTGAAGACAAAAGGTCACTCTATCACAATGTCTTTCCTGCATACACAGCCTGATAAAGAGACATGGGGATGTACTTCCTGGCCAGGTTACAGGTACTATTTATTTAGCGGTAGATCCGATGCTGTGGTGGACCAGGGGGTGAAAACTTTAATGCAAAACAATGACCAGCCTCTTTTCTTGATGAGCTGACTCTCTTCTCAACTACAGACTAGGAAGAATTGCAAGCAACAATCCCTTGTGGATGCGACTGGTTTGCTTTCATTTATAGAAATATTTACAAAGTCCTTTTCAAATGAAACTTTACAATAAATTCAGCTTATTTATTATTTTTATTTATTTATTTAACATTTCTTCTATACCGCGCTATTATAATCAGCGCGGTGTACATCGAACAAAAACATACTACAATGCATACAAGCAACATTGAGTTTACAATGAACAGGAAATTAAACATGGGATAAACCGGGAAAACTATGTACAAGTTAACTCGATACTATGTACAATACTCTAACTCATTTGGATGTTGCATGTGCTTTTGTGGGTGGATGGTACACGTATGATGATTAGCGGTTGGGCTTATGTGTAGACTAACCATTTTCTGTTTGTATTAAGGTGCTAGGGCGGCTGGGGCATGTGGGAAGCTTGCCGGGTGTGTGTTTGCCTCGGATGGTTTCTGGGTAGCATTTTGTGAACAGATGGTGTTTCAAGGCGTTTCTGAATAGGACTAGGCTTTTGATGCCACGGATTTCATGGGGAAGGGCATTCCAGTTTAAAGGAGCAAATATAGAGAAGGCCCTGTTGGAGGTAGCCTTTGTACACTTAGTCATCATCTTGGGGACTACTAAGGTGTTCATTGCAGTAGGCCTCCTGTTTCTATTTTCCAGGGTACCGTGGATTAGCTTGCTGATTGGCGTAGGGGGGTAGTTATTTAGGGCTTTGAAAGTAAGGACTAATGACTTGTATTGGAGTCTGGCATGTAAAGGTAGCCAATGCAGATCTTTCATGATAGGCGTTATGTGGTCAGATCTTGACGATCCAGAAAGGACTCTCGCAGCTGCATTCATAGCTAGGCGGAGCGGATTTAAGGTTGATTGTGAGAGACCATGGAGGATGATGTTAGCGAAATACAGATGTGGGAGGACTAATGCCTGGAAGGTTGTTCGGTAGTCGGTGAAATCCAGTAGGGGGCGGAGGTGACGTAGAGTTCTGATCTTATGATATATTGACTTTGTGACGTTTTTCACATGTGTTGTCATATCCAGGTGCTGGTCCAGTGTGATGCCGAGATAACGGATTGTGGATTTGGATTTCAAAACTCTACATTGTTGGCAAGTAGTGATGGGGGAGGTATGAACTTACAGTTCCTCGTGACGAATAGAACATCAGTTTTGTCATGGTTGATCCGTAGGTTTTGTGTCAACAGCCATTCGACTACAGCTTCGAAGCATCTGATTATTGGGAAGAGCATTGGTTGGTCAATTGTGAACGGCATGTAAAGGAGGATGTCGTCTGCGTAAGCAAGGCATTGTACGTTGAAGGATCGGATCAAATCACATATCGGCTGCATATAGATATTGAACATCAGTGCCGATAAGGACGATCCTTGAGGTACACCCTGTGTCTGCAGAAATGGTTCTGAGGATGTGTGGCCTGCCTTGACTTGTTGCCACCTATTGGATAGGTAGGATTTACACCATTCCAGTGCTGTGCTTTGAATCCCCTTTTCTTTCAGGCGTTGTACATAAGAACATAAGATATGCCATACTGGGTCAGACCAAGGTCCATCAAGCCCAGTATTCTGTTTCCAACAGTGGCCAATCTAGGTCATACGTACCTAGCAGTTTCCCCAAGGGACACAGGTTCCACAATGCTTGTATTGGTTCAAGCATTGATATCCTGGGTCCCTTCTTAATAATGGTTTATGGACCTTTCCTCCAGGAACTTGTCCAAACCTTTTTTAAACCCAGCTACACTAACAGCCTTTACTACATCCTCCGGTAACAAATTCCAGAGTTTGATTACATGTTGAATGAAAAAATATTTTCTTTTATTAGTCTTAAATAGTTTACCCTGTAGCTTCATTGCATGTCCCCTAGTCTTTCTATATTCTGATAAGGTAAACAATCGATCTACGTTTACCCGTTCCACTCCGTTCATTAATTTATAGACTTCTATCATATCTCCCCTCAGCCGTCTCTTTTCCAGGTTAAAGAGCCCCAACCTTTTTAGCCTTTCTTCATAGGAGTAGCCTTCCATCCCCTTTACCATTTTGGTGGCTCTTCTCTGAACCTTTTCTAAAATCGCTATATCCTTTTTAAGATACGGCGACCAGAATTGCACACAATATTCAAGGTGCGGTCTCACCATGGAACGATATAGAGGCATTATAATATCTTTTGTTTTATTTTCCATTCCTTTCCTTATCATACCTAGCATTCTATTTGCTCTCTTGGCCGCCGCTGCACACTGGGCCGAGGTTTTTAACATGGTATCCACAATGACGTCTAAATCTTTTTCCTGGGTGGTGGTTCCTAATGTGGAACCTTGCATCGTGTAACCATAGTTTGGGTTGTTCTTCCCTAGGTGCATAATCTTGCACTTCTCCACATTAAATTTCATCTGCCATTTTGATGCCCAGTCTTCCAATTTATCAAGATCCTCTTGCAATTTTCCACAATCCTCCTGGGTTTTAACAACTTTAAATAGTTTTGTGTCATCTGCAAATTTGATAACCTATGTCATGGCTCACAGAGTCGAAGGCGGCAGAGATGTCCAGAAAGATGAGGACAAATCCTTGTTGGATGCTGTTTATTCCTGTGACCAAATCGTTGAATAGGGTTGTAAGGACGGTGTCGACTCCATGTGCTTCCCTGAAGCCATGTTGGGATGGATCTAGCGGTGCTTCTGTATCGATATGATGCTGGATTTGTTGTTGAGCAGCTTTTTCAATGATCTTGGCAAGCTGGGGGATGCTTGAGATTGGCCTAAAAGATTCAACTTTGGATGGGTCTAGTCTGCTGTTTTTCAGTAGCGGCCTGATAGAGGTGTGTTTCAGACTCTGCGGGAACGAACCCGTTAAAAAGGACTGGTTCAGTATTTTGCTCAGGATTTGGCTTAGGTCATGTCGCAGTTCTCTGATCCAGCTGGCTGGGCAGGGGTCATTGGGTGCTGTGCTGTGATTGATGGAAGCAATAATGTTCTCAACCTCTTTATTGGATACCGTGGTGAAATTGCATAATGGTGTTGCTTGGGATGCTTTAGGCGATATGGAAGGGTTACTGACACTTATGTTTGTGTTGGTCTTAATCATCTTTGATTTTAAATAGTTTGCATAGTCCTGTGGCTGAGGCATTGGAGGTTGGGCTGAAACCGGCTCTCCTGTTATGGACTTTACTATATTAAACAGGGCATGTGGTTTATTGATGGAGCGTTTTAATATATCAGTGTGGTAAAGTTTCCTACTCTGCGTTATCTTCGCACGGTGGGTAATTAAGTATGAGTTGTATGCAGCATGCGTCTCGGGGGAGTGGGTTCGGCGCCATCGTCTCTCAATGCTTACTTTCATGCTTCAAGACAACTGTAGAAGACAATACACTGATACTCTAGAAGCACTTCAGTTTTGGGAAAAGATATCATAGCTTAAAGTTCAAGCCTATAAATGCATCAGGACCATCCAAAGCATTGGGCGAACTCCTTGTTCCATAAGCTGATTGATGTGTCAAATCACTTCAGCATCACAGAAATTACATATAGTCTAATCACCCCCACAGATGTGACAGAGCAGCCCAAGACTTCCGAGTCTAGAAGGATGGATCCCATGGCTGAACTTTCTCTGGAATTTGTACTGCTGCTTCATCAGGTCTTCTGTTTGAAGTAAGGTCTGGTGGGTGCATCTCCTCATGGGTCTGACCCTATGGGACAGCTGGGGCAAGGTGCAACAGCTGGAAAATGGCCTTGAATAGAGCTAGAGAAGAATGTTGAGGAGATGGTCTCTGGTGGCTCAATAGGGTCTTTATCTTACTTGAGAGAGAAAGGTGAGCTTGCTCCTGATCCATTAGAGGACCCTATGGAGGATGGGGATGTTCCCCCAATGGAAGATGCATCTATGGTACACATTTTTCACAAGAACAAGTTAAGCTCCCTTATTGTCCAGGCTCTGGCAGCTATAAAGATCTCAGATGGGAAGCCAGTGGAGGTGCCTGCTGAAGACCGCCTTTTGGAAGGGATCAGGAAGCCATCCAGAGCCTTTCTGGAGCACAGGGCAATTAAGGACATGACCCTTGGCTGTATGGGAAACCCCAGATGTGTGCTTGAGGATTATCAGGCCAATATACCTGATTACCATGGAGAAGGAAAAATTCCGCTTGCAGTGGGTGGATGCCTTGGTGTCGACAGTGACAAAAAAGATGACCATCCCAGAAGAAGTGGGTGGGGGGTGGGGGGGGGGGATGGCTTTGAAGGATCTGCAGGACAGGTAGATGGAGGATCTGCTGAAGTAGGCCTTTGAGGTGTCAGAACTGGCCTTATAGGCTGCCATTTCTTGAGGCTATGTGGCCAGGACGTGTCTGTGCAATGAGATGTTCACCTTTCCCCTTATTCCCTGGAACTGCCTATTCTCTCTATACAGTTCCAGTACTCTCTAGTTGAGAGGTTTCTAAACACACAGGCTCTCCTAGCCTAGTTTAGAGAAGCCCTACATAAGAGATAAGGGGCCAATACTCAAAGGCATTTACATGATTTACAGGCCTGCAAACCATGTAAATGTCGCTTAGAGGGATATTCAGTGGCACTAACCATATATAGCATTGGGGCATGTCATGGCCATTCTGAGGCTGAGCGAAGGCAGCACCCGACCCGCTAACCGGGCAGTGGTGATATTGAACCGCTGCCCAGTTAGCAACCTGCGGCAGACCTGGATATTGATTTCTGGTGGCCGGATATGGCCCCAGCATTGAATGTCCGAGGTTAAGGTTCAGCAGTGATGGCTATGCACTTTAGAAGCTCTAGCCACAACTGCTGAATATTGGGCCCGTCATCTTTCCATGTGGCTAAAAGTGCAGATGTTGTGGAACTATGTGCGTATGCAGGGCCGTACCAAGGGAAGATCGCGCCCTGTGCAACTTGCACATCAGACGCGCGCCCCCCCCCTGCGGCGGGAGAGAAGAGGCGCGTCCGATGTGCAAATCGCCGGCATGCTAAGCAGATCTTGCAGGGAAGGAAAAATCTGCTTAGCATGCCGGCGGAAGGCTTAAGGGGCGCATTTTAGCTGTCCTGCCATTGCCTGCCGCCATTGAGAGAAGAAAAAGTGGTGGCAGCAGGCAATAGAAGACGGCTAAAATGTGCCCCTTAAGCCTTTGCGCCTTGTGCTGTCGCACCGCTCGCACAGGGCTAGGTACGGGCCTGTGCGTATGTACATTTTGCCTCATTAAGGGAAGGCCATTTTCAGACAGCCACTTTACATGGGGTAAACCGATTTGATTCATATAAATATCTTTGAAAACACGACAAACGTACAAACTTGTGATGTCCTCTTATCAGGGTCTGATCTTGAAGGAAAACCAATGGTACACACGCCAGAGGCAGCAGGCTCACTTTGTGTTTCAAGCTCACCACCACTAGTCTCTGGGTTCTGGTAATGGGACCAGCTAATGTCCAAGGATCGTTCACTCCTTTCCACTCAAAAGAATGCAAAGTCCAGACCATATGTTGGCTCTGAACCACATAAATGTACTTAAGTTCCTTAAAATAATAGGACAGGCACAAAAAATAGTACAAAATGCTCAGGATAAAATATTGCAAGTCACAGTTCAGTTCATCTCAGTTTCTGTCACTGAGGTAGAAAGCTATAACATCCACAGGTCCAGTCCTCTCCAGATTCTGAGGGCACAGTGTCTAGACACTCTGAGCTTCCCCAGGGGATTTCCCTGAGACTATTTCCAAAAATCTGCATCTCTGTTATTCTTCAAAAACAATTCAGAATCGAGACGGGTTTCAGACTCAGGCTCCTGTCCACTTAGCTTCGGGACCCTTGACCTCTAGGACCCCTCACTCTCTCTTAAATCAGAAGAGTTCCCGTTTATCTCTTTGCTTCTGAGGTCTTTGTCAGTCTCACTACACACAAAACAAGACAAAATTCTGTCCTTGAGTGAGATGGGTGCTCCTTCTCTTCCTATTACATCAGTATCTTTAATCCTCTCAAACCTGGAAATTCCCTTAGTTAGAAAACATCAGCTCCTTTATCCTGTAGAGCCACTCAAAGTCTTTACATCAATAAACAGGGCTGTTGGTTGGTGAAGGCCTGCCAGCACACCATGGATTTTGGATTTATTTACTTACCTTTCTACATTCAAGCTCAAGACAAGTTATGTACAGTAGGTAATTCCTTGCCTACAAGGGTTTCCACTGTTAAGTTTTGTACATGGGGTAACAGAGGGGTAAGTATAGTAACTTGCCAATAGTCAGACAGAGTGTCCGCAGGAGAACTCAGATTTGAACCCCAGCTTCGCAGTCCACTGCTTGGAGCACTAAGCTATGCTTCCAATCCGCTATAACCTTACTTCCCCAGCTGTCCAAGCGTGTCAATGGAGGAGAGTTACCCCCCTGCTTCTCGTGCTCTCTAGCCCCTCATGGGTCCCATCAAAACATTTCCTGAATCTGAATCTGCTAATGGAACAGAAGAGGCGTCTTAGCTAGAAGTGGATCAAGTTTCTGCAATGGGAGCAGTCGTAACGTTAACCAGCTGCTGCATAATTTAATGACAGCTTATCCGTAGGCCAGCGGATGTAGGTGTAAGACCAGAGTTCTACATCTAGAGCGAGCAGGAGGACAGCTTATGGCATAGTCATGCCTCTCGGACCAGCCAGAGCAGAGGTAAGCACGGTCATGCTTCTAGAGTCAGGTGGATAGGATTTTGAAAGCCATTTACCTGGATTAATCGACCTCTGTCAAATGTCCTCACCCCTCATCAGCGGTAGGCATAGCACATGTGTTTCTACCTGGATTAAAAAGCAGCATTCCTGGGGAAGGGTAGAGACGGAGGGGAGAAAACGGCAAATAGACAAGGGATTTCCAATAGTATTTTACCCTGCTCAGCCATTCACACAAAGCACACAGACACTTTTAGGATCCGCTTTACTGTCTGTTCAAATTCCCTCTGAAAATTAGCTAGAGGTATATCATGTAGCAAAATATCCGTAGAGGATTTAGATTTTAGATTTAATTACTTGCCTTTTTCAAATCTGGACTTAAGGCAAGTAACAGATCAAGTCCAGTTGGTTATGTACGCTGCAGCTACATGGGCTATTCAAAGATTTGCCCTTATGAGCTAACATAAGGATATGGTCATACCTCTTGAGCAGGGCCAGTGTTAGTTATGCAGAGGCCCAGGGCAGAAAGTGGTAAGGGGACCCCAAAGCACACATAGAGGCCATACCCCCTTCAGCATGAGGCAGGCTTAGGGCTCCCTATGGCAAGGGGGCACAGGGCAGTTACCCTGTTTGTTACCCCCTAATGCCAGCCCTGCTCTTGAGTCAGCAAGAGCAAGAGTAAAGATATTATTTGCACCTTGGGAAAAAGGCTGACTGGCTTTTTTTCACAGTATTAGAGTTGCCAAGCTACCCATTTCCAGAAGTGAGATTTTAACCCAGTCCTGGATTTCTGACAAGCTCATCCTGATGCATTATGGGACCTGCAGCCCTGATTCCAATGGACTACACATGCAAATTTAAAACCAGAACTGGCAACAAAAATCTCACTCCTGTAACTGGGTAACTTGGCAACTCTGCAGTATGCTTCATTTCTTGGGGGAGGTAGATAAGAGGGCAGTTAGAAGGGGGCATTGTCCATGGTATTAGTGGGATCCATGTTGAGGGTTTCATGAACCCTCAGTTTGGAGTTTTTCACAACTTGAAATCTTACAGAAAGTTATACTGCGAGAACTTGCTAGTAAGCAAAAACACTCCCCCTCCCCCCGAAAAGGATTTTATTGGCTAAATCTACTAAGCATATACCTCCATTCATTATGAGAAACTACAATCTGTTTGGCAAAAAATATGAATGGATCTAAGAGAAACATTTCCAGAACATTAAGCCCAGAAGTGATTCTCTTTCCTTATCAGAGAATAGTTCCAGGTCCACTAGACATCAGTCAGGTACATCTACTTCTAAGACTCTCCAGGATTCCTGCAGAATAAACTTTGCTTGTAACAAACTAAAGGCTTGTTCACTGACAGCCTCATTAAATGCTTGGTGGGCTGTGGGCTGAGCCTGTGAAAACTTGACTAACAGTTATATAGTCTTCTATACGCTGACCATTTTCTCCATGGACACAAAATAGGAAAGAAAATCCCTAGAGCATCTGGCTCGTGGCAGCATACAAAATTGCCAAGTGACCCAATTCTAGGAGGGAAATCTTAGGCTATTTCCCAGGTTTCTGCCCCATTCTGATGCATTATAGTACCTGCACCACTAACTGAATCATGGACTACAGAAGCTATCATATATTAGGATATAATTTCCAAAACCAAGATTGCTCAAAGGTTCTTCTCCTTGAACTGGGCCACTTATCAGATCTGCAACATAGTCAGTGATGGCTCACTCAGCCTGCAGTGGCACATATGCAGTACAGACACACAGCTGCAGAATAAATCTCTTGTCCCAAAGCCAAGCCACATGTGAGGGCAAGATGCCCATTGCTCCACTGTACCTCCAACGCCAAGCAACAGTCACACAGAGGTCCACTGGGCTGCAGTGTGGCATTAACCCCTGAGACAGCAGATTTGCAGGGTGTGTATTCCCTTGTGACTTGCTGTATACTGCAAAATAGGTACATTTGCACATACACCTAACGCAAACCTCATTCATGACCCATGAGGTCCTTGGCAGACCATCCTACCCTCTTCGGGGGCTAGGAATGCTTGTTCCACCATCATAGAAAACATGCAGGCACTGGGCAATGCTCCAGTGATCACAGTCGCCGCTATGACCTCAAACACTGTCTACGATGTTGTTTATAAATAACTGCCTTTCTCATTGAAATCCATTCTTGTTGACTGTACATAGTTCGCCAAGTTTAATTGTTAAAGTTAAGATGTACATAATTTCATGCAATGTTTAATGTAAAAACAGATATGTTATCCTGTTTCCTTGACTGTTCTATGTAAACCGCACCTGATCACTGGAAGGTTGCGGTATATAAAAGATTGTTAAATAAATAAATAAATAAATAAATATGGCTGCAATTGGGTTTCTGTGTGCTGGTATTGGTTAGCCCCTCCATTACCCATGATGCACCTCACCATCTGAGCAGCTATATGCAACTTTTGCCCATATGGAGAATGCAGCAATCCATCACATCAGCTCTGTAATATGCAGGGACATTGTGTGCTTCCTGCACATAACAGCCGCCACATGTACAAATGACCTTTTTCACCAGTCACCCTAAATGTGAGGAAGGGCACCCATCACCTGGTCTCCAGAGCAAGCACTGCAATGAATGGGTGCTCTAGATCCTGTAGTGTGTGATGGTAATCATTTGGTATTCTGTTCAATTGCAGCATCTAAGAGGGGCATATCTTATCTGGCCCTTGTGTCCTGCACTTGTTGGCTGGGGATTCTCTATAACATCTCCTGTTATTCCCTAAGGTTGCGGCACTTGTTTCCAAGGAACCTGAATGGCATGTGTGTTGTCTAGGCAGGAAGGGTGAGGAGGGTGCTGACACCAACCAGCAGGGTCTGCCAAGACCAGAGTCATCAGCGGGTTACCAACAACCTAAGAAGAGCTGCTAGCCTCTCTTTCTGAGAACTCTAATCAGTTAGATCACTCACAGGCAGCTTGCATATGTTGGGCAAGACTGGGCTGTGTCAGCCACTCACAAACCATCTGTACCCAGTCTGCTAGCCATCACCCACTGAATGTACACATAGCCACCATGAAGGCATGGGTTTTGTAGTGAGTGGACTGCAATAAAGACACAGCACCCGTATCACTATAACTTGACCCTATATAACACTATATGGATGCATACCCATGACATGGTCACAGCTCGGTCAGAGTGAGAGTGGCCTCTCAGCATGAACTGATGTGTGTACCCTGGCTAAGCTCGTGCAAACACACGTTAGGATGACTCAGCCATTTACCTAACCTCAGACTCATATTCATCCTGTGCAAACCACTCTGTTGTAGTCAAAGCCCAGAATCCTCTGCTCTTCATTTGTGTACCTTTATATTGAAAGTAGGCACAGCTTCTGCAATGCAAGGCATACTGGTAAGTGCCCTGCAGACAGACTGCGAGTGCAAGTGGGCCCATAGTGACCTTCATCTGTGACATCACTGAATACTCTTTGCCCCTACACACCTTTGGACATTGAGCATAGTTCCATGCTTGGACTTCCATATAATGTTGTGTTCTTAGCCATAGACACTGCAAAAATAGGCAGTGAAGCAGAGACACTCTCCCACTCTTCAGACCCAGTTGGCCCCCCTCCTGAAGTCCATGTGGAAGCATGGTCGGTTGAACATGGGATTAGATGTTGGTGCTGTTGCTGGCTACACATATGCCACCATTCCCTGCCTCTTGTTACTATAAGGATATCTTTGTGGCTGTCATACTCAATGCCCACAGAGAGCAGGTGAGGCTGTCATGCATGGCTGCTGATGTGAAACATGCAGTCACTGAGTGGGTTCTCATAGGTTCTGTGCTTTGAGCAACAATGCTAACTTCAAAATGGCACATGGAAAAAGAGGTATGGTACTGTACCTCCCACTTCCACCCCTACCCCACCTCCAGGCACTGTCTTCCCATATTGTGGCAGGCAATGAACAGACAAACATGACATTCTGTGGCACATATTGCCTGCTGGTAATGGGCATGAATCATTCAGAGGTCAATGGACCAGTGTCACAATCAAGCAGACACACACATTTTGTCTCTGAAAACATAAGGCATGTTGTGGTTCTGGAATAATAAGTGATATACAGCAGACTGCTGTGTTCAATGATAGAGTAAACACTGTGGACAGTGTATATTGTGTGAAAATTTGGCTGATATGGTCCTGCCTGTATATGCATACTGTACATGGAGCAAAGAGTCCCCTGGATTGCACTCTATGACTGCAGCATAGGACAAGAGCAAAGTGCATGCAGGTACATCACAGACTCTTTGCAGTGTCACCAACTAGGTGACTGAAGTGGACATTCAAAGAGGTCATCCCTACACTAGAACCTAAATCCCTATATGCTGCAGCTGCACCAAGAGGCATGACAGTGTTGCCATGGATACAGCTATTGTGGCTGTTGGCAGCGGTGTGTCATGAGGCCTGGAGGCTCAGTCAAAGATAATGGTTGCCACACACACACACACACACATCTGCCTCCCATCTGGGAAAACTTTGGAAAATACGTGAGGACCGGGGTGCAATAATATAATTATGTTCTCTGCAGTTGTATTAAATCTGCATTTGTATAGTGCTACATGTTCATAAATAAAATAAAAAGAAAACAAAATATATTGACTCCCAAACCACTTGTTATAGAGTACCAGAAGTGGAATTATAGTGTGTCATAAATTCAAATCTTCAGTTGAATTTTTCCTGCAGAAATATTGACTGACAGCTTCTTAGCTACAAGCTCGGGGGGTTCAGTTCCTTTTTTGAGGGGCCAAGGAGGAAGTATAATAAAATCCCTCTAGAGTTTTATATTACAGGGCTTCTTCCATTTCTTCAGTTCATAGGATTTCTCAGCAGGCTGAGCCTGTACTGGGTTTATCCCATAGTATGCAAGGAGATGAAGCCCTTGTTTTCATAGATAAATCATTTGGGAAATTAGAATTATACTCCATGCAAACAATAGGACAAAAGGAGCACTGACGCAAACTAGCCTTCCTGATATCTGTCTATGGTGCCTTTGCTTGCATTGCAATCCCAGTCGAGTGACTTACTCCATGTCAGTCAGTGAATTAGTAACTTATGTGGAACTGGAACTAAGGTCTCCGGGTTTCATTGCAGAGCAGGAGACAACAGTACCCTGCATCCCCAGTGCAATGTGAACATCTGAAGAGTGATCGAAGGTTAAGAGACACTGGCAACCTGATATACCTAAAGTATGAATAAAGCATGAACAACTGGGGGCGAGGCAGCATCACCCCGATACCCCCAAAGCATGAATATAGTATAGGGTGATCTCAGAAGAAGACTGAAGCATTCTGATATACTCAAAGCACGTACAGCTGAAGAGTGATCTCAGGGGATAAAACCACGATACCATCGTACACCCAAAGCATGATTACAACATGACCAAGCAACAGCAACCCAGGGGAAGGTGAAAGAGGAAATGAGGGAGAAATTGGGGTAGGAAGAGAAGACAATACCAACTACCATGGCATTTCTATTAAACTGGATGCTGTCACATGTTCTCATAGCTATTCCAAAGAATGAGAGAGTGGATGATAAATACTTTAATGAAATGATTATCATGCATCCTGCGATTTGGTAAAATGTTTTATAATATACCTTGAATACTTGGAACCTGATCTGACTTCTCTCTTTTACATCTCAGGCGTGTAGAGCAAAGTGTTGCAACAGCAGTAGCTCTGGTGAACTCCTGGACCTTCTGGTGGAGCTCGAGAGGAGACGCTGGATGAAAGAACAGGTGAAGAGAAAAAAGAACTTGTTGGCTTTATCCACTCAAATTCTTTTTGGCTTGAGAAAGCTGAATTTAAGAGCTATCATAAATGCAGATATTCAGAAAACTGAGCAAAGGAGCCTTACGAAGGAAGACAGTCTTGATTTGCCTTTGGATGTTGAATAGCATGAAATATTCACATTTGGCTGAATGGTAACTGCTATAAAGTAAGATATTTATCAAATATTTAGCACAGAAAAGATGCGTGTAGAGGTCTTAAACATTTGGAGAATGTACGGGGAGCGGCTATTACAGACACTCCATTAACATCTTCCACTCTGTCCAAAGACTTGCCGTGTCTGCAAAGACCCATTCATTTAAATACATGCTAACTGCTTATTTGCCATTGGTAGCTCTCAAACTTAAATATATTAACAGTCCAAAAAGGAGAGGCAAAGTATTGCACACAAACAATATAAAAAGAAAGCAAAACCACCATAAAAAGGTACATTAAAAATTTAATAACAAACCAAAGCTACAATAAAAAGACCCTACATGACTGGAAGCCGTTGAAACTAATTAAAGGATCTTAATTTTAAATGTTTTCCAGAAAAGTAAAGGAGAATGTGTTTCGACTTGATATTCTACTTTTCCCATGTGAAAAGCCTGTTGAATTATTCAAGTGAACATAAATGAGCGCAGAGCAGTTGTGAGAGCGCTACAGCCCAGACTCCTCCATCAGAAGTTAATATATTTGTGTATGTAAAAACAAAGAAATATCATCACAAAGAAGTATAATAAAAATTTAATAACAAACCAAAGTTACACTAAAAAGACCCTGCATCGCCATGTTTTGGCAACTGCCTGCTTTAGGGGTCATGTAAATTTTTAAAATTAAAAAACAAAAAGAACTTTGAAATGTAAAGTGAAGCCACATCTGATATGCAAATATTATCACTAGCATGACAAGACTGAATGAAAACTCTTATACCTGTATCAAGACAGATATAACATAATTTAGGATCTGATCCTGCGTGATACCTGTCATAAAATAGAATGACAAAATACGGTCATTTAAAAAAACCTCAAGGAGACATCAACAGGCATCTTTAAAGGAACGTACTCAAATCACCATGCACCCAATTGTCATAACCTCATCATTTGTCTCCCGGGCAAACAATCATTTTTTAACTTTTTATCTTTTTAATAAACATTTGTTTTTTATACTTTTTAGTAATTCATCTTCATTAACATGCTACAGGTCCAGACTTCAATCCTCACTGATTAACAGTGCTACTTAGGCTGAGCCTGTAGCATTTTAATAAAGATGAATTACTAAAAAGTGGAAAAATGATTGTTTATTAAAAAGATAAAAAGTTAAAAAACGATTGTTTGCCTGGGATACAAATGATGAGACTATGGCAATTGGGAGAGCGGTGATTTGTGTTTGCTTCTTTAAAGATGCCTGTTGATGTTTCCTTGAGGATTTTTTTTAAATGATTAGCTTTTTTGGGCTCCATATATTCATAAATATTTTGGATTTATGCATTAGTGGTCTACCTACTCACACACTTCATTCACACACAATTATATTTTTCACATATTTCACCCGTGGGTTCTGTAAAGGCTTATGGTATATATATTTCTTTTCACCCTATTTATTGTTAACACAGTTATTTTTAGGACCTTCTTACTAAAGGGTGCTAAGGTGTTGCACCTAACGTGTTCATAGTGCTCAAAACCATAGCTCGTTAGTTGTAACATCACCACGTTAACTGTTGGAGGCATGGAAAGCATGTTCGCAATTAAAATGGTACATCCTGCCTTAACGAAGCATAAAGATAGTATGGGTGCCGGGTGCGCTTACTTCCGCCTCCTCACTGCGAGACGTTCACTCTGCGCAATCTCTGTCCCAATATCCCACTTGTCACTCTAATACGCAAAGCATAGTTAGCGCAGAAGTCAGGCCATGCTAACCGTGCTGGCCCCGTGCTAACAGGTACTGCGTGAGATTAGCGCATGCTGTAACCCATGCTAACTGCTTAACGCCCTTTAGTAAAAGGGCCCCTTAGTGGACAGTATTCATTTTGTCATTCTATTTTATGACAGGTATCACACAGGATCAGATCCTAAGTTATGTTAGATCTGTCTTGACACAGGTATAAGAGTTTTCATTCAATCTTGTCATGCCAGTGATAATATTTGCATGTCAGATGTGGCTTCACTTTACATTTCAATGCTCCTTTTGTTTTTAATTTAAAAAATGTACATGACCCCTGAAGCAGGCAGTCATTGAAACAGCCATGCAGGGTCTTTTTATTGTAGCTTTGGTTTGTTATTAAATTCTTATTATATGTCTTTGTGATGTTATTTGTTTGTTTTTCTATACATGGATATATTAACTCCCGGTGAAGGAGTCTGGGCCGCAGCACTCTCACAACTGCTCCATGCTCATTTATGTTCACGTGAATAATTTGACAGGCTTTTCACTTAGGAAATCAGGTTGGAACAAACCCTCTTTTATTTGGCCAGAAAACTACAAAAATGAACATACTTTAATTAGTTTCAAAGGCTTCCTAAGTTTCCCTTGCAAAGACACTTTAAAAGGTCCAAAGTCATCTTCTCAGGCTAATCCTATGGTACTCACCTCTTTGGTCTTCCGTAGGATGCCTATGTGATCACTGTCAACATGGTGCCTTTCTTCTATTCTAAACCTGTTTTCCTTTCTAGTCACACCTTTACTACCGCTCTCTTTCTCTCTTGTACCTTGTAACCGGGTGGTTTTAAGAAATTTATTTTATTCATGTCTTTCTTAGCTTTACTGGGATTTCCAGCTCCTAGACTGTGATCAAGATAACCGGCTCTCTCTTCAGGATGCATGTCTACTTCTGCAACTAGCACAAGAGGCCAACATTACCGACAAAACCTGGCGGGACTTTGCAAGGAGTTATGGGCACCGAGAATGTGGGGTGACATGGGAAGCACTGGAGGTAAGGAAACGTCATGCACTGGTAAATGGGTTTGGTTGACCACCATAATCAGATTTCAGTCCTATAGAGATGTCAAGGATGGCCCCTCCCAAAGAGTGAGATTTACCAACCCAATGCAACTCAAAGAACTCACGATCCTCAAACTGGTTAGTGGGGGACTTCAATCTCCCCTCACTGCCTGAAGCACATGCACGAACCTTCCTTGAAGCGCTGTATGACCTTGACTATAAGCAACTAGTGAACTCCCCAACGCATGAAAAAGGTGGTACCCTTGACCTTATTTTTGCACCCCAGTCTGTAGTCAACACCTCTCCTCCGCTGTTGACCTCCATATCTCCAGTACCATGGTCTGATCACAAACTCCTGAAGTTCCGAATACCAAGTACCTGCTTACCCAATAACAAGGCCATGGCTAATATCCCAGATCACGGAACACCAGCGACACGATTCTGCACACTCAACAAGGAAGAGTTACTTGCCAAGCTTCTTCCACAACTGGATGTATCAACCCTTGACCCTGACGAACTTGTAGCAAATTGGAATAACAGCATCAAAACTTTAGCTTGTATTCCATCCACCAACAAGTTGCCCACAAGACGCAAACATGCACCTTGGTACTCATCTGACCTTCGATCATCCCTTTTACAACTACGTAAACTAGAAAGACGATGGCGGAAAAAGCAAACTACCATAGCCCAACAAAGCTACAACTCTTATCTAACATTACACAGAGAGAAAATAAATGAAAAAAGGAAACAATACCACTCAATGATTCTAAAAAAATCACTGAACAAAACACATGACCTATTTAATATAGTAAAATCACTAACAGGTGATCCATCTCCAGCAAGTTCGCATATGCCTCAACCACAGGATTATTCAGACTACTTACAATCCAAAATGATCCAATCCGACATGACATCATCCTACTGCAGTCCGTCCAATGTACTTAGTACACAACAACCTACATTACTACTTGAATTCTCGGCAGTATCTACTAAAGAAATTGAAGACACCATCTCCTCCATCAATCTCACCACAGCTCCCAATGATCCCTGTCCAGCAAGTTGGATAAAGGAACTGCGACATGAACTAAGCCATGCATTATGCAAAATAACCAACCAATCACTATCAAGGGGCATCTTCCCCCAAAGCTTAAAACACACATCGATCAGACCCCTGTTAAAGAATAGTCGTCTTGATACATCCAAAGTTGAATCATACAGACCCATATCAAGCATTCCACTGCTCGCTAAGATCATCGAGAAAATAGTCCAACGTCAGATCCATCAGCACATTGACGACGAGGCACCCCTCGATCTAGCCCAACATGGCTTCAGGGAATCACATGGAGTAGATACCATCCTAACTACCCTATTCGATAAGCTTATCACAGGAATTGACAACATACACCAAGGTTTCGTCCTTATCTTTCTTGACATTGCTGCTGCATTTGATTCTGTGAATCATAAGATACTATTACAACGCCTCCAAGAAAAAGGATTACTGGGAACCGCATTACAATGGTGCGAATCATACCTAACTAACAGATGGCAGCAAGTAAAAGCAGGCAACACGTCCTCCGAACCATTCCTGCAGAAGCAGGGAGTGCCACAGGGATCTTCCCTGTCTGCTCTACTATTTAATATCTATATGCAGCCTATCTGCTCTCTGATACGCTCATTAAATGTAGAATGTCTCGTGTATGCTGATGACATACTACTGTACATTCCATTCATCATAGAACAACCTGATTTTTCCCCTATCATCAGATGCTTTGATGCAGTGGCTGAATGGCTTCTCACACAAAACCTGAGGATCAATCATAGCAAAACTGATGTCCTATTTGTCACAAGGAATCAGAATTTCACCCCACCACCCAGTCTGCAAGTCAAAAATGCTGAACTAAAGACAAGAGATACAATTCGCTACCTAGGCATCATCCTAGATCAGCGATTGGACATGATAAATCATGTAAAGACTGTTACCAAAGCAATTTACCACAAAATCCGAACCCTTCGCCACCTCCGCCCACTACTAGACTTTTCAGACTATCGTTCCATATTTCAAGCTCTGGTAATCCCACATATAGATTTCGCGAACACCATCCTCCATGGTCTTCCACAAGCAACCCTCAACCCACTTCGGCTGGCCATGAACTCAGCTGCTAGGATTCTTACAGGGACTTCAAGAATGGAACATATAACCCCAGTAATGAAAAACCTACATTGGCTGCCACTACAAGCCCGAATCCAATACAAGGTACTGGTCATGACCTTCAAGGCACTGAAGAATCAATCCCCCACACCAATCAGCAAACTGATCAACAACACACACAACACCAGAGTCAGAAGACCCACACTACTGAACATGCTAACTGTACCTAAGTTCACTACAAGATGTACAAAGGCAACTACCAATAGAGCTTTTTCAATTTATGCCCCGACAGCCTGGAATGAACTTCCTGCCAGTATTCGTTCCATAGTCAGCCTCACCTCCTTCAGAAAGGCAATAAAACACTACCTCTTTTTAACTCACTATCCTGAACCCATGCCTGAAAAACATAAGTCAATTGCACTCACACCATACAGTAACTGCCTTGTCACACAACATGATAATGGGTAGGTGCTCCTCCCATATAGATCTACACATTCGCCCATCCTGACCTAAAAATGCCCACGGTGTAATGGAATAAATTTCTCTATGTAAATACTTGTATATACCATGTAAATAGTTTCCCTGTTTTTCCCAAGTTTGATTATGCCATTGTTATTGTAAAAACACATGTTATATGTAAGCCATGTTCTATGTAAGCACATTGCGATATTTAACGCATTGTTGCTCTGTTCAGTTTTAATGTAAACCGAGCTGATTTTCAATAGCGCGGTATATAAAAAATAAAAATAAATAAATAAATAAATAAATAAATGAGTGAGGTTGAAGGCCACAGAGTGCGATATTTCCAGCAGAATTTCAGGGGTATAAATCTATGAACAGCCCTGCCTCCCTACAAAGCAATTACTTCTCTTTGGCCTCAATTTCCATCCTCCAGCAACCCCAGCCTTGACTTTAATCACTTTGATTTTAATAACTCACACTATTCCCTTAGGGGATCATCCCCACTATTTGTGCCCTCTCCCAATCCCTTCTAACTTCCCCGCATGTTGTATAGGGGCGGAAAAGGGGCAGATTGGGGGCAGCTTGAGGGTGGGGAGTGGGTGGTTGTCGGCCCAGAGGTACAGGGCCAATTCCAATGTCTGTCCTGTACATCCGGGGCCAGCAGCTTGAACGGGGAACTTATTCCACCTCGGTGGTAGAATATGTTCCCCTAGTCAGTGGGGAATGGCGGGCCCGGGCTCAGAAAGGGCAGGAGGGGGTAGAGGACATTCACTGAGGCCCAACCCTGGCCTTGGGAGGCCAGATCGTGGATCAGACTGCTGGGAAAGCACATTTTAAGCCGGTGGCTGGGGATTGCAACTTTTCAATGGAGCCGCAGTGCCATGGCAACCGGACACCCGCTCCATTGAAAAGCTGTGACTGAGTTAGCCAGGCAAGGCCTGGACATTCAGGCTGGAATGAATTTGTGTCCCGTCCTGCACGTACAGGCCTGGATGCAATTCTGATTCCGCGGAGCTAGTCATGCTTCGAGGGATCAGAATCCCGGCTAACTCTGTGCGTCCAGTTCTGGCCGGGACGTCTATGCCGGAATCAGGCCCTTAACAAATATCCCCCTCTGTATTCAATTATCCTCCCCAACAAATGTCTCAGTCACCAGCCTTCACTTCCTCCCTTCATAGCCATTTTCCTCCTACACTGCATTTTTCCTACCAGGCTCCAGCTACATGTTCCAAATCTGCTTTGCATTTCTTGGTGGGAGGACCTGGGGAATCTACACTGCTAGCTCTAGACTCTCTCCTGCCTTCTTCAGCCATGTGACCCGAGGAACCTTGCAGCCTCAGTGCTGCCACTTAAGAAATTTCGGAATGCGTGGTTTACTGCGTGTTTGTGGAAGATTCCTTCCGATTACATATATCACACACGCAATACATGTGACTTTGTATCTCTGATCCTGGATCAAGGAACAATGACTCCTCATCTTACAACATACACTTCAATCAATCAGCTAGAAAATGAAAAGTTACCCTGGTTCTGAATCAGATTCAGTGCAGCTGCTTGTGAAACAGGTAGAATTCCTTGCGCTCATAAGAAGGTTTTTTCAGTGCACACGTATGTGTATCATGTTATTTCTATGGTGCCATCAGCAGCAGCCTACACAGTGCTGTACACGGGACATCGTAATGTTAGGAAGTCCCTGTTCTCAGAAGCTTGCTTTAGGGGAAGCATTTGCTTGATAAGGAACTCCCAGAGCAAGTGGCCACATTGTGGGACTGATAAGTTGAAGGTTTCTTCATTTCCTGGCAAAGGAGATTTTATACTGAGTATTTAAAGCTGTGGAAATCATCTTGGGCACTTTTATAAACATGGTTAAGAGAAGCTAGGATAAGTTCTTGGAGGACAAATGGGTCTGATGGTTGGCTTACAGCTTAGGTGCTGACCTAGGGAGATGACAGTGAAGATGTTTGAAATCAGTTCTTCCACTGGGACCCAAAAGTTGCTGTGAAAGCAGCGAACTGGCAGGAGATTAAACACAATGGAGGTTTGGACTGCCTGCCACCTGTCCTTCTTTAGTGCTGAATTACACTTCACTCTGCTCTCTGTCCTGCAGGAATGGCTGTTTGGAAATTCCTTGCTCGGTGTGGAAGAAGACGAGATCCCTCACCAACAGCAGCCATGCCAGCTGAAGGCAGGATCAGCGGGAATGAATTCCCATGCCAAGGTAACCTGTCCAGAGTATATAACTGCAACCAACAGCTGTGCCATGTGCCTGGGAGATTTGGGGTGGAAGCCTGAGGTATTACTTTAGCCATGTTGTGTGTTCAGGAAATGCTGGGGTGAAACCTAGTGGTATGTCAACAGCTATTGGTCATACCTTCTGTTAACAGAGTGCTGGAGTCCATTTGAGAGTCCTTTACATAAGTCCATGTTATTTTCATTATCAGAAGTAGTGTCATGACATCAGTGTGTTTTGTTCAGAAGGACGCCCCAGTAGAGCGCAGCGTGGTGGAACTGGCTAAGACTGAGTACTCTACTGCTGATAGCCAGCTAATAGAAGTGAAGGTAATTCCTGGAGATCTCTTCCTGAACAAAGGTGGTGGCAACAGAGTCAAAGATGGCACATCAACTTCGGAGGAAGAAAAAGATTTGCTAACTACAGATCATGTAAGGGCAAATCTTCCAGTTCCTGTCCCCACACTCACAGTTGCCTGAGAGATGTTTTCACTGGTGGTTTCAGTTGGTGGAGGTGTAGCAGATAAATGAGTGAAGAAAGAAACACCCAAGGAGTCAGAAGGAAACAACAGTTTAATGTGCACAGACCCAGAGAAAATAGCTTTTCCAAATTCTGGGCCCCCACCAGAGGGCTCAGAGAGATTATATAGACCTCATATCAGATTATTACAGCATTTCTTCATGATTGGTCACTTTATTACAGTATAGTCCCAATTGAAGAAAGTCTACTGTACTCTTATCTCTAGCAAGCAGAGAGAGCAGCAGGACAAAGGAATAGGGGAGGGACAAACATGTACCAGGGTATGACTTCACCAAGAGGGGTGTGTCCTTTTCACTTAACCCTTCCAGCTCTCAGCCCTGTCTGGATTTGTACCTCAGAGGGAGGGGAGGGAAATAACACAATTCTCAAAGTTGTCTGTGACTCTCAGTTCTTTAGGTTTTCAGGAAATAACTATCCAGATGTGAAAAGCTGCATGGATAGGTTCAACTTCCCTAGTAGATCTGTAGACAGTCATGAAAACAGCTAGAGTTCCCAAAAATAAAGATGAAAAAACAGTTTATGATAATTCCATTATTAGAGATCAGCGTTTTGGTCCTACCAGAGGACCATCATCAGGCATTCTATATAGACTGAATGTACACAAACGAAAGGCCCACTCCTACCTTTGGAAGATGATGTAATTGGAAATCAAGGAGCTCAAAGAGTTTAAAACAGAAAAGGGAAAAAAGACCACAAGATAAAAATAGCAAACCAATTATGTTCTCTGACATATATTCTTTCTTAATACATTTTTATCTAAAATACTTGTACAGACAGCCACCCACTTCCTGTTGGTCACTTACAACTGAGGAGATGGCGACAGACATGGAATTACCAAGATTGGATATGCTGAAACTATTTTAAATAGATTGAAAATGCTTTGAACTGTGATTGGTCCTATATATATAATAAATAAATTATTTGTCGTAGTATCTAAATTGATCATTATGACCATGATATTGTATTAAGTGGACTGTGGGAGACTGGGGTGGATGAGTATCTTTCAGGCTAGAAACAGCAGGTTATAAGGTCAATAGTTTGCTGCTGCAGAGGTGGTTCGCTCAGTGTCACCTGCTCACAGAGCCCGTACCCTGTCTGAGAGAGGCGCGAGTAGTGCTCCAGTGATGGCTATGGCCAGACAAGGTTTTGGCAGGGTTGCTGCTGGAGGCACCGCAGCGGGTTCCACTGACAATGGACGCCAGTCTCTCTGGCTGAGGAGCTCATTGCGAAGCCCAGATAGTGCAGGGCTGCTGGTGTCCGGAGAAGAGTACTTGGTTCATCAATCGATTGGAGACGAGAGCGGTGTTCCTGGCGCTGCAGGGGTTTTGGTCCCTTCTGCAAGGAAGGACAGTAAGAGTGTTTTCAGACACTGCCACCACAGTAGCTTATATCAATCGTCAGGCGACAGCAGCAGCATCCAGCTCGAAAGCGAGATAAGCCCATTGCTGGAGTGGGCGAAAGAAAACCTACAGGTGCTCTCGGCGGCACATGTGGTCGGGACGGAGAATGTAACAGCCGACTCTCTCAGTGGGGTTCGCCTGGACCCCAGAGAGTGGTCGCTCAATGAGATGGTGTTTGCGAGGTTAGTGCAACAGCGTGCTCTGCCAATCATGGATCTGATGGCAACCTTTGGTCTGCAAAGGCGGCCCATTTCTACAGCAAGAGAAGGGGGCGAATGTCAGAAGGATTAGATACCTAGGTACAGAGTTGACCCATGTATGGACTACTGTATGTTTTTCCCTCTTGGGCACTTATAGGGCATGTGGTGCAACGCATCAAAACACATCTGGGGCTGGTGGTTCTTTTTTTTTTTGTAATTTTAATTTTTATAAAGTTTAGCAGTTTATCCAGAGAATACACATCTGAATACGAATAACAGAAATCATACAAAAGAAATTCCCACAAAGAAGCAAAAAAGAAACATCACCAGGAGCATAGATGTAAAACCATAGCAGCCGGTACAGGGGACACATTTTCACTCCCCACTTTCCTTACTTTGTAGAAATTGCATAAGTTGCTGGGGTTCAAAATTAAGAAATTGCTTTGACTGAAAATTTACAATACATTTACATGGATATTTTAACCTAAATTGTGCCCCCAACGCGGTGACTCTCTGGCGCAAGGTCAGAAAATCCTTCCGCCGTTTCTCGGTATCTCTAGCTAAATCAGGAAATATTAAAACTTTTGACCCCATACACTGAGAAGCAGACATATTTTGGAAATATAAGTGTAAAACAGAATTATGATCGGACTCAAAAGCAAAGCCAACTAACAGAGTGGCTCGGCTAGTCACCACCTCCAGGAAGCTCTCCAAGAAAGGTCCAACTGGGGACCCCCCGCAGTACCTCCAGAGTCCAACTCCATGCTTGGAACAGATAAAGACACCACAACATATTGTGCTCTCACAATAGGGGGCAACGACTCAGCAGGCATTCACAGGACATCCAGAAAGTACTTACGGACCAGATCAACAGGTGGTAACAAGGGAGATCGAGGAAAGTTCAGAAATCTCAGATTATTTCGCTGCAACTGATTGTCCAGAAATTCAATCCTCCGTGCTTGGGTTAAACGCTCCCTGGAGAACACTCCACCAAGTGTATGTAGTTCTTCCATCCTGGTCTCCAGCTGATTCATCCGTGTGGCATGCTCCACTGTCCGCTTCCACCGTTGAGCACTGAACTTTAACAGAAGCTAATTCCTGCATAAAAGTCCCCACCATAGGAAGAAGGGCTTGCTGAAGCGAAGAAATTGCCTCCCAAAAGCTATCAAGCGTTACTAGCGCTGTTTTTTCCAAACAGCCGATACCTGGAGGAGCAAGAGTACTGAACTGAACTTGCTCTGCCCGCGGGGAACAAACCATCACTCCAGATCCCGCAGTTGACACAACAAGCACTGGCTTCACAGGGGAACCCTCCAGAGCGTCAGGAACCTCTCAGCTCTGATCCGCAACCTGACACTCCCCACTGCCGAAGAAAGCACTTCCGGGTTGTGGCGACAGTGCTTGAACGGGGCTCAAGTCCACCCCATTGCTCTGATCTGTCAAAGAACCCAGCAGATCAGCCGAAGTCATGGTCGACGCAGAAGGAAGACTAAACTGAGCAATGGAAGGCTGCACCAAACCAGACGGAGGAGAGGTAATACCAGAGGGTCTTTAGGATTGCTGTTTCCTTTTCCTCCCCATCAGCAGACCGTTCAGGCAGAGATCTAACTCAGAGCTCCCTTCTCAGCATCCTACTCCGCAGCCATCTTGGATCCATTTTATTTTTAATTTTAATTTTTGTAAAGTTTAACAATTTATCCAGATAATACATATCTGAATATGAATAACAGAAATTGTACAAAAGAAATTTCCACAAAGGAAAATAGCTGGGGCTGGTGGTTCTGATCGCTCCGGATTGGCCATGAAGGCCTAGGTACGTGGATCTGGTCTGGCTCACACTGGATCACCTGTGGTGGCTGCTAGCTTAGGAGGTTCTCCTCTCGCAGGGGCCAGTTCTGATACCACAAGTGGATCAGTTCTCGCTTAAGGCCTGGCTCTTGAAAGGGCTCGATTGAAGAGGAGAGGCTATTTGGATCTGATGATCTCCACTTTATTGAAGGCCCACAAGTGCTCCACCTCATTGTTGTATGTCCAGGTATGAAGAGTGTTTGAGGCCTGGTGCATGGAGCATGGTAATTGGCCCCTGTCCGACTCTGCAGGCAGGTTTGGAGAAGGGACTGGCCTGTAGTTCACTGAGGGTGCAGATTGTGGCCATTTCCTACTATCGCTGTAGGGTCCAGGAGGTTTCCCTGGGGGCAAATCTGGACGTCATTCGCTTTCTTAGAGCGATTAGGCAGGTGCATCCTCATTTGAGGTCAGTGGTTCCTCATTGAGACCTTAATATAGTGTTGTCTGTGCTGATGGCAGCGCCTTTTGGGCTACAAAGTGATTGCACGCCGAAGGATTTGATATTGAAAACCATCTTTTTTGTAGTCATTTCCTCAGCCCAGAGGATTTCAGAGCTTCAAGCACTTTCATGTCAGTAGCCTTTTCTCTCCATGTCCAAGGAGAAGGTGGTTCTGCAGCCAGAGCCCTCCTTTCTGCCCAAGGTGCTCTCATTTTTCAACTGAATTAGCCAGTACCCTGCTGGCATTTTCAGGGATGGAGGAGGCAGCTGGTGACCCGCTCCTCCGGTGCCTAGAGATGCGCAGAATGTTACAGCGGTACTTAAAGAGGATGGAACTGTTTTGCAAGTCAGACCATCTGTTTGTCCTGTTTGGAAGGCCTCATAAGGGGGAAGCCTATCTAAGGCGTTCATCTCTAGATGGGTAAAAGAAGCCATCTCCTCAGCCTATCTGTTACGATGGAAGGTCCTACGCAAGAGGTTGAGGGCTCATTCAACTTGGGCTCAGGCTGCATCGTGGGCGGAAGCTTGCCTGCTCCGGCAGGTGGATATCTGTAGGACAGTCACTTGGTTGTTGCTATATTGCTTTGTGAAATATTATTGGCTGGATAACCAAGCAGCGGGGGCACAAGGTTCAGGTTGGGAGTGCTGCAGACCGGGCTCATGGGTCCCTTCTGAGGTTAGTACAGCTCTGGTACATCCCTAAGGTCGAGACTGGACTGGAGGGACGATAAGGGAGGGTAAATTAGATCTTACCTGCTAATTGACTTTCCTTGAGTACCTCCAGTCCAATTCCGGACCCTCCCAGTGTATGAGCTGTGTTTAGCGATGGTGATCCCAGGCCTGAAGAAGTCCATCTATTTGTACATGTCTGATGGTTTGGAAGGTGGAAGCCATCAGCGCATAGGGGTTTGGGCGCCTGTGCTTCTCCTGGTGATTACAGTAAAAAACAAATAAGGAAAGAAGAGAGGATGCCTCTACCAATCTGGTGTTCTCTATGAAGTGTGCAGGGTAAGCTGTTTCCTTCATTAGGGAGATGTTCTGGTTCCCTGTGTTTTGGGGGGCATATAAGGGGTATGAAGTTGTTGTCGGCTTATTTGCATTTCATATCTTGTCTTTTCTTAATCGTTGCTCCAGTGAGTCTGCTTTGTCAATAGGATACCAGGGTTGGTAGGATACTGGAACTGATGTCATCAAGTTTGACATCCTCAGTCTCCAAGCTACTGATGGGGCATGAGAGCCCAAAGGTCAGTACTGGACTGGAAGTACTCAAGGAAAATCAATTAGCTGGTAAGATCTAATTTACTCTTGTACAGGGACAAGAAATTCCTTGAGTACCTGCAGAAGGATTGGCAAAATTATAGGGCAAGCAACAGAGGGGAGGAAGTTAACCCAAGTGTGTGGTGGGAGGCAACAAAGGCCACTATGACGAGTGTGATCAAAGTCTATGCAATTGGGATTTGGGAAAAGAGAGACCAGGAGCTCCTGGATTTGTCCCGGAAACGACAATATTTCAGGCAGTTGCATATGAACAGCTTGAGTGACAAGGTAGGGGGAATTATTTGGTTGTAAGGAAGAGAATCAATGAGTTTTTGAATAATAGGGCAAAGGGCAATATAAAGCTGTATAAATACCATTTGCAAAGATGGGGTAACAAATGTGGGAAGCTTCTAGGCAACCTGGTGAGTCCATCAAGGAAAAAAATTCTATTACTAAAATCAGAAACCCATAAGGTAGAGTTGATAAGCAGGAAAGTGAAATTCAATGGCAGTTTGAAAATTTATTATAGGAATTTATACAAAGCAGGTCCTATGGATATCTAACAAAGGAGGACTTTTTTAAGGATTTGAGGGTGCCCCAATTGGGGGAGGGGGGGTATCCGCAGTGAATTCATGCTCCTTTCAATTTGATGGAGCCATTGGAGACTTAAAAATCTGCAGCTAGCAAAGTCTCCAGGCCCGGACGGGCTGGGGCTCAAATTTTATAAGATTTTGAAAGGTAGCCTGTGTGAGGCAACTCAGGCGACGGGGGATCTGGAGGGTAGACAAAATCATGCCTATATCATATTTGTCCAAGCTGGGGAGGGATGCAACACAGCTGGGGTCTTATAGACCCATTTCGCTGCTGAATCAAGATGTAAAGATCATTGCGGTCATCTTGGCCAAGCAGTTGGCATCTGTCATTTTGCACTTGGTACGTGAAGACCAAGTGGGATTTGTTCCTGGTCCATTTGCATCTGCCAACCTTTTGAGAGCTATCAGGAGAAGGAAGAACGAGTGTGGGGGATTACATCATTGCAAGTTTAGACACACTGAAGGCATTCAATAATGTGTCCTGGGAGTATCTTTTTTGGGTGATAGAAGCTTTTGGTCTTCAAGGCAACTTTTTGAACTAGGTGAGGATACTTTAGCAGCACCCAACAGCACAGATTATGGTGAATGGGGCTTTGTTAGACACTTTCCCATTAACAAAAGGGCCAGGCAGGGGTGTCCATGTCCCCCCCCCCCCCCCCCCGCTTTTCTTGTTATCATTGGAGCCCCTGGTGCTAAAAATCAGAGAGAGTGCCAGGTGGGAAGGGATTTAGGTGGGGACCAAGGATTTCAAATAAAGCTGTCTGCTGATGATATGCTGCTGTTTATTAGTAATGCTAGCAGAAACATTGGGTCCATTACAAGGTTCGGTTCTTTTTTGGGATTAAGAATGAATTGGAGCAAGTTGGTGGCTATGCTGGCCTCGAAGGAGTGTGAGTTCAAATGGATGAGAAATTTTCCATCGACATGGCTGGTGATACTATAAAGTATCTGGACATACATCTGAGTGCCAAATTGCCTAGGGTATATGATCTGAATGTGGAGGGCAAACTGGATCAGTTGAAAGCAATATATACAAAGTGGAAAGATTTGCCTCTTTTACTCTTTGGCAGGATGGCACTGGTTAAACATTGTGCTACTCCCCAAGTTGCTTGATCCACAGCAGATGCTGCCTATATGGATTAAAGAAAGGAGGAAAGGATGTATACAAGGAAATACTGAGGGGTTTTATTTGGAAGGGGAAGGGGGCCAGGATTAGCTATACTAAACTTATGATAGGAAGGGAGAGTGGGGGAGAGGGGCTTCTGGATTTTTGGTTGTACAACGTAGGCACACTCACGCATTGGACTCAAGAAGCACACAGCGGGTGCTTGCAGTTTGGCCCCGTGATCTTATTGGATGACTGGAGTCACCCGTATAGATTTTTGGGGGCGCTTCAAGTCAAGAAATCTCTATGGCAGAGTGCAGGGCAGCAGTTGCGCTACTTGTGGCCATTTAGGAAAGCATGGGAATGGTGGCGCGGCCAACTGGGAGGGGCGGGAAGTGAGTCACAATTCTGCACACTGGTGGGCAACCCAGAATGTCTGTCAGGATTAGAGGGCTCACACTTCCACATGTGGGAGAAGTATGGCTTCAGGCATATGGGGCAGCTGCTGGAGGTTGGTGAAGGGAGATTTCCATCTTTTGAGCAAATCAAGGTGTGTTTGGATCTGCCCAACAAACACCTTAGGGCTTACCTGCAGCCACGCCACTATGCTAGCTCAGTAAGAGAGCGGAGGACATAGATGGTTGCTTTCACGCTCCTGGACAAAATCTTCTTGCAGATGCCACCAAAGCTAAATAAGGTAGCAACCTGGTATAAGGTGGGGTGAGAGAGTAGGAGATTGACATGGGAAGCACATTTGGCAAGGGTCTGGTCAGTGAAGTAGGGGGAGGACATTAGTGTCAAGAAGCTGCTTTGCCTCTTTGAAAAAATACCAAAACTAACCACCAATGTGTCTCTGTAACAAATGCAGTAGAAAATATTATATAGGGCATATATCACTAGGGAGAGAGGGGTGAAGCTTAAGCTCTATGATGGTGTGCAGTGTACAAAATGCAAGATAGCAACAAGTACACTGATGCACTCCTTCCTTTAGTGTGCAGATCTAGAGGAGTTGTGGAAGGGGGTCTTGGAGACATTAGCAGGGTTGGTGGGGGTGAATGTAGAGTGGACGTACAATGCACTGCTGTTGGGGGATGAGACCCTTATGAGGGAAGCAGGATTGAGTAGGGGACAGCGGAGGTTTATGGGAGTGGCATCAAAGCTAGCAAGGAAGACTATCCTGGCACAATGGACTGTGGAGACAGCATCGACGGGCACAATGGAGTAATTATATGAAAGACATGTCAGAGTGGAAGTGTAAAGCACAGCAGACAGAGAGAAGCTGGGTGACAAAGACATATAAGGAGTTAGGGGGTCCGTTTTTGGAAATATATAATAGTTGAGCACATTATGGCCTGCACAGACTAAGAGTTTTCTGGGACAGCAGCTGAGGGGGGGACTGGGTAGGATGATGGGGATATAAGGGAGAAAAAGACCAGGATGAGGGGGTGAGCAATCAGAGTTTAACAAGAGGGGTGAGAGATAGATCTTTTTAATGTTTTCAAGTTGGATTGTTTAGCTTGGTGGTGGGAAAGTTGTTTGCCTATGTGTTTGCACGTGATAGTTTCTCCAAATGGATTAGTTTTGCGCATACTATGGTAGTCGTGAACCTCACTTTGAAGCCAGGGTATGTGGAGTATGATCTCAGTCTCTCAAATTTACTGCTAATGCTCGGCGTAGTACTTGCATCGTGCCAAAGAGAGCCTCCTGCTGGAGTTCGTAAGATGTAACATGTATGGGGAGTTTGTCAAGATGTGCTTGGAAATTCTTCTTTAACGAGCCTGTCGGAAATATTTCTGTATCTTTCTGCCACATTTTCTTGGTCTCTGACTGCATTTCTTGATACTTCAGGATCTTCTGCCTCTCCACGCGATTCACAGAATAATCACTCGGTACCGACACTTCTATTATCAATGACGTTCTGGTATTCTTCTCCTTTACCTCTATGTCAGGTTTCCTCACATCCAGTTTCTTATCCGTCAGAATGGGAATTTCCCAGGTGATCATAACCTCTTGCTATGTGAAGGGCTGGGATTGTCAATAATGGGAGTTAAATTGATTGTTATTGTATCTCATCTTGGTCATAATAAAGGTATCTTCCAAAAAAAAATCTTAGCTGCAAAGTATCAACTATTCTTCAAGTTTTGCTAGATTCTTATGTTATCCACACCTTCCAAAATGTGTACCCCATTGCTGATTTCTGCATGTACAGGGAGAACAGAGACCCTTTTTAGCCTCTGAAGTGAGCAGGAGGTAGTCAGAGGAAATCTGAGGTTGTCCTGTGGCGGAGGAAGATTCAGTTGTCATAAATTTAAATTTCCTTTTCTTAAATCTGGCCCTGCTAAGTGCAACCCTTATACTGAAAATGTTCTGAATTTATTCAGTCTAATAATACGAATGTGACACATTTGCAAAGACTTACCCAAGACTGATTTAGTAAAGATTTTGGGGCTTGAGCTGTGAGGTTATCAGTTCCTTCAGGAGACTAAGAGGATGGTTTCAAGCCTTCCTGACATCAACAGTTTATATAAGGGAGGCTCCAGAAATCCCACTGTCCATGTTTCTGTATCTCCTAAGTTTCAGCAGTTTCAGATCTTCTGAGAATGGCAACTTGGCTTCTTTGAGAATACTTTTATTGGCATTCCATTTCCATAACATGCTGAATTAATTTAGAATATTGTATTTACATATCCTAATTATCCTTTCACATGTCCAAAAATATGTTAACATGCCATTATTTTCCAAAAACACCTTCTCTTCCCTCTCCCCAAGCTAAGCACAGTCAACTCCATAACACACCCCTCAGACATACAGTCATCTATTTATCCAAATCTCATTCACCATTTCCGCTCTAACCTCCACATGGTGCATCTGTGTTTTCTCTCCCAGCCTCCTGCAAGAAGCACAGAGCCAGACAGAACAGCTGGTGATTCGGGGACTTCTGAAGGGGCACTGGAGTCAACAGCTGGAAGCTCACTGGACACAGGAGCCAATGGAACTGGGACCAAAGGAAGCGGTCTATCAGAACAGGGAAGGGAAGAAGAGGCTGGAGAGGGTTCTACTGAGTGGGTACGCAGAACAAAGTAGTTTATCCAAAGGGCCATAGGTAATGGTATGATTATGAACTTTCAGCAAATCCCATCTGGCTGAATAGTCTAATCACTGCCTTTAACACTTTGGGGTCCTTTCACTAAAGTGTGGTACGTTTCTGCACTTACCACGCATTTTGCGCAGTAGTGCAAAGGTCATGTGCTAATTGTCGGGGGCTTGCCCAGCATGTTCTCGGCAATTACCACATTGAAACGTAACCTGCCGTGCCGCGGCGCAATTCACAATTTATGTGCCCATTGAGGTGATGTCAAGGGCACGCATGTTAATTGCAACATTGCCAACTAGCGCTTAATATGTTGTGATATAATATTTACCCCACGCTAACCACAATATGCTATCCACACCCACCCACCACCCCTAAACTGCCCATTCGCTACCCCATCATGCAATTTGCAGTTACTGCAGGAATAGGTGTGCGGTAACCATAATGCCTGCGCGGTAACAAACTGATCTGGGACTCTCTAGCAAAGCTGATATGGTGATCCCTTTGCACAGTGAGTCACTCCATAGGAAACACTGAAGATATTTCAATTTGAAGCAGTATTTGCAGACACTGGAAGGAGGGGGCTGGGGGCAAAGGGTGCTGTGGTCATCAACAAGGACAACATCAGGCGGCCGAATATAGAGCCCATGATACAGCGTTTGCAAAGAGCCCTGGCCATGCTCCTCTGTTTCAGGCCTGGTGCAGCAAAGCCCAATCAAGCAAAACAATCGATCCTGACAGCCACCCAAACTCAACGAGCCATTTACTTGCAAGGAAATCGGGTGCCCACATACATACAAAGCAAAGCTTAATATTTAAAAATATGATGGCCCATTATACAGTTTTACAGGACTAGGTTTGGAAGAGCGGTGTTCAAATGATCATTATTGGTGAATTTAATTATCAGAATCTCTGGAGAGGGGAGGGAGGAGGCTGAAGATTTGTCTAGGGCACCCAATACCTTGCACTGGTCCTGGGGCCGGCACTGCATATACTGCATTCCCATCACATCACTTGCTCGATTCACAGCAGCTAACTTAAGATGAGATTCCCTGCAGTGCTATCTCCAGGCAGCTGACCTGCAATTAAGTGTGATATGGTTTGGTACTTTCACAGAAGTCTGAGACTGACGTTGGCTCTCCACAACTGAGCTTCTTATTTTCCCCCTTAAACCTCCTCTCCCTCTTTTCTCAGTCTCTGTGGATAACTCTCTACTCCTCCCTGTCTCCCCAGCTCCTAACCTTGGGATAGTCTTTTATTCCTCTCTCTCCTTCTCCACACACATCCAACTGACAGCCAAAACCTGACATTTCTTTATCTACGACATCAACAAAATTCACCCATTCCTTTCTGATCACACTACTAAGACACTTATCCACTCCTTCCGTCTAGACTATTTTAACTTACTCTTTGCTGGTCTCCCTCTGAATCATCTCTCTAATTTTCCACCAGTCTCGTCATGCTCATATTACCCCTCTTCACAAGTCACTTCATTGGCTCCCTATCCGTTTTCACATCCAGTTCAAACTTCTCCTGCCGACCTAGAAGTGCATTCACTCTGCAGCTCCTCACCGCCTTTCCTCTCTTATCTCTCCCTACACCCCTCTTCGGTAACTCCGCTCTTCTGGCAAATCGCTTCTGTCTGTGCCCTTCTCTTCTACTGCTAACTCCAGTCTTTGCTCCTTTCACCTTGCTGCTCCTTACGCCTGGAACAAACTACCTGTGTCTGTACGTCAGGCGCCTTCTCTGTCCCTTTTCAAATCCAGGCTGAAAACTCACCTCTTCGCTGCTTCTTTCGGATCTTGACTCACCCGATCTCCTTTGTGTTTCCTTATCATTCCCCCTAGATATATCCCTGTCTACAGCTACTGTGTCTGCCTGGACTAGATTGTAAGCTCTGATGAGCAGGGACCGTCTTTTACATGGGTCTGTGCAGCGCTGCGTACATCTTATAGCGCTATACAAATATTCAGTAGTAATAGTAGTCACGAGATAAAGATCTCTCCTCTCTTGAAAGGATGCCCCTGATGAATTAGCCGTGGCTGTTTGGGACCTGACAGAGAACCTGATTTGCAGTTTAATCTCCCTCCGAGACAAAGGGAGATCAGTGAAAAGACAACTTGTTGAAGGAATAGGCCACACTAGCGCGGATAGAAACCAGAGATACCCAGAGGATAAGGAAGAGACAAAAGGACAAGAGACCTGCAACACAGAAGAGGTAACCAATAGCGGTTATAATCTTTTTTGTTCTATGTGTTCATATACTGTATTTTTATCAAATTCACAAGAACTCTATACAATTTCCATTTAGTGAACATGACTTTTGATGCTAGCCTACTGCACAACATAGTTTCTGTAATGAGAAACTGAAAAGGTTACAATTATAGCGGCTGGGATGCAGAATGATCTACAGCTCGCCTGATTTCCTGAAAGGTTCTAAGTCTGTTCTATAGTTTCGGCCACAACGGCTTTATATATGCACATCAAACTCACTATATTCTACCCCCCGTGAACTGTATCTCCAGAAAGTAAGTCTCCTTCCGCTTGTTAAGGATAAGTGCAAGGCTAAAGAGAGCAAAATATCCATCCGTTTCTTATTATGGGTAAAAATATCTTCCATAATTGCAAGCAATTTTTAAATAATAATCTGAAATAAAAGCTCACATTGGATATTCAGTATAGCCTTAATCTTTCCCCATATCCTATCCAAAATGTTCTTGTGGTGTTACAGAAATATAACATCCATGTGAATGTCACTATCTCTGTATGGCAAAGCCAACATTTTTCTCTCTGATCTGGATATTTTATTGGTGTTGAACTGGTCTATGAAGAATAAAATACAATTTCTGCTCAAGGAATACGGACATTGAAACCTGCATTGGCTTGCTCCAAAACAACCTAATATGCAAGTTCCATTTAGGCATTTAAGGTCTTCTCCCCCAATTTTTCTATCCTTTGGTGACCTCCAGCATGCAAAAACGTTATCACAAGTTTGATAAATCTGAGGCATCTCTTGCAATGAATGGATATTGATTGAATGTACTGCAACTGAAGTCATTAAGGGCAATCTCAAAATCCATTTACCCAAGTAAAAGGGCTTCCTGCAGGTAAAAATTGTTTCGCAATATGACCTGCACTGAAAGAAGCTTTTCTGGAGTGGAGGTAGGATAGGAAATGCAGCATCATATATAATTTTGCCTTTTCCAAACTTACGTGAGTTGCTTGGAAGTGGAAAGGCATCCACAGAACAAGCAAGGGCTTATCTTCCTTGGTACTTTTTCACTGGATAAACTTTCCTCTAAAGTCCACAGGTTAAAACACCCAAGGACTTTGCTAGCATTCACATAGCTTTGAAAATTAACCCTTATATTTTTGAGAACTTGCTAAATTAAATCCAGTTTTCTCGCTTGAAGATTACAAGCCCTTGGAATCACTCCCAGATCTCAAGGACAACCAACGAGCCAGGTTTTCAGAATATCCCTAATGAATATGCATGAGAGAGATTTGCAAAAAAAATGTGGGCATGCAGATTTCTCACCTGCATATTCATTAAGGAATCTTGAAAAACTGGCCCGTTGGTGGCCCTCAAGGACGGGGAGTGAAGACCAAGGTCGTCATCCATTTTCCTTTTAATATCTGCTTCCTCCATCTCCTGTGTTCTGTGACTGTCCATCTGCAATGTTGCTGCCCTGGGGTAAAAGATGTGAAGCAGCACTTTTTTTGTATCCCCAAATCTCAGTGCAGCAGCTACCTATATGCTTGTAAGTCTCTTGCTCAGGTTGCGTCTATGGAGAACCAAGAGAGGCTTCAGGTGCAGGAGGCGGAGGAAGGAAGCAAGGATTCGCTTCTCAGCCCTGTGGGTGCAGAGGAGATGTTATGGGAAATCCAGGGGAAGAGCGAGTCAGACTGTACCCAAGACCAGAACTCAGTCTGTGAACCCCTGAATGAAATAAAGTTCAGAGGGAATTCGCAAAGAGCAGAACAGGTGAGTTTTCTATTGCAGGATCATTGTCTATAATTCATTAGTGGCAGGTGGACTGAGGTGCTGCAGCACTAGTTTGATTTGATGTAGTGCATGACCCTCTAATTCCTCCTCCACAGCATCTGCCTCCTGACTCCTTTCCCCATCCCAGCCTCTCCCCCTTCCTCAGTATGTACCCCTGCTTTTTCCACCCCTTCCCCAACATCTGCCCCCTGTTTTCTTCCCTTGCCAGAATCTGACCCCCTGATTTCCACCCTATGCCCTTCTCCTTACTATCCCTTTCCTCAGCTTCGACCCCCCCCCCCCCCCGCCTCTCCCTTCCTCTCTCTTGCCTCCACAACTGCCTTCACATCTTCCCCCTGCTTTCCTCTTAGATATATAACCAGCAGCTCTCCCTTACCTCTCTCCGTGTTTTCCCAAAATCTGCCCCTGCTTCTTGTCTTTCTTTGACAGCTTTCCCTTCCTTCCTTTCTCTGTAGTATTTCCTTTCCCTGCCTCTTGGCCTCCTTCCAGTATCCACTCCACTTCCTTCTTGGTCCTCTCTTTCCTCAGCATCTGCTCCCTCTGCCTTCCGGTTCTCTTTTCTATCATCTTCCCCACTTGCCTCTTGCTCCTTCCCTTCTGTAGCATCCACTGCCCCTATTTCTTGACTTCCTCCCCAGCATCCACTCCCCCTGACTGTTAGTGTTTCCTTGTGTTTTGGCCTCTCTCGCCTCAGTATTTGTTCCTCATGCCTCATTTGCTCCCCTTACCTTCACTAGCATCCTCTGCCCCCCTATCTCTTGTGCTTCCAGCAACAGCAGCCATCAACTTGGCAGTGGGAGCCCATCCCACATCTGTCAACTGCTCTGTGTCTCTAAGAACATAAGATATGCCATACTGGGTCAGACCAAGGTCCATCAAGCCCAGTATCCTTTTTCCAACAGTAGCCAATCCAGGTCACAACTACAGAGCAGGTTCCCAAAAAACATACATACATGTTCCACAATGCTTGTATTGGAGCAAGCAGGTCCTCTTTAATAATGGTTTATGGACCTTTCCTCCAGGAACTTCTCCAAAACATTTTTAAACCCAGCTACACTGACAGCTTTTACTACATCTTCCAGTAAGGAATTCCAGAGTTTGATTATACATTGAGTGAAAAAATATTCTCTCTTATTAGTCTTAAACGGGTTATACTTCATTGCATGCCCCCTAGTCTTTCTAATTTTTGATGCCATAAAGAATCGATCTGTGTTTACCTGTTCCACTCCATCCATTAATTAGTAGACCTCTATCATATCTCCCCTCAGCAGGGGCAGCCCAAGGGGGGTGCGGGGCCATGTGCGGAGACTGGGTGCGGGGCCTCATTTGCATAAGGAGGCCTCATTTGCATAAACATTTGCATAATGTTACCATACGCTAACTTTTAGTAAACATGCCTCTTAATGAGTGTATGGATAAAGAAAGACTAAAAAATTTCTACATTACTATAATCCAGTGCCAACCGCCAGGCACATTAGGAACTACTACAAACACTGCCCATTTAGAACCCATAGCAAACCCGTCGTATCGTAACAGCATTACCAGGACTCACAAAGCACCACTACCTATCAAAAGGCAACACTGCAAATATTAAACCAATACATTTCAGAGAATAACAATATATGACCTACTGGGGAAAGAGAACAAGTGGCAATGTCAAATAGGAATTATATAAACAGAATACCTCAGCTCAGTTACACATGCAGAACATAGACCATCACCAAACAAGGAATCACAATTTAGAAACAGGAAGACAATAATTAAACTGGGAACCCCAAAAGCCAAACTTGGAATGTACAACAACACTGTAGAAATAAAACTATAAATTAATTTCCTCTTGTACTAAACAAAGCACAGATGTTAATGATGCACATTTCCCAGAGCTGACATATTCCAGTTAATAAATTCAAAATAAAGAGATATTTTTCTACCTTTTGTGCATTTTTTTTTCAGTTGCAATTGCTCCAGCCACTTTCTTCTGGTTTCTTTGTGTCTTCTGCTAACTCTCCATCGTCTGCTGTCCATTTGTCCTTTCTTCTCTCTTCTAGTTTTTTCCATTCTCTCTACACCTGCTTTAACATACTAATCTTTCTCCTTTTGCTCTTTCCTCATTCCTATTTCATCCACTCAAATTTTACCCCTCCATCCTCAATCCCCACTTGTTCTCCCAATACTCGGCCAATTGTAGATTTGTCTTCCCTCCCACATAAAATATTTTTCCCCTCTCCATTTCACTCTCCCAGCTCCATCCCATTCTAATCCTCCCCCAACATCAGCTCCCTTCTAGTTCCAGCCCCACCCAGCATCCGCTCCTTTCTAGTCCCCGCATCAGCCCATTTCCAGTCCTAGCCCCCCATCAGCCCATTTCCAATCCTATCCTAGCCACACCATCAGCCCATTTCCAGTCCTAGTTCCCCCATCCATTTCCAGTCCTATCCAAGTCCCTCCATCAGCTCATTTCTAATCCCAGCCCCCCATCAGCCCATTTCTAGTCCTTTCCTAGCCCCACCATCAGCTGATGTTAAATCCTAGCTCCCCTCCACTCAGCCCATTTCCAATCCAAGCCCCCCATGAGCCTACTTCCAGTTCTAGCCCCTCCATGAGTCCATTTCAATCCAAGCCCCCATCACAGCCCATTTCCAATCTTATCACACCCCAACAGCCCATTTCCAGTCCTATCCTAGCCCCTCCATCAGCCCCAGCAGCGTTTTTGTTTTTTTTAAATTTACCGGCAGATGCAGAATGTTGTTTGCGCAGGGCCCCCTGAAATGCGGGGCTCTGTGCAAACAACATTCTTGCACAATGGACGGGCCGGCCCTGCCCCTCAGCCATCTCTTTTCCAGGTTGAAGAGTCCTACCCTTTTAAGCTTCTCCTCATAGGGGTATCCTTCCATTCCCTTTACCATTTTGGTGGCTCTTCTCTGTACTTTTTCTAAATCTGCTATATCCTTTTTAAAATACAGCAATCAGAATTGCACAAATATTCAAGGTGCGGTCGCACCATGGAATCATCGAGAGGCATTATAATATCCTTTGTTTCATTCTCTATTTCTTTCCTTTTGATTCCCAGCATTCTATTTGCTTTCTTGGCCGCCACTGCACATTGAGTGGAGGATTGCAATATGTTATCCACGATGACACCTAAATCTTTTTCCTGGGTGATGGTTCCTAATTTGGAACCTTGCATCGTGTAACCATAGTTTGGGTTGTTCTTTCCTAGATGCATAAGTTTGCACTTGTCCACATTAAATTTCATTTGCCATTAGAAGGTCCAGTCTTCCAATTTATCAAGGTCCTCTTCAATTTTTCACAATCCTCTTGGGCTTTAACAACTTTGAATAATTTTGTGGTTTCTGCAAATTTGATTACCTCACTCGTTATTCCCATTTCCAGGTCATTTACAAATATGTTAAAAAGCAGTGGGCCCAAGCACAGATCCCTGGTGTACTCACCTTTCTCCATTGGGAAAATTGGCCATTTAGCCCTACCCTCTATCTTTTTAACCAGTTCCTGATCCACAATAGTACACTGCCTCCTATCCCATGACTTTTTAATTTCGTCAAGAGTCTCTCATTAGGGACCTTGCCAAAGGCTTTCTGAAAATCCAGATAAACTATATCAACCAGCTCACCTTTGTCTACCTGTTTATTCACACCTTTAAAAAAACATAACAGATTAGCAAGACAAGATCTTTCGTGGCTAAAGCCATGTTGACTTTCTCTCATTAAACCATGACTATCTACATGTTCAGTAATTGTGTTCTTTATAATGGTTTCTACTATTTTGCCCAGTACTGATGTCAGGCTCACCAATCTGTAGTTTCCTGGATCACCCTTGGAATCCTTTTAAAAAATTGTCATTACATTGGCCATTCACCAGTCTTCAGGTATTACAGATGATTTTAATGATAGTTCACAGATTACTAATAGTAGATCAGCACTCTCATATTTCAGTTCTTTCAACACCCTCGGATGTATATCATCTGGTCCAGGTGATTTGCTACTCTTCAGTTTATCAAATAGTTGTAATACATCTTCCTGGTTTATCAATATTTCTTTCAATTCTTCTGATGCATCACCTTTAAATACCATTTCAGTCATGGGTAACTTCCCTACATCTTCTTCAGTAAAGACTGAAGCAAAGAATTCATTCACTCTCTCTGCTATGGCCTTGTCCCCTGTTAGTGCCCCTCAGTGCAATGCAAGCAACTTCAAAAGATGCAGGCTGGCACTTCCTGCTCTTGCAGGAAGTGCTGGCCCAAGAGTTCTAAAGTTGCTTGCAGTGCACAGAGCCAACACCACAGCCAGTATCCACAGTACAGGATTTTACTGCTCCTAAGGCCGGGTCCTGCAAGGGCTGCGATGCAGCATGCATATTGCTGAAACATCCCTGTGAAGCTGCACAGGCACTAACCATAGGGGGAATAGTGGGCAGGATAAAAAAATAGAGAAGAAAAACCCAGGTAGTAGCAAGAAATGGCTCACAGTGGCATAATCAAACAGAGGCTATTTCTGGTTGAACTAGAAGTCCAAAGAAGCAAGAGGAAAACACTAGCTAGAAAAAAGTAAAAAGAAAACATTTTAAATAGCTTTTTGATATAAACTTCAGTCTTCCCAATGATTCCGTTTAAGCAAGGGCTTCCTAAGCTTATTCTGGACACACTGTAGTTAGATTGCGTTCAGGATACCCACACAATGAACGTGTTGCAATTGCATGAGATAAATCTGCAATCCTTGGAGTCTGTATATGTGCAAATTTATCTTACGGATATGTTCCTTCCCTCAAAGTCTTGTGTAGCAAACACTGACAGGACAGACCTGGAAAGGATGTATGCCCTGATTGGTGATTACAGGATTTCTGAAGAGGGATGACAGGTAAAGAAACAATTGCAACGGAGAGTAGGAACTGAGATCCATTGGAGCAGGAGACTGATGAGAGCATTACAAATTTAGTTTTATGAGATCTCAAACAATTAAAGATAGCAATAAGCTTGATGGATAACATGTGACCTGTGGCCTATCCCCTTGATTTGAATAGGATTGTTCCTGGTGGCCGACCTCAGAAGCTATGTGTATCTACCACTTTCAATTGCTTAAGTGGAACAACATTCTAGGATTCGTTATCACATGTGAAATGGGCACCCTCTGCAGTATCTGTACACTTCAAATCACAGTTTGGTATTGCAGGTATATATTCTGCAATTATTTCTCGGTCGTTGATTCAGAGCCAGAGTGTGCCTATGATCAAGTATTGCTGGCACCAATCTATCTCCTGGACCTCTGGCACCCGGGCACCCTGTATATCCTAGTAACATACCACTGACAACTCAGCTTCTAACCCTCTGTTATCTGTTTATTCTTCCTAAGCTGTCAGACCCTGAGGGGATGTTGCTGGAGAGGTCGGGGACTCTGAGAGGTGAGTCAAGGACATCTGAAGAAGGACTGGATCTAACAGAGAGCTCATTGGGAAAAGAAAGCATTCGGATAAAGACTGAGGAATGTGATCCATCAATGCAGGAAGAGTCTGAGGGATGTGATTCACAATCACAGGAAGAGACTAAGGAATATGATCCACCAATGGAAGAAGACTGCGATGGTCCAGCGCAGGAAGAGACCGAAGGGAGTGATCCACCTGCAAAGGAAGAGACTGAGAGATGGGATCCACAAGTGCAGGTAAAGACTGAGGGTTCCTTATTCATTGCGCAAAGCAGAACCATCAGTACATAGTGAGGTCAAACAGTAACAATCTAAAGCTGGAAGAAAGCTGGATTTTCCAAGTGTAAAAGATACGAAAACTGAATGAGAGGCATGTTATAGTACTAGAAAATCAGTAATTTGGATTGCAAAGACTACTGCTGTCAGAAACTGAAAACATGGAGGCATTCCTGCTACAACAGGGCAACAAAAGTCTGAAAAATAGCCCAGTGGCTTAAGTCCAGTGGGAAATTTCTGAGCAAAAACACAAACAGCAGCAATAGAAGAGGTAGCGTATTAGAAAATCACACTTGTAATTAACATCAATTCTGCAGAGGTTTTTCCATAATAACTAAAACATATATGACATGAGAATTTAAGATCACTCCTCCAATCGACTCCTGCAGATTAGTTTAAAAGAAACTAGGTGAAATATCAGCATTTTTTTTCTGCAGACATTGTTACTCATACACTATCATAGTTGTAATTTTCAACTAGTCTACTATCACAAAAGAAAGATAAAACATTATACATATATTTACCATACTGTTTAATTACTTAATTCACTTGTTTGAAAGTAATTGTATCATTCACTTTTTCCCTTTAAGTAAACAAACTTGCTTGACTTAACTTGACAAGCAATTTAATTTTTTTTTCAGTTAAGTAACTAACTTCTATCTTTCCTTTACACACTTAATTTTTCTTAACCTTTGTCACATCACACAAATCCACACAATTTATCAAATATCTAAATACATCAAAGCATGGAAGATCTTCCCATTCATTCACATCAATTATAACTAAAAATACAATTTGGAGAATATATCATCAATCATTTTTCCCAAAGTATCCAGAGACATAAGATGCACTGAGGAGTAGTGTTTCTAATAATATTTTCAGAATTTGCATTATTACACATAGAATGGAATCAGTAGATAAATTCTCATAACCCAAAATAAGTTCAGATCCATGACCTAGAAAATAAAACTTATTTACTATATATACACAAGTAAAAGAAATGGTTAATCACATTGGGAGGTTTTTTTTAACTTCCCCAATAAGGCTTATGGTTAGTCTAACTAAAAAAATAATCTTACCACGGTTGCTCAAGACTTTCTTCCTGCTAATACTGCAGTCATGCCAAGCTGTTATCTGTGCCGGAAACCTCCAAATTATTACTGCAGTATACTACACAGCACACTTCCCTAACCACTAAATTAGAGAAAACAAACTTCATACTACAATTATGACATGAAAATTAGTCCTTCAAAACTTTGCTTGATTAATTCTATTTTGTCATAGAGCAATGATTTAAGGTTTTCCCTGTAAGTTTCAGTTTTTTTTATATTTACACTATCCATCCTCAACACTTGATTTTTAAATTTTTCAAAACACAGAGTCAGTGGCTTGCTGCACTTTTTAGCAGCCTCAAACTGCCACCAACTATATACGACCCATTCATGACTGATATGAGGTTTGCTTAAATCCTCAAAAGCCATCTCATACTGTAACCACCTCAATTTGTCCTCCTGAAATGTTCCCCCAAGGGGAAACTGCAAATTGGGATTACTGGCAGTCAATGAATGCCACTTGGCCACATAATCTAAGGCACTGTCACCAAACTTGCGCCTCATTTCATAATTAGGACTTCCTTTCTTTTGCCCTATTTCACAAGCCTTCTCGCTCCACTTATCTAACTGAGATCTCTGTTTAACCTTACCGGCTTTATTGCCCATTACAATCACAATATACACACAGATATCTGTCCATTCTTTAGTATACTCACTCACGGCAACCACTGCCTGTGTCCTGGAGACTTGTCTGCTGTTTCCAACTGCTGAAGAAACACAGTGATCCGAGTCACGGCAAAAACTGAAGGAAACCACGTGATCTGGCCACAATACCATGGCTCTTTCGGTCTCTGGTCCCTCAAGCAGTGAGAAACAGGCAGAGAATAACACAGAACACAATCACACACACAAAGTGCTACTTTCTTTGAGCTCAGAGGGAAAACAACAGACAGTCTGTGGACGCTGCACAGTTCCATGTCTGCTGGATTCAAATTCTTCCTTCTGAAATGTTCCTTTTATTAAAGAAAAAGGGGAAGTAACAGTCATTTATTATAAATGTGAAATAACACAAGGTGTCGCCAAAGTTCTTTTTACAGAGTAAGAGCTGATTACAGTGTATTAATGAAATTTACTTGATTATGACAATTATTTATAATTGCAAAGTTGCAAAAATTATGTTTTGTCAGCATTGACTATACAATGAACTATGGTTGCGCAGTTCATAGCCTATGTTTACTCTTTATGCTTGCGTCAACAATGTTCTCAAACTATTTTAAAGACAGTTATACAGAACTCATGATCATGACATCCTATTCTATTTAAGCAGAAGTAGGTGAAAAGCCAAACTTCTAAACACATTCTGTATCAAGAAATTCATCCATCTTAAATTACATATTGGGGATTCTGGTATCCCTTTACCTGTCCATTTCTACATGACCCATCAGCACGAGGACAGACTGAGGGATTTGATCTATCAGCGCTGGAAGAGGCTGAGGAATATGATCCTTCAGCACACAGGGAGGACAACAAGGAGCAGGTAAATGGATCATTCATCCGCCTAATATTCAGAAGCAACCAGCTGACTGTTATCCAGATATTTGTGCTTGGTGACATTATCTGCAACTGTTCAGTGGCACTATACAGATGTTCCCACTGCATATTCTTCCAGCCCACGTTGACACTATCTAGACAGTGCTGGGGTGATACAGGGAAGGAGTTATCTGGATAGTGATGATATTTAGTCCACTATTCAGTTAAGTAAGGAAAAGATTCTGCTAAAGTTATCTAGATTGCTCTCCATAGAGCAGGCACAATATTGCTGCTATCCGGATATTCAGTGACCGCAGTGTTTCAGTATTAGGATCTTCTGTTTGGTTGGCACCTGTCCTACTGCTTATCTTGTGTGCATGGAAGGAAGTCACAGTCTAGGCCTCTCGCCTTAAGTGCCATCACCTCAAAGGTTGAACATGGAAGGACCCTACTGGGAAAATGCCCAAAAATGATAGGTACCTGAGTCTTAGGAAGGTGGGAGAGTCCTGAACCAGGAAGCCCAGAGGTAAAGAGTGGTGTAGCTGTAAAAAGAAGAATAAAAATAGGAGCACAAAGAAGTCACACAAGAGCCACATGTGGGGTTCTTTGCCTGATTTTGAAACGATGCATCTTTTGGCAAAGGCTTTAATCATCTGCAATTGTAGAAAAGATAAAAATCCACAAATGATTGAGTGCTGAAAGTACTACAAAGCTTTTGCCTGTCTGAGGGTTTCTGTGGAATTTCTTTCCTTCTCAGATTTGCAGTTAATGTAATCACCGAACGAAGGATGCGCAAATTCAAAATCACATCGGCAGTCTGCTTTGCAGGGGTTTTGAACTTTTTGCCCTGCCTTTTGCCTGAACCTGGCCATTCACATTTTTAATGCAGTGTTTTGACTACCAGATAAATACTGACCACGATGATGTTATGGCAGCCAGTAGGGTACGAGGAATCTTGCCCTCTCTGAGGCTCAATATCTGCAGACCATCAGGTTGAGAAAGGAATTGCTCTGCCCTCTTTCATCCAAACATAAACTTGTCTTGTTTTTCCACAGGATCCTGCTGAGGAATTAGTAATGACAGTTCTGAAAGCTGCAGACAGTCTGATTGGTGCTTTAATCTCGCTTAAAGGGGATGTGAGGAGAGCATCTGGGAGCCGACTGACTACAGTGACAGAGAGAGCCATTGGCCGTGAAACCCCTCTGCGAGCTCAGGGGCGAGAAAAAGGCAGTACAGATAAAGTAAGCAAAAACCTTTTCTAGTTCTATGTTTGTCTCATTTTCCTGTTGCTAATACCTCATCCTCTGTTGAGGCACTTCTGAGAGGTGTGAACTGGTACAGTTCCCTTTAGTCTTGAAGCCCAGCACATTAGCCACCTGGCTGACTCTTCGCTATATCTCAGGAATCTCTAAAAGGGGTTTCAGGGCCAGACAGCAGAGCAAAAAAAAAGAAGGATTCAGCCCCAGCAATGAAAATGGCCAGTACTCGACCTGCAAACATCACCACAAAAAGCCATCCAGATGGAAATCCATAGTAACACAGAAAAATGAGAGCGATAAAGCCATACGGTCTATCTCATCTGCCCATCCATAGCTCTACAGTCCCTTTTATTCCCTTAGAGATCCTCTTTGTTTGTCCCATGTTTTATTGAATTCAGATATAGTCCTTGTCTCTACCACCTCCACTGGGAGGCTGTTCCATGCAGCTACCGCTCTTTCCATGAAGAAATATTTCCGCAAATTACTCCTGAGTCAATAATGGATGAGAATGTAAACTCCATGTATAGATTTGAAACTTTAATGTATAGCTTGATCCCCTGACCAAGTTATGCTACCTGTCTCCCACGCTGGATACTTTTAATCCACTGAACAGCTGCTTCAGCAGATTCAGTCTAAGGCTCGACCCTTTTTTAATCTATCTCAGGACTGCACAAGTTTGGTCCTCAAGGACTGCAAGGTACCCTTCTATGTTTATATGAGCTTTGTATGTGCAATCATCATACAAATAGTTTAAAAAATATGCATGACTGGATCCTGCCAAGGGTCTGGTAATGGCAATTTTGCAATCAGCTTGGAATCTAGTTGGGAGTTTAATGACCTTCCTCAAAATAAGAGGGAGGAAAGCTTACAGGACACAACAGAGTGCCGTGCGGTGGTGCAAATTCCACCCAAGCAACCCTGCAATGCAGAGGAGCCCAGGGAAGGAGAGGGGCCCACTTATAGCCACTTCTGTATCTTCTGAGGAGGATCCTCCATGCTCTGCGAGCCCTTTTTGATATTTTGCTTAGGGGCCCTTAATTTGAACTTCTGCCACTGGTATAATGACAAGTGGAGCAACCGGTCATGAAGTCTCCCCCAAAAACACAGGAAGAGAATACAAATGACTATATAACAATCAGTGCTAAAAAAGAAAGCAGAATGTTCTTCATGCTTGAATTTAGATAATAGGTTAAGCTTGAAGAAATGCCAGAAGTCCAGAAACTCCCACCTTCTAACTGCCTAAAAGCTCTTTCAGTGTGTAATCTGAGGGAAGGCTGTGCTTGGGACTTTCCTCTTGCTATTGACTGTCCCTCCATGGAGATGTTCTCCATAACTTCTGATCTACTTCCCAGGAAATGAGTGCAGGTGACACACTCAGGGGAATCCCAGAGGACAGACATCCAGACTCCACTGAGGGAGAACTAGGGAGAACTGGGAGAAGACCAAGGGAGCAGAAGACTAGCTGTAAACCCTTGAATAAAAAGTCCTACATAGGGAAATCCATTCCCAAGAAGCAGGTAAGAGGAAGGAGCTTGTGTTATGACGGGCTTCTCTGCAAGTGAAAGCTCACTCTTATGCAAAAATGCTATTGAGTATATACTTCTGAGCATGTCTGTCAACCAAAGAAGTGGCATTTAGAGTTTCTGGTGTGACTCATAGAAATGGCTTATGGTTTTATTGAGTTCCGATATACTGCTTTTGTCATCTGTTTGCTTTGCTAGAACACTGCACTATCCTAATCATATTCTTACCACCCATCATCACACCCATACTTTTCTAGGTTATTCCTAGTCTTCTAGCAGACCCTAAGAAGACAGAGATAGAAAAGCCAATGCTTCTGACTGCGGATTCAGGGTCTTCTGAAGAACTGGAGTCAACCTCAGAGAGCCTAATGGGCAAAGAAAGAGCTGGAAATGGGATTCAGGAGCAGGATTCACCAGCATGGGGAGAGTTGAATGAGCAGAACGTGACTGAGAACTGTGTTCTCTCACTCTGTAGTGAAGATAAACAGAAAGTGACTGAGGAATGTGATCCACCAGTACAAAGAAAACAGGAAGTGACTGAGGGATGTGATCCACCGGCACAGGGAGAGCAGGAAGTGACTGAGGAATGTGATTCAGGAGAGCAGGAAGTGAATGAGGGAGAGGGATGTTATCTGCCAGCACAGGGAAAGCAGGAAGTGACTGAGGAATGTGAGTCAGGAGAGCAGGAAGTGACTGAGGAATGTGATCCAGGAAAGCAGGAAGTGAATGAGGAATGTGATCCGCCAGCACAGGGAAAGCAGGAAGTGACTGAGGAATGTGATCCAGGAAAGCAGAAAGTGACTGAGGGATGTGATCTAGGAGAGCAGGAAGTGACTGAGGGATGTGATCTGCCAGCACAGGGAACACAGGAAGTGACTGAGGAATCTGATCCGCCAGCACAGGGAAAGCAGGAAGTGACTGAGAAATGTGATCCACCAGCACAGGGAGAGCAGGAAGTGACTGAAGAATGTGATCCTGAAAAGCAGGAAGTGACTGAGGAATGTGATCTAGGAGAGCAGGAAGTGACTGAGGGATGTGATCTGCCAGCACAGGGAAAACAGGAAGTGACTGAGGAATGTGATCCAGGAAAGCAGGAAGTGAATGAGGAATGTGATCCGCCAGCACAGGGAAAACAGGAAGTGACTGAGGAATGTGATCCAGGAAAGCAGGAAATGAATGAGGAATGTGATCCGCCAGCACAGGGAGAGCAGGAAGTGACTGAGGGATGTGATCTGCCAGCACAGGGAAAGCAGGAAGAGACTGAGGAATGTGATCCAGGAAAGCAGGAAATGAATGAGGAATGTGATCCGCCTGCACAGGGAGAGCAGGAAGTGACTGAGGGATGTGATCTGCCAGCACAGGGAAAGCAGGAAGAGACTGAGGAATGTGATCCAGGAAAGCAGGAAGTGACTGAGGAATGTGATCCACCAGCACAGGGAGAGCAGGAAGTAACTGAGGAATGTGATTCAGGACAGCAGGAAGTGACTGAGGTATGTGATCCAGGAAAGCAGGAAGTGAATGAGGAATGTGATCCAGGAAAGCAGGAAGTGAATGAGGAATGTGATCCACCAGCACAGGGAAAGCAGGAAGTGACTGAGGAATGTGATCCAGGAAAGCAGGAAGTGAATGAGGAATGTGATTCGCCAGCACAGGGAAAGCAGGAAGTGACTGAGGAATGTGATCCAGGAAAGCAGGAAGTGACTGAGGGATGTGATCTAGGAGAGCAGGAAGTGACTGAGGGATGTGATCTGCCAGCACAGGGAACACAGGAAGTGACTGAGGGATGTGATCTGCCAGCACAGGGAAAACAGGAAGTGACTGAGGAATGTGATCCAGGAAAGCAGGAAGTGAATGAGGAATCTGATCCGCCAGCCCAGGGAAAGCAGGAAGTGACCGAGAAATGTGATCCACCAGCACAGGGAGAGCAGGAAGTGACTGAAGAATGTGATCCTGAAAAGCAGGAAGTGACTGAGGAATGTGATCTAGGAGAGCAGGAAGTGACTGAGGGATGTGATCTGCCAGCACAGGGAAAACAGGAAGTGACTGAGGAATGTGATCCAGGAAAGCAGGAAGTGAATGAGGAATGTGATCCGCCAGCACAGGGAAAAGAGGAAGTGACTGAGGAATGTGATCCAGGAAAGCAGGAAATGAATGAGGAATGTGATCCGCCAGCACAGGGAGAGCAGGAAGTGACTGAGGGATGTGATCTGCCAGCACAGGGAAAGCAGGAAGAGACTGAGGAATGTGATCCAGGAAAGCAGGAAGTGAATGAGGAATGTGATCCGCCAGCACAGGGAAAACAGGAAGTGACTGAGGAATGTGATCCAGGAAAGCAGGAAGTGAATGAGGAATGTGATCCGCCAGCACAGGGAGAGCAGGAAGTGACTGAGGGATGTGATCTGCCAGCACAGGGAAAGCAGGAAGAGACTGAGGAATGTGATCTGCCAGCACAGGGAAAACAGGAAGTGACTGAGGAATGTGATCCAGGAAAGCAAGAAGTGAATGAGGAATGTGATCCACCAGCACAGGGAGAGCAGGAAGTGACTGAGGGATGTGATCTGCCAGCACAGGGAAAACAGGAAGTGACTGAGAAATGTGATCCAGGAAAGCAGGAAGTGAATGAGGAATGTGATCCGCCAGCACAGAGAGAGCAGGAAGTGACTGAGGGATGTGATCTGCCAGCACAGGGAAATCAGGAAGAGACTGAGGAATGTGATCCAGGAAAGCAGGAAGTGAATGAAGAATGTGATCCGCTAGCACAGGGAAAGCAGGAAGTGACTGAGAAATATGATCCGCCAGCACAGGGAAAGCAGGAAGTGACTGAGGAATGTGATTTGCCAACACAGAGAGAACAGGAAGTGACTGAGAAATGGGATCCACCAGCACAGGGAAAGAAAGAAGTGATTAACGGATGTGATCCGGGAGAGCAGGAAGTGACTGAGGAATGTGATCAGCCAACAAGGACAGAGCAGGAAATATCTGAGGAATGCAATCAGCCAGCACATGACAAGCAGGAAGTGACTGAGGAGTGCAATACGCCAGCACTGGGAGAGGAGAAAAAAGTGACTACAGAAGAATTTATCAAATGGGTGAGTAATGTGTAACCTTTTTCATAAAATATAAAACTGAAATGCTTATAGTCAGCTCACACCTTTTCAGGAGTAGTTCAAGCAAGTTACATTCAGGTACAGCAGGTATTTTCCTGTCCCGGGAGGTCTTCCAATCTAAGGGGCAGAGATTCAGCAGCAGTGGCCAGCGCACTGAAAGCAGCTGGCCATCATCACTTTAAAATAGACCCTGATATTCAAAGCCGAGGTCATATCTGGCCACCAGAATTCAATATCCGGTCACCAGAATTGAATATCCAGTCTGCCTGAATAGCATTTTAGCGAACTGGGCGATATTAACCCACTGCCTGGTTATCTAAGCTGGTTGAAGTTGGGCCAGCCTTTAAAGTGCCCAACTTTAGCTGGTTTAAGATAACTGGCCAGCAGCTGAATATTGCCGTTGACCGGTTATCTCAACTGCCACCCATGGAATCTCCCAGAGCTAAGGGGTTAACACTGGGGTATTTAGCGGGGTTAGGAGGAGATATTCTGCACCACAAAACAGGCATATGTCACTGAATATCCTGCTCACTGTCATTAACATGGTCTGCTAACCGCGTCAGTCCTTTTGAATATGCCCTCCTAAGTTTTTATCTGAGGCAATGGAGGGTTAAATGACTTGCCCAAGTCATAGGGGGCATCGGCAGGATCTGAATGCCGCTTTTCTGGTTCCTGGTCCGATGCTCCAACCACTAGGCTACTCCTCCATGCCATTGATGACGTTTGCTAGTTTCAGTCATAAACACAGACAAATTCAGCTTGCTGATCATGTAGGGGTAATTTTATAAGGGATCTGAGCATGTCAAACAGCATTTTATGCTCCCGAGTAAACTCTTATAAAATTGCTCAAGGTTATATGATAGTTAAAAGAGTTTATGCAGTACCTGCAAATCACAAAAACCCCTGGCAATCTCAATATTCTGCAGCACTAACTGATAACCAAACCACATAAAATTAGGACAGGTCAAAGGCGATGCTAACTTTATGCAGGTCTTGCTTGCCTGGTTGATGACTGAATATTGCTGCTGATAGACAACACTACCAATCACTGGCAAAACCAGATGTTCAGCACGGGACACCCAATAAGCTCCAGCGCTGAATGCCCAATTTCAGTTTTAGCGACAGCAGCCAGGAGCTTTAACAACGCTGACCACCACCGCTGAATATTGACCCCTAGATGTACTGAAACATAGCGCTTGCTTTGGCATAATATACAAGTCCATCTTGCAAGGGGCAGAGCTAGGCAGGGTGGGGGGCAGGATTGGCACCTTTATAAAACACACCCCTATATGCCTATTCTTGCTGTCATATGCACACACACACAATTACACCTGTCTCAGATGAAATGTAATTGTGTGCGTCCACTTTGCCCTGGATAATTTTACAAAGGCGCACATTGTCTTTATAAAAAAAGGCAAAATATATGGATCATTTTTGTTGGCTTAAAGAGAAATATCCTATTAGCACTTCATTCTTGTAAAGAAGGGGGTCTTTCTTACAGTAACGTTGACTGCCAAGAACCTAGTTCTGGCTCCAACTGAGAATCCTCTTGCAGATCAGCTCTGGATCCTATTCCAGTCCGCTGCTCGCTTTCCTTTCTAGGGGTCATCTGAGGAGATGGTTCTGGCAGCACAGGAAGCGGCGGAGCATCTGATTGGTAGTTTAGCGTCACTGAAAAAGACATTGGGAAGAGACTCAGCTAGGCAACGTGTTAAAGTGACAGACACTTCTGTCTGGGATGAACACCTGCAACATGCCCAGGAAACAGAGAGGTCAAGGGGACAAGAGACCATCAGCACTGAAAAGGTGAGCAGCCCTGTGTGCACATTTCCTTTGTCCTATTGTGATTGCTCCTGTTATGCCAGTCCCTTAATCCACGTATATACTCAACAGCCATTACTTCACACACTTGGTCATAGCTCCTTTTTGCCTGTAAGGTTCTACATTTTTATTAGACGTTCTGATGTGCACTCTCTTTGATAGGATAGTGACCCTCTGACTCCCAGGGCATGTCCTGTTTATTTAATATATTTATTTAAAAGTATTTAGATTCCCCTGCACTATCTAAAAAAAATCTAGGTGGAATATAGTAAAAACATACATAGCATCCTGACAAAACATGCTATAATAATATAACAATGAAATAAACAAAAAACTAACAAAGCTATTTTAATACATATGACAGAAAATATAAAATATAACAACATAAAATAAAAAGTAAGACAACTAAGGGGCCAATTTTTGAAGCCTTAACTGGATAGTCTATGGGGGGTGGTGGGAGGGGGTGGTAATCCTGATAATCGCTGAGAGAGATAGTCCTGTTCATGTTTATTCATTTGATATACTGCAAATCAACAATATCTCTATCTAAGTGGTTTAGAATTTTTTAAGTTTTAGGGAAAGGGGGAGACACAACACAAACACTACATCTAGGGAGAACACAATAGGACAGTATTACAAAGGTTTTCGGTGGGGGGGGGCAGGTGGATATTCAGCAGCGGTGGCTAATGCTGCTAACGTAGCTAGCTGTTGCCGCTGAACCTTGAACCCAAATATTCAATACTGGAGTCATCTCTGGCCTCTGGCATTGAATATCAGGGTTGGCTGGACAGCACGTTAGTTAAGTGGTCAGTGGCAATATTCAGCCACTGGCCAGTTAGCTAAAGCATCTAAAGAGAGGCTAGTCAGTAAAGGGCTTAACTCTAGTCGCCTGGGATAATTGGCTAGCACCTGAATATTGCTGCTAGCTGTTTATCCCCAGGTGCTACCTCTGCTCTGCCCCCACCCCCCCCCCCCCCCCCGAAACACCCCAACGCTAGCTGGTAGTGTCAGGGCACTTAGAGGACAAAACCAGGGATATTCAGCAGGACTAACTGCATTAGTGCCACTGAATATCCCGTTGAGCGGCATTTAGGCAGTTTGCAGGTCCGCAAACCACATAAATGCCTTCGAATATCCCCCCTTCATTTTTAGTTCAAATCTTTATTAACAAAAACAACAACATTCCCAGCATGTGGGCACTGGGAGTATACAAACAATACAACAATCCTGCTTTTACATTTCTACCCCACACACAACCCTCCTCCTCCTCGTCCCCACCACATCCCTCCCCTTCAATTATGTTATTTTATTTATTTAACATTTCTTATATACCGCCTTTCATGATATCAAGGTGGTTTACATTGAACAGGGCATTATAACTTGGAGATAGCTATTTTACAGGGAACATGGGCAATGGGGGGTTAAGTGACTTGCCCAAGACCACAAGGAGCACCTGTGGGACTAGAAACCCCAGTCCTTCCGGCCCAAGGTTGCCGTCCTCTAGTAGGATTTGAAACCCCGGACCTTCTGGCCTGAGATAACTTGCCACAACCACTAGGCCACTCCTCCCTATCTTAAACCATGTTTATTCCAAGAAAAATAACAATATAGCAATATACAAAAGGTAGACAGCTCACCAACATATACAAAAATACAAGGAAACTAAGATACAGATGGAAAGATTTTCTCTTATCCCCCTGATCCCGTTCCCCTCAAAATCTCCATAGCCCTCCCTTATAACAAAACATAGTGGGCTGAGTCCATACCACACAATACTCCCATTGTGTGGTTACTCTTCACACCATGGGACTGACTAACAAAACATTGACCCAATAAAGGCCAAGAACGCCAAAACAATCAACTGAAATAAGAAAAGAAAACAGAAGCAATACAAGTACAGCATTCCCAGCCCCCTCCCAACCTAGATACATCCTCCCTCCACTCCCCCAAACCATAACACCCCATGCTTTCCCCCCCCCCCCCACCACACTCTTATGCCATATTTCTAGCACAATCGGAGCAGATCAAATCAAATCAAATCACCATGCAGTTAACCATACAACACACATCCGAACCCCCTCCCCACCACAGAATCCATACAAAAATGTAGCAAAGTACTAACTCAGAAATTGGCCCATTGGTACTATGAAGCACAGGGCACTATAACACACTATAACTATGCAAGGTTCTATAGGGTCAGCACTTCATTACGTGCACATTTATTTATTTTTATTTAGACAGATTTGTATGCCACCTTATCCTTCAATCAAGGCGGTCACGTCACATCACAATTGGAGGGTTACATTTAACATTAGGGTACTTATAAACATTTAGACATTACAGTTGCTTAACGACATTTAGACAGTACAATTGAAGGTTAACATTTAACGTGATGGTAATTAACAATGTAGTACAATGAACTTGTATGTGTAGATGGGATGTGTGCGTGCCTACTTGGCAGAGGTAGTTGTTTTTCTGTTTGGCTAGGGGCTGTTGTTTGAATGCTCATATGTCTCTATAAATAACAGCGTTTTGAGGTCTTTGCGGAAGTCTGTGATGTCATCCAGTTCCCTCAGGCTCATTGGGAGGGAGCTCCATAGTGTGGACACCAGTAGTGATGGAGCTCTTTTTGAGGTTGTTTGTTTGGTTTTGTGATAGCCTGCAGGTGTGCCTATCATATTGTCATTATTAGCTCTTCTTGGTCTGTTGCTGATATCCCTTGTTATAATGTCTTGGAGTACGTCTGCTGAGAGATGGTGAATGATTTTGAAGATGATCATAATTGTTTTATATTTTGCTCTTGCCACCATTGGGAGCCAGTGTAATTGTTGTAGGACAGGGGTGATGTGCTCGGTCCTTGGAGTGTCTGTAATGATGCGTGCTGTGGTGTTTTGCACCATCTGTAGTGGGTGTAGGGTCTGCTGAGGGAGTAATCAAGCAGTGGTGTGATGAGTGCTTGGCACACTGTGTGGAAGTGATCCTGACGGAGTATTGGTTTGATTTGTCTGATGCTCCTCAACCGTTGATAGGCCTTGTTTGCGGTTTTGGTGATGTGGCGTTTACATGACATAAGGTGCGCTATATAGGGTCTCCAAATGGCCAGGAAGCCCTCGTTTGCCAAGAGCAAGCCCTGGGCAGCAAAACTCTCGATTACTAACATGACATGCAAAGTATTTCACCACGCCCACAAGGAGGGAGGCATCTCATCCCACCAGTTCCCCAGAAGGCACTGTTTAGAAACCAAACAAGCCTTTCGAACCAAACACCGCGCTCCCTGACCCTTAATTCCAACCCTTGAACATCATCCAATACAAGTGTTCCAGTCTGCAGTACCACCTGTTGACCTAGCAACTCACTTAAGAAATATTGAATTGGGCCCCGAAAAGCCTGAAGACTCCCACTCTCCAAAATAAATAACTCAGGTGAGCCTCAGCCTACTGGTACCACAGGCAAGACTCAGAATCTGTAAATCCAGCTGTAAAAGCCTGCACTGGGGAATAATACCCCCACTCCAATACCTTATACTGCATCTCACAAAGTCATGCGCACTTAACCAAAGCAGAGATTTGTGCCACTACAGCCAGCCAGTTAAACCCCATTAAATTCTCCTCCAATTCTGTGGCCCACTTAACTTCTTTGCTCACATAGCCCCTTGCAGCCAAATCTTAAACCTGCAATAAACACCCTCTCTCTTACATCAAGCTCAAAGAATCCATCTATCTTAACCACATAACTTTTGTCTAACCACTGCTGTCCTAATGACAAGACATAACCTCTCAATTGTAGATAGGCAAAGAAGTATTCGTTGTCCAAATAAAAGTGCTGTTTGATCTCCGGAAACAGACATACAGTCCCCTTGTCCTCAAGCACTTGTTGCACCAACCTCAAGCCCTTGTCCTCCCATCCTTTAAACAGTCTGGAATCTAAACTCAGGTGCAGGGCCACATTCCCCTGCAGAGGCAAAAATCTTGTAGCCTGGGGATGTATCCCTCATAGTGCACATACAGCTTGCCATCCAACTCTCAGAGGATAGTTCAAAGCACTACTCCATATGTATGAGGACAAGGACTTCAAGTCCATATGCAATACTGACAATTGGCTATGGTGGTCATTCTGAACAGCGAATAGCAGGATTGGACATACAGCCTGGACGTCCAACCTGCGTTTAGCCCTGGAATGTAATTCTGTTCTCAGAGCTCCCCGCACATACAGATCATTTGTGCGGGGAGTGCTGGATGGGACTGGGAGGGGGTGGTTCTGTGGCAGAGCGAGGCTGGTGTGGGGGAGTGGCCAGCTATCAGGACATACAGAGGTAATTCTGGTCATACCTCTGTATGTTCCCCAGCTACTAGTTACACGCCCGGCTTATTCCACCCCAATGGTGGAATAGGTTCTGGGCACTATGCTGATTGTGGCATGCAGCCCACCTACCCCATCGCGATACCGCAGGAAAGCCCCTGCCACCTGATCCTGGTCTTGGAGGCCCCTGCTTAGGGTCAGATGGTGGGGTGATGGGGCAATTATGTGTTTGGCCATTTGGTTGCTCCAGCTGGACGTGCCAATGCTTTGGCGATGGGACGCCACTGCACCAGCACACCAGATGGAGTGTTTTGTGATCTGGGTAGGAAGGCCAGTAGATGTCCCCCGCACTGGAATGTGGTGCCCGGCCAGACGTCTGTCCCTGATTCTGCCATCATCCAGGCTCTGTGGCAGTAGGATCGGGGACATCTCCAGCACGTCCAGGTTTTGGCTGGGCAATGCAGCCAGACATGCTGGGATTAGAATCGGCCTTCACATGGCCTCTTCTTCCATATGGGAGGTAAACTCAGCTGTAAATCCTAACTAATCTCTGATAGGACGTAAAATACAGGCCAGGTTATAAATATTTAGGTCCTGCATTGCTCTGGGAACCCTTTAGCCTTTTCAGTGCCACACGGGGCTTCTTACCACTCCACATAAAAACCATTAGAACACGCTCAGTCCAACCACATCATACCTCAAGAGCTTAAGCAGGAGAAGCTGCAGCACATATAGAACTTTTGGAAATACCAACATACAGTATGCCGCCCCACTATTGAGGGCAACAAATACTGCATATGTAATGATACAATCATTTAGTGTTCGCAGGTAACCAAATACACAAATATTTAAACTGTCCATCGGCCCATTGCAAAGAAATACCCTGGGGCCATGCTTCCCTCAACCCTCCTAGAACATCTAGTGCCTCCGATTTAGTCATATTTAATTTCAGACCCACTAGAGTGCCAAACCCACCCATCTCCTCCAAAAGATTCCCCAAAGACACCACAGGGTTAGTTAGATGCACAAGGAGATCATCAGCAAATGCCGACACCTTAAAGGCACTATCTCCTATCAGGACCCCATCTATGTCACTCCACTCATGAATGATGCACAACAAAAGATCTAAGGACAAAACAAACAGGAGTGGGGAAAGCAGACAACCTTGCTTCATCCCCCTCTCTAAAGAGAAACACCGTGTAAGGCCCCCCATTAATCACCAACACTGCCATCGGAGCTATGTACAGCACCCGCATTCCCTGTAAGAACCCTTCCCCGAGACTATAGGCCTCCGGATCGGCAAACAAATATTCCAGCCAACCCTATGAAAGGCCTTTTCTGCATCAAAGCTCACCAACAGGGAAGGCCACTTATGGTAGTACACCCACTCCAGAGACGCCAGTATCTTACATAGGTTTCCTAATGGGTACCATCCCTTGACAAAACCCAACTTGATTCGGGTGAACCAGCCCTAGGAACCAATGTGTTAACCTATCCGCTAGTACCTTTGCCAGCACCTTCAAATCAAAATTTATTAGGGCGATAGGACAATAAGATTCCGCTAAATACAGATCTTTCCCCTACTTGGGAAGTATCATAATATGGGACATGTTGATATCAGGGCCCAACAAAAGGACAGCATTGGCACATTTAAAAAGCAGCATGCTTAGGCACCACTACAAACAAACCCTGATCGGCATCTGCAGCAGGGTGCAAAATGCAGGATACTCCCGCTCCCCACTGCTGAGCCCAATGTGGGCGGCCTGGGCAAGAAGGAGGCCCACAGGGCAGCACGGCAAAGTTACTATAATCTGTTTGCTGTGCTGCCTTCATTCCAGTGTTCCTCCTCGGTCAAAGTCTCGTGATACTGTGAGACTTTGGACTCAGGGAACTCCTCTTGGCCTGGAACGGAGGCAGCGCAGCAAACAGATTAAATTAAGTTTGCAATGCGGGGCCACCACCACCGGAGCAAGGGGGGGTCACACGGCGGAGCCAAAATAGGGGGGTCCTCAGCAAAATTTTGCTTGGGGGTTTCCCACTAGAACTTTTGCCACTGATATGGAAGTTCATTTGAGAGTACATTCACATCTGCCTTTCCTTCCTATCTACAGCATATGTCTCAATACATCAGAATTACACAGGGCATGGACAGCCAGGCCCTGCGCTATGCAGAATACAAGTTATACACGGCATCGAGACAGGGAAGGAGTCCAGGGAGCAGCAGCATGTTCACGGTGCAGAGCTGGAGCTAGGGAAGGTGGGTGACAGCTGAGAGTGGAGCCATTGAGGTAGAGCGTAGCAGAAAAAGAGAGGAGAGGACCCTGAGGTGTATGACAGGAAGGTCAAGGGGTGGCTGAAGTTCCAGAAGGAATGTGCTGTAACTATGGGTTACTCACAAAAATAGCTTCATCCTCCAATGACAGATGAACAATAGAGCTAGTGAATCAGAACCTGTATGTTGTTTCTATGTGTGTATGTATGTCTTCCTTTCTCCCTGTATGTGTATACATATAACCACACCTACTTAATGTTGATGGTGTGTGGGAGCTACTGGAGCCTCCTCTCTTGAAGCAAACCTTTCAGTCAGTTTCAAAAGTTCCTGGCAAGGCCGGCCCTAGGGCGCGTAGTGTCCCGGGCAAAGATGTCACTGGTGCCCCCCTCCTAGAGAGAGGTCACATGTCGATGGTACCCCCTCCTGAAGAGAGGATCATGCCATCAAGCAGCGCTTCTGGTTTGTGTGCATTTAGGGTGGTTTAGGTTGGCATGAGGCCTTGCAGTGTTCCAGAGATGTTTGGGGCATCATCAACCCCTTTTTGGTACCTTTCTCTTAGCTATGCTGATTTATCTTCCTAGGATTCATTTGAAAAAACAGCCCACAACAGCTGTAGAAGCAGCAGATTATCTGACTGCTGGTTCTGTTTCTCTGAAATAGGACATGAGGGGTGCATTGAGGCAATCGTTCGTGGAAGAGTCATACAAGCCTGTGAGGGACAGAATTTCACCATCTCATGAGGAGGAGGAACAATCAGGTGGAAAATTAAAAATTATCATTAAACAGGTAAGCAAAGATCTAAGCAGGATTTATTAAGTGCTGACACCCAGACAGGATCCCAGCTAAGGTGCAATTAGGTTCTGAATGATTAAATGAGCATTCTTTATTATCCATGCCTATGTCTGACACAGAATCAGCCTATGAATGCCCAAGAACCATGTGAGTTCTACAAAGCCCCAGATACGGCTGAAGATTCGGCTGCCAGCTGTGGGAGGGAAGACGTTCCATCAGTTACTAGGGCATCCTGGGTCACTGGTGGTGATGGTGATAACCCAACTTCCCTCAAGGAGTCATCGAAGGTCAGCTGCCATCGCGAGGCCTCACTGCGCATAGAACAGGTAGGTCTGAAAATGCCACAACCATCTGATGCAGCCACTAAATAGCACATGTGCAAATTTGCTCTGGGCTCAAGTAGATTTCAGGTTTTTTCTCTGTAATCATCCAAAACTGGACTATTGTGGATATTTTTAAACAATATTTTTACACAACTCCTAGCTTTCTCTGCCATTACGCTCTTACCCCAGCCTCGGCTTCACCCAGCTCCTCTAACATCTACTAGGATGCATATAACATGCACCAGGCCTCCGACAACAACTGGCGAGCACCCGACTCCTTCCTTCTATTGTTCATACCCACTTCTCTGTTCCTGTGAGAACTTTCACCTCTCCTGGGAGGGTAGGGGGTTGGGCAGGAGATTGTTGCTCTTGCAAGACATGAAATTTAGCAGTCATGCCATAGTACATTCTGTCTCTTAGTTTACATTAAAAATAAATGCCAGTGGTTTGAAGGGGTTTTTATCAGAACTAGCAAAGCTTGCATTGCTATTGGTTAGTGCAAAAACTGTTTTAGAAATTGAAAATGATTTCTGTGGAGAAGAAGACTTCTATTTATTTATCTCTTTCGGTTTATGAATTGTGCCTTCCAGCATGCTTGACATGATTTGCCATTCATTAAACAATCTAATAGTAATATATGTCAAGATTACAACTTAGTACATAATAAAATAAAACATAAAATATGCATCAAAATACTGGAAAAACAACTATAATAATCTGCATTGCAAACTGTATATTTAGCAATGTTTCCCAACTGATGCCCGACTTTATCCTTGAATTCACAGTGAATGCAAACAAGATACATAGAAACATAGAAACATGAAGGCAGGAAAAGACCATATGACCTATCTAGTCGGCCCTTCCATATCAACTACTATAATCCCTTTTTCCCTTTAGAGATCTTCTGTGTTGGTCCCAGGCTTTCTTGAATGCAGATACTGTCCTCATCTCTACTACCTCCACTGGGAGACTGTTCCATATATCTACCACTCTTTCCGTAAAGAAATATTTCCACATATTACTCCTGAGTCTATCCCCTTTCACCTTCATCCTATGTCCCCTCGTTGCAGAGCTTTCTTTCAATTGAAAGAGGTTCTCTTCCTGTGCATTTATGCCATGGAGGTATTTTAACATCTCTATCATATCTCTTCTATCCCGCCTTTCGTCTAAAATATACACACTGAGATCTTTAAGTCTGTCCCCATATGGTTATAACAAAGACCACTAATCGTTTTGGTAACCACCTTCTGCACCGACTCCATCCTGTTTTATATGCTTTTGGAGGTGCGGTCTCCAGAATTGCACACAATACTCCAAATGAGGTCTCACCAAAGATTTATACAAAGGCACTATCAACTCCTTTTTTCTGCTGGCCATTTGTCTCCCTTTGCTACCAAGCATCCTTCTGGCTTTCACCGTCACCTTTTCTACCTGTTTAGTCACTTTAAGATCATCAGAAAAATCACACCCAGGTCCTGCTATTCTTTCATGGACAAAAGTACTTTGCCTTCTACACAGTACCACTCCCTTGGATTTTTGCAGCTCAAATGCATGACCCTACATTTTTTAGCATTAAATTTCAGCTGCCAAATTCTAGACCATTCTTCAAGCTTAGCTAGATCCGTCCTCATGTTATCTACACCTTCCTGGGTGTCTACTCTATTGCAAATCTTGGTATCATCCACAAAGAGGCAAACCTTAGCTGACAGCCCTTCCGCTATATCACTAACAAAAATGTTAATCAGACCAAGGACAAATCCATGTGGCACACCACTGGTAACATCCTTCTCCTCAGAGTGAGCTCCATTTACCTGTACCCTTTGTTGCCTCCCACTCAACCAATTTCTAACCCAGTTACTTTAGGGTCCATCAATTTATTTGTCACCTGTGTGGAATGGTGTCAGAGGCTTTACTGAAATCAAAGTACACCACACCTATGGCTCTCCCTCAGTCCAACTCTCTGGTCACCCAAAGAAATAAATCAGATATGTCAGACAAGATCTGCCTCTAGTAAATCCATACTGTCTTGTATCCTGCAATTTACTGGACTCCAGAAACCTCACTATCCTCTGTTTTAGCAGCTTTCTATTAGCTTATTCAGCACAGAGGTCAAACTAACTTGCCTGTAGTTCTCAACCTCATCCTTACTTCTTTTGTGTAAAGGGACCACATGCGCTTTTCTCCAATCCTCTGGGACCAGTAAAGAAGCATTGAAAAGGTCAGACAGTAGAGCAGCTAGAACTCCTCCAAGTACCTTCCTCTAGTCCAGGGGTCTCAAACACGCGGCCCGCGGGCCGCATGCGGCCCGCGGGAGAAGGTTGTGCGGCCCGCGACGGCTTCTGCTGCTGCCGTTGCAACGGCAGAATCGACGGTCAATTTAAAAAAAATAAAAAACTGGCTTCTGCTGCTCTGTCCTGCGGCCCGTTCCCCTCTGCGCGAGAGCCCTGAATGTGCTTCCTCTGCGGCGTGCTTTTCAAGCCGCGAAGGGAGTATTTCCCTCTCGCGAGGCTTGAAAAGTGAATAGGCTTAAGCCGCGCGAGAGGGAAATACTCTCTTCGTGGCTTAAAAAGCATGCCGCAGAGGAAGGACACTCAGGGCTCTCGCGCAGAGGGAAAGGGGCCGCGGGACAGCTGATTTTCTGCTGCAGCAGAAGCCAGCAGCAGAAGCCAGGTTGTTTTTTTATTTACCTGGGGGGGGGGGTATGACTGGAAATGGGCTATTGGCGGGGGGGGGGGGGGGTATGACTGGAAATGGGCTATGGGCAGGGGGGGTATGACTGGAAATGGGCTATTGGCGGGGGGGGTTATGACTGGAAATGGGCTATTGGCAGGGGGGGTTATGACTGGAAATGGGCTATTGGCAGGGGGGTGTAGGACTGGAAATGGGCTATTGGCAGGGGAGGGGGATATGACTGGAAATGGGCTATGGTGGGGGCTAGGACTGGAAATGGGCAGGAGGGGTTAAGGAACGACTGGAGGTGGGCTGATGGGGGGAGATAGGACTGGTAATGAGCTATGGAGGGGCTGACAGAAATGTGGTAATGGGGGTTAGAGCTGGAAGTGGGCTATTGGCAGGGGGGGTTATGACTGGTAATGGGCTATGGGGGGTCAAGGACTGGTAATGTGCTGGGGGGGTTGCTAGGACTGGAAATGGGCTGAGTGGAAGGGGGCTTGAACTGCAAATGGCTGATGGGGAGGGGGGCTTGGAATGGAAATGGGCTGTGAGGGGAGGGAGCTAGGATTGGAAATGGGCTGATGGGGGCTAGGATTGGAAATGGGCTGATGGTGAGGCTAGGATAGGACTGGAAATGGACTGATGCAGGGACTAGAAGGGAGCGGATGCTGGGTGGGGCTGGAACTAGAAGGGAGCTGATGTTGGGGGAGGATTAGAATGGGATGGAGCTGGGAAAGTGAAATGGAGAGGGGAAAAATATTTTGTCTGGGAGAGAAGACAAATCTACAATTGGCCAGGTATTGTGAGAGTAAGTGGGGATTGAGGATGGAGGGGTAAAATTTGAGTGGATGAAATAGGAATGAGGAAAGAGAAAAAGGAGAAAGATTAGTATGTTAAAGCAGATGTAGAGAGAGAATGGAAAAAAAACTAGAAGAGAGAAGAAAGGGCAAATGGAAGCAGACGATGGAGAGTTAGCAGAAGACATGAAGAAACCAGAAGAAAGTGGCTGGAACAATTGCAACTGAAAAAAATGCACAAAAGGTAGAAAAATATCTCTTTATTTTGAATTTATTAACTGGAATATGTCAGCTCTGGGAAATGTGCATCATTAATGTTTGCGCTTTGTTTAGTACAAGAGGAAATTAATTTATAGTTTTATTTCTACAGTGTTGTACATTCCAAGTTTGGCTTTTGGGGTTCCCAGTTTAATTATTGTCTTCTTGTTTCTAAATCTTTTAGTCTTTCTTTATCCATACTCATTAAAGAGGCATGTTTACTAAAAGTTAGTGTATGGTAACATTATGCAAATATTTATGCAAATGAGGTCCCTTATGCAAATGAGGCCCCGCATCTTATGCGGCCCCCGGGTTACTTTACAAGTCCTCATTTGGCCCTCAAAGCAATTTGAGTTTGAGACCCCTGCTCTAGTCCTAATACTGAATCACACCATCTGATGATCACTGGAAGCGAGATGATCTCCCACTATAATATTTGCATACATATGTACATAAATATATGTTGTGCATATTCTTTAGGGTCAATATTCAAAAAGGTCTCAAGTACATAATTCAATTGTACAACTGTAACTGGACATTCAGAGAGACTTGTGCACATAAGTCTGCCTCTGAATAAATCCAGATAAAGCTATGCGCGTAATTTTGTCCAATTCAATTAGGACAGCCTTTCACTATGACCAGACTTACGCATGACACCTTATATGGATATCCTTAAAATAAAGTTCCTTGTGTGGACCATAAACAAAGGGTTGTGAACCACTGACCTAAAGAGGCTGTTCTCAGGTAAAACGGGTATAAAAAAAAGGGTTACCAGATAGTTCCATGTTTCCTAGGGAACCTAGAACTGCAAATATTGTTTCTGAGAGCTGCTGTCCCATTTGTTAATATACAATAAAGGAAGCCACGACATGAAAGTATGCGTCTTATGTGGAAAGTGATAATTTAGGATTTGCATGGAAATCCAGTTTGTGATGTATTTTTTTTTTCTAATACTGTTTTTATACAGGGAATCAAAATTAAGACGCAAGTCTTCTTTCCACTGCTGGCTCAATTTGAACCTTTTGTGTGCAACTGTAAGAGGTCAAAACTGAAGACATCTGAAACTCTGAAGACATATGAATCTTTAGTTAGAGATTTGGGGACTTCTGAAGAGAGACTGGAGCCAACATTATGGAGTCTAGTAGGCAAAGAAATCCACAGCAAGGGGGCTAAAACATATCAGACAGGATTGAATACAGAAAAGGATGAATATGATCTAGTAACATATGAAGAAAGGAAGGAGAAGGAGGAAGAAGAGACAAAGGAATGTGACCTGATATCTAATGGAGATAAAGAGAAGAAAGAGATTAAGGAATGTGACCAAGCATCATGTGACGAGAAAGTAAGAGAGGAATATCACCTAACATCCTGTGGCGAGGAGGCAGAAGAGAAAAAGACTAAGAAATGTGACCAAACATCATATGAAAAGAATGGGAAGAAAGAAACAGTGGAACATGACCCAGCGTTTTATGAAAGAGAGGAGAAGAAAGACATAGGGAAATGTGACCCAGCATGCCATGGAGAGAAGGAAGAGAAAGAGACAGAGAAGCATGACACAGCATTTTATAAAAAAGAGACAAAAGAGGCAGAAGAATATGACACAGTATCCTATGAAAAGGAGAAGAAAAAGACCGCGGAGTATGACCTAGCATCCCATGTTAAGGTAAAGGAGAAAGACACAGATAAATGTGACCAAGCATCAGATGGAGGGAAGGAGAAGAAGGAAACAGAGGAAAATGATCCATCCTCAAATGGAAAAAAGGACAAAGAGACAGAGGAACATGGCCCTGCATCCTATGGAGAGAAGAAGGAAAAAGAGACGGAGGAATGTGACCCAGGTTCCCATGAAAAGGAGAAAAAAGAGACAGAGTATGACCTAGTTTCCCATGTAAAGGAGAAGGAAAAAGACACAGAGAAATGTGACCAAGCATCAAATGGAGGGAAGGAGAAGAGAGAGATAAAGGAAAATGACCCATTATTCAATAGAAAGAAGGACAAAGAGACAGAGGAACATGGCCCTGTATCCTATGGAGAGAAGAAGGAAAAAGAGACAGAGGAATGTGACCCAGGATCCCATGAAACGGAGGTGAAGAAAGAGACCGAAGAATGTGACCCAGCATCCCCTGAAAATGAGGAGAAGAAAAAGACAGAGAAATATGATCCATCATCCAATGGAAAGAAGAACAAAGATACAGAGGAATGTGATCCTGCATCCTATGGAGAGAAGAAAAAAAAAGAGACAGAGGAATTTGACCCAGGATCCCATGAAACAGAGGTGAAGAAAGAGATAGAGAAATATGATCCATCATCCAATGGAAAGAAGAACAAAGATACAGAGGAATGTGATCCTGCATCCTATGGAGAAAAGAAAAAAAAAGAGACAGAGGAATGTGACCCAGGATCCCATGAAACAGAGGTGAAGAAAGAGATAGAGAAATATGATCCATCATCCAATGGAAAGAAGAACAAAGAGACAGAGGAGCATGACCCTGCATCGTATGGAGAGAAGAAGGAAAAAGAGACAGAGGAATGTGACCCAGCATCCCATGAAAAGGAGAAGAAGAAAGAGACTGAAGAATGTGACGCAGCATCCCCAGAAAAGGAGGAGAAGAAAGAGACAGAAGAATGTGACCCAGCATCCCATGAAAAGGAGGAGAAGAAAGAGACAGAGAAATATGATCCACCATCCAATGGAAAAAAGGACAAAGAGACAGAGGAGCATGACCCTGCATCGTATGGAGAGAAGAAGGAAAAAGAGACAGAGGAATGTGACCCAGCATCCCATGAAAAGGAGGAGAAGAAAGAGACAGAGAAATATGATCCACCATCCAATGGAAAGAAGGACAAAGAGACAGAGGAGCATGACCCTGCATCTTATGGAGAGAAGAAAGAAAAAGAGACAGAGGAATGTGACCCAACATCCTATGAAAAGGAGGAGAAAAAAGAAACAGATCAATATGACCATGCCTCATATAGCAAGAAGAAAGAGACAGAGGAGCATTACCCAGTATCCTATGGAAAGGAGGAAGAGGATGAGACAGATAAATGTAATCAAGCATCAGATGAGAGGAAGGAGAAGAAAGAGACAGAGGTACAAGAAGCAGCATCCAGTGTAAAGAAGGAGAAAGAGACAAAGGAACATGAACTAATGTCCCATAAAGAGAGAGAGCAAGGGGAATGTGACCCAACATCCTATGAAAAGGAGGAGGAGAAAGAGATGGAGAAATGTATCCCAACATCATATGGACAGCAGAAGAGAGAGAGAGGGCAATCTATACAAGCACCATATGAAAAGGAGGGAAAGACAGAAATAAAGGAACATAATCAGATATCACATAACGAGAAAGAAATTAAGGAATGTGATCAAGGATCCTATGGAGAGAAGAAAGAAACGACAGAGGAATATGTCCAGGCATTCTATGAAAAAGACGATGAGATAAAGACAGAGGAATGTAACCAAGCATCTTATGGAGAGATGACGAAAGAAACAGATGAGCATGACATAGTGTCCTATGGAAAGAAAGAGAAGAATGAGACAGAGAAATGTGACACAACATCCTACAAGAAGCCAAAGGAATATGTCTCAGCATTGCACGGAGAGAATGTGGAAAAAGAGACTGAGGAATGTGAACAAGCATCATGTGGAGAGACAACAAATGAGAAGAAGAAATGTGATCCAGCATTCCAAGAAAAGAAGGAGGAGAAAGAGACAGGCGAATGTGACCAATCCTCTTATGGAGAGAAGGAAGAAAAACAGATGGAAGAACATAACCAAGCATCATATGAAGAGAAAGAGACACAGGAAGATGAGCAAGCACTGTATGGAAAGGAGGTGGTGGAGGAAGAGAATGAAGAGGCCTTTGCTCAGCAGGTGAGTTTTACAAATGTTTTTGAGACAGAATTAGCTTGTATTCTAATGTTTAACGCTAAGGTCTTATCCCCAGAACACCTATGCAAATATATTTTTGTTAAGCACGCTTAAATATTCCCGTGTCTTTCTACAGCAGTTATTTATCCGTTTATTCCCCTGTTATACCCTTGTTCCTTATTAGTTTCTGTACCTGTTTATTGTTCCTGCTTGTTTCCTCCTTGTTATTGTATCTCTATGTATTGCATCTGCCTGTTCCTCTCAATCTCCATTTCGTTTCATCAGCTAAAGGACTCTTTTAGTGAAGTGCAGTAATGTTTTTCATTTACCACATATTAAATGCAAAAATGAATGTGCAATAAGTATAAAACCTGTTCCATTACAGTTCCATTACAGAGAATTACTTCACTGCATGTTACATGTCTATTGACACTAAACAGGAGGCAGGAAGTAAACGTGCAAGTGACAATGCATTGTATAGTACAATGTGCTAACTGCAATGCATGGTTCCTACACCATAACACATCCATTTCCCACTCCATAACATGCTATGCATTTAGCACATGAATGAGCACTTACTTTCCTGCCAGTGTGCTAATGGATGCATTGACTGCATAGTACACTTTAATAAAAGGGAATCTAAATGACTAAGGGAGGCTCATAATGATTTTGCTTTGCATAGCTGGTTACATTGACAGAAGACTAAACATCCATTCAGTTTGGCCTTTTTCTAACTCCTTTAGAACTTGGACATTCTGCTATCTTCTTGTGTCCATCCACCAAAGTCTTATTTCTTTCCACTGATGAGCACATTTCAAGGCTTATGAGTTGGCTTCAACAGCAGCTGTAACTGGTCACAGCAATGACAAAGGACTTTCTGACCCCAAATATATCCATCAGTTCCGAATTGCTAAATTAGCATTTTCCCCTTGCATGTATTCAAAAACCCATTTGGTTTACTTTTGAATTGCTCTAGAGTTATAGCTATCATAACTACTTCTGCAATTGTTTTAACTGAAAACTGAATAAAAATCTGTTCATGCTGGACTTTGGCATCTGTTGATAAATGCAACTTGCATAGTAAGACTTTTTAATGTAGCCAAAAGGTTACCCTACTCATGCATATTACGAATATGAGTAAAGAGCAGAAATAAATGTAATAAGTAGGTCTCACCGGTTCATTTCATTGTTTTCCCTGAAGACAGTTTCTCAAGATGTTCCAAAGAAGAAGAACTTGAGGTCGCTCAAAGAGACTGCTGGATTAGAGGAAGATGGAGAACAACAAGAGCTGAGAGGAATGATGGAAGAAGAGTTCATAGAAAATATGAGAACACTGATGGAAGATAAGGATGTAGAGCAGAAGGAGGTAGTGAAAGATGAGATGGAAAGGATAATGAACAATAAAGATGGGGAGATGTTAGGCGATGAAAATGCAGTGGAAGCTAAACCTGAGGAGGGGATTTTGGAAGATAAGAAGGAAAAGTTGAAGGAGGTGGTAGTAGAAGAAGAGAAAGATGAGATAATGAAAAATAAGGATGAGGAGATGGTAGAGGATAAGGACGAGAAATTAGTGGAAGTGAAGCAAGAGAAGGTAGATATTAGGCAGAAGGAGGCGATGGTGGAAGATAGCATAAAGGGAATGGTGAATGATCAAAAAGATGGCATGGTAGGGTATAAAGAAGATAGAGAAGATAAAGAAAAGAAAATGGTAAAGGATGAAGAAATGGTAGCAGAGAAGGAAATGGTAGAAAAGAAGGAGCAGAAAGTGATGAAAGATAAAGAGAAGATGGTGAAAAAGAAAGAGAAGAAAATAGTAAAGAATGAGGAAAAAACAGAAGATAAGGAAAAAGACATAGTGAAAGATAAAGAAGTGAGACAAGATAAGGAGATATCCAGTTATGCAGTATCATCAGCTAATGCCTGTGTCCCTGAAGAAGGAGCTTTACAGTCTACAGAAAATGAAGAGGACTTTAAGCCAGGATATTCAATCAACACCCAATTGGTAAATAATCTCTAGAATACAGTATATATAGAATTCATTAATAGTACCTCCAGAGTAAATCCCACATTTATGTCCTTGGGTGCACAGAGAGGGATGGCCACTTAGTTGATAAAAAGGGATAGGGAGTTGGCCATAAAACATGTTGACTCTGGGTTTGAATTTCCTACAACTCTACGAAGCTGATACAGCTTTGATGTTTACTGGTTTCCTTACATCCCCACAGGGCTACCATTAAGATTTATGGAATTGTAACAATATTTGCAAGTTTTGGTCATGTACAGGGCCAGATTAACAATTAGGGAGACTGGGCAGTAGCTTCTGGGGGATGAGAGTTGCAAAGAGCTGCAGCAGTCAAAGCAAATCAATAGATCCTAACGGCCAGATAAAGCAAAAGAACGATCATCCCATACTTTTACTAGCAAGGAGGGCGGGCAGTTTCCAAATAAATTGCTCTCATTAGATACATAAGTATGCTGTTCAATTATGCATGCTTATAGCATCATTCTGGGAGGGGTAATATTGGGTGCAACCATGACTGTTGTGTTTAATGATCAGAATCCAGTGGGAAAGGGGCCTAGGACAATTGGGGGAAGGAGTGCAAGGCTGAAAGGTTGTCTAAGATGCTTAATATTCTTCTACTGGCCCTGGTCATGGGTTTGCAGTAGATGGTCAAGTTTTAGCATAAGAGAATTTAATTCATTTCACATTTGGGTCTCCAGTATTTGTACAGAGAAGAGAGTATTGCTGAGTTAGTGCTGAGAGCCTCCAGAGGGAAGAGCTTTCAGCAGGTGAAGGTGGGCAAAGAGAAGAGAAGAGAAGACTAGAGTACTTCTATGACACCTCTTTAGTATCTCAGTAGTAAGTCCCTCCTCTGCCAGAGGTCATTCTGAACAGCGAATAGCGGGATGTAAGTCTGGTTTGGATGTACAGTACAACCCCCGCTATTCGCTTGCGCCATTTTCCGAGCCCCAGGCTCCCCACACATACAGAGGCATTTTGCGGGGAGTGCTGGATGGGAGTTGGAGGGGGGAGGGCCGGAGGCGAAGAATGGGTGAAACAGAGGTGGGCTGTGCAACCCAGATGTACAGGGCCTCTTCAGGTCACAGCCCTGTATGTCCAGCACTTACAAGATGTACGTGAGACTTATTCCACCTTGAAAGTGGAATAAGTCCCAGGGGCTTCAGCGACTGGGGCACGCAGACACACCAAAGTTGCAGGAAGGATAGAGGTAAGCCCCCGCCACCCGATCCAGGCCCTGGTAGGCCTCGCCGAGGATCAGGTGGTGGGGAAGAGAGGTTTTTGGCTGCAGTGGACTTTTGGTGCTCCTGCTGGACATCCCGGTGCCATGGCGATGGGACGCTATGGCACCGGCACACCAACAGGAGCATAGGGAGGGCTGGCCGGGCAGGAGGGTAGACATCCAGCACTGCGGAATTGAGGGCAGTCCGGCTTGTCTAAATGTCCAATTCTGCACCCGCAGGAATGTCTAGCACCTGCGGTTGCAGAATCGGATACACTTTCGGGCCATCCATTTTTTGGACTTCCAGACGTGCCCTGATTAGAATTGGCCTCCTCAGGAGGAGGGGGGAGGGAGGGAATGAACATCTAATTGCATGGTGGGTCAGGACCTGATATAGATGGAACTTGTTTGGGGAGGAAACTTCTTAAGCTAGTGTAGAAAAGGTTCTCACATTAATTTTATTGCTTAAGTCACCTTAGAAAAATATTATTTATATTTATTTATTTATTTATTTTAGTTTCTTATATACCGCACTATTTAGTATCAGCGCGGTTTACATGGAACAGTGAAACATAATGAACAAACGTTAGTTTTACAGAGAACAAGGAAATACAACTTGGATAACTTAGGGAAACATGCACATCAACTATTTACATATGTAGCAGTAATCTTTGCATAGTGGGTTATGAACCTACAGAAAGATATTAAGTATAGGGACTAATATGCAGAGGTTTCTGGAAGGAAGATGTGGCTATGGTGGAGTATGGTTGATCTGGTAATGTTGTATAAATAAGTAATGTTTTAGTGCTTTCCTGAATTGTGTGAGATCGGTGATGGCTCGGATTGCTGGTGGTAATATGTTCCAACACTTGGGAGCATAAAGACTGAAAGCCCTGTTTGACGTTGTTAGTGTGCATTTTGTTGATGCACTTGGGATAGTTAGAGTGTTTGCTGATGTGGATCTTCTGGATCTGTTAGGTGGGGTGGGCTGAATTAGATCCACTAGTTGTGAAGCGGTTATGCCGTTCCCCCCAAAATACCGAGACTATTTTCTTCTTCTTGCAGAGGCTTCCAATCCTACCTGATTTCAACAAACCAGTGAATATGATTAGCTTTAGCCTGGTTTCCAAATCACCAGTGACTGCTTCTTCAGCAGCCTCAAAAGTTAAGAAACTGAAGAGCAATTCACTGTCAGATAGCGGACGAGGAGCTATACCAGTGGATGGCTGTCTCTTTCGAAATGAGGTATGTAACCTTCGCAAAAAACATAAATCTGCCAGGAAAGATTCCATCACTAGCTTATGAATTTTCCCTTCTCCTCCTCACAACATACACAATGTAACGTGGATTGAAGGAGGGGAGTTTTCGGAGTGCAGATTTACTTGGGTAAGTCACTGTTTGCCACACATACATGGCTTTTGACATTGCTCTCTCGCTAAATACTGTCCAGTCAATGGGGTTTCTTGGCAATGGAGAGTAAAGTGACTTGCCCAAGGTCACCAGGTGTGCCAGTGCGAATCAAACCCAAATCTCTTAGGTGCTAGGCTGTTGCTCTAATCAGATGCAAAATAAAATATAAAAGTTATTCTGAAGATGGATAGACTGATTTCTTGCATAACACTGTTACACTGGTTTTTGTACCTTTGGCTAAAGATTTGTGCTACCAGATATGTATGATTTAGGTGTCATTAATCTGCCTAGCACCAGGAAACATTTTTCAGTGCTGACCATTCAGGGGTAGAGTATGCCCTGGTTGAAGCATAGATTACTATATGCCTCAGGAATTGTCTAGATAGATTTTTCTCAAGGGCAATTGTCTCCAAACAGATTAGTGCTGTACATACTATGACATCAATGAACCTCACTCCTGAGTCCCAGAGTATGTGGAATTGGATCTCAGTCTCCTGTAAGGAGAAACCATGGAAGGAGTCAGGAGGTCTCAAAGGTGATATAAGGCAGAATTTTGGCAAGAAAAGGGTCTTTTGCTCTTTTTCTGCCTTTCAGAAGCAGGCTGAGAGCTCAGTAGCCAGGAACCTCAGGGCCTCTGGAGGGCAGGCCTCGAAGCAGCAAATCAATTTTGGGCCAATAAAGAAGGGGTACCCTCACAATAAAGAGGGGTTTGTGTTTTTTGTTTTCCTTTTCTGCTGAACTGATGTCTGTCAGAGCAAGCTGCAGGGTCGGTAGTGATGAAACATGGATGAGGCCTGCACCATTGGAAAGGTTTGCGTGCTGGCCTAGCCTCTATACTGAAACCAGGAGAAGGCTACCAGTAAGTGAAGGTGTTGCCCTGAGTTGAACCATGTCGAAGCTGCATGAGCTCAAGAGTCAAGAGATCTGCAGGTGTAAGGAGACTAGGGGGCATGTTTACTAAGTCCAGTTCTGGTACTGCATGTACTACCAGGGTAGGGGGCCTGCTGTAAGTCAAGGGGGTGTGTATGCCTGTCTCCTTGCAGTCAGTGTGTGCCCAAGATGCTGTGATACGCTAGCCAGCATGTGGGCACACTAAATTCCACCCATTGAGGTGGCGTTCGGTGCAGTAGCATGGACTCCTAATGCCTGTGCTTGCCGTGGCGCACCGGCAACACCTTTGTTACACCCTGGTCCCACCCAGACCCCCATCCACCACGTGCAATCCAAGTAGTGTGAAATTTTTGGCACTAGGGCCTGCGCTATCATTAATCCTGTTCTGAAGAATTATTTTCTTATCTATTAGCAATGCTACATGAATGAACCTGAGTTAGCTTTGGACAATTTGAACTCCAGCATGGGACCTTCATTCCCTAATGGTAGTAAGATATAAGTCCAGTCTACCTGACTTTGTACCACATGTCTATAATTTTCAGTGCTCAGTCCACAAGCAGGACCGGCCCCAGAGTTGGTTCAAGGTGTTTGTGTCCTAGGTAGACCTTAACCTTTACGCCCCCCCCCCCCAGCCCCCCACAGTTGTCAAAATCTATTGTTTAGCTTTGAATGCCATGCTCTTTGCTGCCTTCCAAAAGTTGCTTCCCTAAGCAATTGCCTAGTTTTCCTAATGGTTGGGCCAGCCCTGTCCACAAGCCTTTAGATTGTGTGCATTCTAGGAAGGAGTTCCTATGCATACCTGATTTCACCTTACTTTTGACTCACAAGTCAGTGACCCAAAGTCCCACCTGGCCACCTTGGGCTCTGGATATGTATGCCCTGTGTAATATCTGCAACTGCATATCCTGCAAATCCTCTGATTTGGATTGTGTGCCCACATTAAGAAAAAATGGCCGCCAGCTGCTCACCATCTGCTAACCATGTTAATCCTTTTGCATATGCCCACCACTCTAATGGCTTTTTCATTTTCTCTCTTTTGCTTTCCTAGCCAGCAAACCCATTTTCCTCTTTTCCTGTTTCGTTTGCTTTTCTCCAGACAAATAAAGAAGCAATACCCTATATGTTGGTAAAATAGGGGAAATCTGGAGCATGATCAGTAGCCCGGGGATGGGAGGGAGGGGGGGCAGAGGGACCTGAAGCATGCCGGAAGTTCCACGCAAGAAAAACCTGAGCTCAGAATTTTCTGGTACTTTGATGTTGAATGCTAGACTGAATGGCACAATAAGAGGGCATGTGGTCTTTCAGGGATCATAAGAGTAAACACTTGCCGCCAGAATCTAAGGGCAAGTAGTTGCCTGTGTATATAGACTTTTTCATAAAGAGGATCTGCATATTTGAAAATCTGAAGCAGAGTCCTTGCTTCTGTCTACTTCTGAGTCAAGTTGCCTGTGTCACAGACTCTAAGTGTATGCTTTTAAATGATCTGGGTATCCTATTTTGAAACCTTTTTTGGAGTTAAGTCTACATTATGCACCTTCACTGGAATTTGGGCATTAACTTCAAGATCAATCAAAGCTCACCAAAAACGGGAACATTTTAAGAAGCCTCATGCCATGAACAAGTTCAAAGTTTAAAGTAAAACATATCTAACTTATCTGTCTGTTTTAGAAGTTTCTCACAAGTTGGGACCTTCTGGTTGTAAGGACAAGAGAGAATCGGATTGGAAATGAATGCAGAAGTCTGCAGGAGACCGAGTCTGCTGGGAGTGACCTGTGTCCTTCTGCTGCAGCTAGGGGAATGGACAGCCTGGGACACAAAGGGCAGGATTCTGGGAAGGAGGAGAAAGTAAGGACCATTGGCTTTGCCTTTCTCTGAGTTTGATACAGCACTTTCTCTTTCCCGATCATTATATGAAGGCCGCTCTGATATACATCATGTTAATGCTATTTATGTGATACTTCTTTATATCATACTGCCTTCTCCCATGATAAACAGAAGTACTGACCCATGATACAGTGTGCTGTGCTGTAAGATCCAATGACAAAGAATTGGATCCAAAATACTCTTATCAATGCAAGATCAAATAAAATCTTGAAAACACTAGAGAGCTCAACTTGTGGTCTTATTGGTGAGATGGACATCTACCTGCCACAGCTAATTACGTCATCATCGCCCTCTGCTGGTGAACACGGAGTAAAGGTGCTATCCACTGTTATATTGAACTCACTGAATGTAATAACACCACTATGGTATGATGATGTAACAATTAGGTGGCATCAATAAACCAGAGGGAGCAACGTAAGCAATCACTTAGCTTCATAACACTGTGTCAGCTCCATCCCCCAGTCTAAAGAACACTGTTCAAAGATTATAACAGATTCAATCTTGACTGCAACCTAGGTTTCGCTGATAACACGGCTTCATCGGAATGAACAGTTATCCTATGCAGAAGATACTCCACTTCCACAGCCCCCGTTATTGTATTCAGTGAGTTCAATATAACAGTGGATAGCACCTTTACTCTATATACACCAACAGAGGGTGATGATAATGTAATTAGCTGTGGCAGTTAAATGTCCATATCACCAATAAGACCATATGTTGAGCTTTCTAGTGTTTTCAAGATTTTATTTGATATTGCACTGAACAGAGTATTTTGGGTCCAATTTTTGGTTCCCCTTTTTGGTGTGATTTTTGTCTTTTAGTGCTGTAAGATCCTGCAGGAGATCCCAGAGATCTACATTAGATACAATGGAGGACACTGTGTCCTGCACCGTAAGATCCTACAGGAGCTCCCAATGGGCTGAATTAGATACACTGGAGGACACTGTGCTCTGAGCTGTAAGATAAGAAATGCCATTCTGGGCCAGACCAAGGTCCATCAAGCCCAGTATCCTGTTTCCAACAATGGTCAATCCAAGCACAAACATAAGCACCTCTCGGGTTCTCAAAAGGTACACAGATTCCATTTTGCATATCCCGGGAGAAGTAGTGGATTTCCCTGGTCATCCTTAATAATGGTTTATGGATTTTTCCTCCAGGAACTTGTCCAAACCTTTTTTAAGCCCATCTACACTAACAGTTTTTACTACATCCTCTGAATTCCAGAATTTGATTAAGCGTTTAGTGAAAAAAGTATTTTCTTCTATAGGTCTTAAATGGGTTACATTGTATGTCCCCTAGTCTTTCTACTTTTTGAAGGAGTAAACAACCAATCCATGTTTACCCGTTCCAGTCCATTCATTATTTTATAGACCTCTATCATATCTCCCCTCAGCTGTCTTTATTCCAAGTTGAAGAGCCCTAATCTTTTAAGCCTTTCCTCATAGGGGGGTATACTTCCATCCCCTTTACCATTTTGGTGGCTTTTCTCTGTACCTGTTCAAATTCTGCTTTATCCTTTTTATGACCAGAGTTTCACACAATATTCATGGTGCAGTTGCACCATAGACCGATATAGAGGCATTATTATATCCTCAGTTTTATTTTCTATTCCTTTCCTTATGATTCCTAGAATTCTATTTGCTTTCTTGGTTGCCGCTGCACACTGGGCAGAGGGTTTCAACGTGATATCCATGATGACGCCTAAATCTTTTTCCTGGGTGATGGTTCCAACTGTGGAACCTTTCATTGTGTAACTATAGTTTGAGTTGTTCTTCCCTAAGTGCATAACTTTGCACTTGTCTGCATTAAATTCCATCTGCCATTTGGATGTCCTGTCTTCCAATTTATCCAAGTCCTCTTGCAATTTTTCCCAATCCTCTTGTGAGGATTCTGAGATCTGCATTTGATATGCTGGAATGGAGGAGCGCCTAATGATTAGAGAACCAAGAGACCAGGGTTTAATTGCCACTAGCACTCCTTGTGGCCTTGAGTAAGTCACTTAACCCTCCATTACTTCAGAAAAAGTCATGTTATCAACGTCTCTGTTTAATGTACATTGCCAAGTTTAAGGTACAATGTAAACTGCTTTGACAGAAATAATGACGTGATATAGCAAACCTATAAAATAAATAAATGTGCATTAGATACACTGGAGGGCACTGCATTAAATTCCTGTGCTGTAAGATAAAATGGAAGATTAGGACAGAGTAAGTAGTTGCTCTGTCCTACCCCATCGCAACAGTGAGATCAAACCCACGGTGCTGATGCTGTGGATCAGAAGTTCCACGGGACCCACACAGCTCCCCCAGGTGGGGCTACTGATGGTTGGGCATGGAGAGGCTGTTTGGGTGCTACAGATCCTTTGATCCATGGCACCGGCATCATGGTTGCTGAAGGAAGGGCCAAGGGGGATCCGTTGCTACTGCTGCTGCAATCAACAGTGGCTCTGCAATGGCAATCCTGATAGCTTGTCTACTGTTGAGGTGACATTATTTGCAGCTGCGTTACCGGTGATTTTGACAGCCAGCGCATGGCAATTGCTCGAGGGCATGCTCCCACCTGTCACCACGCCTTCTCCCCATCCCGATACTGCTTTTTCCTGCATTTAGCGCATGAAATGCAGATAGCACCAAAAATCACTGCGTTGTCTGCATTTTGCCTGCATTAGCTGTCAACATGGTGCAATAGCACGGGCTATCGGTTGCGTTAACAGCTAATGCAGTTGAATAAACATGCCCCAAAGTGTAGTTACCAAATTCAAGAGGATCCGAGCCTTATGCCTAGTTTCCTTTATTGACTCTGTAACATTTCTGTCCTCCTCCTTTCCTCGCGCACATTGCAATCTACAGGAAGGTAGGATAGTATTAGCTTTTCTTATTTCTTCTTTTTTATATTATTATACAATAATTGTCTTCCATCTTTCTTCATGTTATTTTTAAAAAGTTGTAGCTTGTGAAATTTTTGTTAAAACATTAATTTAAAAGAAAAACAATCCTCAGTAAAGATGCTTCTTCCACTAATGCTTAAAATCCTTCCTGTGGCCTAACCCAATTCTCCAACACTGCAGTTTGCGTTTGTTAGGTTTTGTCCTATCTCCTTCATAATTTGCCCTGGTATGTGTAGAAAGGGCTGCTGGCAAATCATTCCCTTCTTTTATCTAAGCTAAATAAACTCAGTCCCTTCAAAAGTATCTCGGAGGAGAAGCTTTTTAAAGCCCTGATGTTTGCTGTTCTTCTCGGTACTTTGTTCAAAATCTCAGAGTGGAGGACCCAAGGGAGAACACGTTTCATTGGTTTGTGCTTCCTTCCCTACCCCCCACCCCCCTTCTGTGCACACATACTTTGCATTTTCCCACCCGGAGAAAACCTTACAATGTAGAACCGCTATGTTCCTGCATTCAGTTGGCTCAACTGATTTATAATCCTTTTGTCTCTCCCATGGTTTCTCAAGCACCCTGAACATATTCCCCTGCGAAGGGAGAAGGCCTTTATCTGTCTGTCCCAACGGGAGCATGAGGAGGCTGTGAAAAGGCTGACGGAGCTGCAGCTGACAGCAGCCTATAGATACCAGCAAGACAAGGAGCGTCAGATGCTAAGGGTAAGCAGGAGCCTCAGTACACTTTGCTTAAGCATTTATTGTAATTTGGGGGGGCCTCGCCACAAGATGCTGCCTTCATAGCACTGGATTTCCAGAAAAGGGTCTGCCTTGTTTGCAGTCAGATTGCTGTCAACACTAAATCTAATGGAATACTGTATTCTGTTTAGGTGTACCAGGAATTTTGTGTAAACTGCTCTGATGCTTCTTGTTAAAGGCAGTATAACAAACAATATAATACATACACAAAACCGCTAAAATTATTCCATATAAGATTCCTAATACTAACCTTTATGTGGACCTTGGCAGTAAACGAAGATATAGACTTAATAGGCATTTCAGAAACTTGGTGGAAGGAGAACCACCAATGGGGCACTGTAATACCAGGATACAAATTATATCAAATAGCAAATTTGTGGATAGTGGCATATATGTTAAGGAGGGCTGAGAGATGAACAGAATAAAAATCCTGTAGGAAACAAATGCAATGTGGAACCTTTATGGATATAAATGTGTTGTATGATAGGAAGAGTATAGTGGTAGGGGTATACTACAATCTACCTGGACAGGATGAAGTGCTAACAAAAAAGAGGAAGGCTAACAAATTTGATAACACAATAATAATGGGAAATTTCTAGGAAGGTAAAATGTCTAGATGCCATAAACTACTTAATGGAGCAGCTTGTTCTACTACTGATGAAAGTGGAATCTATTTTAGATCTAGAATGTAGGACCTGATGTGAAAGGCAGCACTGGTAGGGCCATTTGGCAATAGTGATCACAATGGGATCAAATTTGCCATAATTACTAGATTTAGGCTGCTAAAGAAAACTACTACAGCAGCATTTAATTTTTAAAAAGGAGAATGATAAACTGAGGAATTTAGAAAAAAAATAACATGAGCAGTTTCCCAGGTTAAAAGTTGCATGACATCTGGACATTATTTAAAAATACTGTTTTGATTCTTTCTTTATTAAGGAGTAGTATTATGATTATGTGTTTTTTATGGTTTTCCTTTATGTATTGTGGAATGTATTTTCAAAAATTCTTAAGAAAAAACCCCCGATTTTAGGAGCCCTGATAAAATATACTGCATACATTAAAAAGGGTTATGAAAGAGGCAATTAAAGTCAAAAGGGCATCTTTTAAAAAAGAGAAATGAGCACAAGCACTGGCAAGCTAGATATATAAAAAGTAACAAGACAGAAAAAGAAAATCTTTGAAAAGAAACTTGTAATAGAGGCAAAAACTAACACCAAAAACTTTATCAAGTATATTCAGAACAAAACACCTATGAAGGAGTTAGTTGGGCCACAAGATGACTAAAGGGTACAAGAAATCCTCAGGGAGAAACATTAAGAGGCCCTTTTGCTAAAGCCCTCTAGATGGTAATGTGCGCTTTAGTGCATGCTCTCTGTCCGGGGTGACACCTAACATGTGGGCATGACAGCGGGCAATCATTAAGAAGCTTGTTAATTGGCCAGTGGACACTCGGGTAACAAGTGGGCAGGTTAAGAATACAGTGTGGACCTGGAGAGCATATTAAACACAAGAAAAGCAGAAGGCAACATGCCACTGGTAGGAGCAAGGGCCTTTAATGTGATGTGTCTTGGGTCAGTCCAACACGTGTTTCGGCAACAAGCCTTCTTCAGGGGACAGCAACCTATTAGAGACAGACACAAAGGTATGCTCTCTAAATTGTGTAGCAATAGCTGTGGAAACTCACTCCGCGTCATCAGTAATGACCAGTGGCATGTTGCCTCCAGCTTTTCTTGTGTTTGCCTTCACTGCAGGTGGGGTGATATCTCTGTTACCTGGAGAGCACATTGCCACTGCACGAGGGCAATTGCAGCACGCTCCGTAGCAATGTGGCAATTAATGTATGTACACCTAATGATACCTCTATGGGTATTGTTAGATACACCCACATTAACTGTGCCACATGTTAGCATAAGAATCTTATTAAATGTCACGCCCCCACCAGCTACCATGGAGGCCATGCGATAAAAACATGCATTAAGTGCCCAACCTTAATGGGCTTTAGTAAAAAGGGCCCCTGAATTAATTCTTTGCCTTTGTGTACAATGAGGAAGATGTTGGGGTCATACCTTCACTGTATACCTTTTTTTATTATTATTAAGATTTGTAATATACAAATAAAGTAATCATAAAAGACATTGCTGTAAAACAGAAAATACATAAGAAAATATCATAACAAGAAAGAATAAACAGTAGCAGCCCACATCAGTGGAGGAACAGAGCCAATAACAAAAGACATTAAACTCAAGAAATGATTAGGAGATCAATGGGGAAGATCCCCTAGGCCTAGCTCAATCTGGCTTAACATTAAGCTTGGAGACACAGAACTCAAAGTTTAAAAACAATTCAAGTACCTTGAAGTCACCTTAGACCAGTGCCTAGACTTTCAAAACCACATTCAAAATATCACGAAGGCAGTCTACTTCATGATCAGAATGCTATGTAACTTATGCCCCCTACTCACCTGTAATGATTTCCGCACAGTCTGCCAGGCAACAATCACCCCCTTGTTCGATTACTGCAACTCCATATACCTAAGCACACCATACACCCACTTCAACTCGCGCAAAACACAACAGCATGAACAATCTACAGAGCACCTAAGCACCACCACATCACACCTATTCTAAGTTCCCTCCACTGACTACCCATCGCCTCTAGGATCAAGTTCAAGGCTCGGAATGGACTAATTGCCCAAAACCTTCAATGCTCGATCAGCGCCCTCAACTCCAACAGGCCCCACAGGCAGGCTACCAGCAACCTACTCAGCCTCCCAACATGAATCCGTAACAGTACCCAATACCCCAGCCACAGGTCCTTCCCTTTTTATGCCCCCACATTATGGAACGCACTGCCACCCAACTTGCGAACTATCCAGGAGACCAAAACTTTCTGCAAGCAACTGAAGACATTTCTGTTCCAAGAACACTACAGTTCATGCTGACCCCCAAGGTGACATTGAAACATCCCATGCATACTAACCCACTCATCCATCACCTCCACCATGCTCACCCCCCACTTACCACTACTAACCCCTTCCCACGACCCCAGATCAAACTCTTCCCCCGCTAATAAAATGTGCACCGTTTTGACTGGTAGAAAAACGGTATACCAAAATCAGTTAAATAAATAAATAAATTCAAAAAAATGAAGATTGTTTGCCCTAGAAAAATTCTCTAGGGCTTCCAACTTATAATGAATACTAAGGGAATCTTTAACTGAAGACATATTTGTGTATTGCAGAACCAGCAACTGACCAGCAATCTTAGAAATAGCACCATCTATTACAGAAAATCTAGTATCTATTTCTTTAAACTTCTGTACTGACTCCTACAAAGAGTTGCCACAGAACCTTATAATTTCAAATCAGTTTTTACAACAGCAGACCAAAGGTCCTTAAGGGTGCTGTCCTGAATAGGTTCTTCCAGCGCATCGACAGACCCTGGCAAAATCACCGGATTAGGCAATGGACCAAGAACAAATAAGGAAACCACCCTTTCTGGAGAACCATTCAGAAAGCAGTAAAGGACAGCTGAGGTTGGGGAAAAAGTGGGAGTCCGCTGTGCTGGACTGAGAGACACATCTTCTAGCGAGCCCGAACGGCCTGCGCATGGGGTGAAATGTTTGTCCAATGGGCCCATGGTCTTACCCAAGGCCAAATCCACAGATGTAACTTTCGTGGCTATTTTGGCCTTGTGTTTCCCCATTAGAGACAAACAGAAAGGACAAATCACTACAAAGAACCTGAAATTATTCCACGCTCCAACAATGCATCATTTCCCCATCGGTTCAGCAAAGGGACGTGGCCTGCCCCTTTGGGCACATCCCTGAAGAGCCTCAAGGGCAGCTGATATTGCTCCAGGGTCCTCTGTTACCGGTGTCACAGGAGGAGTGGGGGCTGCTGACCCCACCACCTGCAAAGCACACCCCCGCTAGCATTGCTCCCCAGACAACAAGGACTCAGGCAGCAATCACCAGATGGAAAATTCTGTCTCACATAGGTAACTCCACAGGGGCAGCTGATATTACTCTGGGGTCCTCTGCTACCGGCGTCACAGGAGGAGTGGGGGCTGCCGACTCCACCGCCTGCACAGGCACACCCTGCTAGCGTTGCTCCCCAGACAACAAAGGCTCAGGCAGCAATCACCAGATGAAAAGCTCTGTCTCGCCTGTATACCTTCTTTTACAGAATGATTAGAAACAACTAAAATATAATAGAGTAAATTGATGAACTAAAGAGTAACAAATCACCAGAACTGGACGGTATGCACCTAGAGTTCTGAAAGAAACATGAAAAATGAAATTGTAATCTATCATTTTAAAAACAGCCACAGGAGCAGGAGACTGGCCAATGTAATGACAATTTTTGAAAAGAACTCCAGAGATGGTCTAAGAAACTATGGATCAATGAGCCTGATATTGGTGTCAGACAACATGTGGAAACCATTCTAAAAAAAAAAGACTAATAATATAGATAGACCATGGCTTAAAGAATCAACACAGGTTTGCCAAAGGGAAGTTTTGCCTTACCAATTTATTACATTTGTTTAAGGTGTAAACAAGCATGTGGATAAACATTGGGGTGGGGGGGGGGGGGGAATTGGAACATCCAGGCTGAGACACTCACAGTTTCCCCAGTATTTGCAAAAGGCTCTGCTGAACCCAAGATCTTTTATAAAATACATTTAAAGGACGCTGGTAATTACCTGTATATTTGCCAACATGTATAGCAGGAACATAGATTTTATAAAAATATACATGAAAATAAAGTGGAGCATTGCCCAGCAGCTTCTACGTACATATGCCAGCACTTATAGATATAGTTGCCTGATTTTAGAAACAATATAAGTGCCATGAGGATTTTTCCCCCATTTTTAGGCAAAAATAAGAAACTGGAGATTAAGGAAAATGATTCCATTAATCCCACAATTAGGGGAATGTTTACCAAGCCCCACACTGGTATCGTGGGTATGAGCTGTGAGACAAGCGTGGTGCTCTATGCTAACTGCAGGGGGCAGTACAGCTATCCTTCTGCAGTTACTGTGGATTTAGCAGTAAAAGCACCACAGGAGCAACTAATGCAACCCACTGACGTGGTATTAGCTGCACCCGCGGTACCTGCATGGAGCCCAGGAAGTGCAGGCTTCAAACATCCATCCTAGCAGCGCTGGGGCGAGACGCACTGCATGAGGTTTTAGCACGGGACTTGCATTATACTGTGTGCGTACCCAGCACTACCCAGCAAGCGCATGTTAGTAAACCTGCTCCTTAAAGCCCTGGCTGAAATAAGCACTGTTTAAAAATCTATGCACGCCTCAAAGCTGGAGTAAAAGTGACAGGGACCTTGCATAAACTATACACACAGAGTGGAGGAGTAGCCTAGTGGTTAAGGCCAGCAGCCTGAGACCAGAAAGACCAGGGTTCAAATCCCACTGATACTACTTATGGCCTTGGGCAAGTCACTTAACCTCCTATTGCCTCAGGTACAAACTTAAATTGTAAACCCTCTTGAGACAGGGGACTACTACAGTACCTGATTGTAACCGACCTTGATCTACTACTGAGAAAGTGTGAGCTAAATAATAACAACATATTCCTATTGTAAAATGAGGAAATAAATGTATACCTTTTCAGTCCATTGTAAACACGTCCAAAACATGCTCCCCTAGAAATGTTTTCATCTTGGCAACATCCACATGTTTCTGAAATCGCCATTTACATCATTGCCTATCTAAACATGTAAATGCTGCTGTTTACACCTGGAGATGCTTTTGAAATGACCTCCCTAGTACATTTTGGCTTTTTCAGCGGGCATTTGACAAAGTCCCTCATGAGAGAATCTTCAGGAAATTAAAAAGTACGGAATAGAGGGCAAATAGAGTGGGACCACATGGTCAGTTTACAAAATGAAAAAAGATCAGTAGAGGAGTACCCCAAGGGACCTGGGACCCTGGGACCTGTTCTGTCTAACATTCATAAATAATCAACGAATGAGGTGATCAGATTTGCAGATGACACAAAATTATTCAAAGCTGTTGAAACAATAGAGGGCTCTAAGGAATTGCATATAGATCGGATGAGACTAGGAGACTGGGCATGTAAACAGCAGATGAAATTTAAGATGGATAAGTACAAAGTGATGCACCTAAGGGAAACAGTCCCAACTACAGGTACAAAATTTTGGTACAAAGTCCTGAGTTAGGAGTCAGTACCCAAGGAAAAGATCTTCGAGTCATTGTGGACAATCAATATGCTGAAATTTCCAGCCAATGTAGTGTGACTGTCAAAAAAAACAATTAGAATATTATGGATTACTTGAAAAGGAACGGAGAACAAAACAGAGAATCATTATGTCTCTGGGGAATGGTTGTTTAACTTTTCAAACACAGAATAAGAGAACATGCCCCTGAAACTAATGGCCAGCAGATTGAAAACAAATTGTAGAAAGGAATTTTTCATGCAGCGCATAATTAAACTGTGGAATCTGTGGCTGGACGATGTGGCCAAGGTGACTAACATAGCAGGGTTCGAAAAAGTTTGGACAAGTTCCTGAAGGTACAAAAGTCCTTCGCTTATCCCCAGAAATCAGCTATGAGAAATCTCATCTACTGCTGTGATCTGGCCACTGCTGGAGACAGGCTGCCGGGCTCGAGGGACCTTGGTCTGACTCAGCATGGTGTTTCTTCATGTTCCTTATGCTTTTGTATTTTATATTTATTAAATTTAAACAGGATATCGCAAGATAACTTGCTGAGGAAACACAAATGCATCCTAGATGGTAAATAAAAAAAATATAAGAAAATAATCATATGAAGAAAGCAAATAATCATCATAGAGGCCTTGTAAAGAAGGCAGAGGAGAACAAAACACTAAGGAACGTCAGATAAAAACTGTAGGAAAAGCTTAACATGAAAAAATGGTTCTTGTATTAAACTTAATTTCCTAACTTCCATTCTCATTTCCAGATGTTCCAGTGAAACAGAGGAAACCTCTTTTTACATCAAGAAAACTTTTCATTTCCCAAGGTCAAAGAGAATATAACTAGCACCAGCGTATTTTACCGAGCATTTAGGGTACCCCAGGAAAACGAAAGCCCCAAGTTCTTCATGTGCTTATATAAGGTGCTTCGATGCTATGCTAGAAAAAGGTTTTTGCTATTTCGGCACCGAGCCCTGTAAACAGTTCTGTCAATGCACCTCACGAGGGGCTGATTGCTTCTTGGCCTTTTTTTGATCAGAACGCCACAAAAAAAAGAGGGACAACCCCTATCAATAAAGGTCCATGACAAAAAGAGAAACAGGAAGGGGTAATTTAAAAAGCCACAAATAGCCACAGGGTAGATTTATTCCTCCTGACCTGGCTGTGTTTCAGCACGGTCTGCCTGTATAAAGGGCATTGAATGCAATCCAAAAATATTTATAGAATCAAATCTAGGGGAGAGGGGGCGAGAAGCAGCACTTTGAGAATCATGTCCGCCTGGCCTGTTCTTTTCTATTATACCAACTAGAACATGGAGACTGAAGAACAGCAGCGATGAGGAAGTAAGATGACTTCCAGAGAAAAGGATGAGTAGGGGAAAACGCAGTGAGAGCAGAAGGGTTTTGTGATAGAATCCCAAAGCTTTGTCTTTGGCACAAAAATAGTATATAACACCGAGCTTCCACAATGGACCCACAAGTTTGGGGTCTGGGTTATCAGCTAAGGATGGTCCTTTCCTGACCTTTAGGCTGAGATAGAAAACCTACACAAACTGAGTGGATCAATGTCCTCCCACCCAACCCCAATAAGGCTATTACCAAAACAGAAGGTTTAAATCTTCTGCTAAATAGAATTAGACCTACCTTGTGACACTTCCAGATAGTCATCACTGCAACTAGACGCACCTCACTTCTGATACGCAGCAGCCCCTGACGTTCCACTTTTCCCTTCATTCCAGTTTCAGGAAAAGCTGTCCATTGCAAAAAACAGAAAATCAGATGACGACCTTCTTGCGACAAGGCAGCATGAGAGGCACCAATATTCAATAAAACCCTTGCATAAGGTAAGGGCATCCTTAAAAGATGCAGCCTTTTAGAGAAAGTCATTCAATCTCACCCTAGCTAGCCTGATTTCTCGTCCATTTTCCTTCATATTTTTTTATTATATTTGCTATACTGCTTGTAATGCAAACAGAATATCAATGAACAGACTGAAGGATTCGGAAGTTCCTTCATATCATATAACCTTGGCACAAATTGGAAGCCATCCTCTCACTGTCCTATACTAGCTTCTCATCCATCTCTGGTACGCAGAGGGAGACCAACTCCCCCGCCTGCTGCTAGCACGCTCGGTGTACCCTTTATCCCTTGTGCGATATGAGCACAGACTGAGGTAACTTCTTTCGCTGAACATGTAAATTCTCATGCATCTCTGATCCTGGCATAGACTGAAGATGTCTCTCTCCCTAACTAACTTTATTAGAACCTGAGAACATCTTCTGCCAGATTAGTCCTAGCCTAGACTTAGGACACCGGGACAGTGGAATACTATGACTGGGTTCTTGACCTTCAGATGTTCAGGGCAATTTTCAAAGCCATTTATGAGTGTAAATAGTGATTTATGTGCACAAGTCGGCCGTCTGAAAATTTCCCTCCCTCAATGCAGCTATTTTTAATGGCAGTAAGACGAGGCAGTCCCTGTGGAGTGTTTTGGTTGGTTGAGGAAAACAATGCATACAGGTTGTATTTTCAGCTCTATGCACAGTATTTTCAATGAACAAAGTACCCACCGAAAAAGCAGCTGCAGATGTCCGTGAGGATGGTCAGGCACTGGTAGCGCCCTTTGGAGACAGGGCTGGTTGATTTCCTTTCCTAGCACAAATAGAATGGATGTACAGCGGTACCAGATGATGCCAGCTCTTCTTGTGCTTGTAGACGCCGCAGGCTGTTTATTGTGAGAGGGTGTGGCTTGGCATTTTAGATGTGTGTGTGGTCTAGCCTCCAAAATGACATGATTACTTCTCACTCCAATTCCTGCAGATATTAGAGGCATGCCTTATTTTTTATTTCCTCTTCTGGAAGTCACTTCTTTGGTGTCACCTTCTCTTCTGGGGCTCAGATGCTCTCCCAGTTCTGCTTTCAGCAGTGACTACTAGCCCTGACTTCCAGGCCTAGCCTCTGTAAAGTTGTGCAATAAGGAGACAGAGTCAAGAGGAAATGAAGACTCTGTGTGCACAGAGTAGCTGCATTTATGCATTAATTTATAGAATAGCAGCATATTCTAACATGCTTTCACTTTGAAAAGTCATGTGAAAGCTACAAGTAAAAAATATGCATGGATAATGCAGGTAGTGTGACGATCTCCCACACAAATATGCATGCTAAAATGTCACTTAATGTGCACTGCACTAATGGCCAGGTTTACTAAACCTTAGTGAGGCCAAAAGACATTAGCGTGTGCTAAGTGTCATGCGACCCATAGGAATAAAATCAGTTGCAGTGGCAGATAGCACATGTTAAAGGATTTAGGGGTACGTTTACTAAAGTCCGCTACCCAATAGCACAGGGTAAATTTAGCATGCGGTTTGAGCACCACGCTATAAAGCAGCACAGGCCTCTGCCTAAAAATCCTGTAATAACTGGATAGCATGTGATGGGGCGAGACCTGTACAAATCAGGGTCAGAATGGAAGCACTGACGGCACTACATGGCTAACATGGATATTGGTAGCTAGTGTTAACCGTGCTAGATGCCCTCAGCATGGGTGCACTTAACACCATCTCAGTGGGTGATGTTAAATGTGCCCGCATGCCGACTTACATGGTGCTGCGTCTTAGGGCCACGCTAACTGCAGGGGGACAGACGTACATGCCTCTTGAAGTTACTGTGGTCCGTCCCCCCCGCACCACTAACGTGGCCCATACATGCATTACCGGTACAGGCTTTTGGAAATATGCCCTTTAGTGTGTGATAAGCGTTAGTAAACATGGTCTTACTTTTTTTTAGCACATGCTAAAATGTAGCATAAAGTGCAAACGTATATTTATCATGCACATTAAGGGAGCCGTTTTATAAAGCATTGTACATGTGCAAAGAAGGTTTTACCCACGGAAAAGGCTTTTATAAAACTGTGCGGCTGAATATGCACATATTACTACTACTACTAATCATTTGCATAGCACTACAAGTTATAGGCAACACTGTACATACCTCTGCTCATCAGAGCTTACAGTCTAATCAAGGTGAAAAAACATTGCAGAAGTAGGGACTATGTAGAGTACAGCAAGATGCACATAAGTAGTGGACTAGAGAATGAGGAGCATCAGGATCCAAAGCAGCCTCAAAGAGGTGGGTCTTCGGCCTAGATTTAAATAGGGTCAGAGAAGGAGCCCAACGCACCAACTCAGGATGTTTGCTCCAGGCATATCAAGCAGCAAGATAGAATGAACTGTTGGGGTTTTTCTGGGATTCTCCTAAGATTATTTGGGGATTTTCTATTTTTTTGTTTGGCTGCTTGTGTTCAACCCCAACATACATACAGGACTTGCTTTAAACAAATTGCTTATGCCACCATAAAAGCATGGAAACTTTTTTTATTTATCTTGCCAGGTCTGTAATATCACAAGCTTTGCTTTAACTTATAAGGTACAAATTTCAATATCAATCCATAGCATCAATACATCTATAACAAGCAAAGCACCTGACTTAAGTGTATAAAGGTCCTGGAGACAGAGACAGCCTCACTCCAATGAGATCAGCTAATGTCTGTCTGCTTATTAGAATTTCTTCTCTATATTTATATTCATTTTTGGCTCAAATTGCTGATAAATAGATTTCCTTTCTTTTCTTATTCTTTATTATTTCAAGCAAATCTGCTTCCCAATCTCTACCCTTTATTTTTTCCCTTGGGCATCCTGTCTTTCCATTCTCACAGCAGTCCTTGTCACTGTGTGCTGACTCTGTTTCCTGCAGATTAAGTTCTTCATTCTGTTCCCCTTTGTTCATTCAAGGGGCCCAGGTGACAGCTTTTCACTAGCTATGTAGTTTTCAGAGCCTCTCATTGTGTCAGCTCTCTGGGACAGGATATTAGCTCATTTCATTGCTCAATCTTGCTGATTTTGCAGTTTCAGTGTGAAAAAGTCAGAGCAGTCTGTTTCTTTCTTAGGCCTGAGCTATAGACGTTAGCACAAAATGGATTCAACCTGTAACAAAGGTACCTGAAGGGGGATTCATTTTTCCTCTTGAATCCCATTTCAGGTCCCTTCTGTTATCCCCATAGTGTGCCCTTCTACACTCGGCCATCCGGAACCTCCAGTGACACTCACTGAAGAGATGGAAACATGACGAGACAAAGTTGCCACATGAGATCTGAATCCCATTAATTCTATACCTAACACAGGGAACTTGAAAAGAGAGGAAATCCATATAGGGTTACTTGTTACCTGAATATTGGACCACTACCAAGTGGAACCCCTCTGGAATAAGAGGATGGGCATCAGACAGGTTACCATTTATATTAGTAACTCTAGGTCTACAGGCTAGGGAAGTATATTCATTGGCCTGATTTTGGGAAGTAAGAATTAGAGTTGTGGTAGACACCTTAGTCAAACACCTTCTACAGAAAGCTAGAATAAATGAAAAAACACAGCAGCTAACTGATAAAGCAATGAGCAGACCAAACAGGGCTACAAGTAAGCCACATAGGCCAGAGCCTAGGCCTGTAACCAAGAAGCAACATCATTCCACCACGTTCCAACCTGAATCCCATCCTTGAAATCATCCAGATGTAATTCTGATAAGTGTCTAATTCTGTCCATTGCATTAAGTACAAAAGTTGTATGGTTTGCTATAACTGTGCAACAATTTGTTTCATTAATGAATTTACATGCCCCTCCCTCCCTCAGCTGCTAACAATAGATCTAAAGCTCGTCTATTTTACAGAGTCATTTTATTGTTTTGCTCAAGGGATTTGGCTAGGAGAGTAATGGATTCAGTGACAGAACGCATTTGGACATGAAGCAAACATTGCAACCTACGTACAGCCATACCTAGTTCAGCAGTAATTGCAGGGGTCTGAAATATAGGAATCCAAGAGGTATAGCTCAGAGCATCAAGCCGTGTTTTAGTCAGTGGATATGTGGAATTAATATATTCATAAGAGGCCATGATAGCAGCATCTTCAGATTTATCATACCGGGGAGGGTGTGTGTGTGTGTGTGTCTTTTGTGTCTGTGGGCGCTTGTGTGATAATGACTGACATTGAGAGGAATTAACACTGAATAGGCCTCAGCCCTAACCAAAGCACAAGGAAGATGATTCAGGCCTATAGCCTGATACAGGAAACACTGGCAATACCAATAGTGGCCTGCAAGGGCCAAGAATCAGGTATTGAGTGGAGGAGTGGCCTAGTGGTTGGGGCAAGGTACTTCAGGCCGGAAGGTCAGGGGTTCAAATCCCACTAGAGGACAGCAACCTTGGGCCGGAAGGACTGGGGTTTCTAGTCCCACAGGTGCTCCTTGTGGTCTTGGGCAAGCCACTTAACCCTCCATAGCCCATGTTCCCTGTAAAATAGTTATCTCCAAGTTATAATGCCTTGTTCAATGTAAACCACACTGATGCAGAATAGCACGGTATATAAGAGAAAATAAATATTTTTGGTCCAGGTCCAGTTCATTTTGTGTCCCCACTCAATTGAAGTATGCCTTATGATTGATTGATCATTACGGGGAAAATAATAGGAGGAATAAGGGGTACCAGTTCTACGTCCAGGAGTCTGGACTGCTGAATCATTTTTATAAATAGGACCCACTGTGTATGTGTTGTGCCAATAAGCAGGGGTAACATTCAAAGATGCATTAGTGATAACAAACCAATTGTCCAAGCTATAAGGAGCCGAAAAGCTATAAGGAATTATGGACCTGGGTGAAACAGTAAATCGCTGTTGTGCAGGATGGTAGGTGATATTACACTTCAGCGAAGGGCTTGAGTCAGAATGGACTAGCCCCCCATTACCAATACAATATGGATATATCAAATGAGAAGGGGCATAGACATAGACTTGGACTGGGACTGGGTCAGATAATTTGAAATGCTCCCAAGTATGCGAGGAAGAAGTGCACCCAGAGCAGAGGATAGTGTTATAAGAGGATACTGCCCCATCAATGGACTCAGATCATATAGTGGAGGAAAGAGGTGATAAAATAGCAGTTGAGAGAGCTGAAGGGTCAATAGTGTGAAGATTCCTAAACATGTTGGTAGAGATCAGGCAAGACCACAATGGGGGTGGTTAAGGGTGAAGGTTAGTCTTGAAGGACTAGAAAAGGGGACTGTTACTTCTGGAGAGAGATCTGCAATTGTGAGTATATACTTCTGGGAATTTTCTAAAAGGAATTCTTTCTATTAAAGCTAATTAATCTGTGAACCCACTATTTTTTGTTAAATCAGTCAGGGCCTAGTAGCAGCAGTTTAAGTTTAAATTTAAAACACAGAAGAGAGCTTTCTGGTTAAATTTAGAACCCAGCAGAGAGCTTGTAGTTTAAATTTCATAATAAGTTAGAGTCTAGCAGCAGCAAAGAGCTATAATTTAAATCAAATAAGAATATAGCTTACCTCAGCAGCACAGGATGGTGTACTGTGTAGCAACCCTCTTTTAATAAGTGTTTAAGACTAATAAAAGAAAATATTTTTTCGCTCATCGTGTAAACAAACTCTGGAATTTGTTACCGGAGGATGTAGTAAAGGCTGTTAGTGTAGCTGGGTTTAAAAAAGGTTTGGACAAGTTCCTGGAGGAAAGGTCCATAAACCATTATTAAGGGACCCAGGATATCAATGCTTGACTCAGTACAAGCATTGCGGAACCTGTGTCTTTTGGGGAAACTGCTAGGTACGTATGACCTAGATTGGCCACTGTTGGAAACAGGATACTGGGCTTGATGGACCTTGGTCTGACCCAGTATGGCATATCTTATGTTCTTATGATGATCTGATAAGGGCAGAACAGAGGAGGAGACACTTGAGGGTGAGCAGTTGGAGGAAAAGCCAAGGTCAAGGCCATGGCCATACTTGTGAGATGCAGCGGTAGAGCACAACTGAAGGTTGAATGAGGAGGTTAGGGAAAGGAGCTTTAAGGCATAAGAGTCAGAAGGGTCATCAACGTGGATGTTAAAATCCTCAAGAATAAAGGAAAGGGAAGATGTATCCAGAAAGGAGGACAGCCAGGAGTCAAAGTCAGTGAGAAAGGTAGAGGTGGACTTGTTGGGGGCAAGGGGGGGGGGTCGATAAATGACAGCTACCTGGAGAGCTAGTGGAGAAAATAGGCGGAATGCATAGACTTCAAAGGAAGCAAAGGAATTAGATGAAGGCAGGAGGCGGGGCTGGAATAGGCAGGAATGAGAGATCAGGAACCCACCACCGCCACCGCGGCACATCAGTATTACTGCTGAGAAGATGGTGTGCTGCTCATAGACGTTCCCGGGGGATATTGTGGATGGAACAGGGGCGGAATGGTGATGTATGCATATATTTTAGAAAGCGTGTGTGTACACATGTGACATCCATGCACACATTTAGACCTTCTTCGGAGCTGGTGCACATTTGTACAGTACTGGGGATCATTTTGGCTGTTTATTTTATAGTGTAGGCATTAAATAGATGCCTTTTTGGAACCTCTACATAGTTATAAAATTACCCGCACCAAATTATAGGGTCTACTCATTACTAAAATAATTTCAGCACATGTTGAGTGCATAGGTCCAAAATAGTGGCAACGTTGCCTTACTGGTGATTTTCTCCTAATACTGCGCAGCTTTTGTGCTGTGATTTCCCGTTCTAGGAGGATCACATACACCAGAAGATAATGGTCAAGGCCCGACTGGAGAAACTGAAGCGTGAGCGTACTTACATCATGCAATCAAAGCGAGAGAGGCAAGTGTGTTCATTTATTTATTTCTCACCTTCCCACAAAAGGCAAATTACGATATCAAACCAGTAGAGCACACCAGGGTCACAAGATACCACACAAGTAGTAAACATCTTAAGACAGATCCCAACTAACCCCATAGAACTGGACGTTATACACAACGGAGGGCATATTCAAAGCTATTACCGCTGTTAGCAGACCTGCTAATCGCACTGAGCGGATATTCAGTGGCATGCGGCCGGTTAGTGCTGCTCAATATCCCACTAGAACACTGCTAGACGCCCTGCCGCTAAGCATTCCAAAGGCATTCAAGTATGGCACTGAAGATAACCAGTTAGCAGCTAAAGTTAGGCAGAATAACTTTAGCCACTTTAGCTAACTGGGCGGCACCGAATGTCGCTGCTGTCTGGTCAACTGTAGCACTGTCCGGCCAACCTGGATATTCCATGCCGGAGGCCAGATACAATTCTAACATTGAATATCTGGGTCTTTGTTACAGCGACGGCGGCCAGCCGCTTTAACAGCACTGGCCACTGCCGCTGAATATTGGCCAACAGTCTTAGTAGACACTCTGGAAGATGTGGGTAACATGAGCAGGGATCTAGCGAAGCTTAAAGAAGGGTTGAGAATTTGGCAGCCAAGATTTAATGCTAAAAAAAGCAAGATCGTGCATTTGGTCTGCAAAACCCAAGACGGTGGTACATTATAGGGGGTGAAGAGCTTCAGTGCATGACAGAAGAGAGGGACCGCAGGATGATCATATCAGATGATTTTACTGTGGCCAAACAGGGAGAAAAGGTGATGGTGACAGCCAGGATGATTGGGTGCATAAGGAGAGGAATGGCCGGCAGGAAAAAGGAGGTGATACTGCCTCTGATGAGACCTCATTTGGAGCACTGTGTATGATTCTGGAGATTGCACCTTCAAAAGGATATAAACAGGATAGAGTTGCTCCAGAGAGTAGCTACTAAAATGGTCAGTGGTCTTTGTCATAAGGCAACTCTCCCACCACTTCACCAATTGCCCCTGTATCTGCTTCATCACCCAGCAAACTACCGCCATTCAAAATAAATACTGCCCTACAATTGCCTCCTCCTCAAATAAATACCTCATAAACTGCCCCATCTCTAAAGGCTACCCTCTGCATCTCCTCCGCCACCTCACAAACTATTCCAACCCCCCAAAACTACCCCTGCCACCATCCCTCCACATCACAACTGCCTTCTGCATCGACCCATCACCCTACAAACTGCCTCCTCCAACAAACTACCGTATCGCAAGAATTTGGAATTTCAGGATGTTTCCCAGGTCGCCCATAGTACACACTATGGCTCAATAGGGTGCACTATTGGTGAGCAGTGAGCACGATTTTATAACTGAATAAAATGAAAATTCACAAAAATGATACAAGAGAGAACATTTTTGGCCTGTATACCTCTAGTTTACAATTGATTTGCATATATTAAAACATTCTAAGGCATGTTTAAAACATTTATAAATAAATGAATGGCCGTTTTTATATACTATTGTCCTGATAATTTCATTTAAAATGATTTACAATTAGTCATAAAACATAATTTACTAGATACAATTTAAACACTAGCTGACCATCATATGACTGACCCAAATCCACTTATAATGAATCATTTGCTACTGTTCTGCTATACTGTTGGAAATAAAAATATTTTCAGTCCTTTCCTGAAGTTTGATAAACTGGTTAATCTTCTCATTTCCGTGGGTAATTTATTCCAGTTCTCTTGTCCCGGCACCTCAAATGTGGTTTACCATGTTCACTTCTGCATTACTCCCATTGTTAGAATTTCTAGGTCATTTCTCTCTGCTGATTGTTAATTTCTCCTTATTAAAAAAAATGTGTGACATGAACCAAAAGAATTCCTGAAAATCGAGGAGAAAGGGCCAAAAATGGCCTGAAAATGAATTGAATATTTTTTATTGTGCCTATTTCTAGCTCTAGTTTAATTGTTATAGCTGTGGGTGTGTGTGGAGGGCGTTGGAGTATGGAAGGGGAAAATAGCTTATTCTTACCTTGGGTCTGGAAGCCTTGCGGTGGGGTGCCGCAGGAGGTACAGGCCGGGAGCTGATACAGAGGATCCTGAGGACATAGTGGCTTGTTTACTAAGCAGCAGTAGGGGCTTCCGATCGATATCGGAACCGCTGCCCTATTGAATTCAATGGGACCGCAGCTCTGATATCGATCGGATGCCACTATCGCTGCTTAGTAAACAAGCCCCATAGTGTGGACTATTACTGTATAAGAACAACATTTTGATCATTCTTACCATAGGATGTGCAGTAGATGGTTATAGTAAATGCTGCTGTATGTAGATTTTGTTCATTCCATGAGTTTTAACTGAGTTTCACAAAAGAATTCCTGATCCAATCTGGAGAATTTCTCTTACTATGTTTTCAAAGATCAACAAAAATATCTGTGGCTGATATTCAAAAAAGCTGAGTTATGTGGTTTCTGAGTTAGGTGCTTCAATTTGTCCCTTATGTTCAGCCAAAGCCAGGAGCCTAGTTTTTCAGCTGAAAATGAACCTACATTTAGATGTTTAAAAGTTATACTCTTAAATTTAGGACGGCCATTCATTTAGCTAGATTTAAGAGCCTAACTTAGATGCCTGGTATTGAAAGCGCTAAACTCCTGTTTTCCCTACCCTGAATCCATCCTTCTTGCCACCCATTTTTTAGGCTCCTAAATTTAGGATTTTATAAAAATTTTGAACATGAACTTAAGCACTCAGGCCTACTAAATTATCAAGAGGCCAATTCAGGAAACTAGGGAGGTCATTTCAAAAGGCTTAGTTGTGATTTAGGACGTGAGCTGTTCCACAAATGGCTTTTATAGACGTCTGTACTGCAGGGACATCCAAACAGGCAAGGGGGTGTGGTGGAGGCATGTCTGGGGAGGTGCAATAGACTTACATGTCTCCGTTTAATTTCAGGAAGGACAGGGACTTCTGCAGGTGCGTCCACATTTAGACCTGCTGCAGCACAAATAGGTATCAGGAAAGTGCTTGCTTTGGCCTTAAAACATCCAGAGAATATAGAGAAGTGACTAGTCTAAGATCACAAAGATTAACACTGGGATTTGAACTTGGCCACCCTGCTCTCAACCCACTACTTGATCCATTATGTTATTAGACATTCATGTTCTGAGATGCTATTCCGGGGACGTCTATGTAGATGTCTCTATAGACATCCATATCAAGTACATCCATGTTTCTGAAATCGTGCCTGAACTTGCACGTGCCCTGCTATTTTTTTTCCAGATATATACTAGCTTTGATGTCCCAGATTACACTTGGATGTCCCATTGTAAAATGTGCCTTCATCTCTCAAAGTTAGACGTCTAAGCCCTTTGAATAGAATAGAAACATAGAAATATGGCGACAGAAAAAGACCACATGGCCTATCTAGTCTGTCTTTCCATAATAACTACAACAGTCCCCTTTTTACCTTTAGAGATCCTCTGTGTTTGCTACTGTTCTGCTATAGAATGTGACTGCAGATAAGACCAGCATGGTCCATCTAGTCTGCCCAGCAAGGTGGCAAGAGTAGGTGTGCCTGCTGCTCCATGCAGATCACCCCTCCCCATGCCTTTATTTAGGGGTGTACTGACCACTCTGTGAAGGTCACCTCTACTTGTTGAGATATCAGAGACAGTTAAGTTTATTTTGATTTTATCCTGTTTCTATAAAGGGATCTACTGTGTCTGTCCCATGCCATTTTGAATTCTCTCACTGTATTTGCCCCCACCACTTCCAACGAGAAGGCATTCCAAGCATTCACCACTCTTTCAATGAAAAAGCAATTCCTGATGCGGCCTTTCAGTTTACTCCCTTGCAGCTTCATATTCCCTCTAGTATTACAGCTTCCCATCTTTGAAAAAGGTTTGTTTGTTCATTAATACTTCTTAAGTATTTAAAGGTCTGTATCATATCTCCCCTGCCCCTCCTCTCCTCCAGAATGTACATATTTAGGTCTTGGAGTCTCTTTTCATACGTCTTCTGGGGCAGGCTCCAAATGATTTTGGTCGCCTTCCTCTGAACCATTTCCAGTCTTTTTATAATTCTTTGCGAGATATGATCTCCAAAACTGAACACAATATTCCAAGTGAGGCCTCACCAGCAACTTGTACAGTGGCATTAGTACCTCCTCCTTTCTGCTGGTAATTCCTCTCTGTATGCAACGCAGCAATCTTCTGGCTTTGACCACCGCCTTGTCATGTTGTTTGCCACTTTGAGATCTTCAGAAACAATCACTCCGAGGTCCTTCTCCTGGTCCATGCACACCAACCTCTCGCCCCCTATCACATACATTGATCCTTAAATGTTTTAAGGCATATTTTTAGCTTTTCAAAATGTTGTAGAGACTTTATCATGTCCAGTTTGCTGCTGAGTTGTCCAATAACTGTCTAGCAAAAAACAGCTGCACATTCAGGGATTTTCATAAAAGTATCTGAAAGCCTCCCATATGTATCTGTGAAAACAGTTGCATACGTAAGGCCATCTCTTCTTTCCTATTATTCTGCAAGGTAACCTAACAAATTTCCTCTTCTCTTACTGAGACAGGAACACCACCAGCTTTAAGGAGCTTCTGGATCCAATGGTAAATAGCAGAGAACACTCCCAGGAAGTGAACAGCTCCTCAAGCAAACCTGGAAAAACTTGATGCAAGGAAGGAAGGGAGGGCAAGAAGAAAAGAATCCTCACACCGTACCAAGCTAGAAATGCGCCCTGTGCGACTAACAAATCTGAAGACCACCTTTGCCCCATCCACGTAGAGTAACTCACTCTTTTTAAGCTTTCTGAACCTCTTTACTATCTCTCCATGGCCTAGAATCCCAATAGCATGCCATTGTTGTTTAGAACCTTCTTACCATGTCTCTGTGCTCTAGAATCCCAATATTAAAACATCTTGGTTCAGAATCATCTTACCATTTCTTCATGGTCTAGAACCCTTGTATCATTTATCTGTAGTCTAGAATTCTAATATGTAATCAAAACAACAACTCGTTCACTGTAAACTTTATCAGGATCAGAGGTAAATCTAGAGGTCTCAGTTAAAACATCACACCACTACTAGGACTCGCGTCCAATTGCAGTCAGGTGCTTGATCACATCAATGACCTCCAGAATCAAAAAGACACAGACATCCAGTCAACTCAATGGATTCAAAACTTTCAAACACTTAGAAAAACTTGCAAAACTTGAACCATCTAGACCAGATGAAACCGTGACTATAAATTGCTGTATTTTTCATAAATCCCAACGTCCATCCCTGGTACCACTGAGACATTTCACACAAAACGGTTTCTTCAGGGGACCTTTACAAATCTAAAAAACAAACAAAACCCAAACATTAACCACCAATCCCTAAAACCAATAAAACCTATCTATCAAAATTATACAGGAACCAGGAAGAAGTACTCTTAGTCACCTTAGACGTGGTTTCGCTGTTACTAGCATCCCACAGGAGGCAGCAGTGCAGGTGGTGGGGCGGGTGTTGGATAAGCGCAGTGATGTGTCTGCAGGTTTGCATGTGATAAGCGCAGTGATGTATCTGCAGGTTTGCATGCTTTTCTGATAAGCTTGGCGAGGTTGGCCATCTGTCGCAATTATTTTGTGTTTCAGGGAGTGTTATTATCAACAGAACTCAGGGGTGGCTATGGGCGCTACAGGCGCCCCCTCTATAGCTAACTTCTATATGGGGTTCTTTGAACAGCAGTGGGTGTTTCCTTCGATGTATGCCTCCCACATTGTATTGTGGAAGAGGTATATAGATGACATTTTCCTTTTGTGGAAAGGTACGGAGGAGTCCCTATTAGGTTTTTTGGAGTGGCTCAATAATTGTGATGTTAACATCAGGTTTACCCATGTTTATCATAGTGATACCCTCACCTATTTAGACGTCAGAGTACAGAGAGGTTCCGATGGTTGGGACACAACTATTTATAGGAAGCCCACTGACAGGGTCACGTTTCTTGAGTTTGGAAGCATGCATCCCAGGCGGTTGAAGGAAGGTCTTCCGTTCTCCCAATTTTTGCGCTTTAGGCGTAATTGTTCTAATAGGGCTGACTTTAAGATTAAATCTAAACAGTTGTCTGCTAGCTTTGAGCAGAGGGGGTACCCAAGGTCCATAGTTAAACGGGCTTATTTAAGAGCATTGAATAATCACCGGGCGGCGTTTTTGGAGGCGAATCCCTCTCGGGGCAGGGTCAATCTAGAAGATGGAGACAGCATTAATTTAATTACGAAACATTCCCCTTTGAGTGATAGTATTCAAAAGGTTCTTAGAAAACATCGTAATATTTTGGCAGCCGTACCAGGGTTGGCTGATAAATCAGTACGATGCATCTGGCAGAGGCATCGGAATTTAAAGGAGTGGTTGAGTCCAGCTGTGTTGCCGCCGCCGTGGGATGAGGCAGAGCCTGTTTTACGGGGTGGGCATGAGAGTTGCGGTTCTTGTGAGATTTGTGACATCACTATCACTACTTCTGTATTTGAATATCAGGGAGTGTCGGTTAAGTTAAAGCACAGGACCACCTGTGGTTCCTTTAATGTAGTTTATGTCATAATATGCCCTTGTGGATTATGCTACGTTGGGAAGACCACATGCCCCTTCCATATCCGTATGAGGGAGCACCGTAGTCGTCTGTCCCGTAAGGTCTTGGAGGCCCCTATTGTACCACATTGTGTACAAAATGGCCATATTTTTGAACAGTTGCGCTGCTTGTGTATTGATAAGATTGAGGAGGGGAAGTTTGGTAGGACGATAGATCAGGTTTTGATTAGGTCTGAGCAAAGATGGATTTATACATTGAACACTCTGGTTCCGGAGGGTTTGAATCTTAATATAGAATGGTCAGCGTGTGTTTGAATCTCTCTGGGACAGTCCCTTTTGGTCTTTGTTGGACAGTATTTTTTTAAGTTTTTGCTGGCGTTTGTTTTTGCTTTGGTTTAATGGGAGGGGTTCGTACATGGTAGAGGTAGTGTAGTGTGAGTTAGTAGTTTACTTTTTATTTTTCATTTTTGGTTTGTGGTGCCCGTTTTCCCTTAAACATTGGGGGGTGGGGTTGCATCAGAATTGGTGGTTCATTGGGTGAGGACGCTTAGTGCTAGACCGGCAGTGGGCTTTAAAAATGGTGGTTTGGTGGAGATCCCGCATGCGCGGCGTTCTTTGGAGAGAAAGTTGGAACTCTCCGGGTATTGACGTTAGCTCATTTTGCAGAGATATCCAGCGCGGGCAGCATTTGTGGTAAGAGACTTATGGGGTTAGTTCCTGTATAATTTGGTAGATAGTTTTTATTGGTTTTAGGGATTGGTGGTTAATGTTTGGGTTTTGTTTGTTTTTTAGATTTGTAAAGGTCCCCTGAAGAAACCGTTTTGTGTGAAACGTCTCAGTGGTACCGGGGATGGACGTTGGGATTTATGAAAAATACAGCAATTTATAGTCACGGTTTCATCTGGTCTAGATGGTTCAAGTTTTGCAAGTTTTTCTAAGTGTTTGAAAGTTTTGAATCCATTGAGTTGACTGGATGTCTGTGTCTTTTTGATTCTGGAGGTCATTGATGTGATCAAGCACCTGACTGCAATTGGACACGAGTCCTAGTAGTGGTGTGATGTTTTAACTGAGACCTCTAGATTTACCTCTGATCCTGATAAAGTTTACAGTGAACGAGTTGTTGTTTTGATTACATTTTTGATCGTTCCGAATTGAAGGCCATAATATTTTAGAATTCTAATATGACATCTTGGTTTAGAACTCCCATACTATTTCTCCATGGACTAGAAGCAGTGTGCCATCAACTCCTGTTTCACAATCCCCTTATCTTGACTATAAAATATCCCTTTCTGCAGATGTTATTCTCTTCACTGTAACAACCTCCATAATCCTTTAGGTGAGTCAAAAAATATTTAAACATTTTAGGAGTTAAAATGATGCAGATCAAAATAGATTATTTCATCTAAATTACATTCCATCCTTAGATTCCCTCACAGATCTTGAATCCTGGACTAAACTGAATCCTTCCTTTCTAGGAGGTAGAGTTAATGTAAAAATGACAGAATTTCCCAGACTTAACTACCTATTTTAAACTTTCCCAAAAGAGGATCCAGACAAAATACTGAAGACTCTACAGAAAACAAGTGGGGAAAGCAGGCAGAGCATGGCTCATGGAATTCTTTCCAAATTCTCTGCATGTGTGTGTGCAGGAGTGGAGGAGTAGCCTAGTGGTTAGACTGAGCTCTGGCTTGGGAACCAAGAGACCAGGGTTTGATTCCCACTAGTGCACTCCTTGTGGTCTTGGGCAAGTCACGTAACCCTCCATTGCTCAGAAAAATCCAAGTTATCAATGTACATTTACTAAGTTTAAGTTACAATGTAAACCGCTTTGATTGAAATGATAAAGGGGTATAAAAAAACTGATAAAGAAATAAATGCTAGAGGAGCTGTAACAACTCCTCAACAAATGGCCATAAGGTGTTCTATAATATGTGTTTTAAGTGTACTTGATGTTTGACCAATGTACAGTTTAGAACATGGACAAAAAATCACATAAACACCCTGAGAAGCATCAATCATCTGACATCGCAACCAGAAGGTGACCTGAGACTAGGGTGAATAAAACTCCCAAGTGATAAAGTGTAGGGACACACCACACACCTACTACAACACTTATGACCCCTTTGTACATCCGCCAAATTCACTAAGGGGTATGTTTACTAAACCATCTTAATGTCGCAGCGGTGGTATTATTGCACGATAAGTGATGTTATCACGTGATAAATCACGCGATAACGTCACTTATCACGTGATAACGCAGCGGCGGCGTTAAGGCACACTAACGCTGTGAAATCCGGGTCTGAAGGGTGGAGTAAGGCTTCCCAGAGGGCGAAGAAAAGGGGTCAATGGGCAGAGAGTGGGAGGGGAGAGGCTCCAGGCACACTAATGCTGTGAAATCCAGGTCTGAACACTAACGCCCGTGAAACCCTCGCTTTAAAGCACATTTGCAGGAAAGAGAAACCATTTCAGTCAGCAATGTGCAGCAAAGGCAGGGAAACCCAGAAAAGTGATAGTTGTGATACATGTGCAGGGACCAAAAAGGCAAATAAACATATAAAAGGACCAGAACCACATCTAAAATCCCAATAATCAAGCTGGCCAATAGTGATATTAATGATAAACATAAAGCAACACTACTGACAAAGCGTATAAATTAAGATATCATGTTTGGAAGTGTCTATGCTCTGTCCCCCTACAAAGTGAATGATCCCACATTGAAATAGCGCTGATAAGGGTTTCTGTTATTTAGATTGGGCAGGTTTGTTATGGCGTGCACATGTGCAGCAACAGCAGAGTGGGCACGTAGGAAATGGCAACTGTACTGATGCTGTAAATGGGATACAGGGGGCTGCAGGCGGCACATGCTGTGGTCCAGCTGGGGCACAGTGCGGGCTAGGCAGATGCCTAGGTGGTACATAGGAATGCTGAAACTGTAAAGCAGCAAAACAGCAACTGACGAGGATCCAACATGGGCACGAGTGTGTGTCCCACAGTGGCACAGGGGAGATTACCCAGCAGGTATCCCCAAGGGCACATAACATTGGCAGGCGGTGCGGGGGAGAGGGAAGCGCACATGTCCATGTAGACACCCCTACCCGAGAACCCACACCATAGGCAGCTGCCTACCGGCATACTGGATGGCCTGGGACTGCGCACCACCAGCACCATTGGCATAATGGCATGGCAGCATGGTGGCGGAGGGGTGCTGGGGGCGGAGGAGGCAGTGGCATCTGCCCACAACAGACCATGGCCTAGCCCCGTTTAGGTGGGTGCCATGCAATGCAACAGACAGGGTCTGTCTGACGAACAGTCATGGTATCCCCAGGGAATGAACTGTCCCTGTGGCAACAGTGTGGTGCAGTACACAGAGCCAGTGTGTTCAGGAGCAGAAAGTCACAAGTTCAAGTCCCAGCTGTGGCTCCTGCCAACCCTTTCCCTATATTTTACCCAGTACTAAACCATGGTAATAAAGACGGAACCTTTATTGCAGATAAAATAAACATGCCTGAAACGCCTATATTTTACCCTACAGACACCATAAACATGTGCAATCCCTAGAGCAGAGTTTCCCAACTGCAGTCCTGGAGGGCCAAACACCATTCAGGTTTCATGCTGTCCCTAATAAATATGCCTGTGCTGCATTAGTATGCGCCGCCCCCATTGTATGCAAATGTATCTCATGCATATTCATTAGGGACAGCATGAAAACCCGAACAATGTTTGGCCCACCAGGACCGGAGTTGGGAACCTCTGCCCTAGAGCAGCGGCCAACAGGGGCATAAACACCCACATCCACAGGCTCCACTATCCAAAACCTCATGGAGAGTCAGGCTGTTGGGCCCTGCACGCAGCAGCATCTCCCAATACTAGCACTTGCATACCTTAGCAATGCCGCCCTAAACTTGGGAATAAGTTACACATATATCAAAAGGTTGCTATGATTAATGGCAGATAGCAATTCCTAAGTTAAGCACAATTTGCTGATAGAGTGGCATCATAGCAACCTTTCTGATATCTGTGGAGTGTGTTTCAGTTTTGGTTTCTGACAGTGTTTACCACCCCGGGGAGTGAACCCAACAGTATTGCGTACCATAGCCATGCCTGCACTGTGCCCAGGACTGGTGTGGTGGCCAGGGCTGCCAAAAGCCTCTATATTTGCACAATGCTGGCATAGGTGTGGGAGTGTGTGTCTGTCTATCCAGTGTGTTGCGACTGCCTACACCTTACTCAGCCCACACTGCTTGCACTGTTTCCAGTGTTAGCCTGCCAATGTGCATAATGAGGAGCAAGGTACTGTGGGTATGGCCCGGACAGGGTGGCCTGGGCAGGATGCATCTGCACAGGGCATAGGGCAATGGCTGGGACATTGTAGTGCCCGGCCACCCCCTGCATGGACAGGGTGGCCACAGCATGTCCTGCTGGGAGGTCACTCTCACCCTGACTGAGCAGTGACCACGGCATGGCTAGGTTCCCCCATAGTGCTATATAGTATTTCTCTCAAGTGATATTTATGGGTTCTCTTTTCTGGGGCCCAATCAGTGACTTATCTGCTTGGTGTGTATGCACACATCTCCTCCAGGAACATGCACTATGAACTAGCTAGCAGACTGTCTGCAGTTAGTATGTGTATGGCTGGAACACCTTGTAGGGTGCAGCGGCTGGAGAATGTCAGATAGTGGTGGGGGGCAGCTGAGCATTTCCAGGCCTACTGTCTGTCTGCCATTGCCTTATGGGGATGCGTACAGATCTGCATTGAGTGCCCTGTAGGGTGCCCATTCCCCAGCAGGACTGGGGTTGATGGTCCCCTCTACTGCCACCATTGCAGGGATGTAGAATGTGGATCTGTTGATGGGAGATCCTGTCCCCCACCCTGAGCCCCAGAGGGCAGGTTGGGTGGTGCTACATAATCCACTTATGGGTCCACACACCCCCCTTCACTTAAATCATGTGACCATGGCACCCACACAGGATATGCACTATTCTGGGCACACCATAGTCCACAAGGGCTAGACGTGACTGGGAAATACAGATGGACATAGGTGTATCCTAGGTGTGTCTGCAAGGACTACCTATCACACACTGGCACTGATGGCGACCTGCAGCATAGCCTATTTCAGCTAAGCCAGGTGCTGCGGACCTGGTGCTGGGCGCTCCACATCACCCTCAGGGTGAGCACAGTACCCGCACAATGTGATGGTCTGTAGCTACTCTGTGCCAGTAACACAGACGGTCAGTTCCCCCTACCAGGTCGAGGTGCTGTGGGGGTGCATACCCCATCTTGTGATCATCTGTAGACTGCTGATCTGCATGTGCAGTGCATCAAGGGTACGGGTGGGTTAACCCTATCCTGGTAACCACAGCAGACAGTTTGTGTGGTGACCTGCAGTCATTCTGTAGCCAGCCAGGGGTTTGTTAGTAGCTATAGAGATGTAGCCCACTAGTTACTTCACAACTGTGGAGGCAGAGGTCATGGGTTTGATCCCACAGTGGTGTTATTTGATAGGACTGTCTGAGGCATTTCCTTTTTTAATTTAAATTAGAGCTGCCAGGAAAAACACCCTCACAGTGCTGTAACCTTAAGGTGCCTTATAAGACGCCCTATAAAGCACCCTATAAGGCGCCTTATAGGGAACATTATAAGGTGCCTTGGCGGACAGTGCACTTTATAATGTGCCCTCTGGAGTGCCTTATAGGGCGCCTTATGCGGCACCTCAGACAGCCCTGATTTAAAGTAAAGGGTAATGCCTCAGACAGCCTTACTCATTAAGCCCACTGGGGGATCAAACTCATGACCCCTGTTTCATCAGTCAATGTATTAATCATTGTGCTACACCTCTGTTGCTGTGTTTGCAGGTCAGCGCGCCTAATTAAGGCTAACGCGCGTTAACGTGCCACGGCTCCCTCTATCACACAATAATGGACTTTATCGCGCGATAACCCGAAATGCTACCTTAAGACCGGAACGCCCACTACCTTATATGGCATTCGTCACAGTAAGATTGCAAATAACACCGGTAAGATTAAGACGGTTTAGTAAACATACCCCTAACTGTCACAATCACGAATGAACCAATATATCTCTTAGATTCTTACCCCTACGCAATGTAAGCAAAGGGGGATCTTTGAACACTGAATATACCTGCAAAATTGGCCAGTGCTATAGAATAAGATGTTTAACCATAGATGACTGTGTGGAATATGGTAAAACACATATCAAATGTTTTTCTGCTGGTTATGAAGAACCCATTAACAAGAGATCCTGATTAACATCAAAAGCGTGCTTCCATGCTTTCCGTATGGCATGAGCAGGGTATTGACAGCATCCAAACCTAGATGTCATATTATGGGACTGTTGAACATATTCTTCTCACAGTTTCCTCAACCTCAAAAATTGGCCAGTAGGAACGTTAACCCGAATATGACACAGATGAAAACTTCGATAGTCGAGAAGACTAGTTCTAGCTGTAGATTTACGAAAAATAGAAGTAACTAATTTACCATCTCTTAAAGAAATTTGTATATCCAAAAAATCAATAGATTCACACAACATACATGAAGTAAAACCTAAATTAAAATCCCTAGTATTTAGCCACTGAAAAAATGTTTAAAGGTCAAAAGAATCACCATGCCACACGAAGGTATCATCAATAAATCGTACCCAAATTAACACCTCTGTCCAATATAAAGTATGCGCGGCGTTGTTTGACAGAGGAACAAATTGCAACAAGAAAATCAGAACGTCTGATCACGAACGTGGGCAGCAATTACTAGCAAACACTTCATGAGGAACTCCTGATAGGAGCAACACGCGAAGGCGCTGAATGAGTGAGGCGTAAAGAGAAGTGTAATAAGCTGAATAGGCGTAAAGAGAAGTGTAATAAGCTGAATGGAAGAGAACTACACAGAGCAAGCTAAGTTTGTTCTGCTGATAAGCTTTTACTGTTTATTTCAAAGAAACTGGTGGCACATAGATAGATATATAAAACAACAACAAAAACAAAGAAATATACGTTTTTAAGAATAGGCACTAAGATTTTCTATCTACACATCAGCAAAGAAAAAATATATTGTAGTCATTGATGTTATCAAGCGCTACTTTATGATTCACTAAGTAAATGTGATCATAAGCGCAAGTTTGATCTGAGACTACACATGACTAAGAGTTAGCTGATATTTTCTAATAGCCGACGTTTTGAAGTGGAGTGGTTTTTATATTTAATAAAAAGGCCATTTTTGTCCAATATAAAGTATATACAAAACGTGGCAGACCTATGCTAAGATTTATTTATGTATTTAACCGTTTTTATATACCATCTTTCTTCGATTCAAGATGGTTTACAATGAACATAACGTAACAGTGTGTCACAACAATTTAACCACTGTTTTACAAAGAACGGAAAATTTGAACATGAGTATTTACAGTTGAGACAAGAACTTTTGCCACGAGTATATATGCCTCAACAGGGAACTATTTACATATTTACAATGGCTAAGATGGCTTAACCATCGACCTAACCTCTGACACATATGCAACCTGTGCAAACTGCTCTGTTTTAGGCAATACCCAGAATCCTCTGCTCCTCATTATGTACCCTTTTCTCTTGAACTTGGGGATGGCTCATGCAATGTGAGGCACAGTGGAAAGCGGGACAGACAGGCTGAGAGGGGATGCTGGGCTACACTGGGCTATGTCTGTCACATACACTGTCCCCCTACACAGTTCTTGGCAGTGAGCATTGAACCTAGTTCCATGCCTGCACTCGCATATAATGTTATGTCCCTAGCCATGGACCCTCCAAAAAAGGCCAGTGCAGCACATGTACTCTCCCATGCTGTAGACGAAGTGCCCCTTCCCCCTCAAGAGTGCATGGAAGCATGACAGGTTGGACATGGGGTTGGTTGTTGAAACAGTTGCTGGCAACACATACACCACCATATCCTGCCTCTTTGTACTCTTAACACCATCCTTGTGACTGTCATACTCGGTACCCATGGGGAGCCAGTGAGGCTGTCATGCTGGCCTTCTGATGTAACACATGCAGACACTATGTAGGCCTGCATAGGTTCCGGCTATGTGAACATAGGCTTTGGCTAGCAATGCCACCAACGAAAACCACATTCTAAACATGTATGGTACTGTTCCCCACACCCCTAACCCCACATCAACATTCACCTCCAGGCACCGCCTTCCCATATGGTAGCAGGCAATGCAGAGACCACATTTTGGCAACTGACAGCGTGCACGCACCATTCAGAGATCAGTGTCCCACTGTCCTAATCAGGCACACAGGTGCATTTGGACTCTCATTTGGGATAATAGGTATTAACCCAAGTTGTATCTCCTGTTCAATGTAAGTGTGAAGCAGGCTCTTCCTGCTCTGCACAAAATGTTATCTGTAAATCGCACTGATTTTAAATAGTGCGGTATATAAAAGCATTAAATAAATAAATAAAATAAATATATTGCTGGATGCTTTGGCCAATGATCAGTAGAGGTGTTGAGGTGGTGTTTCTTGTGTGGGAATTTACCTGATACGGACCTCCCTGTATGTGCATAAACTGCATGGAGCAAAGAATCCTCTTGTTTGCACTCCGCAAATGCAGCATGGGATAAGAGCAACGTGCAAGCAGATAAATTGCAGATACCTGCCAGTGTCGCCAACTAAGTGAATAGATTGGACATCGATAGAGGCCAGCCCGCCCCCTGAGTCTAGTTTCCTATAGGCTGCAGCTGCTCCAGGTGGGCTGACACTGTTGCCATGGATACAGCTGTTGTGGTAGTTGGCATTAATCTGGCCTCTCACCTGCGCAAATTGGTGTGTCCTGAGGCCTGGAGGCTCAGTCAGAGGTGAGGGTTGCAACACACAAACGTGCCCCCCCTGCTCACTCCAGTCAAACCAGCAGATGATTTGGGAGCTGCACAACTGTGTCATGTTGGGAGGTAAGTGTAGGGACATGCTCTGCGGATGGGCTTTGTCAATGGTGTAACGGAATACATTGCAGCATCACAGCCACAGGTTGCAACTAGCCTTCTGCTTGTAAATGGTGTCTCACCCAGTATGTGGGTTGCTGTAAAGCTGACCTGCAGCATGTTGTATGCATAGCCATAAAGCCTGGGCACCACATTCATGCACAGTGCATTGCCGAAGCTCACACTACTCTGGAGACACACACACACACACGACCCCACTGTCCAAAAGTGGTGCAGATTGGCATTTGTACCTGCCCCTTAGGCTTCCTTTGATGCTCCACCATTGTCGATGCCTGCTCAGTGTGCAGGTGCTATTCGTGTGCCCTACCTTCCAGACATGGGTGGTGCGCTTCTCAGTGTCTGGACTCTTGCTGGATGAAATGTTGAAGGTTACATATAGTTCTGGAAATGTAGGATAGAGTTAACACACCGGGACATACAAGGCCTGATCTACAGACTGGTCTTGAACCTGTGACCCTTCTTTCATACACACACTGGCCATGTGTCTGGAGCCATGTGGGATCAACAGGCCATGTCTATATATGTGGTCATTGTCAGGATGCATGCAGGCATGTGTTGGGGTATGCCTGTGTCTGCTTAGATCTCTGCAGGCTCTCTGCCATGCTTGTCTAACAGGTTCGACAGATGTGGGAGAGGGACATCTTGTTAGGTTTGTATGTTGCTTGAAGCTTTTTTATCACAATAATGTAATGCTCCAGATAGTGTATCATGGACTGATTTTTCATAGAAATTGTATTCACATGCATTGCAGAAAATAATGGGAAATGGTTTTCATTGCAGTTGGGCTGAGTCAGTCACTTGTAGCCTTAGCCAGCAACCAGTACGATCACGGTATTACAAAGCAAGGCCAGTTCTGCCCAGTCTTGATCGATCAGTAATCACGGTCCTGGTCACAGCATTGTCATATCACAGTCAGCCATGCTCAGCCGTAGCCAGAATCAGAGTCCCAGGAGAGTGTCATCTGCTTCATGCTCCTGACATTTTGCAGCATGCTTCTGAATGTGCCAGTTTGCACAAACAAAAACTATAATTGGCACCATTAAAGTCTGTGCTCTAGATAGCTGCTGTTATTGTGATCACCCCTGCTGGTCATAGAGTAGTGCTGATGGAAATTATCCCAGTAGACTTCCTTCCAGCCTCGGGGTCATGGAGAATTACTTAGCTGCCTAAGCAAGAGTTTGGAGGGGTGTAAAAGAGGGGAAAGGGGGAATAGCTGTAGCAATTTAACTGAAATAATTGTAGTTCCATCAAGTTATGGGCAATCATTGCAAGCATGATTAAAAACAAAGAATAGCTAGTAGGTCACAGGGGAGGATCTCATATCATAATATAGTCTTTGGCCTAAGAGATCATTTGTAACACCATTCCTGCAGCAAGTGGATATAGATCATCTTAATACTGCTTATTCAAACTTTAGAAAAAAAGAATCTTGCTAAATCCCATTAAGGGAAGGTTGTAACCCGTTGCTCATGGCTCTCCATAGGACAGTTTGGCCTTACGCTTCAGTGCGTACACTCAAAGTTCGCATCCTGACCGACATATGCTTTTCAAGACTGTTTGTTTCAAAAGCACATTTCTGCTTTTTCCACACAAAGGCTGGACAGAGGAGACAGGAAGAAGGTAAAGGAGAGGAAGAAAGAAAAACCCTTATAGAAACATAGAAACATGATGACAGAAAAAGACCACAAGGCCCATCTAGTCTGTCCTTCCATAACAACAACTACAACAGTCCACTTTTATAGAAACATAGAAACATGATGACAGAAAAAGACCACAAGGCCCATCTAGTCTGTCCTTCCATAACAACAACTACAACAGTCCCCTTTTATAGAAACATAGAAACATGATGACAGAAAAAGACCACAAGGCCCATCTAGTCTGTCCTTCCATAACAACAACTACAACAGTCCACTTTTATAGAAACATAGAAACATGATGATCTTGGACAAGTCATCTTAACCCTCCATCGCCTCAGGTACAAACTTGCAGGTTTCGTGCAGACATCTCGGCAATGTTTACGCACTATTTTCGGGACTAGAATGGGCGCAGAATGTAGGAAGGGATTTACCATGAGCATTAACAGCAGCGCACAGCACATTTAAAATCATTTAAAAAGATGGTAATGGAGCAATTAGCTCTGCGATGCCGATGCAGAGCTGAAGACTGAGCTCAACATCGGGATTTTAACATGACGTCATAGGTCTGCAGACATTGCTTATGCCTATGACCAGAGCAGCTTCCGACATTGTTCTGGTCATCTTAGTCTAGTGACCGCTTGTGTGGTATAGTGAGGGACAGAGGGTGCTGTGATTCATACACAGAACTCATAAATCTCCTGGGTAATTTCTAGATATCACATGAGCAGGCAAAAGCATCAGCCATGCCGCTTTTTCCCTCTCTCTCTCTCTCTCCAATGTTGTCTGCAGCAGACCTGAGTTTTCTTTAGGTGACTGTGGTCGGGCTCCACTTTTTGTCTGCTCAGAGTAGCGTGGTTGGACTGATACATTCATTATTCATGCTGCTGGGAGAGAAGCTCCTTAACTCATTTCCTGCATTTTGCTGACCTGGGACTCATTTTTCTTCCACTGCACTGCTCTTTAATAATGCACTGACCGGGTTTCCCATGGAAACAGAGGCGTTTTTAGGGGAGGGGAGAGAGATCCTTGCGTGCTGAGAGAGGGTCAGGGTGGCAAGGCTTTTCACTGAGATCTGACCTGATCCAAATCCTCGGCTTCCTTTCTATACCCCTCCATGGCAGGTGCTGGAGATCTCCAAGGTTAAGCGTATGCGCACAAGTTCCTTTTGTGCGCAGGATACAGGTGCTGCTGGCACAGACACCTCTGTGCGTGTCAGGCTTGCGTTGCTGGTTTAGCGTAGACCTTTTGCGCAGAGCTTATTTGCATGGTGTTTTCATACAGCATCGCTGCTCAGCATCTTCTGTGCTAAACTGGCACTAGGAAATCCTGCACTAGAGTTTTAGTGCCAGGTTCTCGTGCAGGATTTCTGCGTCAAGCCCTTAGATTGTACCTGAACGGAACCCATCCTGAGTCATTACTGGAAAGACATGAGCTAAGTCCAAATCCCTCCTTTCCCAAATATGGAATCAGGACTTGTAGTGGGAGTGGCACTATCATGCTACCTGGAGCCTGGCCTTTGGGTTACATAATGTGAAATGAGATCTCAGATACAAATACCTTAAAGAATTACACTGATCTGATAAATTATTGTAAAAAAGAATACTATTCCAACATCATAATGAAATCCCTAAACCAACCTAGGGAACTATTCTCTATTGTATCCTCTTTTACAAAAGATCCTACCGAATTAGCTTCAACCAACTTTAAATCACACCTCGACCCTCAACTGATGGCTGATTATCTTTCCAATCGATGTTCTCCAGCAAAACTCATGTCCATTACCCCATTCAGTGCCATGTCAAGCCACCCCAGTCCCATGGCTAAGATACCTTTAGAATGATCTCACAGCAAGAACTCACTGACATCATAAGGGACATTAACACCATTACTTCTCCTTTAGACTCATGTCCAGTATTTTGGATAAAAATACTCAAGGCTGAACTCTCTACAGCAATTCTGAGGATCGTCCACACCTCTCTTTCTCAAGGATACCTACCTCTAGTCCTAAAACAAGCTTCAATAAGGCCAATACTAAAGAAGCCCTCACTGGGTCAATCATCTCAGACTTCTTACAGACCCATTTCAAGTATCCCCTTTTTAGCAAAGATAATAGAAAAGGTTGTGCAACTTCAGCTCCAAGATTACATTGACACTCACACACCTTTGGATCCCCAACAACATGGCTTCTGACTCCAACATGGTATTGACACCCTCTTCACATCTCTCTTTGACCCACTAATCAAAGGAATTGATAAACTATAACAAGGTTTCATAAAGGTATTTATTGATATTAGCACTGCCTTTCACTCTATATGTCACTTCATGTTACTTTCGAGACTCAAGGAAATAGGACTCTGCAACACCACACTGCAATAGTTTACATCCTACTATTGATCGTCAACAACAGGTCAAACTTGGTACACATACATCAAACCTATTCACTTTGCGACAGGGTATACCACAGGGTTCAGCTCTATCAGCATTGCTCTTTAACTTATATATCCAACCCATATGTGATACTCTCGGGAAATTGAAAGTACAAGTCCATTTATATGCTGATGACATCATGCTTTACTCAACTTTTCACACTCGAGCCCCAGATTTTATTACCATCTCAGACTGCTTCTCAGCCATCACAGAACGCCTATCAGTTCTAAACTCAGCAGTAAACAATGACAAATCCGAGGTACTCATAGTAACAAACTGCCCTCCACACTGCAATGAGCATCCAAATTCAACAGAATCGCCCCCATACTCAAACAACGCCACTGGCTACCGCTCCCCAGCAGAATCACATACAAAACCCTAATACTAATACACAACTCTCTCCACTGCACCCCTGTTACCCATCTGCAAACCCTTCTTCAACCCCTCAACCCCAACAGGCCACGAAAACTCTCCACAACCCCGAAACTCACTATACCGCATTCCAGAACAAAGCATTCACAACAAACATGCCACAGAGCCTTCAAACTACCGTATTTTAGCGCATGTAACGCGCACCCGCATATAATACACACCTGCATATAATGCACAGAAATTGGGCTTTTATGTAATAAAGTTCTCACATTACGCGCCCTCACTTATAACGCGCATGTGCCTCTGATTATCTCGAGAATTGTTTTATCGTGAATGCCCTTTCAGATCAATGAACGTCTCCAGCTTTTAATGGTTTACAATAATTATACACGTCATATTCTGGTTTCCATTAAAGTTCACCGTTGGTTACAATTTGTGGCAGAGATTTTTATATCTTGAATGCGGCTCCCTGTAAAAAGGTTTTGGTATAGCGCGCCTTTGCAAATACCGCTCGAGGGGGTTGCGCGTTATATGCACTAATACGGTATATGCACCCTCCCTCTGGAACACACTCCCAAACCATGTAAGATATATCTCTGACCTCCATTCCTTCTGCAAACATCTCAAAACCTTCCTGTTCTCTAAACACTTCCACCCTGACTCCGAATCAGGAACATACTGATCCCCTCAGTAAATGTGCCCACAGAAACTGCCTAATACGATGGACCTACTCGTTACTTGTATATAGTTACAATGTTCCTTGCACATAGTTGGCTGTTATATGTAATTTGAATCTCTTCTGTTCAATGTAAACCGCTTTGACGCGGTGAAAAATGGTATATAAGCTCTGCTAAATAAATAAATAAAAACAAGGGACCTCTACTTCATCCCTCCACCAAAAGTAAGATTACATCAAACAGATATCTCAGCAAAAAAAAAAAGAGAAGTCAAATACTTGCATAATACACTACACCAAAATCTTAGCATGTTACCTCATATAAAGAATACAGTTAACACAGCATACTTTAAGATGAGATCACATCAAAAGTTACGCCCTTTACTAGAGCTGAAAGACTTCAGAATAACGTTCCAGTGAATCATCATACTGCGCCTGGCCTATGGCAAAATCATCCTCTATCAAGGACTAGCAAAGCACGCATTGTACTCACTGCAGACGGCACAAAATACTGCTGCCAGATTCCAGCATATTACACCTATGCTCGAGTCTTCATTGGTTACCTATAGCCCTAAGAATAAAGCACAAGGTCGTCATCACAGTTTTCAAGATATCGCATCACCTCTCAGCCCCCTGCCTTAAGGCCCCAATTAACAAATCACCCAAAATAAGATCTAGAAGTCAGAATCTACTATCTATCCCCCCACTCATGACAAGATGCACCCAACAGACCAGCTGCAGAGCCTTCTCCCTCATTGCTCCTACAATTTGGAATTCACTCCCAGAACCTATAAAATCAATACAAGCAGTACAAGACCTGAAAAAGAAGCTAAACACTCAACTTTTCAAATTAGTATTTATTTATTTATTTTATTTGACTGTTTTTTTTTTTTATACTGCTTTTCACCGGGGCAAAGCGGTGTACACAGGGGCGGCTCTATAATGAGGCCAAGTGAGGTAGTGGCCTCAGGCAGCAGCTTTTTGGGGGCGGCAAAATTGTCCCCAAAATGACCGCCTCACTCGGCCTTCAAAATAATTTAAAAAAAAAACCTCTGGCGTAAGAAGCAGCTGCTGCTACTGCTCCAGTGGCAGCAGTGGCAGAATGAGGTGCCCCGCCCGCTCCCCCCCCCCCCCCCCCGGAGAGCCTGCTGGTTTCACCTCTTCGCTGGCTCCGCTTTGCAGAGCCACGGTGAAGGGACAGTGTTTCCCTTAACCGTGGCTCTGTTAAAGCTGAGCCCATGGCACTGATGGGAAAGGGAAATCCTGTTTCCCATCAGCACCTCGGGCTCAGCTTTAACAGAGCCGCGCGAAAGGGAAACACTGTCCCTTCGCCGTGGCTCTGCAAAGCAGAGCCGGCGAAGAGGGGAAACCAGCAAGCTCTCTGGGGGCGGGCGGGCGGCCGCAGGGCTCCTCATTCTGCCTCTGCCGCCGCTGGAGCGACAGTTACTTCTTATACCAGAGGTTTATTATTTTTTTCAATTTCCCTGGGTTGGGGGGGTCTAGGACTGGAAATGGGCGGATGGGAGGGGTAGGACTGGTAATGGACTATGGGGGGGTTTAGAACTGGAAATGGGCTGATGGGGGTTAGTACTGGAAATGGGCTGATCGGGAGGGGGGCTAGGACTGGTAATGGTCTATGGGGGGGGTTAGAATTGGAGGGCTGACGGGGGGTTAGTACTGGAAATTGATTGATGGGGGTTTAGAACTGGAAATGGACTGATCAGGAGGTGGGTTAGGACTGGTAATGGGCTATCGGGGAAGGGCTAGGACTGGAAATGGACTGATAGGGGTTTATAACACGAAATGGGCTGATGGGTGGCTAGTACTGGAAATGGGCTGATTGGGAGGGGGGCTAGGACTGTTAATGGGCTATGGGGGGGTTGGAACTCGAAATAGGCTGATCGGGGGTTAGGACTGGAAATTGACCGATGGGGGTTTAGAAATGGAAATGGACTGATCAGGAGGGGGGTTAGGTCTGGTAATGGGCTATCGGGGGGGGGGGGGTTAGAACTGGAAATGGGCTGATGGGGGCTTAGGACTGGAAATGGGCTGATCGGAGGGGGCTAGGACTGGAAATGGACTGATGGGGGATTAGAACTGGAAATGGGCTGATGGGGGGGCTAGGACTGGTGATGGGCTATGGGGGGAGACTAGGACAGGAAATGGGCTGATTTGGGTGCTAGGACTGAAAATGGACTTATTGGAGGGTTACAACTGGTAATAGGCTGATTGGGGGGCCAGGACTGGGATGGGCTGATAAAGGGGATAGGACTAGAAATGGGCTGGGGCAGGAAATGGGCTAATAGGGGAGGGGAGGAGAGTGCTGCTGGCCCTGGGAGAAAACTAGGGGCTAGGGCTACAAATGGGCTGATGCGGGGGGATGGTAAAATAGGACTGGAAGGGAGCGGATACTGGGAGGGTCTGCTAGGGGAAGGATGGGGCAGGAAGGGAAGGAGGGGGCTGGAAAGGAGCTGACACCTGGAATATACTGAAGGGGGACTGGAAGGGAGCTGACACTTGGGGATGGGAGTGGTAGGTGGCTGGGTAATAGGGAGGAGGCTGGAAGGGAGCTGACATGTGAATGGCACTGGAAGGGAGATGAACAGAGGGGTAGGGTGGCTGGAAGGGAGCTGACTGGGGGGGGGTTGCACTGAGAGTGAACCTGAGCTGATACCTGGGATGGTATTTGGACTAGAAGGGGCTGGACAGTGGGAAAGGAGGGGGACTGGAAGGGAATGGACACAAGTGGCAGTCATGGGAATGCAAGGTGGTTGACATTGGAAGGGGAGGACTGGAAATGGGCTGATGGAAGGAAGTGAAAAAAACAAAAGAAGAGATAAGAAATGGCAGATGGACCATGGACCATAGACCACAGAAAGAGAGCTAAGAGAAGACAGGAAAGCAGAAGCCTCCGATCGGGACTAGCATGATCAGAGAATAAAATGGTCAGACAACAAAGGTAGAAAAAATAATTTTATTTAATTTTGGTGATTGGACTTTGTGCTATTTTTATATTTTACACAGTATTGGGGAACTGCATCTCTTATTTATCTGATGTTGCACTGCATGTGGACTCTGGCTTCTTGGGGTTTCAGTTTAAATTTTGTCTACATATTTTTATTTTTACTTTAGATTGTGGTTACTTATTCTGTACTTGGTGAGGGTCCATGTTGCGAGTGTTTGACTGAGGTCAGGTGTTCTGTTAACATGGAGTTTGTACATAAAGATCTATACTATACTGTAGTAATTTGTCTTGTTCAGCTTTTCAAATAGGTGTATGGATGTTCCAGGGCCCACTGTAGTATTTACAGTGACGCTTTTTTTGGATGGGCTCCTTATGTGACTTTTGGAAGTTTGTGCTGATATGGTATGGTATGGTAGGTTTGCTTTTTGTTGTAGGGTTTTTTTATTCGTTCACAATATGCCTGGTTCTGGAGAACAGTGGTTGTTGTTAGTGAGATGATCAGAATCTGATTTTTTTTTTAAATATTGAGTTCTGTGGGTGAATGTCCTGGTTCTGCTCTGTACCTACTATGGATGCAAAATATATGTTGAAAAAGAAAAAGGGAGAACCATAACGCAGTTTATAACAAAATAAAAATGGGTTATAATTTAGTTTTATAAACTGTGCTATTGATTCTTGCTGTCTTTTAGTTCCTTGGTGTGCAAAGAGGACCGTACCTAGCCCTGTGCAAGCAGTGCAGCCGCACAGGGCGCAAAGGCTTGGAGGGGCGCATTTTGGCTCTCTGCTGTTGCCCTGCTGCCACTGGCAGGACAATAGCAGGCAGTTAAAATGTGCCCCCAAGCCTTTTCACAGCACTTTAAGAAGGTCTGGTCCCTCCCTCCTCCGACACGATGTCAGAGCAGGGAGGGACAGATCTGCTTAGAGTGCCGGCGCCTTTCAGATCGGGTGCATGCCCCCCCTCCTCCTCCCCATACCTCCGTCCAGCGCTGCCTGCTCTTTCCATGCTGCCAGCGCCGCCGTGAAAAAAACAGAGGGCGGCAGCAGCAGTGAAAGAGCAGGCAGCGCTGGACGGAGGTATGGGGGGAGAGGGGGGCATGCGTCCGAGTTGTATGTCGCACAAGGCGCGATTGCAGTTCGATAAGGCCCTGTGTGCAAACATCTTGCATTTCCTCCATATAATCTAATCGGCTTTTTGATTTGGTTGTCTCTGACTGGATTTCTGAAAAAGCCCCGCCCCCTCTAAGGTGGTGGGAGGGGGCACCATCTCATTCTTCGCCTCAGGCAGCAGGCTGCCTTGAGCCGCCCCTGGGTGTACATTACAACGAAGTGTTATATCTAGAACAGTGGAACTTATTTACAGAGCAGTTAATATATGCTAGAGATATTACAAAGAATGGTATAACTTATATACATTATAATACCTGACTTTATGGGTCTAATGAAATCACCTAACTTCAAATCTCTAAGTATGTCAACTCTACTCATGTTTAACTCTTTACCTCCCCCAATTTGTTAAGTCCAAGTAGTTCATTCCTGTAAGTTTTATGTAACTCTATCCTTTTTTTAAACTCATTTAAAAAAATGTTTATATTGTTTTCTGCTTTGGTTTCAAAAGCGGTATATAAAACATGTTAAATAAATAAATAAATGACAGCATGAAAGCTCTTCCATTGATCACTGCTGGTTATCAGCTTACATCCCATGAATTAGTGATAGTCTTCATCAATAGAACTACAACAGGATAGGCATAGGAGCTAAGAATCTATTGCATGTTTAGGACCAAACGTGACGACCTAAATATGTACACGCTGGAGGAGAGGAGGGACAGGGGAGATATGATTCAGACCTTTAAATACTTAAAGAGTATTAATGAAAAAACAAACCTCTTCCAAAGACGGGGAAGCTGTAAAACTAGAGGGCATAACATGAAGCTGCAAGGGGGTAAACTGAAAGGCAATGTCAGGAAATACTTTCTCACTGAAAGGGTGGTGGATGCTTGGAATGCCCTCCCGATGGAAGTGGTGGGGGCAAATACGGTGACGGAATTCAAAATGGCATGGGACAGACACAGTGGATCCCTTTATAGCAACAGGATAAAATCAAAGTAAACATAACAATCTCTTATATCTCAACAAATAGGGGTGACCTACACGGAGCGCTGGGTACACCCCTAAACAAAGGCACAGAGCGGCAGGTGCACCTACTCTTGCTGCCTTGTTGGGCAGACTAGACGGACCATACTAGTCATTATCTGTCGTCATAGGCTATGTTACACTGCTGGATGATTCCTACCCAAAGGGCATATGTATGTATATAGTGCAACGTTTCATCTTCACATTTTTTCAAAACCAACTTTCTATATTATGCAGATAGAGTAAGACAACTGGCTGAAATCTTGATATAGTTCTTGAAGCACACAGATTCAGTAGAAAGGCATCACATTCAGCGCATGTGCCCTAGAAGGACATACAAATGTCTAGTATTTGGTGGTAGTAAGCCACATTTCAAACACCTAGGCAGCCGTCTGAAAGCGCAGCATCCTAAAAGGGTCTCTGGCGCCCCACGTTCAGCACATGAATCTGCAGGATTTAACACCTGCAATTAAACAGTGGATGACGGCTCATAAAGCCCATGTGGCCCATCCAGTCAGATGAACATTGCTAAGGATATCTCCAAGTCACCGGCTCAACATTGCTAAGGATATCTCCAAGTCACCGGCTCGACATTGCTAAGGATATCTCCAAGTCACCGGCTCGACATTGCTAAGGATATCTCCAAGTCACCGGCTCGACATTGATAAGGATAACTCCAAGTCACCGGCTCGACATTGATAAGGATAACTCCAAGTCACCGGCTCGACATTGATAAGGATATATTTTTGGATGTGAGATAATCAGAGGAGCTTTGGGAGAAAGTGAGAGAATTTGAAGAGATTGTGGGAAGACAGTGAGGAGACTGGAGGGGCTGTGGAGTGTGAATGAGGGGGATCAGAGTGAGGGGGAGGGGAGGGTTGAGTGAGTGAGGAGATTGAAGAGGGGGTGTGGTATCAATGAGAGAAGGGATCATGTCAGAAGGAGGAGTGTGAGTATCTTATGCATTTGCTTGATTCTCTCTGTGCATCATGCTTCTCCTTTCTGGTTAAGAACATAAGATATGCCATACTGGGTCAGACCAAGGTCCATCAAGCCCAATATCCTGTTTCCAACAGTGGCCAATCTAGGTCATACGTACCTAGCAGTTTCCCCAAGGGACACAAGTTCCACAATGCTTGTACTGGGTCAAGCATTGATATCCTGGGTGCCTTCTTAATAATGGTTTATGGACCTTTCCTCCAGGAACTTGTCCAAACCTTTTTTAAACCCAGCTACACTAACAGCCTTTACTACATCCTCCGGTAACAAATTCCAGAGTTTGATTACACGTTGAGTGAAAAAATATTTTCTTTTATTAGTCTTAAATAGTTTAGCCTGCAGCTTCATTGCATGTCCCCTAGTCTTTCTATATTCTGATAAGGTAAACAATCGATCTACGTTTACCCGTTCCACTCCGTTCATTAATTTATAGATTTTATTTATTTATTTATTTTATTTATTTAGTGTACACTTGTATCCCGCTACTTCCAGTGATCAGCAGCGGTTTTCTATACATAATGGTGCGGCTGTACAGGCCGGATTTGGAACATACATTGTGATTTCAGGGGTGGGTAAAAGGCACATCAAACAGTCACATATTTACATTTGATTGTATAAGAGGAGACTTTACATATCTACATTTGATTGTTTGAGAGGAGGCTTTACATGTATACTGTGAGACCATGCCGGTCCTAGGCGGTTGCCTAGACCCGGGTATAGCCTTGAGTTGTGGAAATTAAGGACACTGTAGTCGTGACCAGAGTGAAATTAAGGTTGGGTTTTATTCCCTTTCCCTTGAGGATGTCATAGAATAAGGACAACAGAAAAGAAAGGTTGCTTCACCGGTGTAGAGGATGCATAACAAATAATAATTACGCTTCTTTCCAGCAAACGATAGTCCATCACATTTCCAATGTGCAGAAATACACTTTCTTTCTTGCTCCTTTACTTAACAGAGAGACTCTATGTTATCAGCCACACATAAAGCACATTCCATGGGCTCAGGGATGTTTTCTGTGCTATAGGTCTCCCACTGCATAGGGCCAGGACCTGGTCCTGTGTATGGACACTGAGCCCCTGTGAAGCTGCTCTCCGAGCCTTGCCCTGGGGAAACCTCAGTTGCTGCAAGTTGGAACTGCTTTTGGGTGTCCCAGATAGCAGGAGCTGTGCTGGGGATTTCTTCCCACGGCTTAGGCCAATAAGAGTTCACTAGCTTGTTGTAAGCCTGGCTTTTCCCACGGAGACCCCCTTCTCTCCCTTCCCAAAAGATAGGGTACTTATCTTTTCCTGTGGAGAAGATGGTTTCAACCTCCTCTGCTTCTAGCCAAGGCTTTCTCTCTGCCCTGCAGCCTGCTCTTCTTTGGGAACACCGATTACTGTGCTTGGCTGAAGGAAACTCACTTCCTGCCTTCAGTGAGCTTCCCTGGATGTGACCTCTGCCTTCTGTTGGCTGGGCTGTTTGCCTCGGTATGAGGACCCCTCTGGCTGGGAAGACTTTGCTACTGTCTTTCTTAGCTCTCCTGGGTTTATCAGCCTGCCTTTCTTCAGCCCTGGTTCTCCAAGGCAACGTGTCTTTCTGTAACTGCTTGGGAGTTCTGTTCTCACCTTCTCTCCAAGCCTGCCTGGAATTGCAGTCAGACTTCCTTTGGTCTCTGCTTTCCTCCTCAGAATCAAACTCCTGCTCCAGCCCTAATCCAGGCTCCAGCTTCCCTTCTCCTTTCTCCTTCTCCTTCCCCTTCCAGTTCTGTCTCTGTGGGATTTCCCACCTGTTTTTATCTCTCTGCTCAACTAACGTAGAACGTGAGTCTGGGTCCAGGTGAGCCTGATTGGAACCCTCAATTCTTACTGCGTCACTAAAACCATGTGGAAAGTTTGTTTTCCTTTTCCCTGCCTCTCTGCACTGTGAATGCTGTAACTGCACATGTGGCTGCAAGGTAAGCTCTTCTTTCTTTTTACTTTCTAATATCTCAGGGTCTGTGTTATCTAACTCCTGGCAGGTAAGCTCTTCCTCTGCACTACCCTTTAATATTCCAGGTTTTGTGCTGTCTACCTCATGACAATACATATACACATATATTACATCTACACATATATTACATGTATATTATATGTATATTACATATACATATATATTACATATACACATATATATGATTTCTATCATATCTCCCCTCAGCCGTCTCTTTTCCAGGTTAAAGAGCCCTAACCTTTTTAGCCGTTCTTCATAGGAGTATCCTTCCATCCCCTTTACCATTTTGGTGGCTCTTCTCTGAACCTTTTCTAATATCACTATATCCTTTTTAAGATACGGCGACCAGAATTGCACACAATATTCAAGGTGCAGTTGCACCATGGAACGATATAGAGGCATTATATCTTTTGTTTTATTTTCCATTCCTTTCCTTGATACCTAGTATTCTATTTGCTCTCTTGGCTGCCACTGCACACTGGGCCGAGGGTTTTAACATGTTATCCACAATGATGCCTAAATATTTTTCCTGGGTGGTGGTTCCTAATGTGGAACCTTGCATTGTGTAACCATAGTTTGGGTTGTTCTTCCCTAGGTGCATAACTTTGCACTTGTCCACATTAAATTTCATCTGCTATTTGGATGCCCAGTCTTCCAATTTATCAAGATCCTCTTGCAATTTTCCACAATCCTCTTGGGTTTTAACAACTTTAAATAGTTTTGTGTCATCTGCAAATTTGATAACCTCACTCGTTATTCCATTTTCCAGGTCATTTATGAATATGTCAAAAATCAGCGGACCCAGCACAGATCCCTGGGGTACACCACTATTCACCTTTCTCCATTGGGAAAATTGGCCATTTAGCCCTACCCTCTGCTTTCTATCTTTTAACCAGTTCCTGATCCACAGTAGTACACTGCCTCCTATCCCATGACTCTTTAGCTTTGCCAAAGGTCTCTGATGAGGGACCTTGTCAAAGACTTTCTGAAAGTCCAGATACACTATATCAACCGACTCACCTTTGTCCATCTATTTATTCACACCTTCAAAAAAACATAACAGATTAGTAAGACAAGATCTTCCTTGTCTAAAGCCATGTTGGCTGTCTCTCATTAGGCCATGACTATCTACATGCTGAGTAATTTTATTCTTTATGATGGTTTCTACCATTTTTCCTGGTACTGACGTCAGGCTCACCAGTCAGTAGTTTCCCGGATCACCCCTGGAACCCTTTTTAAAAAATGGTGTTACATTGGCAATCCTCCAATCTTCAGGTATTAGAGATGATTTTAATGATAGTTCAAAGATTACTAATAGCAGGTCTGCAATCTCATATTTCAGTTCTTTCACCACCCTTGGATATATACCATCCGGCCCAGGTGATTTGCTACTCTTCAGTTTATCTAATAGTTGTAATACATCTTCCCAGTGTATCGATATTTCCTTCAATTCTTCCACACCTTTAAATACCACTTCAGTCATGGGTAGCATCCCTACATCTTCCTCAGTAAAGACCAAAGCAAAGAATTCATTCAGTCTCTCCGCTATCACCTTGTCGCCTCTTAGTGCCCCTTTAACCCCTCTATCATCTAATGGACCAACTGACTCTCTCACAGGTTTTTTGCTACGAATGTACTTGAAAAAGTCTTTATTTTGCGTTTTTGCTTCCGCAGCAAGCTTCTTCTCAAATTCTCCCTTTGCCTGCCTTATCAGATCTCCATCCCCAGCTCCTTTTTCTTCTCCCTTTTCCCCTCTCCTTCTATTCCCTGATTCTCTATATCCTCTCCTCCTTCCCCATCCCTCTGCTCTAAAATAATTTCTCCATTTCCCTCCTCCAAGATCCATTCTCTCTTTGCTGAGATTCCCAATCTCTCCTCATCCCACAGATTCCTTCTCACTTACCAAAACTGATCGCTAAGATCGCTTTTCCTCAAGAAAGAGCTTAAAGTAACTGGGCATGCAAAAATGCTTGAAAATGACAATTATAAAGTTAATGAACATATTCCTAATTTAATGTGAAAATATTGGCAAACATATACAAATTTGCTAAATTAATTGCAGAATATTGAATATTCTGCCATAGGAAACCATGGGAGGAGGGGTATAATTTATTTAAACCTATCTGCTATATGAATTTGCATCCATCAGATGGCGCTATACACTGAATTAATATGAGAGCAGCAGACCACCAGTGAAATGCACCGAACGATCATGGTCAATCCTCCTGTTCCAACACTGCATACTCATAGACTTCACCTCCCATGCCCGATCCAAGCAATCTTCCATGTTTCCCTTTACAGTACCTGTCTCTTGGATCCCTACAGGTTCTCAGCTCTTCCAGGCAATACGCTTCTCCTGCTTCTCACTGTGGCATGGGGAGAATTTCCATGGTGCTGCAAGGGGAGCAGGTTTGCAGTGGGGTGCACATGCATGCTTGTACATAAAGGTGCATCCGCCATTCAGCACCACTTCTCTTTTAGCTAGAAGTCAGCATTGACTCGACGGCACATGCACAAACACACATAGAACATGATTATATCGATCAATAGTAGACTGGCTTGACTAGATTGTAAGCTCTGATGAGCAGGGACAGTGTCTTACATCCTGGGCCATACCATGCCACACATGCGCCCTGTGAGGCTTGCAAATCTGGCGCACCCCCTCCCACCCCCCAACACTCACATCACACATTTGTCATTTGCCCCATGCCCATTCTCTCCCCATCACACCCCACACATCCATGTCCAGCCAGCTCCCCCCCACCCTGCCTACATGACCTGCCCTTACTCTGCCGCAGCTGGTTTTCGTGTTCCCTTGGTGGCAGTAGCAGCAGCGGCGGAGTGGACCTCCAAGCGAAAAAGAACCATGCCGGTCTTTCCAACTCCACGCTTGCATGCTGGTCTGATCCCTCCCTCCTCTGCCTACCCTTGCCCCACCACCAACAAGGGAACATGAAAAGCGGCAGGGGAGCAAGGCTAGGCAGCATGAGGGTGAGCCGAGGCCCTGCATCGCTCACACAGGGCTAGGTACGGCGTTGCTTACATCTATATGTACAGCGCTGCATACACATCGTAGCGCCATACTAATGATTAGTAGCAGTGGTGCCAGCCTATACTGGGAAATGCATAGCTAAACTTAGAATAATAAGCAGATAATATGTAAATTTATGATTTGTCACTATATTATGTAGAATACAGAACTCTTTCTCTCTCCACTCCTGCTGTCATACCCTTCTTTCTCTGAATGTTTGCTGCAATCAACAAGTTCCTAAAAACCAAGACGACGTCTAAGAAGACCACCATCCATCTCTTTGCGATATGCTGGGAAAAATACCCTGCCGACAGACCCACAATTTTGCAACCTCTTTTCACATCTGGACAGGGCAAGGGGGCACATCTGGGAGATGCAAATCATCATACAACCCATGGGTCTCTCTAGGGTCTTCCAGCAGGGGCAGGGCTGGTGGAAGGCAGACACCTTAAGGGAACCTTCAGCCCAATTAACTTTCTGGATCCTAGGCCTCCTCTGAGATTTAAATAAATTCAATAATCATGATCACCCCAACATCAAATCGCATTCCCCCTCCCCCAGAATGATCTTGTAAACTAAACATCATACTTTTAAATATTAAGGGGATTGTTTTAGAAACCTTATTTGTGATTTACACGTGCAAATACAACCACTTACATGTATAAATCGCATCCACATAAAAAAAGGCCATTTTACACATGGATTTTGATAGGGACTTGAAGAGGGGGACCAGGGCCTTCTGAAAGAGTTAATATAAAGTGTGAAAAGTAGCTCTGAATATTTCTGTCAGTATTACAAGAGAGTGTTTATGAATAAGAGAGTTTTTGAGAGCTCGCCATATTTGCTCTACGGAGTCAGCTTTTTTATCTGAAGCTTCTCTATTGAGGTCACGTTTTTCAGCTAGGCCATTATAAAATAGGCTTGAGAGTGAAGTATATGCAATGGGATCTTTTGTTAGAGTATAAGCAGTCTGAGCAAGATGATAGACTTATCTGTGTATTACCCTATATATCAGAAATTCATTGCGTGGTGCAATTGATCCATAAATAATGGAATGTTTTAAGTTTGTATCCTTGTTTATCAGAACCCCCTCGTATAACTTTTCGATGGGGTAGAAATCTCGGCGAGTTACTTACAAAATATGCCGGTCCTTTGGCCGAGATTGATCAGTCTGCTACACACCATTATTCTTGTGGTAAATACAGTTGGTGCTCCTCTACTCTCATTGAGCCAAGTTGGACCCATAGTAATGGGAAAACATATTTTTCGAAACACAAAACATACAATTCTGAGTGGGTGATATGCATGATTGTCTGTCCTTGCTCTTTAATTTATGTTGGTCGCACTACTAGGAAAATGTGCTTCTGTTTCAATGAGCATAAAAGCCGTATTAATACAAACTTGATGACCACTCCATTGGTCTCTCATTGGTTGAATTATCATCATTCTCTTTCAGATATATGATGGTGTATTCTTGACCAGATATCTCGATCATGGCGACTGGCTTAAACAATTAAGTATCTGTGAACATGCTTGGATGTTCCGATTGGGTTTGATTGAACCATTAGGTTTGAATCTGGCTGTTGATTGGGCTGTCGTGATTTGACAGGTGATTCTGACTGTGTTGCTTTTATGTCTGAACATAAGCCTCTCTTGGGAGAGCTGTTTTATGGCGCACTCAGCAGACTGGAGTTTAGCTCCTTTGCAGTGGATTTGATAGATTTCTGTTTATTCTCCTGAAGCAGATAAGCTAAATTTATGTTTATCGAAACACAGTGTTGTGTTGGGATTCTAATTGTTTTGTTAGATGTATATTCTGTTAAGATTTAGCTATATAATTTATATGTATTTTTTCATCTGCATTGCAATTGCTGGGTTTGGACATGGACCTGTGATGAACACCGAGCATTCTAGTGCAGGCCCTTGAGGCTAATATACTGGAGGATCCATTTGGACTTGCTAAGCTCTATCTATGTTTGAGGTCCATTCCTTTCCATTTTAAGGAACATAGAAATATTTTTGTTGTTTGGGATTAACTGCATTTCTACTTTGGTTATAGATATTGAATATGAATAAGAGAGATCTAGATACTTAAGGTTATATCTTGCAAGACAGGGAGATTTTCTTTTGATTAAGCTGGGCAATATGTCTGTGCTTTGACCTGTAACATGTAGTGTCTAGTTTGTCCTGTAACATGTAGATAAACAAAGCTTGAAGTAGAGCTGAATTTGAACCATGTAGCAGTTTCTTCCTAAATAAATAAAGTGCTATGGCTTAGCTCGAGTAGGAATCAAGAGAACCTACACAGGTTTGCACACCTAAGAATTCTTCACTTCAGCTTAATTAATACTGTTACTGATAAAAGTTCTCAGTTTTTGTTTTTACTTCATTCCTTCACATTCGTACTGCCTTATGTGAATTTAGAGAATTGAAGTCAAACAGCCGAGGTTGAATTTTGCTACCTAGTGAGGAGTAGTACAGACAAAGAGATTCTTTCAGATTTCTATATCATATCTATGTTGCATGAGGACATGCCGGGGGTATGGCCCGGGAGGCATCAAAATCTGATTGTGCATTCCTGATTTCATATAGAGATGGCACGTGTAAGGCTAAAATTGTCCACATCCCAATTTACACTTGTTCCCCAACACAAACAGGCTAAAAGGGCTCCTTTAGTCCTTCCCTTTACAGGAGAGACTAAGGGGGATATCCCCCTTCATTCCCAAGGTTTCTGTCCCTATCTAAATCTTAAGAGTTAATTAGCAGCATCTGCGTGTATGGCATGTGTGTGGTATGTGCACTGCTTAGTAAACCTACGCCTAGATTTGCAAAATAGCAACGACACCTGTATAAGTGCCATTTATATGCGGCAGTTGTAAAATTCTGGCACTCAAATGTTTTAAGTTGCAGATTTCTGACGTTGATTTTTCCCATGTGTTTCATTGTAAAATGGGCCCTACTGCTGCACGCGGAGGCTCATATCTGTGTGTACCAGGGGGAGGGGGTGGAGATGTTCATTTTAAATTGGGCTTACACATGCCCACTCTCTCTTCTAAAACCAATAGATTTGCAGATGTTTTCATTTGGTCATTGCTGCAACCACATAAACGGCCTTTTAAAATGTACCTCCACACCTTTGCGTTTCCCAAATCCATTTACCGCTTTCCTGCCAGTAAAACTGTGCACTGATGAGTTTAGGTGATTGTCATCTGCAGGACATAGTCTTTTGCGGTCACTGCAGCTACTCTTTGCTAGCCCCGGCAACTGCCTAGTCTGATGGTTAAGTCAGCTCTGAGCAGCATGGAAGACTTATTTCAGGACCCTTGGGGCTAGGAATAAATTCCTTATGCCTTGGAATAAAGGCGACTCCACACACATCTCTGTTGTTCAAAAATAAAGAGTTTACTGAGAAACTTGTTGTATAGTGGTAAGTTGACAAATCACATTTCCATAAGGTGATATCAATAAAATAGACATTAAGTGGTTGTTTCAACTGTTTACATACATTCGAGAGCTTCCCTTCCTCATAAAACCTCACAATAGGCTGATCCTAAAGGAAGGACGTTTTAGACTTTGGGTGTCACCTTATTAGAACCTGAGTGAGACTTACGATGCTCCACTTCCCCTGAAGTCCTCTACATTGAACAGTGTAGGTCATTCTAAACCAGAATGATGTCCTTTCACTCATATGCCTCTCTTCTGCATTTCCAATGGTTATTTCACTCCAGAAGATGTTATTATTATTATTATTATTTATCACAAATTCATTGACCAGCACTCACGTCAAAGGCACATCTAGCTAAGTACTCTCCTTAGGAAACAACGATGGTGGCCTGAAGGGAATGCAGAAGGATCCAGGGCCATGTGCAGAGACTGATTGCAGGGCTTTATTTGAATAAGTCAGTAGGGGCTGAAAAGTGGGGCCAAGTGCAAAGCACACATCTGCTCAATGGTAGGGCCGGTTCTGTAAGTAATGAAACTCCTGCAGCTGCAAGTACTCTGGAATGTGCCCTGCTCCTTGATGTCTCTCCAGTTTTGCAACACACACTGAGTAGGAACATTCACAAGGAATAAGGGATATGGTTAACACTCCGTTACACTAGGAATCCTACCAAGATTTCTATTCGGAGCCTCTCATGCCTACTCCAAACATGGCCTCTCTCCTTAGTCCTAGGGGCTCCAACCTTGAGCCCTGGACTACAGCAGGATAGAAAGTGAAGAACCTTCCATGCACCCCTCAGGCACCAACCATTGGATAATATTATCCTCCCCCTATGACCTCATACACCATCCAAATAAGGGACCAGTGGTCATCCTTACAACGGGTTTCCGTTATCTATCCTTGTTTGCTCCTTGCCTTGGCTCTCGAGAGAGTTGAGCTTTCCAGCAAACTTCCAGTCCTGCTCATGTCTCAGTACTAGAAGCCCTGTTCCCAGAGCCGGCTCTAGAGTCGGTTCAAGGTGATAGCATCTTAGGCAAACTTTAAGCTTTATAGCCCCCCTCACTGTCAAAATCTATTCTTTCCAGTATAGCACAACATAAGGAAATGAAAAAAGATATACAATCAAGCAAGGAAAAAATGCATTCCGAAAGAAACTTAAGGCTCCCGATTTCCACAACATACTGTAGAGTAGTATTTGTTGCAAAGAAAAGGATCTCAAACCATCTCCAACCCGCCGTTGTGCATAAACCTAGCACTAAGGCTCAGTATTGGGATCATTGCATCAAGGATCCTAAAAAAACTCCTTTTTTTCATAAATATAGATTTTTAGAAACAGCTTTCTAACTCATTCACAAAACTGCCTTCACACCCACAGAGCAAGTGTCCAAGGGTGCATACCATGTCTTCAATTTCAAACCGTTTGCCAATAAAATACAATCAAACACTTATCTGTGTAGACACCATTCCCAACGTCGCAAGTGATGTTATCCAGGCATTTCGCCACTGCTTCCTCAGGGGTAACTAAGTGTCCCATCATAAGTGATGCTGAGAGGGAGAAGGCGTAAAACATTAATCTAAAAGGTAGAATATCACTTAGAAAAACTCTCACAAAACCATAAGAGTCTCAAGATACAAATCTTACTGAACATATTCAGCATATACTTCACCATCCGTAAATGTTAGAGGTCACATAAGCACACAGAAGCTTTAGCAGCATTGCCAAATTTACTGCAGGATAAATACAGACGCATGGCCAGGGAGCGATTTAAACCTTCCCTCGCATGCCGGAATTTACATCATCTCACTAAAGACAAACCTCCACTAACAGCCAATCACAGAGCCTCAACTCAAAACACTCACACCATCCAATCACAACACTGCAACTCAGGTAGCTCATATCAACCATACCGAAAGCCCAAGCAAAGATATTTATTCTCAACCCGACACAAAGTCTTTAACAACATCCCCATTCAATCTGTGAATTCATACCCTTCGGCCAGATAGTAATAAGACGGAAACTCTCAGAGGCAGGAAACTAATCTACTGTGCCTGAATCAAACCTCGCCTTTCAGCACAGGTTTGGAAAGGTGGGGCCTGTTAAAAATGAAACTAAGCTTGAGGCAGTGTGCTGAAGAAGATAGTTCACTTTGTAATAAGAATGTCAGCTGCCTCCATCCTAGGCGGCCAACCCAGGTGAGTGGCTTTGTTACCTGTGGCAGGCCATGTGCTTCGACACACATGACCAGCCACTTCCTATCCCCCTCCAATGCAACTTACTGGAATCGACAATGTGGCTCGGTGGGGGCAGGGCATGGGGGGGGGGAGCAGCACAGCTGGGGTTTCTTCCTGGGGCAACAGAAACCCTTGGGCTAGCTCTGATCCTAGGTCCTCAATCACAATCATTTCATTATGGAATTTTCCAGAATATTTTGGTGGTCTTTAGGGTCATGCACCAGAACCATGTTTTGAGAAGCAAACAGGTGTGGCATTGCACCTTTGCAAGAGAGCATGCACTGAAAAAGACAGTAACTTTGGGGATCTTGCATCAATTTGTTGTCTTTTCTGTGACTGTCCTCTGAGAGTTAGACAGACGGCCATGCTTCAGGAGACCAGAATGTGCTCATTTAGCTGCTGTCCCTCTATGAATGAGTGACATGTCTAATGTTCATGAAGTCCTAGAATATCTCATGATGGGGACATTGTTTTGTGAAATGCTATCCAGTAATGTTAAAGAAATTTTACATTGTCATGTGGGAATATGTGCAATTCGGACCATCAAAGTTTGAAAGAGAACCAGAACAAATAGCCCATTAATCTATTATGCAACAATGTGGTCCTTCTTCAGGCTGCTGCAATATGATTAATTTCAAAATAAATATATATGGAAATCCAGGAACTGTTGGGTCGCCATGAGGCAGTATTGACTCAAGGCACATATTGCATTTTGCATTGACCATGAAAAGTGTGTGAGGGTTGGGAAAGGTGCAGCAATAAATTGTCCTTTACTATTATATTGCATCGAGCCTCTTCAATCAGAGTTTAACTAGATATGGCCTGGTCCTTGGCAAGCTGCTGTCACATGGGAAGGGGGCAACAAGGGGCAAGGTGGCAGAAATCTCTGAGCCTTGATGATGGACAGTCTATAGGCGTTAGCCTATGTATAAGGTGCGATCAAAAAGCATCAAGACTTGTACAATAACACAAGAAGTATAGCACTGACACTTATCGTGCTCAGTCTCCTTCAAAGTAGTCCTCTTCTGATAAAACACACTTCCTCCAGCGTTCCTGCCACTGCTGGAAACAATTTTGAAATGCCTCTTTCGTTATGCTGTGAAGCTGCTGTGTCAAATTTAGCTTAAGTCTCTCCAAGTCATCGAATCTCCTTCCTTTCAGTGATAATTTCAGTTTTGGAAACAAGAAAAAGTCACAGAGTGCGAGGTCAGGTGAATACAGAGACTGATGGACTTGCTCATTTTGGTGTTTGGCCAAAAACTCCTGGATAAGATGTGATGCGTGAGCTGGGACGTTATTGTAATGAAGCAACCATTCACCATTCCTGTGCAAGTCTGGCCTTATGATGAACTGCATCTCTCAAACGAGTCAGAAGTTGGACATAGTACTCTTTTATTGATGGAGTTGGCCTTTTGGAGCATACTCATGATGAACAATAGTCTGGTAATCAAAGAAAACTGTGAGCATGACCTTGACATTGCTCCACGCCTGATGGGCTTTCTTGGGTCTGGGAGAGTCTAGAGTCTTCCATTCTAAGAATTGAGCCTTAGTTTCCTGATCATAACCATAAGCCCATGATTCATCACCAGTAATAATCTTTTTGATGAAATCTGAGTCATTTTCAACGCATTCCAGCAACTCCCTGGCTTGCAGACAGTCGATCTTCTTTTTAGTCAGGGGACAGGAGTTTCAGCACAAATCTTAGACACACATCTCATCCCCAAATAAACAGTAAGAATGGACTGTACTGAGCCGAAACTGATGTCCATGTCCTCAGCAAGCTCCCTGTTAATCAATCGATGATTTGAGTGTATTGCGGCACGCATTGCTCGTGGATGGCCTTCCAGAATGTTTGTCACTGTCAACACTTTGGCAGCCCTCTTGGAAATGTTTGTACTAGTCATAACCTCAAGCATGACTCATGCATTCATCACCATACACTGCTGTAACTTGTTATAAATCTCTTTTCATGAATCTCTAAGTTTCTGGCAGAATTTAATGTAAATTTGCTGTTCAATTTTTTCACTCATCATAAATCTGACAAACTGCTTTTACATGATACCAGACATCACATGATTAAAAAAAGTGCAGGTGTGCTACAGCCACGCTACACTCTGCAGATGGTGTAGAGCACATAACTAGGCCACTGCATGCTTAATAGTGCATATATTGTTCTATAGCTACACAACAAGCCTCAATACTTTTTGATCACACCTTGTAAGAGCCATGGCAGAATTTAAGATTTTGGTAGGCATAGGCAAGGCCAGACAGCAGTTCCCAGAGAGTGGGAGGTAGGGAGAGGAGCAGAGACGATAGAGCCACAGTGGTGTCCTTTTGAAGTAGCACATGCTACTAAGGAAGTGGGAACGGGCCCCTTTCAGGCCTGAGTATTTGGTGCCTTCAAACTTTGACCCCCAGACTGTTTCCTCTGCCTAAATCTGGACCTGATAAGAGCCCCCAAAACCATAAAATCTGTAGACAGCACTCAGTTCAACTAGTATCAGGTGGCACAAGCTTCATTAACCCTCCGAACAGGTAAAGTAGGAGGAAGGAGAGTATGATGGTTGTCTTGCCCGGGGCTGAAAGCAAAAGCTGGTCTTCTCTTCAGAGCACCATCTCTCAGCAGGAAGCAGTGTCGAGAGGATCCAGCAGAGAGAAGGCGCCGTTCCTCCGGAAGAAGGTATCTCTTACTATAGGGCAGCGAGGGTAGATGGACCGCTGTGCTGGATCCAGACTTCCTACAGAGATAAAGAGAGAGAGCTGCTCAGTATAACAGCAGTAGGGCAGAAAGCAAGCAGTAGGGTAGAGTCAGGACCACAAGAGCCTGTTCATAGCCCATGATGTTCTTGACCCTTGCTAAGGAAGGGAGAGCACCATAGGACATGATGGGGGGAGGGGGGAGGCTGACTCTCACCTAACTGCCAACCGTACGTCCAGTTGGTGGTGAGGGGGTGCACGTACTTCTCCTCGGGCTTGATCTTGAACCGCTCCTGGAGATACTTGTATCGGCCCTCCTCTTCCTTGGAGATGCCGCTGTAGAGCAGGCTCCTGGAGCGCGGGGTGACGGGCTTCATGTCGAACTCCGGCAGCGGCTCTTTCCTCGTCTCGTCGCCCTTCCTGGAGGTCAGATGCCTGATGCGCTCCTTGATCGCTTCCGTCTTCTTCTTCTCCTCGGCAGCCTTTAGGAGAACTTCATTGATGGCCGGTAGCTTGATCTTCTCCTTGGGCTTCTGCTTCGTCCTCCGCGGGCCCCTCGCCTTGATGTTCTGGCCATGCTGTCGGTACCAGTTGAGACGGATCAGAGCCTCCTTTAGGTAGAGCTCCTTCCAGAAGTTCTGTTTCTGTGTTGTCAAGACCTCGCGACCCATGGCAGAATAGAAAGTCTCCTTCCTAGATCAACGTTACGCGTTTTGCTGTGCGTCCGCGATGCCGTTCCTACAGCGCTGCTCGTCATGAAAAACGCCGCCGGCAGGCAGGAGCGTTCCGTCTTCCAACGCTGCGCGCTCAGATCGTGCGAGTCCTGCGTTCGGCACTGCACATGCTGCTTCTCGGGAGGAGCGAGGGACGATCGATCGCGCGCCGCCTCGGATACCCTGCAGTCCTGTGGCCGCGGCCGCTACACTTCTCCTCTCCGGCAGCTGTTCCTGCACCTCTCTCTTGTTGCGGTCTCCGTCAGGTCGGTTGCTATGGTGACCACATCAGCCCACATCAGTCACGCACTCACAGGAGGTCTGACAACCCTCGGGCTGGGCGGAGGGCGGTGAGCAGTCAGCCGGCGGTGCCGCCGATCATTCCCGAGCCCCGCGGAGCAGCTTCATCGCGCATCCAGCAGCGTCCGAGAGCCTCTTGTACAAGGGGAAAACGAGTCGTGTGTTCTGCAAAATCAAGACACGGACTTGGCATCTACTGCACTGGAAGATTGTCTCGATCGTCTTCCAAGAAGAAGAGCCTGGGAAATGGCTCCTAGCGCAGCTGAAAGTCATTCCTGAACGGCAGCAACAAGCCAACCAATTCGTAGTTTAGAATACGGGCAGCGTTCGCGGCCGCGCAGGGGAGAAATCGCAGGCTTCACCCCAAAGGGTGGTGGAAGTGGGACTAGGCTGGCGCCACGAAGGGGGATCTGGGGAATTCGGGTCTGCTCGGGGGTTCCTTGCTGTCCCAGTCAGAGAGCTCGCTAGCCAGCCTGTGTGTGTCAGACACCGGCCCTTCCTTCTGGTCCCAGGCCACGTTCAGGGGCTGGGCGGGCCGGGGGCTAGTGAACGAGTCTCTGCAGCGCAGCTGCTGCTCACCTTTGAGGAATCCAGGAGCCCGGGGCCGCGGTGCTCCTCTCCGGGTTTTCGGAGCGCTGCTGTACACGTTCATTCCGTGAAGACTCGCTGCTGGGGTCTTGGACTGGAATTACAAAGGATACCGTTGATCCGCTTTTCCGCCCAGAACTGCTTCTTCTTGGATTGTCCCTAGAGAAGCAGGAAGGAGACTGCGGAGTTTAGGAGGTCTTGGCGGTGGGTCAATATAAAGAAACTGTGTATAGCGATTACAGAGGAGCAGCTTCGGGGACGCTCTGAAACAAGGGGACGGGGTATAAATAAAAACTGCTAGCGAAACTGTCTCTGTTCAGATCCACCTGTAGGATTAGACGGACATGGTGAGTGCAACAGCCGCTCGTGTGAGCGGATCCCAGAAAGACCGATGGCGCCACCTAGCTGTGAAACCTGAACATGTAGCTTAATGCCCAGTGACAGCCACTAACGTTGGGACACTAACTCCCAGCAATTTAATGTGGCTGAGGCCAAAAGCAATGTGATATTAAAATGAAGATCTGCGCGCCCCATACAAAAAGGAGGAAACACAAGTTGTTTCCTCTGTAGTGCCAGGGTTTCCCGCTTGGCTCCACATTTTCAGGACAAGTTGATCTATTCCTGGTTTGAACCCACCGTCCGCAGGGATGCCTAGTTCTGGTGACCTTACTGATTTCCCTAAGAAAAGCAAAACTACAAAGGGGGGGGGGGGTCAGACTAGATCAACTTGTCCTGCTACTTTAACACCCTTGTGCTTACTGATATAAGGAACAAATATATTTCTGGTATGAGACTAAAAGGACCTAGTGGATCACTCCTTCGACTCAGTAATGGTGCTCTGGGTTGCGGTCTCCAAGCCAGCAGTCTGAAAGGATAAGGTAGAGGCGATGCACTAAGGCTCTATGAGAGGAGGTGGTAACCTCTGCTGATACATTAGACAGACTAGGCAACTGCCTAGGATATCTGCTTCACGCAGGGGGGGGGGGGGTATCAGTGTCATTCAAAGGAAAAAAAATAAATCCTACCAGTAATACAAACCCAAAGACCCATCAGTGCATACTCTTACACTTTTATATGTATTTTCAAGATTCTTTCAGAGAAGGAATAGAAACATAGAAATATGACGACAGAAAAAGAGCACATGGCCGATCTAGTCTGTCCTTCCATATCAACAATTACAACAGTCCCCTTTTTACCCTTTAGAGATCCTCTCTGTTTGTCCCCTGCTTTTTTGAATTCAGTTACTATCCTCATCTCTACCACCTCCACTAGGAGACTATTCCACAGTTCCACTACTCTTTCCATAAAGAAATATTTCCGCATATCACTCCTGAATCTATCTCCTATCACCCTCATCCCATGTCCCCTCGTAGCAGAACTTACTTTCAATTGAAAGAGGCTCTCCCCCTGAACATTTATGCCAGAGGTATTTAAAATCTCAATCATATCACCTGTATCCCACCTTTTCTCTAAGGTGTACATATTAAAATCCTAGTCTATCATATGCTTTGTAATGAAGACCACTACCCATTTTACTAGCCACCCTCTGCACCAACTCCATCCTGTTCACATCCTTTTGAAGATGCCGTCTCCAGAATTGCACACTATACTCCAAATGAGGTCACACCAAAGACTTATACAGAGGCACTATCACCTCCTTATTTTCTGCTAGCCATTCCTCTCCATATGCACCCAAGCATCCTTCTAGCTTTTGCCATTTGCCTTTTCTAGCAGTTTAGCTACTTTAAGATCATCAGACACAACCATGCCTAGATCCCACTCTTCTTTAGTAGACAAAAGTGCTTCACCCCCTATACCAGCGATGGCGAACCTATGGCACGCGTGCCAGCTGTGGCACGCGAAGGCCTTGCAGCTGGCACGCGGGAAGGTCGCACATTAAAAAAAAAAAAAGCTGCCCGCTGCCGCCGCGGCGGCATGGAGTGTCCCGCGGGGCTCCCTCTGCCCGGCGGGACTCTCCCGGCGCTGCTCAGCCCCTCTCTGCCGGCTTGCAGAGACGTGAAGGGAGAGTCTCCCTCGCATCTCTCTTAAGCCCGCAGGGGCAGATGGGAAATTTCCCATCTGCCCCTGCGGGCTTAAGAGAGACGTGAGGGAGACTCTCTCTCCCTGCGCGTCTCTGCACGCCGGCAGAGAGGGGCTGAGCAGCGCCGGGAGAGTCCCGCCGGGCCGCGGGAGCCCCGCGGGACACTCCATGCCGCCGCCGCGGCAGCGGGCAGCTTTTTTTTTTTTTTATTGCTAGGAGCCGAGGGCGGGGGGTTAAGACTGGCAATGGGCTAGGGAGGGAGAGAGGGGGGTTAAGACTGGCAATGGGCTAGGGAGGGAGGGAGGGGGGTTAAGACTGGCAATGGGCTAGGGAGGGAGGGGGTTGAGACTGGCAATGGGCTAGGGAGGGAGGGGGGTTGAGACTGGCAATGGGCTAGGGAGGGAGGGGGGGTTGAGACTGGCAATGGGCTAGGGAGGGAGGGAGGGAGGTTAAGACTGGCAATGGGCTAGGGAGGGGGGGAGGGGGGTTGAGACTGGCAATGGGCTAGGGAGGGAGGGGGTTGAGACTGGCAATGGGCTAGGGAGGGAGGGAGGGAGGGGGGTTGAGACTGGCAATGGGCTAGGGAGGGGGGGTTAAGACTGGCAGTGGGCTGGGGAGGGGGGTTAAGACGCAGTGGGCTATGGGGGGAGTTAAGACTAGCAATGGGCTGTGGGCTGATGAGGGCTGGCAATGGGCTATGAGCTGATGAGGGCTGTCTGGAAATGGGGTGATGTGGGGGTTAGGACTGGTAATGGGCTATGGGGGGGGGGTTAAGACTGGTAGTGGGCTGATGGGGGGGTTAGGACAGGTAAAGGGCTATAGGGGGTTAAGACTGGTAGTGGGCTGATGGGGGTGTAGGACTGATAATGGGTTATGGGGGGGGCTAGGACAGGAAATGGGCTGATGGGGAGGGGTTAGGACTTGAGGTGGGCTGATGTGGTTAGGACTGGTAATGGGCTGTGGGCTGATGGGGGGGTTTAGGACTGGCAATGGGCTATGGGGGGCTGACTGGAAATGGGCTTATGGGGGTTAGGACTGGTAAAGGGTTATGGGGGGGGCTTAAACTGAAAATGGGCTGATGGGGGTTAGGACTGGAAGTTGATTGACGGGGGGCTAGGACTGGTAATGGGTTGGGGTGTTGCTAGGACTGGAAATGGGCTGAGTGGAAGGGGAGGCTTGAACTGCAAATAGCTGATGGGGAGGGGGCTTGGAATGGAAATGGGCTGTGAGGGAAGGGAGCTAGGACTGAAAATGGGCTGATGGAACAGCTAGGATAGGATTGGAAATGGGCTGTTGGGGGGAGCTAAGATTGGAAATGGGCTGTGGTGGGGGCTTGAATTGAAATGGACTCATGGAGGGGCTAGAACTGGAAGTAGGCTCATGGGGGGGCTTGGACTGGAATTGGGCTGAGTGGAGGGGAGCTATGATTTGACATGGGCTGATGGTGGGGCTAGGAAATGAGTAGAAATGGGCTGATGGGGGGCTAGGATTGAAAATGAGCTGATGAAGGGACTTCGACTGGAAATGGGCTGATGCAGGGACTAGAAGGGAATGGATGCTGGGTGAGACTGGAACTAGAAGGGAGCTGATGTTGGGGGAGGATTAGAATGGGATGGGCTGGGAGAGTAAAATGGAGAGGGGAAAAATATTTTGTGTAGGAGGGATGAAAAATCTACAATTGGCCAGGTATTGGGAGAGTAATTGGGGATTGAGGATGGAGGGGTAAAATTTGTGTGGATGAAATAGGAATGAGGAAAGAGCAAAAGGAGAAAGATTAGTATGTTAAAGCAGATGTAGAGAGAGAGAGAATGGAAAAAAAACTAGAAGAGAGAAGAAAGGACAAATGGACAGCAGACGATGGAGAGTTAGCAGAAAACATGAAGAAACCAGAAGAAGGTGGCTGGACCAATTGCAACTGAAAAAAAAATGCACAAAAGGTAGAAAGATATCTCTTTATTTTGAATTTATTAACTGGAATATGTCAGCTCTGGGAAATGTGCATCATTAACATCTGCGCTTTGTTTGGTACAAGAGGAAATTCCTATTTGACGTTGCCACTTGTTCTCTTTCCCCAGTATTCTCTGAAATGTATTGGTTTAATATTTGCAGTGTTGCCTTTTGATAGGTAGGGTATGGTGCTTTGTGAGTCCTGGTAATGCTGTCAGGATACGGCGGGTTTGCTATGGGTTCTAAATGGGCAGCGTTTGTAGTAGTTCCTAATGTGCCTGGCGGTTGGCACTGGATTATAGTAATGTAGAAATCTTTTAGTCTTTCTTTATCCATACACTCATTAAGAGACATGTTTACTAAAAGTTAGTGTATGGTAACATTATGCAAATAGTTATGCAAATAAGACCACTTATGCAAATGACGTGCTGGCACTTTGAGGAAATTCTTTGGTTTTGTGCGGCAGTTTGGGCACTCGGGCTCAAAAAGGTTAGCCATCACTGCCCTATACTGTATTGCTCCCTTGGATTGCTGCAGCCCAAATGCATGACCTTACATTTTTTAACATTAAATCCCAGCTGCCAAATTCTAGACCATTCTTCAAGCTTAGCTAGATCCCTCCTCATGTTATCTACACCTTCCTGGATGTCTATTGCAGATTTTGGTATCATCCACAAAGAGGCAAACCTTACCCCACAGCCCTTCCGCTATATCACTAACAAAGATGTTAAAAAGAATCAGACCAAGGCCAGCTCCCTGGGGCACACCACTGGAAACGTCCTTCTCCTTAGATGAGACAGAGGCCTAAAAGCACTGACAACAATAAACCGATCCTTCTTCAACCTATGTTCCAAATAAAAGAATCTTTGGTCTGGACTGAGGGCAGGGCAGGGCAGGGGACTTTTGGAATCGGTTCTGCCTAGGTCCCATGAAGGGTTTTATACTTGCTTCCCTGCACCTGCTTTTTCACTTCAGTGAGCAACAGGATTGTGACCTCATTGCCTCTGACATCACAGTTCACCAAACAAGTGGAATGATGTGGCAAGGCACATAGCAGAGAGTCCCTTAGTGATTGCAGGCTGCCGCTAGTACTTAGCGCTCAATGTTTTCACTTCTAAATGCCTTAGGTTATTCAGGGAATGAAGACGACAGAGCCAGATCCTCCCAGGTCCTTGACTGCAACTGACCTTAGCACTTCCTGTTCCTGAGCAGGGGTGGGCCAGAAATTGTAGCAGATAGTTCTACATCCATCCCACATGGCTCTTCAACCTCTAGAACCCTGCTTCTTGATCTCAGGTACAGGCCAGTTATGCCAGATTGACTTCAGATCCTATACCACCATTCCTCTCCCAGGCTACCTCTGGAAGATCCCAAGCCAAAGTCATACAGCACTTTATCTTTATTCACAGAATTTGATAAACCACCCAGGCCAAAGCATCAGGGCAGTGTACAATACAAAAGGGTAGGCTACTAAATGCAAAGTCAGAAAGGAACGCAAAAAAAAAAAAAACACAATGGGACAGGGAGAGACAGTTAATAAGATAGAAGACAGGAAAGGCCCAAAGAGGGGCAAGATGACTGGAAACAGGAGGGAGGAGGGAAGGTAGGAGAGGGTACATGGGGAGGTATTATGGAAGGTGGGGGGCGCAGCTGGGGGATGAAGCACCATCGGCAGGGGGTGGAAGATCGAAGGCCTGACAGGAGAGATGGGTTTTGAGGAGAGCTTTAAAGCGGGGATAGGACAGTTCAGTACAGAGAGATAAGGGCAGGGCCTAAAAAGAAAAAGGCAGAGTAGCGCGTGAGTTCCAAATGGGCCTGGGCAGGAGGAGGGAGAAAGAGACGATTGCTGTGGGCCGAGCGGAGAAGGTGTGGAGAGGGCTGAAGGTGAATGATGTCGGCCAGATACTGGGGGGTGCTAGTGTGAAGAGCCTTATGTGTGATGATGAGCAATTTAAAGATAAACCTGAACTTGACTGGGAGCCAGTGAAGACAAGGAGACACGTGGGAATGCACAGGGGAGCAAGTGATGAGACGGGCAGCAGCATTTTGTACTAATTGGAGACGGCGGAGCTGGAAAGAGGGAGGCCTGCATAGATAGCATTACAATAATCTAAACAGGTAATCACCAGAGACAGGACAAGGGTGACAATGGAGGGAGGGGGAAGAAGTGATCGAACAGCCCTTATTCAACGCAAATGGAAAAAGGAGGTACGTACAACAGAGGAAATATAGTTTTGCTTTTTTTAAATGAGGTAGGATAACACCTGGCATCACACCATAAACTTAATCTGCCCTATATCCATCAGCAGAGTAACGTTGCAGGTCCAAAAAGATGTAATAACCTCATACTTAAGTTGTCAAAATTAGGCACTGGAGAACAGAAATAAGCCTAAACCCACATGCAAAAGAGGTTATTGGGGTTTTATAGGGGTCATATCTTCAAATGGGTTAACTTTGTACATTGGATATATTCATTGAATACTTTACATCCTCATAGACAATGATAAAATCGAATGGTCCTTGTTTTTTTTAATAGGGGAAAGTTAGTATTTAGTTTTTTGCTGTTCCAGTTCGGTGTGACTGTGGAGCTCCTCCCTTCCCCCCCTTTTTTTTTTGTGTGGTTAGTGACGTATTGTGTTGTGATTGGCTGTCAAGTTGGATTTAAAGTGTGTCAGACGCTATGGTTTCCAGAAGCGGAGAGATTGAAACGACAATCGTATCACGGAGTTTTTGGCAAAAACAGGAGCTTTCATAGGGTTTTGATTGTAAAAGCTTTTGATTTTGGATAGTTTTGAACGTTCCTCTGTTTCATTTAACTGGATGTGTTCCAGTATTGCGACTCTACAGCGTAGTGATTGAGCACCAGGGGACGAACAGCTTAAAGGATTTCCGAGATAAGTATTTTAAAGACCTGTTAGGGTTTGTTTTATTCATAGAAGCTTATTGCTTTTCTCCTTCCTTTTGTAGGGTTGTTGCAGTGATGCTCAATTGCCGGTTTTTAATATGACACTTTTTGGTATGGTTTGAATGTTGTGCTTGAAGTGTGTATGTGTTCTTTAGTTGTAATATGTGTTGTTATAGTGTGTTCCCATAGGTAATTTTTGTGGTTTAAGGTTAATAAAGATTGGAATATTTGGGGCGAGGGTAGTGGCTATTTGACCCGTGATGCATGCGTCAGCTATTCCCTATAGTGATTAATTCACTACATGTAGGGCTGTAACCATTCTGAGGTCAATATTGCCTTGTTTGAGTTGTGTGGAATTAATTATTGAAAAATTAGTGATAATATTTGTTGGAGTAAATCTAGTATTGAGGGTAGTCGTTGTTAACTTGATTAGTGATCTGCCCTTGCACAGCTGTTATTTTTGCTTTGTTTAACTTTGTACATACCATGACATGAATGAACCTCACTCCAAAGCCAGGGTATGACACAAGTTCTATATTATTCTGCAGTCTATTTATGTTTTATAACACAGCTGGGCAGGTCAGCACTCCCATTAGGTAGTCATGCTAGAATACCAATATTCTGGGAGTGGTGGCTGGCCAGCAGCAGGAAAGGTACTCTCAAGAGTGCATCAGTTTTCCCTGCAACATGGGGGGGGGAGGGAGGGAGGGGGGGGGGGAAGAGACAGTCACACAAGACTAATAAACATCCCAAGCAGCTCAATTTCAACCACATACGTCACAGCTGGCATGAGAGAAGGCACTTAAGAAGGCCTGTTTCCCCTGCAGCATGGGGGTTAATCTCACAGATCATCTTGCCAGACTGACCCTGCACCACAGAGGAAGCTGACACGCTCTCAAGTGCCCTTTTGCATTCAATCAGGCAGGCCACAGGGCAGGAATTGAACTACTAGGGTGTTTGGTTTCACACAATGAGTTAGGGACAGTCAAGCTAACAATGTGCTCTTAAGTGCTTTACCCCCTGCCGAACATGGAACAGGAGACAGACCTACAAGTTAATTAATACTATTGTTATTAGGTAGATGTGTGGCTAGGGGGCAAAAGGAAGCTTCGCCTTGGACAACTGCTGCCCTTGCACTAGCCCCGACTCCAGACTGTGTAAAACAAAATAAAACATATTACAAATAATACATTGCTTCATACCGGAGTGTTATTTGCCCAGCAGTGCAGGACTTTCTGGCCTCTGTTTTTTTCAAACACGGTACAGTTACATCAAGTCACCTGAACCAGTAAATCGATTCTTGTTCAAATTTTGGCAAAGGCCTTTGCTGAAATGAATCAGGCTTCTAATGTTAGGAAAGAGACATTCCTGGGGGGCATGGTCATAGTATAGTGACATCTCTTAGCACCCCAGGGTCAATTAAATACAGGTTTCCTATGGCCTGGATGCTTTGGGGGATTTACAGCTCATAGCTTTGGTTTTAGTACTACTTGCTTACAATCCAAAGGGAAATACATGTGAATATGTCCTGGGGTGGGGGTGGGGGCGGGAGGGGAGGGTGAAGCCAGGGGAGGAAAAGTACATGCAGACATTTCACTTTATTATTTGAGCAGCACCAGCTCCCACTAGTGTTTAACAATGGAATTTTGAGAAGGGGGCGGAGTCTGCCACAGTAGAAGATGGCCGCATAGATCGTTTGCTCCCTCCCAGCATTACAGAATCCTAAGCAGAAAAAGGCAACGGGCGCCCTTGAAACCAGCCTAGTGTGGTAAAGGAATTGGTGAACATGACTGCCTTGAAACCGGCCAGATTAGATTTCCAGCAGACAGCGGGGCAGTCTAACAAGAGGGCAAAACAGGAGCTCACGTCTCCACAGAAAATGGCACCTGACAAAATCGCAGCAGACGGGGTGCGAGAAATCCTACAGGAGCTCCAGGAAGTGAAAGCGCTTGTCACCACTAACTCCGGGGCCCTAACATTGGTTCAAGAAGACCTGAGGGAAGTTAAAGACCGTCTAAGTGATATGGCTAAGCGCTTGACAGTGGTAGAAGCGAAGGTGGAGAAGCATTCTGCAGTGATTGCGCAGGTCGGCCCGCTGGCAAAGAGGGTAACAGCCCTAGAAACGCTTTTGGAAGATCAATCCAATAGGGCTAGGAGAAGTAACATACGAATCCTGGGAGTCCCTGAAGGCCGGGAAGGCTCTGACCCTATAAGTTACCTTGAGAAGCTTATACCAGAAGTATTGTGACTAACCTTTGAGAGGCCCCTGGAACTGGAGCGTGCCATCACACCCCTCAGCACAGACCCCACGACCTCGGCCTTTTGTAGCTAAAGCACTTCGCTACCAGCACGTATTACAGATAATGCAAGCGGCAAAGCAGCGGCAGAACATGCAATTAGAAGGTCACAAAATTACCTTTTTCCCCGATCTTAGTAAACAGACGGCCCAGCGACGTAAAGATCTCCTGGCCTGCCGGCCTCTCCTGCTACAATCGCAAGCGCGATTTGGTCTCTTTTACCCCGCAAATATGCGGGTGACTCTGGACAACCACACCCAAACCTTCACAGAGGGTCATACTCTCCGCGCTTTTCTCCGAGAACGGGCCCGGATGGAGGTCGGATCCTAGAGCGGATAAGACTATGTGTTCTCACAGTAAAGTCATCATGCTACTTTTGGGGCATTGCGACTCAGAAGGAGAACCGTGCGGACACCTCCAGCTCCTTCAGCCCGGCAAGGATATTTGTGGGACAATAGGTTTGCCTGTGGTTGTCTACACATACCTACTTATCTATTAATGCATAGGGGCTGTAGTTTCCAATTGCGTAGATTTCCCTGTCTGCCTCACTATTTGATTACAGGAAATGACATGTTATTAGCTTCTAAATGTTGGGAGGGGGAAAGTTGGGCCTGGTTGGGCGGTTGGGATTCTACCATTCAAGCTAAAGTAGTTTATGGCGGGTTACAGCCTGGTTATGTGTATGTTAATGTTTTAAGAGTGCATTCCCTGTTCATGGGGTTGTTGACTGTGAATGTCCCCCTCCTGTCCCACGATAAGGTCAAATATGGCTAATAGCCAGGTGCAGGTACTGTCCCTGAATGTTAAAGGTATTTCCAATCCGGCCAAAAGGAAGAAAATCCTGACTTACTGTAATCATCAAAATGCAGATGTTATATATTTGCAAGAGACCCACCTATCACTCACAGAGTCCTATAAAGTAGCAGACAGGACCTATACGAATATACTTTCCACACCAGCCCTGAGGAGGAAGGGCGGGGTCATTATTCTAGCTTGGAAGACCCTCCAGGTAGAAGTCAAGGAGACAAAAACTGACCCCGCTGGCCATTGGGCTAAGATGACAGCCACGCTAAGTGGAGATCCTTACACTTTTATGACAATATATGGTCCCACTATAGATGATCCGCAATTCTTTGTTCAGGTAGCTCAGGAGCTCTTAAATAGCGGGTCCTCAAGAATTATCCTGGGGGGAGACTTTAATCTCATACAGGATCCACTCCTGGACAGTACTCCCTATAAGCCACGCTCGTCAACAGAGTTGCAGAACATGGAAGAACTGCTTGGACTACTTGATCCCTGGAGGTTGCTCTTCCCCAATGGTAGGGAATATTCTTTCTACTCACTACCGCACAACTCTCAAACTCACATTGATTATTTCCTAACCTCGAAAACGTTACTGCCTAAGATCCTGGGTATAAGTATACTCCCCATAACAGTCTCAGACCATTCCGCGGTTCTCTTAGATCTTAGCGTGGGCCCAGAAAGGAGTGCCTCGAAACGGTTCTTCTTTGAGAAGCACTGGTTAGCGGATGATGAATTTCATACTACTATGAAGGCGGCTACTGCTGAATACTTTGAAGTTAACCATTTTAGGGAAACTTCCACATGGGCCTGGTGGGAAGCTTACAAAGCCACTATGCGAGGACATATGACTGCTTACAAAATTCGTAAGCGGCTTGCAGAGGAGGAAGGAGCTAGAAGTTGAAATTCGAGCGGGCGAACGACTCCTGGCCCGATGGGCAGACTCGACAGTCCTTATGCGGTTACAGAAGCTTAGGTTCCAGTACAATACGCTTTTGCAAGCAGAAGTCAGTGATTCAAAGTCCAGCAAGGGAGATGTTACCATGACAGCAATCGGGCGAGTTCGCTGCTAGCGAATATGTTGAAGACGAAACGAGCTGTGACCAGGATTGCGGGATTGCAAGACTCAAGTGGAAGATTGAAAGTCTCTGATGAGGAGATTCTAGCACTTTGTGAAACCTACACCAAATTATATCAATCCAAAGGCTCCTGCGATGAATCGGCTTTTTCGAATTTTGTCTCTTCAATAGATGGTCCCCGACTAACGGGAACGCAGCAGCAGCTTCTTGCAGCAGACATCACTTGTAAGGAGCTTCCTAAGGCACTTCATCAGCTGGCCAAAGGGAAAGCAAGTGGTCCGGATGGTCTGCCAGTGGAATTTTATGAAGCCTTCATTGATCAGCTGACACCAGAACTACTACTTTATTACACGGGGGTGAGAGAGGAGTGTCCTGCTGTAGGTACTCTGGCAGCCGTTACGATAGTAATACACCCTAAACCAGGGAGAGGCCCGGAGAAGGTGGAGAACTACAGACCTATCTCGCTATTAAATTCAGACTACAAAATCTACGCCAAGATACTAGCCAACCGATTGTCCAAGGTTTTGGAGTCCCTTATTCACCCGGACCAATGTGGCTTTATGCCCGGAAGATCCACGACAGATAACGGCCGTATGTTGGCCCACGTTCTCCGTAAGGCACAGCAAGTAGATCAGCCCCTGGTAGGCCTTGCACTAGACGCGGAAAAGGCATTCGACAGGGTCGAATTCTCCTATTTATTTCAAACCATGCGCTGGATGGGGGTCCCTGACAACTTCTTGAAAAATATACAGCTGCTATACACTAAACCGGTGGCTCGGGTAGCAGCGAACAATACTACTTCCCGGGAATTCCTTCTCACCAGAGGCACTAGACAGGGCTGTCCTCTATCGCCTCTGTTATTTAATATAGCCCTGGAGCCTCTGATCCTTAAAATTCGCCAGGCATCTAATGTTTTGGGAATGCCGCTGGAAGGCTATCACTGCAAATTGTCAGCCTACGCCGATGACCTTCTACTATTTCTGGATGTAAATTCGGTGGATGCCGCCTTGAAGATAATAGAGGAATACGCTCGTATTTCAGGATACAAGCTAAATTTGGACAAGACCACAATTATACCTCTCACATCTGCAGTCTCCGAAGAGGAGCTACGGAGGTACTCCTTTCAGGTGGAAAAATCAACCTTTAAGTATTTGGGAGTCACGTATGGCACTACCCTGACAGACACCATCTCGCTTAATGTGGATCGATGTACCCAGATCTTGCAAGACTGTGTGGCTACATGGACACCACTGAACCTGACGTAGTGGGGCCACTTAGAAACCATCAAAATGGTTATAGTGCCCAAGATCACGTACATCCTCAGCATGATCCCGGTACTCTTTGACAAGAAATTCTACCAGGAACTAGAGAGAAAGTTGCTGGTTTTCTTATGGGCGAAGAAACCACCACATATTGCAGCCTGGAAACTAAAGCTTCCCAAGAAACAAGGGGGGGTTAGTTTCCCGGACTTCTACTGGTACCATATTGCAGCCATAGCTAAACCAGGTTCCTGGTGGGCGGAGGAGCCAGATACTCCAGGTGTCCCTAGTTGGCTCTCAGTGGAATCGGCGGTGAGTGATACTCTCCCATTACGTCACCGGATTGGAGCCGCGCCAGCGTATCCGTATACGCAGACGAAGGACATGATCCATCAAGCAACTCAACGAGCCTTCCATTTGGTGTTACCACTATTGGGAGAGGAGCAAGCCTTCACGGAGGCCACTCCGCTTTGGCTTAACCAGCGATTTAAAATAGGTGGGACTTGTTTCGCCTGGACCACTTGGATACGTCACGGTATTCTAAGTCTGGGTCATCTACTCAGGGGACAGAGATACAAAACCTTTGTGGAATTACAACATGAATTCCAACTCCCCTACAAATGCTTCTTCCAATGGGGCCAACTGAGGCATTGTTTGAGCAAGGCAGGAGTTACACCCCTTCATGTTGTTAGTGGACGCTCGTCTTATCTTTGGATCCAAGAACTCCGGACAGGGTCCGGGCAAGTATCTCAGTTGGTGGAGCTCCTTAGATCCGCAGACGGGCGTAGCCCAAGCGGGGCACGATTGGTATGGGAGACTGAAGCTGGACCCCTCGCGACCTCAGAAATGTGGGCTTCCTTTTGGGGATCTCAGACCCGGATATCTCGATCAGCCTCCCTCACGCAGATGCTATCTTTTCTAGCACATCGCGCATATCTGACCCCAGTCAAGATCTCCAAGTGGCAAGAACAGAAGGATGATCGCTGTTGGTCCTGTGGACACGAAGTAGGGACCCTATCACACATGCTGTATTATTGTCCACACTTACTCCTGTACTGGCGAGGGGTTTGGCGACAAATACAAAGACTGCTTGGGATAACGACACCCTTATCCTATCGGATAATCATCTACAAATCTATGGCGGAGGTATCTTGTCTCCAGAAGCACCATCATGCCTTGTTTGATCTCCTACTGAGTTTAGCAATGAAGGCCATTATGAGTCACTGGAAGTCTTTCAGTGCCTTGAGTGTGGAATACTGGTGGAATCTGGTGTGCTACCATCGATCCTGTGAGATAGCCTATGTTCAGCAGAATCCCACCTTCAAAAGATTGCTAAATAAATGGGACAGTCCTGATACGCAATAATTACTGTAGACACTATATATTGGTGTTAGGTGGTGGGACATGAACGGTCAACCCCCCCCCCCCCCCTCCCTTTCCACTATCACTCCGATGCTCCGATACGGGAGAATAGACATGAACCTGTCTGGATCTGCCTGTTATTTCTGTCTAATCCACTTCTTCAAATGTACTGTTTGGTGTGAATGTAATGTTTTGAAAATGCTAAATAAAGTTTTCAAAAAAAAAATGGAATTTTGAACTGGATTTCTAATCACACATTTTATAGTGGTCACCCTCAATATTTGGCTTCCCGTATGATTCCCTGTTTTTTTTATTTCAGCCTTCCAGAGTTTCTCACCATTAGTAATCCACCATCATCTAACTTGCAAAACTTCTTTCTCCTACGTGCAAAATGCCTGTTGGAATTCTGCAAACAAAATTCAAAGTTCTAGATCAAAAATGTCTGATTTATGCAAAATAAAGCATATTGTTTTTGCACAATGCTTATATTTTTATATTTAAAATACAATACAGAAAAAAAACCCATCACAAAAAAGTGCAAAACTGATTTTTTTGTGTGCAGAATTCCAGCAGAAGTAAATGGATGCTTTAGGCCAAGGGGACATAGGCCTCTACCTGGAGTCTTTCCCATTGTCCTGTCTCTCTCTTAACTTCTTGTATCAATTGGGTTTTCATGATTGAGGTTAGCTCAGATGCAAACTGCATTAACTTTCCCTTCTTCTTTTGTTGCTATGTGTTTGTTATGATTGAGGTGGTTTACAATAAAAACAATGTTGCTTGACTAGAGGGGGCATATCAAATTGCAGAGTATGAAAACTGCCCTCTAAGTCAATCAGAAACCCATCTCTCTTTACTGTGGCATTATAGGACGATAAACAGAAAGGGAGCTGCAGGGATTTAAAGCTGAAGTTCAGTACTGATTCTTTGATGCAAGCAGCTAGTGGTGCTCATTGAACTGTTTTAAGATCATCATTAGCCAAACTGTTTAAATGTAAAAATCAGACTGTGAAACACACCAGATCACAAGCACCTCCATGCTGAGGCCAACACAAATATTCCAGCAAACGGCTAGAGGTAGGACTTCCCTGCAGACTGGGAGGCCAAATTCTGCTGACCAGCTTCCGAGGTCCTCTACTTCTAGACTACTGAAAAACTGCTCATGCAGCTTCTCCCAGTCTTGTAATAGGTCACTTCAAGGGCACAGTATGATGTTTGATCCAAACAGAATCTAGCTTTCTTGCCGGCTAGCTCTAGCATTAGCATTGATTGAATCCCATTTGCCTGTGCATCTAGAACATCCTTATTTTACAATTTCCTGTATTTCCCAGTGTTTTCTTTGTTGTTGTTATTCAGTAACTGCCTCTTTACAGAGACACTGACAGTTGTTAACCTGCTCAAAAAGTGCAATGTATTGCTTAAAGACGATAAGGTTAAAAAAGCACCATATTCAAAGTGGGGCTCTCTTAGCTGTGGTTTATAGCCAATGCAATATTAACTTCATAAAATATTTAGCAGTTTATGTTAACTGATTTATATTTATTCCCACACTTTTGCCGAACACATACATCTGATTAACTCTTGCTGTGGATCATCAAACAGAACAACCCAACTTTTGCATCTTGGATTTTCCAAAATTATTATGAGGCACCAAACTGAGAAGACTCTTTTCTGCTTCATTGTAGTATTAAAAGAAAAAATGTGGCATATTTTGTGGCAATGTTTCTAAATAACTACGCAATGTGGTTAGCTGTTTCGCACTATGGCACAAGCTTAACAACAAAACACAAAATTAACAAGCAGGGCATGGCTCATGGAATTCCCTCTGACCCCTCTGTGTGTTCGCAACTAGGAAGGTCAAGGAGAGGTCTGAATGGAGCAGCACCCAAACATGCCATTAGTTTGAAAATAATAAAATTAAACTAATTGTGATAATATATCTAGCCATCAGATAACACTATCAGATTTCAAAGAATGGATTGTACATTTGACCACAGAATGTCACTGGCCTGAGGCAATGAATACTGCTGTGCTTATCCGCCACTGGTAGGCAGTGCATATAGGAATCAGAAAGCTAACCAGGGGTCACTGTAAGAAGGGTATACAGTTCCATCATTAGGTTTTACAGTAGAATTTGCAACAATGATGATGAAACATCTAAATCATTAAGAGCCAGCCCAGCAGGGATGGGATGCGAGAGAGGGGGGAAGGCTGCCTCCTAGAGAAAGCATGTTTTAACTCTTGTCTCTGTATGTTTTACCTGCAGTTTCTAGGCTGTAGCTGCTGAACTCATTTCTCCCACAGAAATGCACTGGCCCATTTTTTGGGAACCATTTCTGGAAACCCATTTTCAAATAAATATGTCCTTTTTTCCAGTTTCTTCCCCCTACCAAATAGGTTCTTATTCAGTTAAGTCTTCGGAGAGTTATTTTGCCAACAGATAGATGGACAGCGTGAAGTCTTGTCCTCCTTCGTATAATTTCTTTCCAACATTCCACCATGTTGGAAAAAACAAAACAAAAAGTATAGGGCATCTATGCTGTGCAAGTCAAAAATGATATGGCTCATTCAAACTGTTGCATTAACCTGTTCCGAAGGGTAGTAGCTGGTTTTATACAGCACTTATGTTATACCAGTGCATCAACTGGGCTCACTGCATTGGTTGAAGGCCTAGGAAACTTACCTGAAAGCTAGGCTGTTGGCTTTTAAAGGAGGGAATTAAAGCTTTTGTATTAGTACAGCTGGATAGGCTTGCCCAGACACAGTTTGTAGCAGGATTAAAGATCCATGAGTTACATCTGTTTTGATTCCTCACCCAGGACTCTAATCATATCTTCTCCCCAGAGATGAATCAGTATCCAGTATCAGTTTCTTACAGTCTGGTTAAGCAAACAAAAAAACCTGCAGTTTGCTATGCTTAACTGTGACGTCTCTTCCTTTGTGAAAATTACTAAAAAGGACTGCCACTATGAGAGCTTCCATGTGCACAGGAGCCCACATCTTCCTTTAAAAATCTAATCCTGGAATTTTAGCCCACCATCATTATGCCTTTGCTAAAATAAGTTTTAAAAAGTCCTTAACAGCAGGAAAAGTCAAACACAAAAAACCAACACATTTCACCATTTTTAATTTAACATTCATTCAAATATTACTCTGACATCTGAAACATTTACACAAAATGCAGGGAAAAGGAGCATTACAGAAAGGATGAGAGAGGATGTCAGCTTCAAAGCATCACACAGGAGGAAAGGTTCCACTTCTGGTTTGGAGCATTACATCTGACATTGTGCACAAACATGGGTGTGTGATCATCACAGCAGGAAACATCTTACATGCTACAACCCAGCAATGAGGACTAGGAATGTAGGGGTAAGATTTCAACCAAACCTCTACAGAACTTTAAATGTATTTTGTAATTTCCCTTACTGCTTTTTCATATTAAAGAGGGCATTTGCCACGTACTTGTTACCTTTGGACAAATCTAAAAATGGGTTCCCTTGATCTTTTCATCAGTAACCCAGTCACTCTTTACACCAAGGCTTTCAAAATAAAGATACACTTAAAACCAAATTTAAGAGCAATTTACTTTAAATGTGGCCAGTGAACTCTGAATTTTCCTCAAGCTGTAGCAATGTGTTTCCTCCTATTTTATGGGTTAGGAGTTCCTAGTTGTCAAAATTTAAAAAAAAAAAATGGGGAAATGGTAAATTGCTAGGAATCTGATCTGGAATAGAGGGCAACAAATGCAAACCACCAGACAGAAGTAGGGCCGACTAAAAGCACGTTTAAAACAAGCTATACAATAATGAAAACATTTCACAGCCAAGAGCAGCAAACGTCAGAGACAAGCAATCAAATTTCCAGTTTTGAAACAGTGGTCCTGCTGCTATAAAGGAGAGAGTCTTCTGCCTTCTACAGCACCTTGGAATAAAGGTGTCAATTCTAACACTATCATATTACCATCCCGCCCAAAGTATTTCACAGTTCGAGGAAAGCTGCGCCTTAAGGAATGGTAAAAGCTGGAGTAAAGCATTGAAGAGCAGCAGAAAAAGGAAAATAAAGGAAAAAGTATTTATAAAATATAGTGTTCAAGGTTGTACCAGTCCCTCCTTCCTAGTAAAATTAAAATGCTGAAATTAGACTAAATGTCAGATCTTCCTACTCCGCAGCATAAAATAAGCTACATTTCTGCATACTTTTGTACCTTTCAGTTTTAAAAATCTAAAAAAGGCAAACCTAAGAACTAAAGATCAAAACAGATACATCAAATCTCAAGTCTCTGGAACACAAGCTACAAAATATCTTTAAAGTTCTGTTATGCACAGTAAGCACAGAATATAAAGCCAAGGACGTAAAATGTCCTAAACCCGAATCATTTACTGACCCCATCATATGGTGAGACAGCAGCACAATCATTCTATGCATTGGCTTTCATTTGGATGACACAGAAACCCAGTGATCACAGGGGGGTGGGGGGAATGAGGTGGTTATGTTCTGCAGCATGGGACTGACGTTTTACATGTCAACCTCCAGCCTGTGTGGCCTTTCCTCCTTCAGCTTCAAAACTATAGAGATGCTTAAAATTACAACTACAGACAAAGAGCTTACAATACACACGTCACAATCCTTTTGTGGGGAGAGAAGAGCAATTCCGCCTATACACTATATGCAGACCTTACATATAAATGTCCGCTGCTTATCGCAAGTCCTCAGCAGTAAACATGCCCTTAGCTCGACGAAGGATGGAGTCTTTCGAAGCATCGTATGGGTGCTCTTTGGAGGGAATCTCCAGGACAGCTGGGATAGACTTTTGATGAGCATCAATAGCATGGCGGATCATTTCAGCAATGAACTGATTGATGAGAATAATTCCAATATCATCTCGGGCCAGAAAACTCCTGTACAAGATGGAAGCAAAAAAGAGGATCAGCAAGGGAGAGAACAGCACATTGTCATTAGGGAGTTTACAGGGCTGTCTGAACACAGAGAAAGAGCAAGTTACAAACGCAAAGCCTTCTTTAACTAAAAGTGCATTTCAACCTAGCAGAAGCAGAAAGTTTGACTAAGATGAAAAGCTCCCAGAGACCGCTAGGAACGGTGACAAACTGAAAAGATAAAATATACAGTAGCCAAAAAGATGAAAAAGGATATGTTTAGAGACAGCAGCTGCCAGGAGTTGAGAATAATCACTGTCATAAGTCATCTCAGCAACATGACTGGGAAAGGGCAAAAAGTGTGAAAATCCTAAATACGGTTGATTTAAAATTCCCACTAGCACTCCTTGTGTGACCTTGGGCAAGTCACTTAACCCTCCACTGCTTTGGAAGAAAGACCTGGCAATCTACTTCTGGTTACACTGCCAAGAAAACTCAGGAGCAGTTGGGTCGCCAGGAGTCAGCATTGCTTGGAAGGCATACATTGCATTTGCAAAAGAATAAAGCGAAGAACGTTACAAATAATGATTAATTTTTAATATATAAAAACATAATAAATGGCAACAAATAGAGTTCTAATTGGCCATCTTATCTGCCCAATTAAAATTATCTCACTTTGGAAGATGAGCTTACAAATCCCCAAAGGCAACCCTGCCCCCACTTCCCTTCCCCCTTCATGTCTTTGACCTGACCTATCAATTTTCTTTCCTATTACTGTCCTCTATATCAGTCCCAAGCAAGTCCAAGATCTGTTAAAATGCTGGCCTTCATCACCTTCAACTTTGATTCTTACAAGACCAATACTTAATCCAACATCCAGGACCTCTTCCACATTTTATTACCAAGTTTTCTAACAATTCCCACCCACCAAAATTAGTGAGGCTGTTGTCCATAAAATTTGCCCTCATACTCAAGCCTGTGTTTTAAAATGCTGCCCCCTCCCCCTTTAGGCTACCTCAGCCCTTTTGGAAGCAAAACGCAGCTGTACTACAGCTGTCCAGGTTTAACCTATTCTACAGAGATTACCTAAACACCTTTTTGAAAACCTAAACCTGATGCAGTCATACAACAGCTGTTTTGGGTTGTAACTTCTGTACCTTGCAGGTTACACCAGTGTAATACTATCACACTTTTACCTCCTGACCCATCACCCATTTCTAGTTCCATTTCCTCTGAAATGAGCAGAGCAATAGCCGAACTAAGGCAGCACAAGCAATGAAGACACAGAAAAGAGCTGGAGCAAAGCAGCTCCCTCTAGTTCCATCTGCAGCTAAGGGATTAGTTATTCACAGTGACACTTCTTTTCTTGTGTGTGCTAAAACAGGACTGTGTACTGTACAAACTGAATCCAAAATAACATACATAGGCAACACAAAACACCTGCACACAAAGGACACTAACAGAACATTTTCATGCCCTTGAAGACAGATTCATTTTATATGTGACATAACCTAGGGCACTTTCAGGACCAATGTACATCAATGTACAGATATGCAAGCAGGAACATTTGGACAAACTAAGGAATGGTGGGAGACTGACAACCTAAATATTTTCATATTTGCTTATACATATTTGCTACAATTTGCCTCCATTTTACACTTAAAGGAAAAGCATCATTGCTAGTCATACATCACCATTATGACTGTCTAGAAGCAGTTTCTGAAAATATACAACAAAAAGCAGAACTCTTCCCCACTCATCTGCAAAAGGAAATTCATGTGACTGGCCCATCAATTAGCAAACAGATCACCAGTGAAAAGGGAACTACAACTAGCATCATTAAATGACTGGTCCCAAAGTTTCAAAATACCACCACGGGGCACGTTTACTAAAGTGCACTACAGTAGTGTGTGGTAAGTCCCAAAATTTAGTACAGGGTGGCATAGGACCTGCACTAAGGAATGGGGACATGTCTAGCACGCTCCCATGCAGTTAGCATGGATCTGGTGTCACCCCCATGCTAAGGCATCTGGTCACAATTGCAGTTAACGCCACTCACCATGGGACATTTACCAAGGTGGCTTCCTTAGCACCACAGCAACAGTTACCGTAGTCCCATGCCATGCGGCTTTACCACACTTCAGTAAACATGCCCCTTAGAGAAGTTATTTTCCAGCAACCCAATTGCTTTACCAGGATGAACAGACCTGCTGTTTACTCTGTGTGACCATTATGAAAATAAGAGAACGAATGCAAGAGTCAGTTCAGGGGGTCGATACCTCAGCTCCTTTCTTGATGCTTCATTTCCCAAACTGGCTCACTGATGTTGCCCATAAGAAGAATGAGTAAAGGTCTAGGCTCTAATATATAACTGCAGGCTCAGTACTTAGTTTTGCAACTAACATTCATAGTAACATAGTAAATGACGGCAGATAAAAACCAGTATGGTCCATCTAGTCTGCGCAGCAAGGTGGCAAGAGTAGGTGCACCTTCTGCTCCGTGCAGATCACCCCTCCCCATGTCTGTTTAGGGGTGAACCCACCACTCCGTGTAGGGCAGTCCTGTTTGTTGAAAAATTAGATAGTTAAGTTTATTTTTATTTCAAATACCAATTGTTTCATGAAATAGAAATTACATGAAACAAACGGTACTGTATTTTTGTATTCAAATAACTCAAGTACTGGTATTTTTATACAGTCCAATTTATGCACGGTCCTAATTATTTGTCCTCCTCCCCGATTTCTGCGCAGTAACTGGACTTTTCTGTACCATGAAACAGAAAACCAAAAAAACCATGACAGGGCTACACAAATATCTGTCTCTAGAATGTCTGCCCCTCACTATGCATTTGACGGCAAAAACAGGTGACAATATCACTCGTATCACTTGTACTTCCCATGCAATATAATCCCTTTTGATCCGCTCAAGGTTACAGAGCAAAGACTGGAAAAATCCTAAAGACCTGGATACTTAGGCATCTAAAATTTGGTACAGGTGCTTGATTGGGAAGCTACACCACCACTGCCATGTCTACACAATGATGAAAATCCTGTACTGTCAGCAGTTATTATTTAGTCTGATACAGCATATGATAATATCTTATTGTACTACTATACCTAGAAAAAGTAAAATTTGGTCTGTTTTACAGATTCCTATACCTGTGGCCAAGCTGCATTAACTGGACTGGAAGGAATCAAGGAAAGCAAATTAGCAGGTAAGATCTAATTTCCCCTTGAGGCATATATAGCCCAAGGCCATTTCACTGGCCATGTTTGTTTAGATGTTGGACACTGGGATGCTGAAATGAAGGGTGGCAGTGGTGTTGACCACAACTATAAATATCTTTTATACTTCAATAAACAGAGGGGGCATGATCTGCACAGAGCAGCTGGTATAACCCTATACACGGGCACAGAGGGGAGCGAACTGCACAGAGTGGCGGTTACAACCACTCTAGCCACCTTACTGAGCAGACTAGGTGGACCATACTGGTCTTTATCTGCCGTCATTTACTATGTTACTATGGTAACTAATCTATATTAACAGTTGCAGGAACCCAAAACAATAAGACAACTTCATGGATCACAGCTGTAACCTGAGCGCGGATGAACTCTACACACTCAACCGCCTCCTATTCTGGGGCCACTTCCTTCCCTGATGCCGCTGGGCTCCATGTCCCCAAGAAGAAGGGGCAAGGGAGCACATCTCCTCCTACACCCCGTAACCCACGCCACATTCTGGCTCTTATTACTGGGCAGGACGGCAAAGGCCAGGCCCGGCCCACCCCTGCCCTGCCCTCACACTACCGGAACGTTTCGTCTATCTCGGTGACGCTCGTCTCCTTCTCCACCACCAGGAAGTTGGGCTTTCGGTTCTTGTTGAGCTCCCCGACGCCGCCGAGAAGGAAGCCGGTGCAGGTGTCCTCGTCGCCAATGACCGCGATCAGCTTCCCCGGCCGCGCCATCCCCGCCTGGGGGCTGCGGAAAGGTCTCCGAGCGGCTTCCGGCGCGCACGCGGGCGAGCTAAGCTGCTGCTCCCCCGGGGGCAGGTTCCGGCCGGCTCGCGCACCCTTGCTCAGGCCTCCAGCAAGCTGGAAGCAGGAGAACCCGTCTCGCGCGCTGCTGACAAACCAGCTGACTCGCGCGGCCACCTCCCTCCCTCTAGACTCGCTCGCTAGTCACGTGCCAGTACCGCCCTCCCTTGGCAGGCGATTGCTATTGCGCTTGCGTGCTGGGAGAGGGCGTGGCGCAGTCACATTCCGCGTGCGCAGAAGCCCAGTACGAAAGTGACTGATTTGTGTTGCATTCGAGCGTCTTTATGGGCTAATGTGAAATATAATTTTGTAGGTGAAATTTATGTTTAGGGTCTTGTTACCTGACCCCCCAGTGGGAAGAGTGAACAACCTTTGCCAAAAAGCATCCTAAAATAATTGTAGCCATACCTGCTGATATCTAAAGGCCTGTATATAGAAAGACACAGTTCTGCTCATCCACTGGTAATTGTACATTGCAATACTGAAGAAACATGGGGGATCACAACTCTGCAGAATGGAGAAGTGATCGCATTGGATAGTCCCATATTAACAAGCTTATGAGTTGCTTGATGCTAGAAAACCAAAGCACGATGAAGAGAAACACAAAAAGGGTTTGACTAGTAACAATATTATATGTTTGGGAGTTTAAAGGTCTCTCTTCCTGTTCTTGAGGTCTTGTTTTGGTAATGGTGTATAACAAGGATATAAGTATTATTAAGCTTATGCCTTTCAGCAATTTAAGGCAATTTATGTTGCATTCACGTACAGTAGACATTTCCTTGTCCCCAGAGGTTTACAGTCTCACAGCTCAATGCAGAAACCCTGCGCTAAAAGCTCTAGCTTTCCTGAGCAAGTTTAGGACAGAAACTTTGCTCGGCAATGCTGTAAGCAAGCAGCATGCAAATAAGCTGTTAGCGAAAAGTCTGCACTAAACAAGGAGAGCGAGCCAGGCACATGAGGTCTACATTAGCAGCATCTATACCCTGCAAACTGAAAACCAGTTTGGCACTCCTGCTGGATTGCTGTTGTGCACATAAACAGAAATGTTCCGAGCAGAAGTTCTGCTTGGAATGTTCTGCGCACTTTTCTGCATCTGTGCTGCATAGCTAATTGCTTCATTACTATTCATTTCGATGTGTGGTACACTGCAGTTAACAAAAGCATTGGCTCATCATTTATGCTCGTATTAGTTCCTTTCTGTATTGGGCACACACATTATGCAAATAGCTATGCCAATGGCAGCACACTATTTTTTTTTTTTGCATTGAACTGTTATCTGAGGCAATGGAGGTTTAATTAACATAAGAACATAAGAACATAAGATATGCCATACTGGGTCAGACCAAGGTCCATCAAGCCCAGTATTCTGTTTCCAACAGTGGCCAATCTAGGTCATATGTACCTAGCAGTTTCCCCAAGGGACACAGGTTCCACAATGCTTGTATTGGTTCAAGCATTGATATCCTGGGCCCCTTCTTAATAATGGTTTATGGACCTTTCCTCCAGGAACTTGTCCAAACCTTTTTTAATCCCAGCTACACTAACAGCCTTTACTACATCCTCCGGTAACAAATTTCAGAGTTTGATTACATGTTGAGTGAAAAAATATTTTCTTTTATTAGTCTTAAATAGTTTACCCTGTAGCTTCATTGCATGTCCCCTAGTCCTTCTACATTCTGATAGTGTAAACAATCGATCTACGTTTACCCGTTCCACTTTGTTCATTAATTTATAGACTTCTATCATATCTCCCCTCAGCCGTCTCTTTTCCAGGTTAAAGAGCCCTAACCTTTTTAGCCTCTCTTCATAGGAGTATCCTTCCATCCCCTTTACCATTTTGGTGGCTCTTCTCTGTACCTTTTCTAAAATCGCTATATCCTTTTTAAGATACGGCGACCAGAATTGCACACAATATTCAAGGTGCGGTCTCACCATGGAACGATATAGAGGCATTATAATAGCTTTTGTTTTATTTTCCATTCCTACCCAAGGCCACTGGGGAGTATCCGTGGAATTCAAACCTCGGCTCCCAGGCTGCTCCTCCATTCAATGAACTTTGTTTTGCGCATGCAGTTCACACAGGAAAGAACATGCAAGTAAAGCGCACTGCTTGCTCTGATTCTCAGCAGTCCTACAAAAGAACTAGGCACTTCAGTGCACTGCACCTTCCCAGAGCCCTGGGGACACAGTCTTGTTTTTTGGCTCTTATACCGAGCACTAATCCACTTGCAGTGGTGCTCAAGCAGAGGGGCGTACCACTGCCTTCTGGTCTTGCCAGGAGATGTGCAGGCACTGCCTCCATTATATGCAAATCTTTCTCATGTATATTCAGTGTGGTTATCCTGAAAAACGTACCGGCTTAGTGCATCCCAAGGATTGGGTTGAGAAGCCCCGGAAGAAGCTCATGGGGCTGACTCAGTGCCACACTCAGCAATGCCTGCAATTTCCAGACATTGCGGTAAAGGCGTAAAACAGACAAATAACTGTACTAAGCAATTTCTGTATTATGTACAAAAAGAGAAGAGCTTTAAATAATTTAATTTCAGTGCCATATTACTGCAGAAAACTTACTATGGTATTTTCAAAACTATAGTACCTGAATACTAAGCACTTGCCTATTGCAGTTTAGTAAATCTCAACCTTATTTTGAACATGCGCTACTGTAGCTAGGAAGTATATATGCTCCCAGTATCCGTAATGCCATATGGCAGGCCTCATCCTGGACCTTCCATCTTTTAAAGGGACTAGCAATACATAGAGGCCTTCCAAGCTACACTTAATCTTCGGTGGCCTAGTGTTAAAGATCCTGGCCCTATTCCAGGACCCTCTCTTCTCCAAACAACACCCCTCATGGGGAACACTCTCTTCACCTTCTGACTCCATGCACATTTATTTTTATATCCCTAGTGATCTGAGTGAGGTGGGGACAAGAGTGATTCCCAGGAAACACGTGGGTAGGAAGAGAAGGGAGCCATAGAGGTGAGCAGCAGTGCACATGCTCTGAGTCACTGTGACCTGCAGTGCTGTGAATATTGGTGTTGTTGGCAGGAGCCCTCTGAGCTTCTTATTGTGGTGGAGCCTGGAGGAAGGGAGAGAGAAAGAATGGCGGGGGGGGGGGGGAGAGTGAGATGGAAAAGAGAGGTAGATATCGGGGAGGAGAGTGATGAAAGAGAAGAGGAGAATTATGAGAAAGAGGCAGGGTTGGTGCAAGGGTATTTAGTTGCCGTAGGCAGACCTTCAGCTTTGTGTGCCTTTTCATAGGTGTCAGGCCCCTAACTCTCCCCCAAAGAATTTGATAATTAAACTGAACAATCATGATCATCCCAACACCACCCCTCCCAGAATAAGCTTATATAATTGGACATCAACTGGGGGCGAGTGGAGAAGCAGAGAGCACGAGGGAGTGATTGGGGGTACAAGAACATGGGGTGGGCGAGGAGGGAGGAAGCATGGAAGGCAAGATCAGGGGGTGAGCACGTGGGAGAGTGAGGATGAGTGGGGCATAGAGTTCGGGGAGGGATTTTGAGGTTGAGTGGAGTGAAGAGGGTGTAAGAGAGTGTGCGATATCCTATAATGTTTCTCCACAGACAGACACACACACTCTCTATGCCTCTTCTCTACATTCGCATAGATTGCAACCTAACAGCAAATCATCCGTGGGGACTTGCAAGAGTTTCAACCCAAAGTAAAAGCATAGAGCAAGAGTAACCTGCATAGAGTGGAATTAGAACCATAAACATTTTACTGGGCTGACTAGATGGGTCATGCTGCTCTTTATCTGCTTTGTTTTGCTATTTTTCATTTCATTTAAATAAATAAATCTATCATATTGGTTTTAATGATCCCCACCACTCGCAGATCCCAGGACCTTCCTTACATTCTGAAAAGACAAAGGATACTCCTAGATATAAATGGCTCTGTAATCAGTTCCCATCATCCTAACACCATGAAAAGAACAGAGTTTACGAACCATGCACTTGCCCAACAAGCAACAGAAACAAAGCTGGTTGAACTAGCACAAGTTTGGAACTTGTGAGCAGTAACATTGTGTTGAGGCTTTCACCATATTGATGACCAGTCACTCTAATACTCTACATCTCCTGCCTCTTACTGAAACTTGGCTTCTCCCTGAAGACTCAGCTTCAGTTGCTGCCTTCTGTCACAGAGGCTACCTGTTTTCCCATACGCCTTGGCCCATTGGCCTTGGTGGTGGTGTTGGGTTCCTACTCTCTCATTCCTGACAATTCCAGCCCCTCCTCCTGCCTCCATCTTATTCCTTTACTTCTTTTGAAGTTCATGCCATCCACCTGTTTTCTCCACTACTCTGGTAGCTGTTATTTATCGAACCCCCAGCAAGTCCACCTCTACCTTTCTCTCTGACTTTGACTTCTGGCTCTCTTCCTTTCTGGATGTGTCTTCCCCTTCCCTTATTCCTGGGGATTTTAATGTTCACGTTGATGACCCTTATGCCTTAAAGTTCCTTTCCCTAACCTCCTCGTTCAACTTCCAGTTGTGCTCTATCGCTCCTACTCACAAGCAAGGCCACTGCCTTGACCTCGTCTTCTCCTCCAACTGCTCACCCTCAAACCTCTCCAGCTCAGTTCTGCCCTTATCAGATCATCACCTGCTAACCTTCATCCTTAACCACCCCCCATCTCAGTCTCACCTGATCTCTACCAACATATTTAAGAATCTTCACACTGTTGACCCTTCAGCTGTCTCCACTGCTGTCTTATCACCTCTTTTCTCCACTATCTCATCTGAGTCCATTGATGGAGCAGTATCCTCCTCTAACACAATACTCTGCTCTGGATGCATTGGCTCCTCCCATAACACGCCCTGTGAGACATACCGTACCTCAACCCTGGCTATCCTTGATAACCTGCTACCTACTGTTTACCTGAAGATCTTTCAGCAGGTGCACTCTAAGGCACTGGAGTGTAACTATCATGGCTCAGAACTGTATATGCCTAGTGCCCACCCATGTTACCTCTGGGCCCCCCCCCCCAAAAAAAAAACAACTCAGGTCTGGTTACACCACTGGTTGAGAAGGTCATGACTGCTTAATTATCAAAATCTCAGGCATAGCAAAGGGACCTGAAAGTTAATTGGAAGGGGATGCAAAGATGAAGGTTTGCCTAGAGCAGGGGTCGGCAACCTGCGGCTCCGGAGCCGCATGCGGCTCTTTCTCACCTTTGCCGCGGCTCCGGAGCACACTGCCCGCCCGGTATTTAAACGTGGCGTTATGGGCTCCCTCCATGTCAGCTCCCTCCCTTCTTCTGCAGCCGCGGCTCCCTGCCTCTTAGGGAACCGCGGCTGTGCTTTTAAAATCATCTTGGAGCCCTTCCTGTCTTGACGGGCTCCGTGCAGCATTGTCCCGCCTCCAAAACTTCCTTTAGAGGCGGGACAATGCTGCACGGAGCCCGTCAAGACAGGAAGGGCTCCGAGATGATTTTAAAAGCACAGCCGCGGTTCCCTAAGAGGCAGGGAGCCGCGGCTGCAGAAGAAGGGAGGGAGCTGACAGGGAGGGAGGGGGGCTGACATGGAGGGAGGGAGGGAGGGGGGCTGACATGGAGGGAGGGAGCTGATATGGATGGATGGATGGAGGGAGGGAGCTGACATGGAGGAGGGAGGGGGGCTGATATGGATGGATGGAGGGAGGGGGGCTGACATGGAGGGAGGGAGCTGATATGGATGGATGGATGGAGGGAGGGGGGCTGATATGGATGGATGGATGGAGGGAGGGGAGCTGACAGGGAGGGAGGGGGGCTGATATGGATGGAGGGAGGGAGGGGGGCTGACATGGAGGGAGGGAGCTGATATGGATGGATGGATGGAGGAAGGGAGCTGACAGGGAGGGAGGGGGGCTGATATGGATGGATGGAGGGAGGGGGGCTGACATGGAGGGAGGGAGCTGATATGGATGGAGGGAGGGAGCTGATATGGATGGATGGAGGGAGCTGATATGGATGGAGGGAGGGAGGGAGGGAGGGGGGCTGACATGGCGGGAGGGAGCTGATATGGATGGATGGATGGAGGGAGGGAGCTGACATGGAGGGAGGGAGCTGATATGGATGGAGGGAGGGGGGCTGACATGGAGGGAGGGAGCTGATATGGATGGATGGATGGAGGGAGGGGGGCTGACATGGAGGGAGGGAGCTGATATGGATGGAGGGAGGGGGCCTGACATGGAGGGATGGAGGGGGCTGACATGGAGGGAGGGAGCTGATATGGATGGATGGATGGAGGGAGGGGGGCTGACATGGAGGGAGGGAGCTGATATGGATGGAGGGAGGAGGCCTGACATGCAGGGATGGAGGGGGCTGACATGGAGGGAGGGAGCTGATATGGAGGGAGGGGGGCTGACATGGAGGGAGGGAGCTGATATGGATGGAGGGAGGGAGGGAGGGGGCTGACATGGAGGGATGGAGCACTGGTAATGGGGTTGAGGGGACGAGCACTGGAAATGAGCTGATTAGGGGAGGCTAGGACTGGTAATGAGCTGATGGGGGGTAGGACTGGTATTGGGCTGATTAGGGGAGGCTAGCACTGGTAATGGGGTTGAGGGGGGATTAGCACTGGAAGCGAGCTGATTGGGGGGCTTTGACTGGGCATGGGCTGATTGTGGGGAAGGGAGGATAGAGCTGCTGGCCCTGGAAGATAACTGGGGGCTAAGGCTACAAATGGGCTGATATGAGGGGATGGGAGAATGGAACTGGATCTGAGAGGGGCTGCCATGGTATTTGTACTAGAAGGGACTGGTCAGTGGGGAAGGAGGGGGACTGGAAGGAAATGGACACCAGTGGCAATCATGGGAATGCAAGTTGACATTGGAAGGTACTGGGAGTGAGGACTGGAAAGGGGCTGATATTGGGAAGGGTTACTGGGACTGGAAATAGGCTGATGGAAAGAAGTGAAGAAAACGAAAGAAGAGATAAGAAATGGCAGATGGACCATAGACCACAGAAAGAGAGCTAAGAGAAGACAGGAAAACAGAAGCCTCAGATCGGGACCAGCATGATCAAAGAATAAATTGGTCAGACAACAAAGGTAGAAAAAATAATTTTATTTCATATTAGTGATTTGACTACAAAATCATCATAATTTTGAAATCAAATATTGTTACTTGTTGTTGTGATATTTTCTGGCGTATTGTTTTTGGTGTGCGAAGGAAGAGGGGTAGTCTTATACGGCGAGTATAGGCCAAACACCTATATTTTAACAGGAAAAGTAGGGGGTCGTATATAGCATTAAGGTAAGAAACAATATATGCAGTGTTAGATTTGTTTTAAATGTCGCAATGGTTTTGCGGCTCCCAGTTTTTTTTTTCCCTTCGGAAACGGGTCCAAGTGGCTCTTTATGTCTTAAAGGTTGCAGACCCCTGACCTAGAGTGCTTGATACCCTTATGCCAGTTTAGCCCCTGTATAGACTTTCTAAGGCTAAGCAAATATGATCCCACCATGACATGGGTGCAGTGAATTCTGACCCACCCCCAATAGCCATCACACATAACAAAATAAATAAATTAATAAAAGAATGCAGCATCAGCAATTAAACTTTTATTTTAGTCTGCAGTTTACATACCTAATGACTGGTAAAAACAAAAATGTAACAGACCATTGGGGTGTCGCATTACCACCATTAATACATACAAAAAAAACTCACTATAAAACTCAGTTTAGCCCGTATTCTTGCAAACGCTTTAGTAGTTTTGCTGTTTTTATTTGTTTATTCTTTAAATAAAATGTTTTGGTAGCGAACAGCAACAGTCGCATGTTGCTACACCTGACCTTACTTTCCTTGTCTAGGACAGTGCTATGACAACCAAATGTTACTGCCCGGTTACAGGCAAATGCAGGTCTAGAGGTCAGTCCCAGTGAGCTGGGAAATCACTTCACAGTAGCTATTTAGAAAGATCAGTTCAGCGGAAAACAAGGGCACCTGTTGCACACACAGCCTTTGGTTTTCAGATAGGGGGTTTTCTCTTGTTTTCCTGTTTCGGTTGACTGCCTCTGATTATCCATCTAACTAAATAGCGGTCATGTCCCTAAGAGTGACATTGAACGCATTCAGGGCAGCCATCAGGCTTTACTGCACTATAGGAGGCTAGATCAGTGTTAGTTCATTAACTTCCAGTGCTTTTTGGTGTCCTACTGTATGGGAGTGAGAATTACAAATCCAAGGATTTTATGAATCATGTTATAGAGAGAGAGAACTTTTGATCCAACTGGGGCCATGAGATGCTTTCTAAAATATGTCCAAAAGCATACAGGCGGCCACCTGAGGCTTGACTGCACATTTCCAGTGACACGCTTACATAAATGCTTCTAAAGGCAAGAGGAAGAGAGGAAAGGGGTTAAATGAGGCACAAGGTGATACATTCACTTGCTTAATGTGAAACCGGTCGTCCGAGGTAGAGCAAAGATTACAACGTTCACATGCTAGAGGCAGGTGGTCACTACAAAAGGGAATCAAAAGCACCCAGTCTTTCGCTACTACTCCAGTCTGATGCCTTCCCTCAACCTTTTGCATTCTTCTTGCCTATTTATCTACTTTTTTCACAAAGTCTGAAGTTCTGAGGTTCTCCCAGTCTGTTTGCCCTGATTTCCAATAGGGCACAGGGCAAAGGACCTTAACACGGCTCCCTCCCTTGGCATCACGGACCAGGGTATTGGGCTGAGATCTTCGATCCCATATTTTGCAAGACTGCTCCATCCTCTGGCCCATCATGGCACTCATCAAAAATTCAGAGAAGTGTAGGTCTGCAGTACCTTGTCCACTCTGGATCTCTTGATGACCATGCAGGATATGGCGTCTCAGTCAGACAGGCAAAATATTTCCGTACTAGAAGAGCAGCCGAGGCTCTGGGTGTGGGTGGATACTCTAATGTGCACCAGAAAGAGGAAATGCAAAGGGACTATGTCCGAATGTTTGTGCTTTCTGTGCCAAGGCCTTTCATCAGACGCTTTCCCCAGGGCATGAATGCTATGTAGCGGTATGAAACAGAGGAACCCTGTTACTGATGCCCTATCAGCGGGCAACCCTCCCCAAAAAGCATTCAAGAATCAGCCCTCCCATTTTATCAAAGCATGGCACACACAACAACTGTTGTCTGATAATAGGAGGATGTGGCACAGGCTGGTAGGCAGGAGATTCAGAGATTGTTCCCCCAAACATACCACAACTCAAGGGCCTGCCAGCCTGAGTATGTCATTCCAGCTGTTAGCTGGAGGGAACCAGGAGAGGGAACATTTAGGGGCCTTTATTCAGTGTATAGGAAGGCTTTATCTCTCCCTTCGTCCTCCCCCAAAACACTTCTTCTTATAAATCCTACCCACTTTGTCCCAGTAAAGCCCCACTTCCTTAATAAAATGAAAAACCCACCATGCTCAGCAGAGTTGCACCTTCCTGTACAAGAACCAGAGTGATCGCCCCCTATGGAAAAGACTATGCACATAAGGGGAATGCACTTGAAAACAAGTCTACAATTTAAAACAACATAACATTTAAAAAGGAAATAGCAGCCCAGCTTGGACATGACCTCTGACCTCCATTCCAGGCCTATATTACCCTGACAAACGAGAGAAGAGGAAGAAAACAGATAGGAAAATGCATCAATAAGGCTGGCTTTAAAACCCAAAATACTACTACACAAACTGCAAAGGCGTAGGAGCAGAGCATTGTGCATCTTCAGCATGCTTTCCCTCCCCCCTCTGCCCTCTCGCCGTGACATCACTATAGGCAGTCTTTGCTAGCAGAAATGTATTCCTCCCTCCCACCCCCCACTTTCTTCTGTTACAGTGTAGGTCCTCCTTGTGTCTCCACTTGCATTCTCAGTGCACTTGTTTTTGGGGAAAGAAGCACGTCTGGATTGGCAGAAGGAGGGTTGTTTTTGTTTAGAAGCGTGGGTGTGCGCTGCACGCTGTGGTCTGTTCTTCGAGGGGGTGGCTGGGTTTCTTAAGGGACAGCGACTTGATAAGGACTGCCAGGCACGTTGTCATCCCCCCATTTCACAATCAGGATATAGTCTCCTTTCTCCTTGACTGTGTAGGTGACATTGTACACTCGGTTCCCCACGTGCTTCACATATACCTCCTCGCAGGGCGTTTTTGGTCCATGCACTCCCACCATCAGCATGTTGGTACCTAGAAATAGAAAACACCAGTGTAAGATCTCAGCCAGATGTTTTTCCTCAATGCAAGGTCGCTTTTTCTACCTTTCACCTCCTCTCTGTCCCCATCTGAATTAAATGCACTGCCAAGAGCTTACAGCAAGGCCTAAGCAGGACACCAATAAAAGAAAACCTACAATTGTGGAGGGAAAAGATCTCATTAAGGTCAATGGATATGTAAATTATTAGATCCAACAACATCTCTTCCACAAAAGCATTTCTGCTCCAAAGTCGATGAGAGATCAAAGGGAGGAAATGTCACTCTTGTGTCTACAATCCCTACTAAATAAGTCTAACAGGGAAGGCCAGGGCAGAAGAGGCATCCAGAGTTGAGAGAAAGGGGCAAATGTGTGTGTCTCCCCTAATTGTATATGACACTACTGTTCAGTCTTCAGTCGCATCCTGCTCCCCAGGAAATACACTTTTCAATGGCTCATACAGTCAAATGCAAAGCACATCTGGCACTATGTAGAGAATATATAAAGCAACTACAGCAGTGCCCTTATGTGGCCAAGAGGCACCTGCCAAACGCATAATCAAACTCTGGAATTCGTTACCAGAGAATGTAGTAAAAACTGTTAGTGTAGCTGGATTTAAAAGAGGTTTGGGTGAGTTCCTAGAGGAAAAGCCCATAAACCATTATTAAATTGGACTGGGGAAATCCACTGCTTTCCCCTGGGGTAAGCAACAGAGAATCTTTCTACCTTTTGGGAACCCGACAGGTACTTGTGACCTGGATTGACCACTACTGGAAACAGAACATAGGTGTTGGAAAGAGGTGGGCTCAGGGCTGGCCTGAGGATTTCTGCCACTTTAGGCAGACCTCCATGCTACCCCCCAAAGATTACAGTGCCACAGGCCAACCATGCCGCTGCCCCCCGCCCCCCCCCCCCCACCTCCTAGCATGCATCTTCTCACATTGGGGAGAAGGGGCGGCACGGCAATGCCTTGCTGCATTGGACCTTAAAGTGTCCATGCTAGCACACTCACAGCCTGCTGCTCCTGCCCCCCCTCTAATGCAACTTCCTGTTGAAGGGGGCAAGAGTGGCAGAAAGTTACATTGAAGGGGGACAGGGGTGACAGGCCACAAGCACGGACACTTTAAAGCCTGATGCAGTGGAGGCATTGCCATGCTGTCTCCCCTCTGCAAGGTGAGAAGATTGATCCTGGGAGGGGTATGGTGGCATGGCAGACCAGGCGGTGATGAACTGCTGCTTCACTGGGAGGAGGCGGCCAATGACACCCACCAGGGCCCGCCACCACCCACCAGGGCCTGCCGCCCTAGGTGGCTGCCTAGTTCACCTAGTAGATGGGACGGCCCTGGATGGGCCACACAGGCCCTGGCCCCACCAAAAATCGTGAACCAGTCCAAAGGCATGGTGTGGTGGAAAAACAAACCTTTAATACACAAATGCCAACCCGACACAGGCCGTGTTTCGTCACACTTCGTCAGGGGCTTCTATGGCATATACTCTATAAGAGATCAAACAATCTTGTAAATCTCGACAGACACAAGCGCTGATTGCTGAAGAGAAGCGCATACAGATTTATAACACATTTACAAGATTGTTTGGTCTCTTATAGAGTATATGCCATAGAAGCCCCTGACGAAGTGTGATGAAACACGGCCTGTGTCGGGTTGGCATTTGTGTATTAAAGGTTTTGTTTTTCCACCACACCACGCCTTTGCACTGGTTCTCTGTTTTTTGCGTGGCACTTGCTTTTGTAGTGTCGTTGCCCATCAAAAATCGTGTCATGGCAAGCAGCAGGCTGCCTGCGGGGGTCCCATCCCCTGAAGGCAGAAGAACAGAATCTGCAATCGTGGCAAAGACCCTTCCTGTTCTGCTCATGGAGTAAGGGATCCAGTTTCCCGCTGGCTGAACCGGAAGAGTCTTTGCCATGATCACAGCTGGCAGACAGAAGGCTGCCCATGAGGATCTGATCCCCCATGGCTGAAGAAGAGAAACCACGGCGCAAAGGCTCTTCCTGTCTGCCCGCGGGAGATCGGATCTCTGCGGGCAGAACAGGAAGGGTCTCTCCCATGGGATGGAGCTTGGGTGGTGCTTGGGCCCCCACAAAAGGCCTTCCACTGCCCCTAAAACAGGATACTGGGCTCAGTGCACCTTTGGTCTGATCCGGTTTGGCATTTTTTATGTTCTTATGTTCAAAGCTACTTGTAGTGCTGCTCTTAGATATGTCAATAGGTGTAATTCCAGGTTACTTACAAAGACTTTCCTGCCACTATCATCACACAGATGTGCAAAGCTGCAGAGCAGGGAAGCTGACAGGTGCATATGTACAAATCAGGATCATAGCCGCCTTTCCCATTTACCTGCTTTGCTGCAGTCTACCGTGAAGGTGTTCTTCTGGCCTACAAAAGCCTTGGAGAGGCCTGCTCCTCGGGAAACAACCTTGGAGGCATCAGATGAGAACTTTGGCATGGAGCTAAAGCTACCCGCGCTGGCAGACTTGGTGACAGTTTCTACTAGGACAGTTGATGTCTCGTGCAGACTGTGACCACCAGAGAGGCGAGGTCCTAGCAATAAAGAAGCAAAGAAAGGAAAAGCATGACTAGGATAATATACAGCCTTTCTCCGCCAAATTCTCCTTCTTCAGCTGCAAAGTCATCTTTCGTCCCAAGAGAGAAGAAGCTACGACGCTCCCTTAATTAGTGCAGCCGAGCTCTGCATAGAGTTCCCTATTCTTCATCATTGACAGTTGTGGGCCGAGTCTCTGTAGTGACTCTAGTTTAAAGTAATACCACTTTATTGTCTTTTCCTCACCTACTACTGATCATTTGTATAGTGCTACAAGGCATAAGCAGCACTGTACAGAGATATGTGCTAAACACAATAAGAGAAAACAAATTACACTGGGGCTGTATGAGAGAGTCCCTCACCCCAGTACATCTCTGTAACCCTCAGCTTTCCAGCTAAGATCCAGGTAAAGGATCAGAGCCATGAGCCAAGAGTGTTCCCAGGGCGGTCCAAGGGTTTCTGTTGCCCTAGGCAGAAGCCTTGGCCTGCTGCTCCTGCCGCGTGCTGAGCCGTGCTGCTTCACCGCCTCCTGCTGCCGCTGATGCTGGCAGTGGGGTCAGCTTGGCCGTAGCGGCAGGCCATGTGCTTTGGAACACATGGCCTGCCGATTCTGACCCCTCCAACACAACTTCAGGGGGGGGGGGGTCAGAAGCAGCAGGCCATGTGTGACGAAGCACATGGCCTGCCGCAGGCCACTGCCGCTGAGCAAAGCTGACCCCACCACCAGAATCAGCAGCAGAGGGGGGTGACAGCACTGCATGGCTCAGCATGGTTGGGGGAGGAGGGCAGCAGGCCATGTGTGCTGTGCCGTGCTGCCCACGGAGGTCTACTGCCCTAGGGGACTACCTAGCGTGCCGAGTGGATAGGCCAGCCATGAGTGTTCCCTACTTGACCTTTTGGCTGAAATTGAAAACCTGTATAGCATGGGGTACGTGGGATACTGTCCTGCCACTTGATTCCACTGGAGAGATGATATTATCACCATTGTCAAACAATAAGAATTAAGCTTCCAACAGCATACCTCTGATCTCTTCTATGAAGGAGCTATGTGAGCGAATCCTGGACTACTGCAGGATCAAATTTCCAGTTAACAAGCAGAATGGGCACCTACATATGATGCTGTACTGTGCCCTCAGGGCTTGACCAATGCACTAGAACTGTCATCTACCCTCAATGCCTGATGGGATGGGAAAATTGCCTGTGACTGGATACTGCCTTCCTGGCCACCAAACCCAGGCCAAACTCCTGCAGCATGCTGCATGCCATGTTCCTGGGGGTCCTTCTGCTTGCCAGTTGAATGCGACTCAGGAAGATTTCCACTGTGATGAGCGACAGCGCACTGGCTGTGAGGCATTGAGATGAGCTCAGGGGTCTAAGGCAGGCGGTTTCTTCTCCTAACCTGCTTCCCTTCAGAGAAAGCTCCACTCCCCTTGCACATGCTCCACAGTTGGAGGAGAAATGTCTACACATACATTCTCCAAAGTTCGTAGGGGGCCCCACCCTCACACATACTCGCACATTTGGAGGGGAATTTGGCTTCTCACCCTCCACCTAGGGACAAGTGATGTGTACCATAAATCCAACCCTGCATACCTGTGACCTTGGCTTTGAAAGGGCTGCCTACGATGTGCTGTGGACCTCCATATTTGATAGAAATCAAGTAGTTTCCTGGTGCCATAGGTGTGTAGATGACCTTGTAGCCTTCAGGGCATTCCTGGCAGTCCATCTTCACCTTGGAGGGGCCATCAATAGTGACAGAAAGTGCGCCTGAACCAGCATTGATTGTGTTCACGATAAACTCCGAGAAGGTCCCTAAGAGAAAGCCATGATAAGATGGGTTTCCAACTCTCAGCATTATTTCAGGATCTCAGTCAACCTCCTGAGATACCAAATTTGCAATGAGTTTCTCTGGGTCTGAATCCATCTCCCAGCAATTGAATTCTTGCCTAGGAGACCTGTATATTGAACTCTGAAGTCAGGGAAAGAGAGTACATGTATCTTAAAGGCCCGATTTTCCAATTCCATCTATTCTGATGTTGGGCTGAATGTGCGTAAAGTGGTGTTTGGCGATGAGATACGAAGAATGGAAAGTCTTACCATATTGGGAAATGCCTACCTGTGATGCCTCCCTCTAGGCCAGGCCCATATGCAGAGACAAGGCCTGGGTCTCCTGCCTGGCTCTGCTCTCCCACCCTAATCTTGAAAGGGCTGCCAGGGATATGACTGCCGTTAAACTTCACATCGATGGAGTGCACCCCATTCTCGCGAGGAATAAACCGGATGGCATGCTTATCTGCAAAGAAAGAAAAAGAAAAATGGAAGATATTGGGCTGGGCTATTCCTGTGTCTGCTGGGGGTATTTCTTAACTCTGCGCACCATGTGAAGCATCCAGTCTCTGGAGGGTGAAGGCACCACAGCAGCAGAATATCTTAAGAAATGACTTTTAGACACCTTTTATCCAGAGAGGATTGGGATGGGCTTTGTAGCTTCACACTCACAAACCTACACACAGGGTGGATGGCCTTGCCGCATGGTACTGGTGTCCAGACTTCATAATCTTTCCACAGAGAGGAAGCTCTGCAGTGTAATTATTACCACTGTACAACTAAGAAGTTGATATCCAGATCTTTGCAGGTAAAATTGGTTCTCACCCACATAAATCTTTTTCCTTAAAAATACTGCACTTTTATCTGGCTAACTTTGTCCACGTAAAACTACTGTGCAGACATGTTTACCTGGACAAAAGTTGCATGGATAAGTTAGAGACGTGGTAAGACCGGGGTGACAGATGTGGTCAGACATCACCAATTAAAGTTGTGTGGACAAGTCAGCTCACACAAACAGCAGGGATACTATGAGCGAGCTCACTCTATCACAAATGTGTTTCTTTTCAGACAAATGCGGCTGAATATCTAGAAAGTGTTAACCATACATATTTGTGGGATGAACTTTGTTCACTCTGTGCCAGATGAATGCCGGGCTCTCAGGTACAGGGGGAGAACATGATTTGCGCAAGATGGCAGAATTAGCAAAATACTGGAAAATAAGGTGACTTTGCTCCAAATTCACACTACCAGTAGCAGAAATTTCGAAATATGGTCCTGCAAGTTCTTCTGACCACAATTCAGAGTTCTTCCTCTTTCCCTTAACGAACTCTGAGACTTACGGACAAACATTTTCCTGTAGACACAGCATGGGAAAAGCCCTTTAGTATATCAGGCTTGCTGTCGTCAGTTTGTCGTCTTACCGCTGTCCAGCTCAGAGACGTAGCATTCTTCCACGGCGCCCGAGGGGGTATGGACTTTGGCATCTATCACTCCTCTAGCACCGTTCAGATGCACTGCAAAAGAAGCTTGTTGGCTGACTTTTAAGCCTGTCTCCTGTGGGGGAAAATTCAAAGTAAAGTAACTGCTTAGTAACGTGGTTAAGGGCTTCTGTAAATTCTTCTACTTAATGGTGTAAAGTTCACGTGGAACTTAGTTATAAGAAGGGCTCTAAATCAGAACAAGGTCATTGAAATTACTTTTTTTAAAATTTTTGTATTTTATCACTCTCAGATGTAAACATTTCAGCATCGTACAATTATCAAACATCATAAGAGGTTCTTCAAATATTCTTTCTCTTCACCCTCCCTTTAGCCCCGATGCCCCCAAGAGCCCCTTTGACCCCTCCACCCAATCCCTTCCCCCTTATAAACAACAAGTCAAGTAATTGTAACAGGCCTTCAACACATTACTTCTGTGTCCATTCAATAAAGTAGGACCAAGTTTCCTCAAATTGTTTATACGTTCTCTGTAGAGCTGTTAAATGGTACATGTCACAAATGTACCCCAGCTTTTCCTGAACCGTTATCACTAATACCATTCTTGCAGCTGCCACTCCCAACCAAACCAGTCTACAAATTGGCTCCCCACTGCAGATAGCACCACCTCCATTTATGCTGGAAACCTCGTCTTCACCAACTGGCTTAAGAACTTAAAAATCTACTGCCAATACTGTTGAATCTTTCTGCAATCCCACCACACATGCTGGAAGATTCCCTGAGTCCCGAACCAGCAGCACCTCCCATCACCCCTCTCAAACCCCTCCCTCAGCCTCAGTAGCGTATAGTAACACTGCAATAAAACCTTATATCCATTCTCTACAACTTGACTAGCTATAGACAATTTCACTATATGTTCAAATATTTTTTCACTATGGGGGTCATTTTAGAAGCCTAATTCGTGTTTGAGACGTCCCAAGATGGGCTTAGAGACGTACAAAGCACAGAGGCATCTCCAGAGCCTTTTTAGAAGCCGGCTCTGGTGACGTTCCCATCACGAGGATGTCTGAATCTGAACGGGGGCGTGGAGGAGGCATAGCTGGGGTGTTCCAGGGAACCGGGAGGTGTGGTTAGAGCATTCCTAGGGACTAGGAGGTCCGTGCCTGTTCACAGAAAAATTATGGACGTCCGGCATCATGTCTAACCCTAGACCTGCTCCAAGGCCTCTGAACACTGCTTATTTTAGCTGAAAACCATCCAGTGGGTGTAGAGGCAAATGCATTTGCTCATCTCTAGTACTCAGCAGAATGTCAACAGCAGCAGCAGCAGCAGAATTTGAACCCTGGTTGCCATGTTCCTAGCCAACTACACTAACCATTAGGCTATCCTAGACATCTGGGGTCTATAATACCATTCTGGGGATGTCTAGGTAGACACTCTTGCAAATGTGCTTTATTGGGCATGTCCAGATATGTGAAATCGCGTCCACACCTGGACATGCCTGCATTTTTTGCAGAGGTTCTGGCTTAGACGTTCCAGATTGTACTTGGATGGATCTTCTGAAATTCCTCTCTATATATTCAAATATGTTTCACAGGATTTCTCCTCCAGTTCCTTCCCTAGATCCTTCTCCTAAGCCAAGACATACTTATTTTTCCCCTGCTCCCCCACCTGAAATGAGTGATCTATAAATTCTAGCCATGAGTGGAGAAGTAGCCTAGTGGTTAGAGCAGCAGTCTGTGGGCCAGAGAGCCCAGGGCTTGAATTCCACTAACACTCCTTGTGGCTTTCGACAAGTTACTTAACCTCCATGGCCTCAGGTACAACCCTCCAGGGACAGGGGAATGCTAACTGTACTTGAATGTAACTCACCTTGAGCTACTAGTGGAAAGAAGTGAACTAAGTACATATAACAAAATGCCCTAGTACTCTTGCATTCCATACTACTCTCAACAGCAAATCCCTCTTCATATCAGGTTTCCTTACATAAGGCTTAAGATGGAAAGATATCTTTAGCTAACAACTGATATTCCTCCTGTAGCTCACCAAAAGCACACATTTCCCCATCCTCAAACTCACCAAACCTGAATCCTTCCATCTCTGTAAAATTCTGAACCCTCCCTGGTTCATGCTCTTTATTCTGTCAGATAGGCGTGAATTATGAATATCTCCTCCCCTCCAACAAACTGGTTTTACGGATTAGCACATTTTTTATGGTGCCTCCACGAAGGACTTGCCCACTTTTTACAACCCCCTCCCTTTAATACTCTTGGCATATATCTTCCCATTGTCTCCTTTCAACTCTACCCAACGCTTAGTGTTCCAATCCAATATAGCCCAAAGCTTGACCACACAGTAATATTTATACATATCCGGCACTGCTAACCCCCTTTTCCTTTTCCCAGCAACCCTCAGGGTCTTTCCCTGCCAAATAAACTTAAGAGATCTTCCCCCAAAGCTTCTTAAAACACTTATCCGACATCTCTATTGGCAAAGACTGGAAAAGACACAACAATCGTGGCAATTCCATTATCGTTTTATTGTTTCTACTCTACCTAGCCAAGATACGCAGATTTTTTCCCCACCTTTCCAAATCTTGGTCTACTTTCCCCACCAGTTGGGAGAATTCAGCTCAAACAATCGAGTTAGTGTCTGAGTTTTAGAGGAGGATTTTGTGTTTTTAGTTGTTTATTTATTTAACACATTTCGATATACCATTTTTCTACAAGTCCAAATGGTTTACATGGAACTGAAATTGATACAGCGAACAGTTGAAAGGCACTTTAAGAACAATTTACAATAAACATTAGGAGCATTATAAAAGTAAACAGCTCAAAAGGCATTAGGTGGTGGTTGGGTGGTTAGGTGGGGAGGATTTTATTGAATGTTATTTGTTTTGAGAGGGTAAGCAGTAGGGCTGAGAGAGGATTTGAGATTACGAAAGGAACATGAAGTTTCAATTTTGTTACAAAATATTTTTAACTTTTGTAAGTCACATCGTGTAATCAATAGTAAGGCGTGGACTGAATCTGAGTAAATAAGTAACGAACCGTAGCGTGGCAGCTGTGCGGCTGGGTCCTGCCCTTTTTCTTTGCCTCCCTATTCAAGTTTTCACTTTTATTCTTTGGTTGGCAAAGGGCTTCCGAATTACTGTGGGGCATGAAGCTCTCCCACTAGTGCCACAGTTTAAGCTGATCACCTCAGCAGGAAGCTGAGCACAGACAAACACGCAAAGCCCAGTTAGATACACCGATCATCTGCACATTCCCTGTTTGGGGGGGGGGGTGCAGTTACTCCAGGTCGTACCTGAAGACTTGTGACAGTCAATCTGCGAGCATCATCAGAAGGGGAGGCCACGGGGACCACGAAGGGGCTGTCAGGGATGTGCTCATCATTAAATTTAATGGATACTTCATAGTCTCCTGGAAAGAGAAAGATCAGAAGTGAATCGGTGATATTTGATGTCGGTGACGCACAGGTTTGCAAGCAGTCCGGTTCATGGTCATGCCTCCGAGTGGCACCTTCCCAGTCATTTGTGCTACTGCACCAATACGTACTACCGGGTTTGCGCTCAGGCCTCTTGATTACCGCAGAGGCCCACACTGCACACACCCTTGCACAATCACACCCACACTGCACACACCCTTACACAATCATACCGCTTCTTCTGGAACCTTAGAGTACATCTGCGGAAATCCGTTCTTTCCACTTGCCTGGCTCCTGAACAATGTAAGAGACCCCGCAGGATCCATCTTTTCTGTCTTCAAAGGTAATTTCAGCTTTGCTGGGCCCCTCAACAGCAATAGAGAGACCTCCTGCTCCAGCCTCACGGGTCCAGATACTGAACTCAGCTAAGGAAAGACGAGAATCAGGAGTAGTGACGTCACAGTTAACAAGTAATTGGCCACTGATGTTTCCATTCAGTCTAGGAAGCACTAGTAAATGCCATAGTATGATATTAGGAGCACTATTCCCTCTCAACCACATCCCCTCTGAACCAGTACTGATCCAATATCCCAACATGGGGTCAGGGCATTTCCCCCTTTGAGTCAATATTAATCCTAGTAATTCTCCTTTTAGATCTATTACTAATCCAATGGCCAGTTTCAGTATTTGGGGCTCAGTCTTGCTTCAGAGTCCATATTAAAGCAATATCCCAGCACACCACTATAGGACCCTTTTCTTATTGAACCAGTATTGATCCAGTGCTCTCAATGCCATTACTAAACCAGTGCTCCAGTACCTGTGTTTCCGCCAGTAGTGAACCATTGCAAAAGCATGGCGTTAAGGGATCCCCCTTTCTAAGGGTGTGATCTTTCGGATGGTTGTAAACCTGAGGTGCTTACTACGGCATGAACATTCCAAATCCTATGATGCATTTTGCAAATCTAGGGATAGTTGTGGTAGCCTCATGACTCAGGCTGTGCAGTCTGATGCCTGCTGAAATTCAAGATGTGCTGGATACAGAAAATCGTTTTACATTCCCGTCTCTAATCCTGATGACAGGCTCCCCTGAAAATGAGGATCTGCAGAGCATGCCCATCTTAGGAGAAGCTCAGCCTGTAGCACGGCCCGTCCTCTCACCTGGTACTCCAGCAACAGCTCTCTCCAGCCCAGTGCCTCCAGCCCGCACCTTGTGGGATCCTCCTTCTCCCAGAGGGCCAACGGTGAACTGGAAGGGGCTTCCAGGCACATGCTGCCCTCGGTACTTGACATTCACTGTGTGGGCCCCCATCTCTTGTGGCACAAAGCGAACACTGTAGGTGCTATCCTCCCCATCTATAATCTCTGCGTCGTCTGTCTTTCCTGAAGGGCTGGTGACCTGAGCAGTCATGTCCTGGGACCCAGTTTCACCTGAAACACAAGAGCAGCAAGCAAAAGAAGCTTAGTAGCTACATCCACCAAGCAGCAGCAAGCAGGAGGAATTGCTTAGCACAGGAGTTCGCAGCCCTAACCTGGCGCACTCCCTAGCCAGTCGGGTTTCCAGGATATCCACAATGAATATGCACAAGAGAGATTTGCATGTACTCTCTCCAATGCATGCAAATCTTGCTCATGTATATTCATTGTGGATATCCTGGAAACCCGACTGGCTAGGGGGTGCAGTAGGACAGAGCTGAGAACCAGAAGCTTATCATTTACAGTCTATGACGTGTACTTTGCATCCAACTAATCAGAAGCAAGTGAAGGAGGATTTCAGTGTGCATGCACTGTGCTGTGCACCATGCATGCTCTATTACAGCTTCATATATATACAGCATGTACCAGAACTGCAGTGTATAACATCTATCCACCAATCAGCAGGAGCTAAAGAGAAGGAAGCTTAGAACACGGCGTTTACAGCGGGACACCACTACCCTCATCCACCTATCGGCAGTAGATGAAGGTAGTGGTTAGTACATACAGTGTATTATGTACTGTGCCTGCCTTCCATCCACACGTGAGGAGTGACAATAGCAGCAAAACCAATCGGAAATGGGTGAGACTGGGGTTTGCCCTGGCAGATGCCTACATCAGCAACATGGCAAGCCACTGCAGCGTAACTCCACAGGAGTAACCGTATCAACTCTCTCCTTATTGGAGGACAAAATTACAAAGTGTTGACTTATTTTTCACAGCAAAACATTTGGTGTGAGAAGGGTCACTGCTGAAAACTGAGAAAGAGAACGGAAAGCTGCGTGGATGTCGTTGCATGCTGCTGCTTCTGTCTGGTCATTTGCAAGCACTTATTTGGTTCTCAAATAAGTTGTGTGGGTGGTGAAAGGCTGTGAGGGGTAGGGGAGCCCTCTGTCGCACACACAGGACACGCACCCTCCTGTCTTGCGATAGTGCTGAATGTCCCAAGGCTCTCCCGTCCCAGGAAGTCCCCAAAGACATTGTGGAAGGGGTCCCCGCCGACTTGCGTGGACTCTTCCACTCGCACCTCTCTTTTGGTCTCGCCGCCACGGGTCTTGCTGATCTCTGTCCTCTCGGTGCGTGTGTAGGTATGGCTGCTGCGTGTGAAGGTGCGCGTCAGGCGCTCCTGCGCAGAAACCATCTGGAACCAGTTCCCTAAGAGACGAGAGGAAAGGTGGAGAAAAGGAGAGGGAGGAAACAAATAGTGCAGAAGAGGAGTACAGGCGTGTGAGAAAAGAGAAAGGAAAGGGGAAGAGAACAGGAGGGAGAGAGAGAGAGAGAGAAAGGGGTAAAGAGGACAGGGAGCGGGAAGAACAGAAGAGGACATTCAGGGACAGAAGGCAGGACAGAGGAATAGGAATACGTTTCATGAGGGAGGGCGAGGAAGAGCGCATTAGAGCATGAAAACAGAAGAGAAAGGGACCGAGAAAGACAGTGGAAGGCAGGAGGAAGAGAGAGAAAAATGCAGGAAGAAGGAAATGAGTTCAGCAAGTAGGAAAAAATTCTGACAGATTCCTTGAAGAAAATAAAAGAACCCAAAGGCCTTCCTAGAACTCTAGGCCAGTGAGGCAGCAGCAGGCCGAGCTCCCATCCCAGAGCCTCTGTAGGGGTGAAAGGATCAGAAGCTTTCCGATGAATTACAGCGGGGAAACTAATAAGGAAACTGCAGAAGAGCATTCTAGATTCGAAGGAGACCACATCCTATCCTGTCATATCAGTTTGAGACCCCGTAATCAATGCTTCCCCGCCTCACGTGCGACTCGCTCATTTTTCCCCTTCTCTGTCTGCCCTCAAAGAGATATGGCTCCCCCTACAGTCCAGAGCATCAAACAGTGGCAGCACAATGGGGTCTTACAATGGTGAAAGGGAAACACTGGCATTTTTGGTGGTGTGAATAGCCTGTTACCCATGAAAAGAGCTTTGTTAGTGCCCACCCCATTTTTGCTTCACTTTCCCCTGGATTGCCACTTAATCTGTGAGCAGTTGGGCAGTTAGAGGGCGGCTTGAGTCTATGGATCTCTACACAACTCTGCTTGCAGACACCCTGATTCGCAACCCAGAGACACAACTGCAGATAGTTGCATAGATGCAGAGACACACTTATGTGTGCACACACTCAGAGGCAGATATTCATCAAAGGACACAAACATCAAGACATCCAGAGCTGGAGACGGGTTCAGGATGCCTCCGGACAGATGCATACACACGTACAGACAGTATTTGAATACCTTTTCCATCTTAAGGCTCCAGGGAAAGCTGGACGGCAGCAGCAGGTTCATCATTGCCTAATTTTGTTGAAGTATCCTACAACGTGAGATTTGGCTGAACCAAGTTAAAGAACTGGATCTGAATCCAGGAAAGCATAGGACAAACATGGACGATCTCTAAAGGAAAAAAAGGGACTGTAGAGCTTAGTGGATGGTATGGAAGGGCAGACTGGAGAGGCCGTATGGTCGCTATCTGCTGTCATCTTTCTATGCGTCTGTGTTTCTAAATCAGCTCCCCGTAAAAATTGTTTTTATTTCTTTTTAGGGAAGGTTTGAAAAGTACAATCAAATCTAGGACACCTGCCATTCACACCTAGTTACCTCAGGGTATTTGCGGTGGTCTCCATGTGAAAAAGTTGTTGCACTTTTTATTCTAGCATTTCACAGCCATTTTGATAGGGGTCTACTTGTGCCTTTGTCTTTGTAGGATAGTAATTGTGTTTGCATGCCATGTCTGTATTTACTTTTGTTATTTCCCGACTTGTAAAAATAACTGAGCCTTGTTTATTTCCCTCTAGCATCTTTAGTCAATAAACCGCTCATAAAAAAGTAAGTGGTGAGGGTACCTGACGCTCTCCTCCATCTGAGGGTTACCGGGGACGGGGTTGTGGGGAAGCCTGAGAAGGCACCTAAAGGTCTCCTCCAAACTGTAGCCTAGGAATACTCTGGATTCTTTTTTTTTCTTTTCAAAGATAGAATAAAATTAGAATACTTCCGATCTGAAAGCAAAGCAATGTGCAGATTTCCACAGAATGCCCTGTAAATCAGAGGCAAGGTCTTCCCCAATATGGGCCTATTACTCTTGCTGTAATTTTTATGTTTTTAGTAACCTTATGCTTTTAAAATATTGGCCCTTTTGTTTTGTTTTGTTATGTTCTGTTCATTTTATCTGTCTATGCTTTTATACCTTTACTCTCCTATCTTGCTCTGGCGTTCCTTTTCCTTATTTTTACATTGCCAACCTTTTATTGTACACCGCTTTATATTTTGATGGAAAGCGGTTTATCAAATTTTAAATAAAGATAAAGAAAAGATAAAAGAAAGACTGAGCAGAGAGCGACTGGACCTGCAAGTGGCAGTGCTCACTAATGGGGACGGGAGGCACCGGTGGCTTTCTCCACTGCTGACCCGATTGAATGCTCTTACTGCAATGCCTACTGCCACTCTGTGCATCCTCAGGTCATCTATCCTTGGGCCTCGCCCCATGCAAAATTCAACCGTTCCATTGGCTGTCAGCTGCAGCCATCTCATGGGCTGGGTGGCTTCATTACCTGGAATCTTGAGGTTGAGGTCACATGTGCTCCCAATGGTAGCGATGGATGGAGCTTGCCTTCTCCTGGTAATGCTCTCCTTCATCCGGCCTTCTCCTGTCACCTTCACCGTAAAGGGACTTCCTGCGAGTAGAACAAGTGAGGGCCAGGATAAATATCAGACATATACACTCGCTCTGCTCCCTCACAGGACTGAATGAATGCGGATGGGATTCAAGTCTCAGAGCACTGATCTGGGCAGCACCTAACAATAGGAAAAGCAAACCCTCCCACTCCTTCATGCCCTATACTTTTAGCTCAGCATCTGAGCAATGGAAACCGAGATCTTAGCGTGGTTGCCCCTGTCTCAGCTGTGGTACAGGAGATTTGGGTTGGAGGCTCCTCTCCAGTGGAAGAGGACATATTCCTGAGGCGAGGAGAGGAAATGAGGATAGGTGGCCTCCACTAAGGCCCTGACACTTGCTGGTGTTAAGAGTTGCTCCACTGCTGGGGTTAGGGTAATAAAATGGGGACAGTGAAAAAATTAACACAAGAAGCTCAATCCTGCACACACAGTTCAGCAGAGAGGCAGGTAGATATTCTACATAGATATTAGCCTTCTTAACTATTTCCTATCCAGTAATTTCACAATGTTTATTCCACGCATTGTACATGGTTTCTACATTGCATTTTTGTAAGCACTGATATACAGTACACGTCCCTCTCCTTCTTGTAACTTGCAGGCATTAACCTTATCCCTGCCTGATAAATGAGAACAGGAAATTCTGCTCCATCTACTACAGAAGAGATTATCCCCTGGAAACAAGACCAAGAAATCCTGCCCTTTTCTTTGGTCACCTGGTACGTGCTTCTCAGCAAACTTGATGTTGATGATGTAATTTCCTGGCTCTGTCGGACAGTATGTCACCTTACATGTCCCATCTTCTACATCTTCACAGTTGATGTCTACTTTACTTGGGCCTTCTATCGACAGTCCTAGTCCTCCATATCCTGGGGAGGAATATAGGGAGAACTTTAAACCCCATGTGTATGAGGAAACACTAATGGGTGTGTTTACTAAACCGCGCTAACGGTTAACCCGGGCTATCTGCAACTAGGTCCCATTGAATAATATGGGACCTAGTGGCAGATAGCCCGGGTTAGTAAACATACCCCTAAGAGAGAGATGTTCCAGGACCTAGAACTAATTCAAACTATTTTCAAAATAATAACATAGCTCCAGATACTGTACAAGAATAGATGAGGGTTAAGCCTGATGAGAGAATCCAAGGTTCCCTCCCTCCGCCTCCGTGCCCTTCCCCCCCCCCCCCCCCCCCCCCCCCCCCAGTGCTGGGGTTACTCCTGCAGACAGACAGTAGACTGCAAAAGTGCAGCACAGGATGACCAAATTGATGAACATTATATCGTAGGGAAGGGCTGTGGGGAAAGACTGTTTGCATGCTCGGTCTGGATCTCAGAAGCCCAAGGAGCCACAGAATAATTGGAGTCTTATGGGATATCAGAGAGGTGGTGGAGAAAGCCATGTCATTAGCATTCAATTACTATTGGGTAAGTTAGTTTAGTTTAGTTTAGCTTAGCTTATTGGTATTTGATAGGCCGCCATTTGATCGAGATCGTCATAATGGTTTACAATGTCCATTAATACAAATAAAGAAACGTAAAAAATGACAACAACAACTAACATCACCAGCATACAATACTAACATAACAAGAGATTACAATTCTCAATTTTGTAAAAATAATTTAAAGGGCCAACAACAATTCTCAGTAAAAATCATTGAAAAAGGACAAACAGTTGATCATAGACAAAATTCAATAAAACAGAATCGATGACAAACAATCTCTGGAGTCCTCACTCAGACAAGTTGAAAGCCTGCTCAAACACATATGGTTTCAGGCCCTGAGTCACAAGAAGATAGTGTACCTAGGATCAGTGGTAGAGATGGGATCAGAACTGAGGCACTGGGAGATAAAGGAAGCAAAACTATTCTGTGGATGCTGTTCTCCCAGACTTTGCACCACTTCTTAAAGGGAAAGTACGTACATGCTTATCCAAGGTCAAACAACATTTTAAGCTAGTTCCCCAAGAGATCTGTCTCCTTTAGTGTGGCGTTCTCATTAACAGATCAAAGGGTTGCACGACGTGCAAAAGGCGGAAACAAACTGTTGCTGATTCATAACCCTCTGCTCTAACACTCATGTTCTGTATGGAGCGTCTAGAAATAGAAGTTCAACTCTTGAGCTTACAAGACGCTGTGGCTGTACGTTGGCATTACACTACTTTTCCTACTGCTAAGCGGGCAACGCCGAAGCGCATTGACATTGTTCAAGCCTTGTCTGTCCTTACCTGCATTTCTGGTGTCGACAATAAACTCAGATAGCTGGAAGGTGAGGCCTTCCCTCAGTCCTTTGCCCCAAACCTTCACTCGGCTGGCATCTCCAATCTCTGACTGACCCACCATGATCTTAAAGGGGCTGTTGGTCACATGCTTCCCATTCTTCTTCACGCTCACTACATGTTCACCTACCTCCTTGGGGGTGAAGGAGATACCTGTGTAGGTGGGGGACACAAAATAAATCATCAAGAGAAACAAATTTTCTTCCTTCCCTAAAACATCCCTTGCAAGGTCTGACCAGGGCTCTCTCCCCGGCCTTGTAAAGCAATACCATCACAGAGCCTGCTCTTTAGGTTCTGGTGCACCCCATGGACTCTGCACTAGAACAGCAACAGCACTCAACGGAGGGGCATCTTCCTGTTATATAAGACTGTGCTGCCTATGTGCTGGGCAGTAACTCCGAAATACTTTCAGCTTGCAGCATCATTCACCACCACTAGGTAACAGCTACACACAGCTGCAAAGTGGCTCAACCTTTGGAGGGAACCTTTAAGTCAATCTGAATGTTTAGATCTGTTTCCTAAGAAGTCTGTTACCTATAGTGCTGATTTCAATCTACTGAAATGTAAGTTGAAAAAAGGAAAATCTCATAACCTGCATCACTCTTCCGCTCTGAATTCAGAAATAGTTTGGCGGCACCCCTGGGAGCAACCAGGTTTAGAAGAGTCACAAATAGACTTCCAGATAGTGGAATCTGATTGGCTCAAGCTGGATAGGTGACTTCATTGAGTTCCACAAAGGGTGAGAGACTGGCCTGGTACCCTGCTCAGCCTGCATGATGCTCCAGGGGTATTTACCTATG